>CM033747.1:4536822-5197097 GCA_019671005.1 Hibiscus mutabilis | reverse complement strand
AAGCAATTTTCTAGCTTTAGGAAAAACTAATTAACGATAAAAATAAAGCAGAATTTAAGTTTCAAAAAGAAGAAGAAAGCAATTGATTTTCTGTTATTGAATATATTCAAAAATTACATCCCTTTAAAAGTGAATTTATAGACTCAAGTATTGGACTTTAGTTACAATTAGGAGTCCTAAGTACACAAGACATCTAACTCTATCTTTTAGGAAGTAAACTTTAATTTAAACTACTATTTACATGAGGACTCTAACTCTATCTTTAAACTTTAATTTAAACTACTATTTACATAAGGACTCTAACTCTATCGGATAATCTAACACTCCCCCTCAAGTTGGAGAATATACATTGTATAATCCCAACTTGAATAGAAACTTGTCGAAAAAGAAGCTTTTGGTAGTGCTTTTGTAAGTACATCCGCCACTTGTTCTTCTCAGAGGAACATAAGATAAAGAAGCTGTCCCACTAGTAATCTTTTCTCGAGATAAAATGCCTGTCAATCTCCACATGTTTAGTCCTATCATGGTGTCTTTGGATTTTGAGCAATTTGTATGGTGGACTGATTATCACAAAAATCTCAAACTTCTCATCTTGGTTCACATTTAGCTCCTTCAATAGCTTTAACAACCAAATTCCTTCACACATTCCCAATGCTAAAGCCCTATATTCTCGCTTTCAAGATCGCTTTCTAGATACAACTGTTTGTTTCTTACTCCTCCAGTCACTAGATTTCCCCAAACAAAGGAGCAAAGAACCACTAGTTGATCTTTCTTCTCACAGTTCGTTTGCCCAACTTGAATCTGAATAAATTTGAACAGTCCTTTCTTGAGTCTTTTTAAATAGCAATCCATGCCCCCGTGTCCCTTTCAAGTATCTCAAAATTCTAATTGCAGCTTCCATGTGATCTTCCCTTGGATCAGTCATGTGTTGTTGATAATATTAAACTGGAAAAGCAATGTCGGGTGCAGTTAATGACAAATAAATCAATTTTCCCACTAACCTCAAATTTACCCTTATCGCCTTTAGGGCTTGTGTCCTCTCTATTGAATTTTAAGCCTCTGCTTCCATGGGAGTATCAACTGGTTTGCATCCCAACATTCCTGCTTCATTAAGTAGATCAAGAACATATTTTCTCTGGTTTATCACTAGACCTTTGCTCGACCTAGCAACCTCCATGCCTAGAAAGTATCTGAGCTTTCCTAGGTCTTTTGTTTCAAACTGTGTATTTAACAACCCTTTTAAGTGACTTATCTCTTCATCATCATCACTGTCGAATAATGTCATCCACATATACTATTAAAATAACCCTTTTATTGCTAGAGGTTACCTTAATGAAGAGAGTGTGATCCGCCAAGGATTGTTTGTATCCATTTTCTAAAATCACCTTGGTGAATCTGTCAAAACAGTGCTCTAGGTGACTGCTTCAAACCATAGATGGATTTATTAAGTCCGCAAACTTTCGATCTCCTTTTATCGACTTCAAGCCAGAAAGGCACTCTCATGTACACTTCTTCTTCCAATTTTCCATTAAGAAAAGCATTCTTAATGTCAAGTTGATGAAGCTTCCAGTCCTTGTTTACAGCCAAGCTTAAGAGAACTCTAACTGTATTTAGTTTAGCTACAGGAGCAAAGGTCTCATTATAATCAATTCCATAGGTTTGAGTAAAACCCTTGGCCACCAACCTTGCTTTATACCTGTATATCGCCATCGAGTTGTATTTTATGGCGAACACCCATTTGCATCCGATTGGTTTCTTGCCTTGTGGAAGATCTGTAATGGTCCAAGTATCATTCTTTTCAAGTGCTTCAATCTCCTCTTTTTAATGACCCTTCTCCACTTAGAATCTTTTAGAGCCTCCTCAATAGTGTTAGGTATCATTTCTTTATCTAAGCAAGTTGTAAAAGCCTTAAATGATGGCATTAGATTACCATAAGCAACATACCTCTGAATGGGGTGTTTTGTACATTGTCTTACCCTTTCCTTTTAGCAATAGGCAAATAATCAAATTCAAGTAAATGAGAGGAGTCTCGGCTAGAACATTACCTCCATCATTTTCATTGGCAAATCAATTCAAGTCCAATTCTCGGCAAGTGTCGATTGCAAAACAGTCTGGAATAGTTTTACATTTTTCTGGTATAAACTTTCAATTGCTTAGGAGGTGAGGGGTTTGTGAGGAAGGTTTGGGTGAATTTCGAGGAGTAGTAACAATAGGTGAAGGATGGGAAGTCTGTAGGTGTAATAATAGGTGAAGAAGTAGAAGGGTTTAAAGGAGTATGGGGTTCAAATAACAAAGGATTATTAGTAGGTAATAACTCAAGGTAAAGAAGGATAAAACTGATTGGTATGAGGTGAAAAACATCACAATTCTCCCCGATTTGCAGCCGCAGGAAATAGGGTTCTGTTCAAAAAGGTGAGATCCAAGGAAGTAAAAAATTTACGAGAAGGAGGATGATAACATTTGTAGCCCTTCTTAAGTGAAGAATACCCGACCAAAACACACTTCAAGGATCTGGGGTCAAGTTTTTGACCTAGAGGGAACATAATATTTCACAAACACAGTGCAACCAAAAACTTTGAAAGGGAGAATAGAGGACAAAGGTTTAAAATTGGGGTAACTCTCAAAAAAACAGCTTTAGGTGTTCGTATTGCAAAACCTTCTATGGGCATTCGATTAATGAGATAGGTTGCGATTAACAAAGCCTCACCCCACAAATACTTAGGAATATTACTAGTGAACATCAAAGACCTAGTTACCTCCAACAAATGCCTATTTTTCCTTTTCGCAACCCCATTTTGTTGTGGTGTATCCACACAAGTGCTAAGTTGAACAATCCCTTTTTGTTAAAAAATTCCCCCAAGGACTTGGTAAAATATTCACTCCCATTATCGATTTGAAGATCTGAATTTTACTTCCAAATTGGGTTTCAACCATATTGTAAAATTTCTCAAAAACAGAGGCTACTTGATTTATCCCTTAACAAATATGCCCAAGTTGTTCTACTATGATCATCAATAAAAGTAACAAACCACCTACTACCGTTACATTCTTCACTCGAGAAGGACCCCAAACATCACTATGAATTAATGAAAAAGGTTGGGAAGGTTTGTAGGAAGATGGTAAATAGGATGCTTTTTATACATTTAGCGAGAGGACATATATGGCATTTAAAAGAACTTGGTTTTCTATTAACAAATAATTCAGGGAATAATTTAGCAAGATAATGAAAATTAGGATGCCCTAACCTAAAATGCCATAACATTATATTATCAATTTGCCCTAAAGAAGTCAAAGAGCAAGAAGTATTTGGTAGGGTAGATGGTTGATTTCGAGGACATAAAGACCATTTTGCAAGCTAGCGGTGCCAAGCATCTTCCTCGAATTCATTGCCTGCAAAAAACAACCAGATTGATGAAACTGTAATGAACACTTCAAATTCTTGGAGAGTTTACTACTTGAGAGATGAGATTGCAAAGCGAGATTAGGCACAAACAAAACATCTTCAAGCAACAAATTATCGTTAATGAGGATTGGGCCACTTCCTTTGATAGGAGAGAAAGAGCCATCACTGTTTTAATAGAACTTGTAGAAGATGAATCGAAAAACTAAGGAATAATTCCTGTTACAGTCATGTGATCGGATGCTCCAGTCGATGATCCATTTGATGCACCTTTGGTAGAAAAAAAAAAAGAGGGAGAACAAGTATTCTCAGATGCTTGTATCCTCCACGAGGGCTAAACCGCTTCACAAAGTTCTTTGTCGAACTGAAATTTCGGAAAAACTCCAATCCAGCAGCCTGCTCTGCTATGGATAGCATCTCAAAGGTTGTCGAAGGGGATCCCATTAAGAATTCTAACTAGGATCGATGTTAGACTCGATACCATGTAGAAAAGCAATTTTCTAGCTTTAGGAAAAACTAATTAACGATAAAAATAAAGCAGAATTTAAGTTTTCAGAAAAGAAGAAGAAAAATGTAATTGATTTTTGTTATTGAATATATTCAAAAAATTACATCCCTTTTTACGGTGAATTTATAGACTCAAGTATTGGACTTTAGTTACAATTAGAGTCCTAAGTACACAAGACATCTAACTCTATCTTTTAGGAAGTAAACTTTAATTTAAACTACTATTTACATGAGGACTCTAACTCTATCTTTAAACTTTAATTTAAACTACTATTTACATAAGGACTCTAACTCTATCGGATAATCTAACAGAAGCTTTCCTTCTTCCTGTAATGTACAGCCGCACTGATTGAGACCAAGGAAGGTAGTTGTTTCCATTTAGTTTATAGGATGTAATGGGAGAAAGAGAAGCATCCGAGAGTTGGAAATCAGATGAACGAGGGCTGTTTTGAGAGCTAATTTCTGATGTAGCAGGATCATAATTAGTCATGGAGAGATGTAGATCTGATCGAAAAAAAAAGGGAAAGAAAAAAAAGGTTTTGAGGGGATAGTATCGACCTAACTTGATACCATGTAGAAAAGAGAGTTTGAATACTCTTCTTGTTATATTTCGATACAAGAGAAGAAGTCTATTTATAGACTTTTACAGGAGTTTTTTTACAGAGTAGTTAACCTATTAGGATTGAACTTTTATCCTTTACAATGATAGAGTTAGATTATAACTAAACTACATAGTTATGATAGAGTTAGATTATAACTAAACTACATAGTTATGATAGAGTTAGATTACCTATCATACACGTATTAACTCACACTTGCCATCGATTTACGGGGCCATAATTATCTTCCATGGTCCCAATCATCAAAATCTTCCTTCTGGGTCGAGGAAAACTCGGCTATATTTGAGGGAGAGTAAGAAACCTCCTTCCACAGATCCGGATGTGAAAAGTGTGGGTGCGTGAGAATGGTAGGGTGATGTCTTGGCTAATCAATACCATGTCCCCGACATTGGTACACATTTTCTCCTTTACTAAAACAACAGCAGATATATGGCAAGTCGTTCAGAGACCTATTCTAACACGACAACACCCTCGAACTATTTAACATTGAGAGTCGGGTGTCCAATTTGAAGCAAGATGGTCCGAGTGTTACCGAGTATTTTCACACTCTGTCAAGCTTTTGGCAAAGCAACTTGATCTATATGCAGAACATGATTGGGAAACTCCTAAAGATGCAACTTTGTACGTAAAGATACAAGCACAAATGGAGGGTCTTTCAATTTCTCAATGGTCTCAACACCGGGATCTTTGTGAAGGCTCGGATTCTTGGTACAAAGCCTCCTCTTTCCATTCGCGAAGTCTTTGCGTAAGTCAAGAGAAGAAAGCGAGAAGGTCTTTTATGCTTTCTGTTGTTCCCACATCCAGCGATTCTGCTTTAATTACTCGGTCTTCCTCCTCAACTAAGACTAGAAAGGCAGACTGTTTGTGATTTTTGCAAAATCGGGCCACTTGAAGGAACAGTCTTTGGAAATTACATGGCAAGCTCGGGTGATTGAGATCTACTTCACGTAAAGCACCCCGAGAATCACGGTCCATTTCACAAGAGTACAATGAGCGGTGGTGTTTTTTTTGGAGGAGCAACTTGCTACACTCCAAAAGATGTTTGGCAACATGAGAGGCACTAGCAATGCAAATGTGGTTCTGTCAGGGAAGAAGGTACATGACCGGGTTCTTCCCTACACCTTTTTAGCTACACAAGATGCTCCCAGCAGTGGATTATTGACTCAGAGCATCGACCATATATTTGTAACAGAACATTATTTTACGCCTTTGAACCCTCATGCTCTAAGCAATCTATTAAACCGCAGACGGGTCTGTATCCCTATACATGGGGGTCAGTTCATTTGCTCTTAATAAGGATATTTTCCTTAAGGATGTTCTTTTTGTACCAAATCTTACTTGCAATTTACTCTCAAAGTGAGTAAACTCTCTAAGGATTTGCAATGTTGCTCAAAGTTTAATGATAATGGTTGTGTTTTTGTGCACTTCGGATTCAAGAAAATGATTGGCAATGCTAGATTGCACAATGGGCTCTATATCCTCTATGGCACTCCTAAATCAACTCATTCAGCTTTTACTAGTTTCATTTCTCCTTTAGGGCAGCATGATGAAATTATGTTATGGCATTATCGACTAGGCCACCCTAGTTTTTATTATCTTGCTAAACTATTTCTGCTCTATTTATTAATAAAAACCACGATTGTTTAAATGCCATATTTGTCCTCTTGCTAAACAAACGAAAGCCTCTTATCTCCCATCTACTTATAAATCTTCTCAACCCTTTGCTTTAATCCATAGTGATGTTTGGGGTCCTCTAAAGTGAAGAATATTAATGGGTGTCGATGGTTTGTTTCTTTCATTGATGATCATAGTAGGACGACATGGACTTATTTAATGAAAGATAAATCAAACTATATCTATTTTTGAAAGGTTTTATACTATGGTTGAAAATCAATTTGAGTAAAATTCAACTATTCAAATCCGATAATGGGGGAGAGTTCTTTGCTACTTCTTTGGGTAAATTTTTTCAGGAAAAAGGCATTGTCCAAATTAGCTCCTGTGTGGATACACCACAACAGAATGGGGTTGCCGAGAGAAAGAATAGGCATTTACTAGAGGTAACTAGATCCTTGTTATTTTTCGGACATATACCAAAATATCTCGTGGGGTGAGGCTTTGTTAATCGCCACTTATCTTATCAATAGAATGCCGAGTAAAGTCCTTAAATTCAAGACACCAAGGGCTATTTTCTTAGAGAGTTATCCTCATTTCAAACCTCTTTCCTCTGTTCTTCCTCTTAGAATTTTTGGCTGCACTGTTTTTGTAAAAAATGTGGACCCTTCAAAATCAAAATTAGATCCTAGGGCTCTTAAGTGTGTCTCTTTGTGGGATATTCTTCACTTAAAAAGGGCTACAAATGTTACTACCCTCCTACTAAAAATTCTTCGTCTCGATGGATGTAACCTTTTTTGAGCAGAACCTTATTTTACCAAAGCTACAATTCAGGGAGACTTGGACAGATTCCACCTCTAAAACATCGGTATACCTATTCCCATCTTCTTTGATACCCTTGGATGTTCTCGCCTCTGCATCTCATGATATTGAGTCTCCACCTAAATCAACTACACCAAGTACATTCTCCTATTCCTGTTGATGTTCCTTCACCAACAACCTCCCCCTTTCACCTCCTAAAACTATTCCTCAAAACACACAGACTACAAAAAAACTCAAAGTGTCTACACGAGAAAGAAAAAGACCATTCCTGAGGCCATTTTGCAATCGACACTTGCCGAGAGTTGGAATTGAGTCCACTGCCTTGGAGGATGATGGAGGTAATGAAATTTCTCCTTCTTTATTTGATATGGAAATTTTACCTATTGCTAAGAGAAAAGGGGTTAGACAATGTACAAAGTATCCTATTCAAGTATGTTGCCTATGGAAAGTTAATGCCCTCTTTTAAGACCTTTACGACTTGCGTTGATAAGGAGGAGATTCCCAAAACAATTGATGATGCCCTAAAAGACTCTAGATGGAAGAAAGGTGTTGAAGAAGAAATTCAAGCACTTGAGAAAAATGGCACTTGGATCACATTGATTTACCACATGGTAAAAAACCAGTTGGCAATAAGTGGGTCTTTGCAATAAAGTATATAACTCGGATGGCAAAGATAGAAAGGTACAAGGCGGGCTTGTAGCCAAGGGCTTTACACAAACCTATGGTATTGACTATAATGAGACTTTTGCACTGTAGCAAAACTAAACACTGTTCGAGTACTTCTTAGTCTTCTTTGTAAACAAAGACTGGAATCTTCACCAACTTGACATAAAAATGCCTTCTTGAATGGCAAATTAGAAGAGGAGGTCTACATGAGAATGCCACGGGATGAAGTCCGAGTTAGGAAGTCGAAGGTTTGTAAACCGGAGAAAATCTCTCTATGGTTTGAAGCAGTACACCTAGGGCTTGGTTTGTGATTCACAAAAGTCCTTAGAGAGAATGGATATAAATGATGTCAAGCAGATCATACTTTGTTTGTTAAAGCATCTTTCAATAGGAAGAAAGTTATCCTCATTGTATATGTTGATGACATTGTAGTGACAGGAGATGATGAAGGTGGAATCGGTCAGTTGAAGAACTTATTGAGCAAAGAATTGAAACAAAAGACCTAGGGAAACTCGGATATTTCCTAGGCATGGAGGTTGCTAGATCGAGCAAGGGTCCAGTAATAAAACCAGAGAAAATATGTACTTGGATTTACTCTCGGAGGTTGGTATCTTTGGGGTGTAAACTGCTGATACTCCTATGGAAGTGGCTCAAGCTCAAAGGAGAAGAAATGGGAGCCGAGGTTGATAAAGGTCGGTTTCGAGAGACTAGTGGGAAAACTCATTTACTTATCTCCACTGGACGGATATTTCCTTTCTGTCAATGTAATTAGTCAAGATATGACTAATCCTAGAGAAGGGCATTTAGAAGTCGCAAATGTAATTCTAAGGTATCCGAAAGGTACTCTGGACATGGATTATTCTTCAAGAAAATCAAGATAGAAATGTAAAATTATTTCTGATTCTATTTGGGCGATGAAATTCTTGATAGAAGGTCGACTAGTGGATCTTGCTCTTTTATATGGGGCAACTTAGTTACTTGGAGGAGTAAGAAGCAGATTGTTGTTTCTAGGAGCGATCTTTTAGCAGTATAGAGCCTTAGCATTGGGAATTTCGAAGGAATATGGTTGCTAAGACTTCTAAGAGAGTTAAATATAGAACATGAAGGGAAACTAGAGATCTTCAAAGTGATAATCATCGCTATTCAGATCGCAAAGAATCCAGTCCATCATGATCGTACCAAGCATGTGGAGATCGACATACATTTTATTTTTGAAAAAAGTGAATGGTGGAATTGTGAACTTAACTCATGTTCCTACCGAAGAACAACTTGCAGATGTGCTCACTAAAGCACTATCCAAGCCAGTCTTTGATAAGTTTTTGTCCAAGTTGGGCCTATACAATGTATACACACCAACTTGAGGGGGAGTGTGAGTATGTATCAGTAATTCGGGATAAGGATAAGACCTTATCTCTTTTCTTTGTATCTTAGACAGATTATTAGGCAGATTATGGGGCTTAATCTTAGGGATTTATATTTTTATTTATTTGTTACCTAATTTAGGGATTTTTTACTTGTATATATATCCTATGTTATGGTGAATAAAAGTAGAGTGAAACTTACAGTTTTACACCAGTTTCTACATAAAGATGTTCACTGTGATGCTAATTTTGGGGTTGATGGTTGTATTTTTCAGGCACAGGGCTCGAAGATGGTGATTGGCAGTGCTAGGCTGTCTAACGGCTTATATATCTTTGATGGAATGTCCTACCAGAACCTTTCTATTTCTAGTTGCCTTCAGACATTAGTTTCCTTTACAAGTTTAGGTTCAGATAATATTATGCTCTGGCATCTTAGATTAGGAGACCCAAGTTTTTATTACCTTTCAAAGTTGTTTCCAAATTTGTTTTTCAATAAAAATCCTTCTTTTACTTGTGAGGTGTCAAATGGCAAAACATACCAGAAAATCATATGTTTCTTCTCCATTTAAACCTACTTCACCATTTGCTATTATACACAGTGATATTTGGGGCACTTCTAAAGTTAAAAATATTTCTGGGTCTAGGTGGTTTGTGCCTTTTATTGATGATTTCTCTAAGACCACTTGGACATATTTAATGAGAGAAAAGTCTGAGGTTGAAGTAATTTTTAAAACTTTTTATCAGATGATCAAAACACAATTCGACAAAAATATTAAAGTAGTGAGGAGTGAAAATGGGAGTGAATATCTTAGCAAGTCTCTTGGGTATTTCTTTAAAGAAAAGGGAATTGTTCATCTCACCTCATGTGTCAACACCCCTCAACAAAATAGAGTGGCTGAGAGGAAAAATAGACATCTAATGGAAGTAACTAGGCCCCTTTTGTTTTCAGTTAGTGCACCTAAATATCTTTGGGGGGAAGCTCTTCTTACTGCAACATATCTTATTAATAGGATGCCTAGCAAGATCCTAGGATTCAAAATACCCACTGAAATTCTGTTTCAACATTCTCCACACTTTAAACTATTGTCCTCAGCTCTTCCTCTTTGAGTCTTTGGATGCACATCTTTTCTTCATGTGCACAGTAACAATCGAAGTAAACTGGATCCTAAGTCACTAAAATGTGTGTTTATAGGCTACTCCTCGAGTCAGAAGCGTTACAAATGTTACTGCCCCACTAATAGGAAAACTTATATTTCTTTTGATGTTACCTTTTTTGAAAACCAGCCTTACTTTGCAGGGACTGACATTCAGGAGGAGAGAACTAAAGAATCTTAGTCCATACATAATCTACAGTCCATTATTCTTGTGCCTATCCTTCATGAGATTGCCTTGGATATCATTGAAACTGCTGTACCTAATCCTGTAGACATAATTTCTCCACAGTCTAATATACTTCCTCCACAATCCAATACATCTTCTCCACAGTCTAAACCTTCCAGTCCTTATGCAACACCTCCTCCAACACTCAGAACTATACCACACTCTGACTCCACAACCACCAGAAAGACAACTCAGTGTCTATACAAGGAGAAAAAGAAATCAAACTGAAGATGTTGGTCAGCCTAACACTTGCCAGGAACCAGTTTTGAGTTCTGATGCTATGGAGACAGGAGGTAATGTTATCCCACAAGATTCTACTGTAAACTTAGATGACTTTCCTATTGCTATTAGAAAGGGGTAAGGAAATGTACTGCTCATCCTATTAATAAATTTGTTGCCTATGGGAAGTTATTATTTGGTTTCAAAGCTTTTATAGCCATCATTGATAGTGTGAAGATCCCTAAGACAGTAGAAGAGGCGTTCGAAAGTTCTGTTTGGAGGAAGGCTGTTGAAGAAGAAGTCAAAGCACTACAAAAGAATAATACTTGGTGTTTGACTGATTTACTAGAAGGGAAAAAGGCTGTTGGGTATAAATGGGTCTTTACAGTCAAATATCACTCAGATGGGAGCATTGAGAGATACAAAGCAAGACTGGTGGCTAAAGGGTTTACTCAATCATATGGAGTAGACTATCAAGAAACCTTTGCTCCAGTAGCTAAATTGAACACCATCAGAGTATTAATGTTAGTAGCTGTTAACAAGGATTGGAAGTTGCACCAATTGGACATCAAAAATGCTTTCCTTAATGGAAGCCTTGAGGAGGAAGTATACATGGAGGTTCCACCAGGTTTGGAGGAAAAGACCACAAAGAGGACAGTGTGCAAACTAAATAAATCACTGTACGGATTAAAGCAATCCCCTAGAGCATGGTTTGACAAATTTGCTAAGGCTATGGTTCATAATGGGTTCAAGCAAAGTCAAGCAGACCATACATTGTTTCGAAAGGTTGCATCAGATGGTAAGATGGCTCTTCTAATTGTCTATGTTGATGATATGATCATTACTGGGGATAATATTGAAGAAATAGAGATGCTGAAAACTATTCTAGCAAAGGAGTTTGAAACTCAGGATTTGGGAAGCCTTAGGTATTTCTTAGGAGTGGAAGTAGCAAGATCGAAAGAGGGAATAGTTATCAACCAAAGAAAGTACATCCTAGATCTACTCACAGAAACTGAGATGCTTGGAAGTAGACCAGCTGAATCTCCAATGGAACCAGGTTTAAAGTTCAGTAAAGATGAAATGGGGAATCCAGTAAATAAAGAATCCTACCAAAGACTGGTTGGAAAACTAATCTATCTCTCGCTTACTAGGCCTGATATTGCATACTCAGTGAGCATAGTTAGTCAACATATGAGTGATCCTCGAGAAAAACACATGGACGCAGTCAATAGAATTTTGAGGTACTTAAAATTTACACCAGGATCTGGACTAATTTTCAGGAAACATCAGGATAGGACAGTGAGAGTCTACACAGATTCAAGCTAGGTAGGAGAACTGGCAGATAGAAGATCTGTTAGTGGCTATTGCACATTTTTGTGGGGAAATTTGGTCACCTGGAGAAGCAAAAAGCAATATGTGGTTTCTAGAAGCAGTGCAGAAGCAGAGTTTAGAGCTTTGGCTCTTGGGATATGTGAAGGAATGTGGATCAAGAAACTTCTCATGGAATTGGAGTTGGATGGAAAGGCAGAATTCGAAGTTTACAGTGACAGTCAGTCAGCAATGAGCATTGCTAGAAATTCAGTACAACATGATAGGACTAAACACATTGAGATTGATAGACACTTTATCTATGAGAAGGTCAACAACGGGGTTGTAAAGCTTCACTATATTCCTGCTAGGAACCAGCTAACTGATATTTTCACCAAAGCACTTCCAAGAGTGAGCTTTGATGAAATGTCATCCAAACTGGGTGTACATAACATATACACACCAATTTGAGGGGGAGTGTAGGTTAGCACGTAAATAATAAGAGTTGTAAGTCTATCCTAACTAAGTAGTTTAGTTGTAATCTAACTCTATCCGTGTAAGGGATAAGAGTCCTATCCTAGAGGATATCTACTCAATGTAAAACTCCTTGTAAAAGTCTATGAGTAGACTTATTTTCTGTATATCGAAATAACATAGTAGAAACTTCTCTAACCCTATTTTCTACACCTTTACTCCATTGTCATTAGAACAAGCGTGGGTTGTTCTTTTGAACAAATTTTGAAAAAAGGTATAAGATAAATGAAGAAATTCTTGTTGGCTTGCTGATATATATTAGGCAGTGATGGTTTTCAAACCATGCGACTAGTTTTCTAGAATTCATCTTATTTGATATTTTGAATGAGTAGTATGCAATCCCTTGGCACCATGTCAAATTTATAAATTTAACACCGAAAAGTTAGGAGTCGTCTTCAACCACATTTCTTTTTTAACACTGCAGCACCTTTGTAAATTTTTTTAAAAAAGATGACAACAGAGTGCCTACACTTTTTTGGATGCACTAGTTTCATTGGAAAAGGTAAAAGTATCTTAGTGGAGATATAACAGTGTTTCCCATTGAATTTCTTAAAATGCTTTAGGTGTCATCGTGATTGAAGTTTGAGATTCAAGAACTCATCTTTTTCACATGTATATTAGTCCCTCTAATCTGTTTCCATATCTTTCAGGGAAATTATGAATTCACCAAATTGGGATCAACACCAGTTCCTTCTATTACAGATGGTTGTAGTACCATACTCTATGGGTGTGGATTGCTTGAACATGAAAGTGATGGCGGAATTGGTGCTGTAGCATCGGTTGATGATATTCATTCACAACAGTTGCTCCTGGATACAGGGGACAATAATGTGATTCCCCTTTGTCAAAGATTTTTAGCAGCTCTAATTCCAGAAGAAGATATTGATAGCGGAAATGAAGACCTCCCATCTGACGTTTATGGAACTGAATTTGAGATGGATGGAGAATTGAGATCCAATGGTTTGAGTCATATTGTTAACTTCCAATTGACTGGGCGTGCTTCATTTACTGGTTGTAGGATAACTGGGAACCCAGAACACGATGATCCTGAAATTGATATGTTGGGAAACACAGGAATTAACAACTCAAATTTTAGTCATTCTCAGAATGGCAGTTATCCAGACCAACCGATGCCTGGCATGGTTTGTTCAGAATTCCAGTATGAGAGTATGAAGATAAATGAGAAACTCATTTTGGAGGCTCAAAGTATTGGAATTTTCTTAGAACCACTGGTTGGTCTACTTCTACATGAATATTTTATATTAAATGCTGCATTGTTTGTCTTGTCACAAAATATTATGAAATATGCAGCTGGCAGCTCTCTCCCTTTCTCTATGTTGTTTCAAAATCAATAGGTATTATGATCTATCAATCTGACCCGTGCTTCTATGTTATCCGAATAGTTGGTCTTCCAATGGTTCATGGATGTCCACTCTTATTATCTTGAAGGGCATTTCCCCCGTTTATAGCTCTGCTTTGGTTTGCTATAGATGCTTGTGTCTGCCTAGTTCTTCTGTTTATGCCTTGTCATTAAGGTTGTTAATGTATTTAACTTCATATGTTTTCACTGTTTTTCAGCCTGACATAGCACAGATGGGGGACATTGCGATCCTTGAGGACATTATTAAGCTAGAGGAAAAGCACAAGGAACAGGTACTTTCTTGATGGAAATATTGAAGCTCTGATACACTATCTGATATTTCTTTTTGTTTCCTCCTTACATTATTGTTTCCGCTCTTCTGCCTCGTGATAACTTCCATTAGATATTCAACAAGCTCTGTCCTTCTTCTTACTCATGCTACTTTACTTATTGTTGGTCTGAGAAGTTCAATTTGTAATCTTGTTGTGAATGCAATAGGTTTCAAAGAAGAAAGGTTTGGTTGATAAACTATTGAAAGCTGCCTCAGAAACAAGAACAATTCAGGAGAAGTACTGTTTTACCCTTTCTTCTCATGTAGTTTTGTATGCATTTGTGGTTTAACTTAGAATTCTTTGGTACCTTGTGTGCATCTGAATATATTGTTTTTTCATATAGGGAATTCGAACAACAAGCTCTTGACAAACTTGTAACTATGGCTTATGAAAAGTACATGGTAATTCTCTTAATGTTCTTTTTGTTTTGGTTTTCATTTGCACACACCCATACACGAAATGTTTAAATTCTTGGGTGCCAGAACCAAGTCAGTTTTGCCTTATTAATTTAGGAAAGCCCTTCAACATGAGACCATAGAAATTAAGCTCTACTCTAGAGGGAAAGTCGAAGGATTTCAAGGAATTAGTTGACTTTGTGGACTAAAACTAGCATAACAATGAAAATGAACAGATTCAAATGGACAGGATGACAATATTTTAACTTAACTAACTGGCCCAAATATAAAAGAAAGCACCAAAGTTGGTGAAAATCTTCGATGTCGCAGGAGAGAACTACCTGCTTCTGAGTAGTTCAAACCCCTTGTGTTGTTCAGATATTGAAGAGACAACATCTCAATGTAGGTCCAGTCTTTGTTTGCTCACTAAGGTCCAAGTGGATAGTGCTTCTGCAGTTCTCCTTGAGCTTATATGATCATAATGTGGTTATATGTTGCCTAATTTGAGGCAGGAGACTTTGTCTTTCCCCTTCCTGGTACATATGCTTAGGTGTGTGCTCTTTGACGTTCCCAAGAATTAATTATTTGTCAGGTTTTGAGTCTCCAGGCTTTAGATAGTGGGAAGTCTTTTAAGGCCTTGTGAAGACTCTGGCCAATGAGCTTTTTATCTAACACCTCTTCCATTCGTTCCTCTCTCTTAACCTCCATTAATGAAAAATGTCTTGAGGTGGATAAATAACAGGTACTTTTATTTTTGTTGCAAATTTGATATTGTAAATGGGACATTGTCTCGAAATTCGAGTTTGCTTTGCTAGTTTTTCTCCTGAGCTTAGTTTAAAGGTGGATAAATCTGCTTGTTCCCTCTCTGTGTTACAGCTTTCATTTCCCATTGAGATTTTTTATTCATCTACAAGTCAAACTACTTATTTACCCATTACTTATCCTACTAGATGCCGACATATTATTATATGATGCTGGAATTCTGTTTTGGTGATCTATTTAATCTTTTAATAGAGTGGTTGGGGTCCTAGTGCAACTGGTGGAAAGAGTTCCAGTAACAAAATGGCCAAGCAATCTGCCTTAGCATTTGTCAAACGGACATTAGACCGATATCATAAATTTGAAGATACTGGCACAAGCTGCTTTGATGAGCCCATGCTTAGAGAAATGTTTCTTCCTGGGTGTTCCCGACTAAATGGTGCACAGTCAGTAGATACACCTACAGATAGTGAATCTGGAAAGCCATGCGCCGGAAGTTCCACCCGCTCTCTGGAAGCTAGAACCTCAGGTATGCACTTGATGCCTATGGAGAGAGTACATACTTTAGAATTCCCATGCGTAGTTGTGTCTGTGCGTATTTGTTTGATCCCATGTAATGTAATCATCTGCAAAATGTTCTTGATGGTACTTTTTTGCATTCTGTTGAATTTTCTCTCCCCTCCATTTTTTCTTTTGGTATTATGGTTCAATTTAGCCTTGGATTGTCACTGCTGGCAGGTCAAAATGGGGATAGCTGTGCTGTTAGTTCTTCTGATCTGCTTCCACCCACAAATCGGTCATCTGATCAAACTATTGGTAAAGATGACACGTGGTTTAACAGGGTGAAAAGGAGAGAGTTATTGCTGGAAGACGTGGTTGGTGGTACTTCTAGTGTCCAGCCGGGAATTGGAAGTTCTTTGTTGAGTAGTACAAAAGGAAAGAGGAGTGAGAGAGACAGAGAAGGAAACGGACATGGTAGAGAGGCTTTATCTAGAAATGGAACTAATAAGATTGGTCGACCTGTATCCAATGCAAAGGGGGAAAGGAAATCAAAAGCAAAGCCTAAGCAGAAAACAACTCAGCTATCTGTTTCTGTGAATGGCCTTCTCAGCAAGATGTCTGAGCAACCCAAAACATCAACTTCTGTATCAAAGTCAAGCGAGATAACCACCAATAATAATGCCAAAGAAAAAGATGATTTTGGCTTGGATGTATTGGATGACTTGCAACTAGCAGGACAAGATTTGGGTTCGTGGTTGAACATTGATGATGATGGGTTACAAGATCACGATTTCATGGGCCTTGAAATCCCCATGGATGATCTTTCCGACTTGAATATGATGGTTTGAGTTGCTTTCTTTGTATAGTCTTGTTCATTATACTGTTTTTTTAAAACAAAAGCATAATCTCTGTGATCAAGAAATGACATTACATGGATAGTGGTTTGGCTGTCCGGTCCACAATTAGGTTACAATAGATTCTTTGTAGACTCATCCCCAAGTTGACTTTCGAGTTGAACCATTTGGACGTCATGAAATTTTTCTCTCAAGTTGGCGACTTCGGCTGTAAAGATCCTTTTTGTTCCTACAAGTTTGTATGTCTTAGCAATTATATCTTAGCAACACTGTACCCTGGCTGTAGCGTTTACAGATCTGAGAGCAATGTACATACATTTATATTCCAAATAAAATTAGTTTTTTTTGGGTGTAATTTAGTTATATTTGTAAGCATAATCGTATAGGGTTTTATTTCCTGATTTCCTGGTTTATGTATCTTTATTTCACTTTTCCGACTGCAGCTGCAGTGGAAAGTTGTTATACAGACATTGTAATTTCCCCTCTAGTATTTTCATGGAGAAGTTTCTTCCGAGGCTAAGAGGTAAGAATGTTCAGTGAAGATGTTGATATTGGCCAATTTTTTTCAGTCAGAAAAGATGATTTTGGTACAAGCAGGATGTTTACTTGAATTTGCAGGTTCTTACTTCAATAATCCCAGGAACTATGAGTCGAAAATGGTTGCTGGTAAAATTGCTCTCTTGGATTTTCGGATCAAGATATGTCTGATGTATCCCTCATACGAGTGTCATGCCATCTGCCTTGTTCTGAATTCTGATAGTTTTGCATTACCAGATGTAAATCTCAAATACCTTGTTCTAGTCTTGTAAATAGACTTGTGTGCTTTTTTATGTTGCTTAATGCTATGTTATTCGGACTCAGGTATGAGTGTATGGTATGTGTATGTATCGTATCCGACATGGGTACGGTTGGACTTTTCTAAGGTTTTCCATGTAGTTGGATGATCCTTGGAAGTCATATCCCCATAACCATGTGTATGACTCGAGTGTCAGATACGGGTACTTCAAAGGAAAACGAGAGTCAAAGTAGTATATGTCTACTGTTATTTTCCTAGAGAATGTCTACTTTATTTTGAAGGGAAGGCATCACATGTACAGTGTAGAAGGTTTAGCAGCAAAAGGCTCAGGTTATGTAATGTTCATCCACTGCCCTTTAAAGCTCACATTTATATAGCGTCCACGATTCTCAACTTGCTTTAATATGAAAGATTTATCGTATCGAATGGGGCCTGTCAAGAATCTCGCGTCGTTCATTTTTGAGAATTAATTTCCGCATAGTTTCTTCTCTGGAAGAGTATTTCAGGCTAGAGTGTACCTTTGCTGTAGTTGTTATCATCCTAGCCGAGGTGCCATCAGTTTTGAACACTATACCAATATCCTAATTACTTCATTCCTTTTCAAATGTACTTTGATGCTTTGCTTCATGTAACAGGTGCATTTGATCTACATGCCGTGTGCATTTATGCACAATGCTAGTCCTCGATTATCATGTTTAAGCATTGGAAAATTCGTTCGAAACTCATGAATCCTTGTCATTGCAATTGAAATCCGCAAAGGCTTTGTTTGGTTAACTCCAACAGGGACCAAGTGATTTTCATGTACACTTCTGAGATTTACTTTGGTTTGGCTCTCTGTTTTGCAATATTTGCCGGTATATGTATGTAACTGACTGTGGTCCTAGATGAATTTTGGTTCAGCTTCATGAAAATTTCATGGTTCGGTCTGTTACCGACTACTCTCCGTTTTTCATACGATAAGTACACATATTCGCGTAAGCTGCTACAAGGACTTCGCACCGATCTGCTCGGAGTGGGGAGTACTTTCCTTTATTTAAGTGGATATGCAAGGTGGAACACAATTTTGATAAATGCTTGCTCGTTCCTTATTTAAGTATATATGTTAAAAGCATAGATATGTGAATGTATAACACTTTGAGAAAGACTTCAATAAATAGTCTGTGTAAACTAAAGTTTACACATACTTTTTAGTTTTAGAGGTTTAGTTTAAGATTTAGAGTTTAGGGGTTTGGGTTTAGAATTTAAGGTTAGTGTTTAGAATTTAGAGTTTAGGGTTTGGGGTTTAATTTTTTAAGTTTAGGTTTAATTTTGATTTATAATAGAAATAGATAGACTTGTGTAAAATTTATTTTACACAGTCTATGTCTCAAATTTAAATCCTTACAATTTATACAAATAAATTACAAAATATTTTTTACAATATTTTTATTAATAATAATGTGATGTAGTTTCACGGAATAGTGCGGAGTGAATTATCTATACTTATTATAATTCTTTATTGAGGTTTTAGTTAATCTATTCAGTTAGAAAAATGATTAAAATATTAATTTTATATAACAATCAATGTTATTATAATTACCTTCGTCTTTTTATCTTGGGAAAAATATGTGATACACTGGCGCTGAGTGACTTAATTTTAGGGGTTTAGGATTTAGTTTAGGGATTATAGTTCAAGGGTTTATGTTTAGGAATTTAGAATTTAGGGTTTGTAGTTAGAATTTAGGATTTAAGGTTTATAGTTTAGAGGTTAGGGCTTAGGATAATATGTTAGGGATTTAAGTTTTTACCTGTAATTTTCAAATTCTTGCCTTAAACTTAAATTCAAACAAGTCTTTAATCCTTAAAATTAAAGTGTTTGTGAAAATAAAATGTTTTAACCTCTAGTGCATGATATAATTACCAAATGTTTTTACCTCTAATGCATGGTATAATTACCCATCTGTCTTTATGTATAATGTTTAAATAAAATGACTGGAAAATCAATGCGTAAGATTTGAATACATGTACAATTTTTTTTATCATTTCAATAAGTTGATCGATATGCAAATAAAATTTGAGTTATAAAATGAGAATAACATAAAAATATTACTCTCATTGTCTCATTAAAGTTCTCTTATTGATTTTCTAAAGAGTAAAATTTTTAAACTTTGATCGTAATTATTTAAAATATCTTTAAAAATTAATTTTACAAAAAATATATTTCATAACTACTCGATTGAAGGTCTTTAAATATATATTTTCTTCATATTTTATTAATAATAAATTTTAAATAATAAAGGATTAAAGTTAAAAAAATTTGATCAAAAAGTCAATAAAGGACAACTTTAATAGGACAAAATGAGTATTATTTAATGGATCGGTTTCAAGTTCAAATCGTGTTTTTCAACTCTTTGTGATATATGTATATCACGTTGGAAAAATATGAAAAATGTGTGTATATTGTACATAATTATAGAACGTCGTTTAAATTAGAACTGAATACCATATTATTATAAGTTTTTACAATTAAATTTGAACAAAAGCTCAAACAACTCAACTTCAGTCGACTCGAAAATAATTTAAAATAAAATTTAAGTTATAAAATAAGTATTATCAAATTGACTAACTCGAATTTTTTTAACTCAACTCGATAAAATACTCACCCACCCTCTATACAGATATAAACAATTTCTTAAATAAATACAGATATAAACAATTTCTTAAATAATTAATTTAGGGGAAGCTTCAGCCAATAACATTGGAGGTCGTGTCCTGGCCTGGATAGAATATTATAATAAATCATCAATTAGTAAAAAAAATCTTTTTTATAAAAAAATAAAAAGTAAACATACACGTGGAAGATAAGAGGTGGCAAAAAATCAATAGGAAGAATTCCAAAAACCTAAGAATAAGTCTAGTACACGCGTCGCACATCGCTGAACATCACTAATATTGAACATCGTTAAACAACATTAATTTTTTTTAAAAAAATTAAAATCTCAAAAACTCGAATTATAATTAATTTTTTTAAAATAGAAATTAAATTAAATAAACATTTAATATTTTATTATTATATTATTATAATTAAAATATTACGCGATTTATCTTCTACAAAATTTTAACCAGAGAACCCTACTTCTCCCAGCCGCTGCCGTCGCATTCGATATCGTCGTCGCCACCGCTTCTAGTTTCCGGCGAGATTCGTCTGTCGTCTTTTGCTATAACCCAGCACCGACGGAGTGCTACTTAACTCGTGTTTCAGTCTCTGCCGTCGTGGTTTTGAGCGTTCGCGGCTTGACTCGTCGTTCGCCGCTTGACTTGCCGTTCGCTGTGCATCCATCCGTTGTTTTAACAAGGTAAGATGCTGTCTTTTTTACTTGTCGATTGGTAGAATAGGTGGTTGACAATTGTTTATCAGATTCATGTAACTAAATCTAAAATTCTTAGTTTTAACTGCTGACTTAGTTTTAAAGATGGCACTAAAACCAGATAATTACCTAAAATTCTTAATTTTAACTGTTGAATGCCCAAATTATGTATAAAATTCTTCTGTGGATTGTTTTATTTTTTATTTATTCTTTTTTAACTTTTGGGATATGTATAGTTATTGAAGAATCGATCAGCTCCTCGCCAAACTAAAAACCTTTATTTATTTCTGAGAAGATAATTATATATGCAGAAAATAGTTAATATATATGCAGAAAATGTTAATATGAAGTGTAGAAAATGTATATGCAGTGCAGAAAATGTTAATACATATGCAGAAAATAGTTAATACATATGCAGAAAATGTTAATATGCAGTGCAGCAAATGTATATACTGTGCAGAAAATATTAATATGCAGTGCAGAAAAGGTATATACATATGCAGTTAATAAGAACAGTTTATATATATGCAGAATATATGCAGTGCAGAAAATGTTAATATGCAGTTAATAAGAACATTTTATATATATGCAGAAAATGTTAATATATATATGCAGTGCAGAAATGTTTATATATATGCAGTTAATAAAAACAGTTTATATGTATGCAGAAAATGTTAATATGCAGTGCAGAAAATGTTAATATATATGCAGAAAATAGTTAATATATATGCAGACAATGTATATGCAGTGCAGAAAATGTTAATATGCAGTGCCGCAAATATATATGCATATGCAGTTAATAAGAACAGTTTATATATATGCAGAATACACACTGCAATTATTCAATTGGTATTTTATACAATGCTTGGTCAAAGTTAAATTGAGTTGATTTTATATTTTTGCAATTTTATAATTTTAAAGCTTACAGGTTTAGTTTGTTTTGGTCAAAGTTAATTTGAGTTGGATTATTTAGAGTTTTAAAAACTGAATTAGTATGTTTTAATTGAACGAAACTATATACACAATTTTATAGACTTCTCGATTGAATCTGTTTTAATAACAATGGATTCGGTGGTGGTGGAGTCCAGTGACCATTGACCAACTTAAGCATGTATTGGATATTAGACAGTCCCAAATAATGATATGCCAACTTTGGTAAAATATAACTAGAACTTGGTTTGTCATTTGTCTTAAATGCATGCTGTTCGAATGAGATTTATTAATCTACACATGTTGTTTATATTTTGTTAGTGAGCAAACTTTTGTACGATACAATGACAATTCGAATGAAACGATTCCTTTGTATACGATTCTATTGTCTTGAAAATAAGGTTTGCTGTTATGTTTGATATATATATATATATCATCCTATGTGTCATTTCGAATATATGTATAGATTTGCTACCTCACTGAGCTAAAAAGGCTTAATTAGTTCATTTGTATGTCTTTTCAGGAAATACAAATTAGTAGTTGTTGAATCATGTCTTTCTGAAAACTGCAAGTCACTCTCTTTAAGCATTTTGTGTAAGTTGTCTAGACTAAAACTCCTATAGGTGGCATATGTTTGCATAACGTAGTTTTCTAATGTTTTGAATAATTTCGGTATGTATAGTCTTTAGTTGATTAGAAGTTTGAATATTTTGGATTCTAATGTGATATGGTGCTCGTAATGGAATGCTTATATATGATATGTTTAGACTTAATTGGTTTGATCCATAATGTAAGAAAACCAATTATGCTTAAATGGTTACTTTGTGAAGTTAATTTTGAAAATTTTTTGCTACAGATTGCAATTGTGTCTAGGCGACATCTTATACTAGGTTTTGCTTTGATGGGTGAAGTGTTGTTGAGTTTAGTTTTTTGTCAAAATGAATTCTTGTGAGCAATACTTGATTATGCCTTAGTATAGGATTGGCTATACCGTAGTTATAGACTAATGATTTAAGGACTCCCAATTAGAATAGAATATCAAGATTTGAAAATCCTAGGAAGCCCCTTGAACTTACAAGTTATTTAAATTCTGATTTTATTCTGAAAAATATAGTTTTTTCTAAGAAATTTTCAAGTTAGTCCATGAACTAATGAAATCATGCTATTTAGTCACCACATTTTAAAAAATTCACATCTTAGTCCTTTTTGTTTTCAATTATGTATAAAATCTAGGGTTTGGCCATTACTACTTTGATTTGTCTGTAATATGCTTTGGGATTCGAATGTTTTGTTGATAAATTTATTGTGGTAACATCTCTCAAACCGACTTATCTTTAAGACCGGGTAAGAGATGTTACAAGCAATTACATATTTGAAATAAATCATAATTCTTATATGATTCTATGGAAATGGACAAGTACGTAAAAGTTGTAGTCTGTGTTGTTTTTTCTTGATTGTTTCGGATTCTTTGTTCAAGGATTACTTATTTTGGTTTTAAATTACTTATTTTGGTTTTAAAAGAGGTGTTTTGGCTTTGTTTCTCTAACATTGTAGCTATCACACTTACTATCAGTAGGTATCAATCAAAAAGAGCAATACAATAAATCAAGACATATTAATATCAATACATGCATATCCTTACTACGAACGTTGCATTGATTTTGTAAAAAGCCATTTCTTTGTATATGATTCTATTGTCTTGAAAATAAGGTTTGTTGTTATGTTTGATATATGAGTATAAAATTAATTATTTCTTTTTAAGTGCATGCAGGCTTAGATTTTATCTCTTAAACTAGTCGATGGATCTAAACTTAACTCCTTCAAAACAAGTTAAGATGATAGAGTGTAAGCGTCATATCAACATGAATTCAGAGAAGACGGATAACGAGGTACATTCATTATAATTAACTAAAATTTTAATAACAATGTTGAATTTATTTTGGTCGGTATATTATATTTAATATTATTATTCAATTTTTTATTTATTTTATTTATATATATAGGGAAAAGTTGAAGTTATACATGAGGAAAAGGCAAGAACTCATTATTATAGTGATCAGAAGTTAGAGATACTCATTCATTCGGTGCAAAATTCCTACAGAAGCTTTTAACTTTCAATTTCGTCACCATCAATTTCCTAGTCAATTAGTTATAATGAAGGAAACTCCAATGATTACAAAAATGGGGCCTAAAATGTCAAAATGTCCTAAGGCTTTGTCAAAGAGTAAAGACTCTCAACATAAAAAGAGTGTGAGATGTTCAACTGCACGTTATGAATTTACTGATAATTCAAAGTCGAAAGATATGACATTGAAAAAGAGAGCTCGAACTTATGAAGTGAATACAATGTTAAATCATTCTTTATTGGTTACATTTCGTCTTATACTTTTATATTATTTGTTTGCTTAAAACTAATATTTGCTATATGATATGTAAATACAAAAAACATCCACAAAAGCTCATGATAATAGAGAAAAATCGAAGGTTGAATGTGCTGAAAAAAAGAGGTAGTAACATGATCAGAAAATATTTTTTTTGTAGTTGGGTGAAAATTTGTAATTAATATTGTACAAATATTTCATTTGAATTGATTGTATGATCAATTACTATATGATTGTGCAGGTTGAAAAAGAAAACAAGATTTGTAATTTTGAGATTGAATCAGAATTGCAAGATTTATTCGCATAAGCTCAGATCAAATGTAAGACAAAAAAAGGTTTAAACTATAAATATATTTTTTTAATATTTTTTATTTTTTTATTTTCAAGAGTTATATGTTTTTATGCAGGATAAATATGAGGTAGGTGATTTGTTATCAAAAAATTTCAAAGAAACTAGTATGATAACTGATGCATACAAGCAATATCTGAAGTACCTAACGCCCGAAGAACGCACAATTTGTCTTAATGTTGCTACTTGGAAGAATACATCTAACACTCTTTACATAGCCAAAAATAATTTTCTAGACGTTGCCAATGCTCGTACTGTTTTTTCAGGAAAATGGTTATCTGATTGGGTATTATAGATTTAATTATTAAATATTTTTACATGTTTAATATTTGTTTGTTTGCTTGATATTAATGCAAGTGTTTATATTGTTTTTAAATATTTAACAGTTTATCGATTATTATGTGTACGCTTTGCACTTGAGACAAGAGCCTATGCCAAAGAAGTTATATATGCCTCTTTCATTTCAGGTAAAAAATATTTTATGGGCTAGCGAGCACGTTATTTTTAATTTATGATTTCATGACATTTTCAAATTTAACATTTGTCTCATAGTATAGTTTTTGAATATTTCACATATGCTCAGAAGACTGGAAAAAATACTAGTATTTTCAAATTTCATTCTCGGTGGATAGAGAACTTTATGCCTATTGATAGTAGTAATGTTGAGCAGATATATTTATAATTTGTTGTTTGTTTGTATGTATATGATAGTAATTTTTAACTTACATGATTTAGCAGATATATGTGCATTTACATGATGAAGAAGGCAAATATTGGTTTATATTAGTTGTTGATGTTGTGGAGCGACATAATTATGTTTTAGACTCTCTTGGCGTCAATGAAGTGCGTAAAAAATTACACAAGATTTAGTAAGTTCTTTCTTCATTTATGAGAACTAATAGAATTAGTATAGTTTTAAATTAATCAATTTTTTAATTCTGTTGTGACTTATAATAACAGTTGACTAAAGCTCCACTTATGTATAAGCGACATGCTCATTTGGGTAGATTATTTAAAGATGCTGCGGAATTTGTAATGAATTTTCTTGAATTACCGAAGCAACCAAGTTCGTACGTAATTTAAATTTAAAATAAAAGTTTGTCCTATGTTTGTGAATTTCTTTATAATAACTTAATGAATTATATTGGATTCAGGGATGATTGTGGCATGTACGTATTGAATTATATAGAAGCCTATAGAAAAAGTGATCGGTCGAAGATTTTTTTCACGGTAAAGTATACCATGTAGTTTTGTTTAGTTACTGTGTGATATTGAATAACGTGATATATTTATTGTGTAGACGCAAGAAATGGGAGTTGAAAGACTAAAAATTTTGGCAAAACTTGTTACAAGCAACCACAATGAAGCTGATCTTTTCAATCGTCGTTATCTGTCCATACATGATTCAGAAGTTGAGCAAAGAAATGGGTTAAAGAGAGCTGATATAGCACACGACAATTTGAAATAATTAATTGCATTTTCTAGTTAAATCATATTTGTATCTTCCCATGATTAAAAAAATGGATTGAGTTATATATACGGTGTTTCATTATTTATATAAATTTTAAATGTTACTTTATCCGTTTTTGGACGATTCATAATCATTTTATGTTGACGATGACATAATGGTGTTGATTATTAGCTTAAATTTACCTTTGTTAATAAATTTAGGCCACCCTTTAAATTTCCTTTTTTTATCTTATCTTTATACTTGTTTGAAGAAAGAATGGTTAGTAATCCTACATGAGTTATTACAACATATATATATAATATCACCTCATTTTTTGTTTAATGATATTCGAATTATTCGAATTATATTAGATGAGTATAATTGTGAGTCATGATATTCGAGTTATTTGAATTATATAAGATGAGTATAATTTTGAGTCATGATATTCGAGTTGGCCCATTTATATTCTGACACATGACAATTTTTTAAAAAAAATTCCCCCTCTTTTTTTTTTCTTTTTCACGTGTTAAATAGAAACATTCTTTTACTATTATACCATTCTCTCTTTTCATTAAATTGAAAACAATTCTGCAGAGAGTTTGAAAGAAACATTGAAGCTATTTTAGCTTCATTTAGGGTGTCGATTTAACTTTTTGTGTTTTATTTTAGGGTTTCGTTCATTTTTTTTTGAATTGCAGTTGAAATAAAATAAAAGTCAGCAAAAGGTATGTACAAATCCATCCACACTTCCCAACATTAAGCATTTCATTACTATTAGGTATTTACACCAGTATAAGTACAATTAACTAAACTAATATCTAACTATAACATATTCACTTCTCCTTTTCAACATGCTCTAACCAATAACACATGCACTCATTTTGTACTTCCCTTTTCTTAACCAAATAATAACCCTCATAGGACATTTCTTTGCACAATATAACAAAAGCATTTCTCGTATATACTTGGGCTGCATTACTTTTTAAAGTTGCCAACACACCGTCACAATACGGTTGTTCATCCATTGTTTTGTAGTCTTGATGACCTTCCTCCCATCTTAGAGATTGCAGTTGTTTATGATAGTTCTCAACAAATCGATACAACATCACCTTTTTGTCCAACCAAGTTTTAAGTGTTCTATTCATTGACTCGTACCGTTGAGTAGTCCTAATTGCTACACATCAAAATATTTAATAATTTTTTAAATACAGTAAATAAAAATAATATAAAATACAATTAAAGTTTATATAATGTTACCTGCATAAAAATATCCTTGCAAATACGTTTCTTCTCATTTCTCTTTATCTTCATATAATTCTTGTACCCATCTCCTTCCTTCAACTTTATATTTGTCCACTAATTATTTCCAAGCCCTTTCAAAATCTGATGGCGTTCTACACTTGTCAGCGCATCCCATAAACCCATCGAGAAAATTGTGATGAGCTTTAGACTGCACGTTCCTTATAATATGCCATAAACACAGTCTATGTTTTACCTCGGGTAGTACTTGAGAAATGGCATTTGTCATGGCCTTATCTCTATCAGTAATAACAGTAAGTGGTCTGTAGCCATCTCCAACTTCAATCAATTGTTGTAACACCGTATCCTCTTTTTCGTTCACCACCAATGCACATCCAAATGGCACTGTGTTTCGATGATGATTGACACCAACCAAAACAACGAACGGCTTGTTGTATGCGTTGCACTTGTAAGTCGTATCAAATGCAAGTACATGACCGAATTCTTTATAGTCGGCGCGTGATATACCATCGCACCAGAACAACTTCTCTAAGTTTCCGAGTTCATCTCTCGTGTGTATCACAAAAAAAAGATCATATTCTTGCTTTCCATATAAATATGCCATCACCGTTTCAGCATCACCATCTTGCACTTCTTCTCATTTGATTCTATGTAGATAGTTGTACAAATCTTTCGGGAGAAATCCAACATTCTCAATTGAACCAGCTTCATTCACAAAATTTCGCATCATTTTACTTGGAGCAATTCCAGAGTTGTGCATGCTCTTAATTTTCATTTTGTCTAACTCACTAATCTTTCGGAATGACCTACAAAATAAATCATTAAATAATATTAAATATATATAAGCTAGAAGTTAGTATGTAACAATTTACTTATTGATGAATTACATACCTGATGTAAGCAACTTGTGTTGGCTAAACCATTTCATGGTTATGTTCTGAGCAGAATTTAGCAACTTTCCAATATTGATATCGTTCGTCCAATTTGAATTTAGTAAGTGCTCCACATCCAACTCGGCTGACCGGTCTTTGTTCACGTTTTCTGTTTGGCAAGTTAATCCACCTTTATTCTATATATCCTTCCTTTCGATACACTAGTTTCTTTGAAATTATGTGGTCACCATTTCGACTAGTCATTGTCTGGCTCATTCGAACTCCAAAAACCCTTCACTTTTGCATAGGTTAAATAAAACTCAATACAATCATCTAAAGCCTTCCACTTTAGCATATCCATATCATTCTCATCATAATCTTTTAAATCTTTCCCAATATTGTCCCATATACTCTCATCAATGAAGTAGTCAATTGTCTTCTCATCATCTATATGTTTTCTATCGTCAACATTACATTCAATTTGTTGTTCTTCAGCATAAGTTTCACAATCTGATTCATTGTTGTAGCCATCTTCATCAATATTATAGTCACCTTCATCCTGATTATAACACTCCAACTCCGTATTTTCATTTTTGGTATCTTCATTATCGACCATCTCTAACAATTCTATAATTTAAATAAAAAATAAAAAATTACAAATTATTACAATGGTGAATCAAATAACAGTCCTAAATAAACAAAATGGCTTTTGGTTATTTGATACTGTAAACATGTGGGAACTTCTCTAGATCCTAATATAAAGTTCGTTCCAAAACAGGAGAAGTTACTAAAAGATAAGGTTCTTAGAAAATCTAAGATCCAATATACGTAATTAAATGGCTGCTTTACCCAAATAACATGCGGTAAAGATTAGAAAACATATCTATTTCAACTTACCAATAATGTGGCTTTGCTTTCCACTTGAAGTCATAGTCTCACGTTTGTTCACTGAGAAACATGGGTATATGAGTAAAAAACAAAATTAAATCCACCGACACTTTAAAATCATAAACTTGATATGTTGTAAATTTAAAACAATCAAGAAAAAACAATACAGACTATAATTTTTACGTACCTGTTCATTTCCACAGAATCATATAAGAATAATGATTTATTTCAAATATGTAATTGCTTGTAACATCTCTTACCCGATCTTAAAGATAAGCCGGTTCGAGATATGTTACCACAATAAATTTATCAACAAAACATTCGAATCCCAAAGCATATTACAGGCAAATCAAAGTAGTAATGGCCAAACCTTAGATTTTATACATAATTGAAAACAAAAAGGACAAAGATGCGACTTTTCTAAAATGTGGTGACTAAATAGCATGATTTCATTAGTTCATGGACTAACTTGAAAATTTCTTAGAAAAAACTATATTTTCAGAATAAAATCAGAATTTAAATAACTTATAAGTTCAAGGGGCTTCCTAGAATTTCCAAATCTTGATATTCTATTCTAATTGGGAGTCCTTAAATCATTAGTCTATAACTAGGGTATAACCGATCCTATACTAAGTCATAATCAAGTATTGCTCACAAGAATTCATTTTGACAAAAAACTAAACTCAACAACACTTCACCCATCAAAACAAAACCTAGTATAACATGTCACCTAGACACAATTGCAATCTGTAGCAATTTTTTTTCAAAATTAACTTCACAAAGTAACCATTTAAGCATAATTGGTTTTCTTACATTATGGATCAAACCAATTAAGTCTAAACATATCATATATAAGCATTCCATTACGAGCATCATATCACATTAGAATCCAAAATATTCAAACTTCTAATCAACTAAAGACTATACATACCGAAATTATTCAAAACATTAGAAAACTACGTTATGCAAACATATGCCACCTATAGGAGTTTTAGTCTAGACAACTTACACAAAATGCTTAAAGAGAGTGACTTGCAGCTTTCAGAAAGACATGATTCAACAACTACTAATTTGTATTTATTGAAAAGACATACAAATGAACTAATTAAGCCTTTTTAGCTCAGTGAGGTAGCAAATCTATACATATATTCGAAATGACACATAGGATGATATATATATATATATATATATATATATATATATATCAAACATAACAGCAAACCTTATTTTCAAGACAATAGAATCGTATACAAAGGAATCGTTTCATTCGAAAATAAAGGAGAACTATTGTCATTGTATCGTACAAAAGTTTGCTCACTAACAAAATATAAACAACATGTGTAGATTAATAAATCTCATTCGAACAACATGCATTTAAGACAAATGACAAACCAAGTTCTAGGTATATTTTACCAAAGTTAGCATATCATTATTTGGGACTGTCTAATATCCAATACATGCTTAAGTTGGTCAATGGTCACTGGACTCCACCACCACTGAATCCATTGTTATTAAAACAGATTCAATCGAGAAGTCTATAAAATTGTGTATATAGTTCTGTTCAATTAAAACATACTAATCCAGTTTTTAAAACTCTAAATAATCCAACTCAAATTAACTTTGACCAAAACAAACTAAACCTATAAACTTGTAAAATTATAAAATTGTAAAAATATAAAATCAACTCAAATTAACTTTGACCAAGCATTGTATAAAATACCAATTGAATAATTGCAGTGTGTATTCTGCATATATATTTTTTGCATATATATAAACTGTTATTATTAACTGCATATGCATATACCTTTTCTGCACTGCATATTAACATTTTCTGCACTGCATATTAACATTTTCTGCACTGCATATATATAAACTGTTCTTATTAACTGCATATTAACTTTTTCTGCACTGCATATATTCTGCATATATATAAATTGTTCTTATTAACTGCATATGCATACACCTTTTCTGCACTGCATATTAATATTTTCTGCATAGTATATACATTTTCTACACTGCATATTAACATTTTCTACATATATATTAACTATTTTCTGCATATATAATTATCTTCTCGGAAATAAATAAAGGTTTTTAGTTTGGCCAGGAGCTGGTTGATTTTTCAATAACTATACATATCCCAAAAGTTAAAAAAGAATAAATAAAAAATAAAACAATCCACAGAAGAATTTTATACATAATTTGGCATTCAACAGTTAAAATTAAGAATTTTAGGTAATTATCTGGTTTTAGTGCCATCTTTAAAACTAAGTCATCAGTTAAAACTAAGAATTTTAGATTAAGTTACATGAATCTGATAAACAATTGTCAACCACCTATTCTACCCATCGACAAATAACAGAGACATCATCTTACCTTGTTAAAACAACGGACAGATGCACGACGAACGGCAAGTCAAGCGGCGAACGACGAATCAAGCCTCGAACGCTCAAAACCACGACAGCAGAGGCTGAAACACAAGTCCAGCAGCACTTCGTCGGCGCTGGGTTATAGCAAACGATGACAGACGAAACTCGTCGGAAACTAGAGGTGGTGGCGACGACGATATCGGATGCGACGGCGGCGGCTGGGAGAAGTAAGATTTCTCGGGTTAAAGTTTTGTAAAATTCCTAATTCTAAAGAATTAGGGATGATTTTTTATTTTAATATTTTAATTATAATAATAATAAAATAAAATATTAAAGGTTTATTTAATTTAATTTATATTTTTAAAAAATAATTATAATTCGAGTCCTTAGAATTTTAATTTTTTTTAAATTAATAATATTTAATAGTATTCAATGTTAATGGTATTTAACTATGTGCGACGCCCGTTGTAAAATTTTCCAAACCCTAAATAGTCAATAAAGAAAGAAGTTGAGGTGTCAGTTCATGAATCAATTTATCAATAAACCAACCAACAAATCCACCTTTGATATACATTCATGTCCCCACCCCACCCATTATCTCTGTATCTTAATAAAATGACATCCTCTCTCTATCTTGAGAGATAAATAAAATAATATTATGTCGATTGAGTATAAATTCGATTATATTTTTAAAGAATGAGAATGTAAATAAGTTTCAATTTAGAGTAAGTATATTTGATCGGTTAGTCAAACTGCTCATTTTTATTCTTTCATATTTTTTTAGATCATAGGTTCTAGACTCACTAGAAGTATCATTTTCCTTCCCCTAAAATCTCATCTTCTTCCTCTCTAAGTAAAATTAGAATTTACAAAAAAAAACAGATTAATTGTTTGAATGCATTTAACCATAATTATCTCTGATTTCAAGTGTTCGGACTAACGATATATATTTTTAAAATTGTATAAAAATAAAATAATATTTTAAAATTATATCTAAATTAATAAATAATTATTAATCTAACGAAATGAGATTTTATGTCCTTAAACAAGCATTGTGAATGTGAATCGAATAAACTAGATAGATATTTTCATCCCATAATGAGTCTCAATTGTATGTAATTTCAATTAATCTCTCGATAATTTCGATACGAATGGTTATATATATATAAAAAAAACTAAACCTAAACTTTGCACGTCACTCTCTCTCTCTCTCTCTCTCTCTCTCTCTCTCCCTCCCTCCCCCTCTCTCTCTCTCTCTCTCTCATTGTCTTTGGTCACCAACCTGATTTTCCAGATCTTTTTACGTGGCAAATCCTGCATTGGACTTACTCACTTTCACATGTATTTTTTCTATTTATTTAATTGCTACTAGACAATTGCTTGATGCTTTTCTCTTTCTCCCTTCCAAACATTAATGATATTTTTTTATTTAATAATTTAATTTGGGTTAATTTCATCTAGGTCCCCAAACTGGGCTAAATTTTAAGTTAATCCTTAAATTTCAAAACATTCTAATCGGATCCTTAGACTAATATATCATTTTAATTAGGCCTTTCACTAGTCTAATAGGCAACTCTAACGTTATATGTTAACTTAGATCTAACGTGGATTTTTTAAAAACACATGAGTTAATAAATATTTTTAAACCCGTCACATCTATTCTTAACATTTAATGTAACGACCCGGATTTTCGAGTCAACAATGGGCGTTGACCCGGGTCTTGGACCGACGTGTCGGGCCGAGACGTTGGGCTATAATGGGCCTCCATGCGTTATGGGCTTGCTTGGTGGTTTTGGGCTTGGCTTATGTTGGGCTTAAGGAAGAGTATTATGGTAAAATCATAAATGAGGGACAAGAGGGTTGGTGCCTCTTTAATTTTCTGCATGGTGTAAGAGGGGTGAGATCATCTTCATCTTTATCTCATCTCAATTCCCTCTCTCCCCAAAGCACCCACCCAAACACAAAAAAAGATGGAAACTTGTTGTAGTGGAGTGTGAATCTCGGATTGGTCATCAAGGAAGAGTTTATCAGCATCAAAGGATCTCCGTTTTGAGCTAAGCATCATTGGATTTTGTGGAGCTTGAGTTGGAAGCTTGGACCAAAAAGAGGGGTGGTAAGAGCTTGGTGGGAGCTTCATTTCGGATTTTTCTTGCTTAAGGTCAGTACATCTCTGACTCATACGTTTCATGAGCCTCAATAAGATGATTGCTTTGCTTGGTTTTATGTTTATGGGTTGCTTAGTTAGGGTTCTTGAGCTTTAAACCCCTTTAATGGTAAATCACGTTTTGAGAGTTGATAATGGGTAAAACTAGTAGAAAATCACCTAATATACTCCGAATAACTTGTAAGAAAGATTTGAGACTTAACCATGTGGGTTAAGGGTGGGATTGGTGTAATCCCGAGCTCTAGGTTTAAAAATCTAGGCTCGAGTACCGGTACGGGGTGGGCTGCGTACCAGTACTCCTTTGTATTTTGAGAGATGGTGTGTGAGGGGCGTACTGGTACGCCTTTCCGTGTATCGGTACCCTTCACTCAAATGGAAATCCAGTAGCGCTTATGCGTAATAGTATGCAAGGGGCGTATCAGTGCGTACTGTTTCATTGCCTGGGATAGGCTTAGCGTATCGGTACTCAAAGGTTGGAGTATTGGTACGGGCTTGGATCGGTACGGGGCGATCCCAGTACCGATACTGAGTACCAATAGGGGTAAGAGCGTATCGGTACGACTTGTGGTCTAACTCTTTCGAACCTAGTTAGGGTATCAATACTCATAGGGGATTATCGATACCAAGAGGGCGGTACCGATACTCACCTTGGAGTATCGATACTCACTGGGCAATCTGCCCAAGAGAGTTGAGTTCGCGTTCAGAGGTTCTATAAATCGTGGTAAAGGGGCCGGTAGGTCCATAAAGGTATAAAACAAACTTTAAAAATAAGAAATTGAGGTTAGTAACTAGTATGTGGATTAATGGCTAATGTCTTGGTAATAGTTGGAAGAGTTGCTTGGAATGGTAATCCATAGGGATCCGTGGTGGATCAAATATTGCTACGGGTAGCTTAGGGTCTTTGTTGTGTGCTGAAGGGACGCCCATGTAGACCGGTTGCTGCGAGTAATGAGATAATCTAATGAGAAATGTGTAAACAAATCCTAAAGACACATATTAAATAGTGTAACAAATGAGTAATGCCTTGGGGCATTGGTAATGGTTGGCATGATGTCTTTTATCTCTCGGCGAGATATGTTGATGCTCAGGGAAGCATGTGGTGTCGTATGAGTCTTGGTTAGGAATCCGGATGTCCTAGAGTCAGTGCAATAGCACTGAAATAAGGGGATGTGTACTCCGAGTTATGTGTTCGAGTACATCCGACGTATCCACGGGCTATGTGATCTGGATGCGGTCCGAAACCTATCTTTGGGCTATGTGATCTGGATATGGAACTATAACTCGAAGGGCTATGTGATCTCGAGTAACTCGATGGGCTATGTGATCTTGAGAAATCCTGTTCGGCTATGTGATCGCAGAATAAGACTACTTGTGGCTATTATGATCCAAGTACGTCTAGGACATATTTGTGGCTATAGTGATCCGTATATGATCCTTACCCGATAGCTATGTGATCACGGGTAACCCGACGACTGTGTGAGCACGGGATAAATAGTAGGGCTTTGCTGGCCATTAGGGAATGTATGTTATTTACGTTGTTGTATAGATAATAGATGTTGGCTATTTTACCCTCGGGGCTATGTGATCAGGGTAGGGTTGTTACTCGATGGGCTATGTGATCAGGGTATGGACGTAACTCAGGGGTCGGTGGGATCCCACGTATGGTAAGCCTGGGGTTGTTTGGTAGACTTCTTACATAATAGTGGTATCTTGAGATAGTGGTAAGCTCTAGCAAGGATAGGCTAGAAGATAATCCTTAGATGTGAAGAAGCCTTTCTGTGCACTATTGAATATATTATCATGCATGCTTGTTTTATGATATTAATGAATTGCGGTAGAGCTTTGTTAGCTCAGCATACGAAATTGTGGTTTCTTCCGTGTGTAGGTTGTGTTTGGAGGAGCACATCGAGAAGGATTTTCCAACATTGAGTCAATCTCAAAGTACAGTACTTGATGTTTAGTTTGGACTGGTTGTATTCATAGGACCTTACCATAGTCGAGTCTGTATTTTATTATGATTTACTGTGTTTAGAGTATTTTAATTGGAACTTATGTTTTGTAAACCCATTTTAATATCATTATCTACGTGGATTTTATGGTAATGGATTATTTTGAGAATTTTTAACTTGTGGTTTTAAACGAGAAATTTTGATGGGTCAATTTTGGGTGACCCAAAAGTGATGCTCCAGATCTGGGACGAAATCGGGGTATCATATTTGGTTTCAGAACCTAGGTTTAGTCAGTTCTAGGAAACCTTGGGGTGTCGTAGAGGTCATGGTAAGGTGTCTAGTGAATACAAGTCCCTAAAGTTAAGTGTACCTTATAAGACCAGGAATCCTGATGTGATACCTTGTTTGTTGTGTTTCAGAAAAATGATCGATGGAAGGTGAAACCGGTAGTGGAGAGGCAGGTCACTTTCGTGACCTTACCTCTTCCTTCTTGCGTGTGGTACAAGCTATTCTAAGGTAATATGAGATGTCTCGCAAGACCCTTGTGGAGAGGCTTCATCGTTTTGGGCCTAAGAGTTCCGAAGGCTTGGGTGAGGACGACCCGATCAAGGCTAACCAGTTGTTGTGCGACACATAGAATCTTGAGACAAATAAAGGAAATCCCAGAAGATGATATCGATTGTATTGTTTCCCTTCTTAAGGGTAATGCACATGAGTGGTGGGAGACCGTAAAGTTGGGTCTAAAGCCTACGCTCACGACATGGGACATCATGGTGGATAAGTTCTGGAAGATGTAAATCAGTGAAGTACATATGGATGAGATGAGGGACCAGTTTTTGCATATGGTTCAGGGAGATCGAACGGTGTTTACTTATGAGCAAGGGTTTATACGTTTGAGTCGTTATGCCCCATAGTTTGTTGCGACAGAAGAGTTGAGGTACAAGAGGTTCAGACAAGGCCTAAATGTTGACCTTCAGTTTCATGTGACAACGGGTCCGCTTGCGACATTCTCCGAGTTAGCCAATAGTGCGAAGGCATTTGAACGGCTTCATAGTTTAGCATCTAACCAGTTTGAGGATTTTAGAGGTAGTGATGTGGAGACTTAGAATATCATGAATCCTTCTCCCTATCCGCATGAGAGGTTTTATGTTTCGAGGAGTTCGAAGAGAGTTGCTTTAGACCAGCTACCGAGAGTCGGCTCAGGATCTAGATCGAGGGTTCGTAGAGGCTCTTTGATCTCTACTCCGGAAGGGAGTATTGATGGTTCTGTAGTAGCATCGCTTCCACCAACTTGTGAGCATTGTGGCCGACATCACCATAGAGTATGCTTTTTGCTTCGAAGGGTTTGTTATCGGTGCCGAGAACCAGGGCATATGGCAAGGGACTGCATAGTCATGGATGAGGACTCACCGGTTCAGTCTTAGAGGTTAGCTGTTCTCTAACTTGATCAGAGTTTTGCTAGAAGCGGAGCTAGGGCACCGTCATGCTATCGAGGTGGAGGTCCTGTGAGATCCACCGCCAGGGTTGGCACGCGAGGCGTTACTAGGCAGTTTGCAGCTCAGATTAGAGTTGACATCGTTGCAATCGAGGATATGTTAGGTAAATAAGTTTGTGTTGGTTTTAGCTGTTGTGTTAGCCATTTAGCTCTTCGGTTGTGTAATAGACTGGTTCTTGTGATATACATCTCGGTAAATCTTGGGTTTGTTGTTGCTTTAGACGGCAAATAGAATTGCATCCTTTGCTAGATAAGGTTTTATCGTAGATGGTTGTTGAGAGGGCAAGTCCGTCGTAGGTTACGTGTGAGAAGCGGTGAAGTTTAGATTGCTTGAATATAGTTGTTAGTGTTGGTTGTATAGGATCTTAACCTCTCTAAGGTAGACGTTGTGCTCCATAGTGCTAGCTCAATGAAGGTTCTACAGGTTGCAAGGTATTTTTAGCTTGCGTTGTAGACATGAGGGTTAAGAGTTCCCAGTCTTAGTATTGTGGGTGTTTTGAGGGTATGGAGGTAACCTTGGTGAGTGAGCAATCTTACCGGTTGATTGTGGTTTAGAACCGCGATAAAGGTAAGGTTGGGTTCATTGTGAGAGTTTATCGCTTCGTGGCATGGTACTTAACGAACTCTTGTTAGAGACACACTTGTGCCAGCGACCAATTGGGTGTTGATGCCAAGTGCTTTGCCAAGATCGTGTCTGCGTGTGAGTAGCTTGTATGGTGGCCTTGGATGTGTTGAGCTGTAGTACAATGGTGGAAGGTCGATGACGGGTTTGTGAGATCGGCGACCTTGTTTTGGCCATAGAATGTGAGAGTTTCGTGTGTTGTTTGTCGGAGTAAAAGTACCGTTAGAAAGGTAGATAAAAGTCATGATGATCATGGTTGAGGTCCTAAGGGTGAATCTTGAGAATAGTTACTTGGCTTGTGCACCTGTTGAGCTAGATTTTGTAGGGTTAGAGGACTGCTCAATGGAGTCGATCAAAATTGTTATCGGTTAAGGTAAGTAGTATGGAAGTTATCAGAGTGGCGCAGCGGAAATGTGGATCGATAGTGGTGTTGAGGGTGACCGGATGGTTACTTTGCAAAGAAACATTTTTAGACGGACCAGTTGGCAATTCTTGAGAACAGTCCGATAGCTTTCTACGTCTGATGGTTGGGACCGAGGCAAGGGTGAGGAAGAATGTGTTTAGACCTTGCAAGTAGATTGGCTAAGTTTAGGGTTGCTTGTGTAAGTTCCTAAGTGACGATGGTCTTTGCTCGAAACCAAGTGGTTGAAATCAAAAGTGGTATTCGGTCGTGTGAAAGCAAGTTTGGATAAAAAAAGTTTTAAGTACCGACTTGGTGGGTCAAGTCTGGGGAAAAGAGCTGTTAGTTCAGGGTAGATTGATGATAATGATAGGTTGTTAAGGTTTGCTTACCCTTTAATGGTTGATCGGGATATGGTTATTAGGCATGATGCGCTCCCGATAATAGTTCGTGGGTGTGGTGCAACGTTTCAGACGTAGATAAGCCCAAGTTAGGTTTTGGTTGTCAGATGCTAGTAGAAAGGTTTGGGTAACTGAGATAGAATCCCTTAGAAGTGAGCCCTTTTATGTTGATGTTTGAGCAGCGCGGCTCGAGGTTGATTATGTTACCATGCTTAGAGGTTCGTTATAAGTGTCGTTGGTTGCTGGAAAAGAGTCGTTGAAAACCTCAAGAGAAGTGTTGAGAGCGAGTGGCTTATGATATGGTTCTGTTTAAGGTAGATTGAGGGAGAACCCTCCTTAATCAAGGTGATCCTGTTTGAATGGTGAAGTGGTTAGATCCGTTCGGGTTGCATATCTCTTTCATCCAACTAAATTTTGAGGACAGAATTTCTTGAATGAGGGGAGAGTTGTAACGACCCAGATTTTTGAGTTAACAATGAGCGTTGACTCGGGTCTTGGACCGACGTGTCGGGCCGAGACGTTGGGCTATAATGGGCCTCCATGCGTTGTGGGCTTGATTGGTGGTTTTGGGCTTGGCTTATGTTGGGCTTAAGGAAGGGTATTATGGTAAAATCATAAATGGGGGACAAGAGGGTTGGTGCCTCTTTAATTTTCTGCATGGTGTAAAAGGGGAGAGATCATCTTTATCTTCATCTCATCTCAATTCTCTCTCTCCCCAAAGCACCCACCCAAACACAAAGAAAAGATGGAAACTTGTTGTAGTGGAGTGTGAATCTTGGATTGGTCACCAAGGAAGAGTTTATCAGTATCAAAGGATCTCCGTTTTGAGCTAAGCATCATTGGATTTGGTGGAGGTTGAGTTGGAAGCTTGGACCAAGAAGAGGGGTGGTAAGAGCTTGGTGGGAGCTTTATTTCGGGTTTTGCTTGCTTAAGGCCAGTACATATCTGACTCCTACGTTTCATGAGCCTCATAAGATGATTTCCTTGCTTGGTTTTATGTTTATGGGTTGCTTAGTTAGGGTTCTTGAGCTTTAAACCCCTTTAATGGTAAATCACGTTTTGGGAGTTGATAATGGGTAAAACTGGTAGAAAACCACCTAATATACTCCGAATAACTTGTACGAAAGATTTGAGACTTAACCGTAGGGGTTAAGGGTGGGATTGGTGTAATCCCGAGCTCCAAGTTTAAAAATCTGGGCTCAAGTACAGGTACGGGGTGGCTGTGTACAAGTACTCCTTTGTATTTTGAGAGACGGTATGTAAGGGGCATACTGGAACGCCTCCCCGTGTATCAGTACCCCTCACTCAAATGGAAATCCAATAGCGCTTAGGCGTACCGGTGCGCACTGTTTCATTGCCTGAGATAGGCTTAGCGTACCGGTACTCGAAGGTTGGAGTATCGATATGGGCTTGGATCGGCACGGGGCGATCCCAGTACCGATGATGAGTACCGATATGGGGTAAGAGCGTATCGGTACGGCTTGTGGTCTAACTCTTTCGAACCTAGTTAGGGTATCGCTACTCCTGGGAGAGTATCGATACCAAGAGGGCGGTACCGATACTCACCTTAAAGTATCGATACTCGCGGGCAATCTGCCCAAGAGAGTTGAGTTTGCGTTCGGGGATTTTATAAATCGTGATAAAGGGGCCGGTAGGTCCCTAAAGGTATAAAACAAATTCTAAAACTAAGAAATCGAGGTTAGTAACTTGTATGTGGATTAATGGCTAATGGCTTGATAATAGTTGGAAGAGTTGCTTGGAATGGTAATCCATAGGGATCCGTGGTGGATCAAATATTGCTACGGGTAGCTTGGGGTCCTTGCTGTGTGCTGAAGGGATGCCCATGTAGACTGGTTGCCGCGAGTAATGAGATAATCTAATGAGAAATGCGTAAACGAATCCTAAAGACACATATTAAATAGTGTAACAAATGAGTCATGCCTTGGGGCATTGGTAATGGTTGGCAAGATGTCTTTTATCTCTCAGTGAGATATGTTGATGCTCGGGGAAGCATGTGGTGTCATATGAGTCTTGGTTAGAAATCCAGATGTCCTAGAGTCAGTGCAATGACACTAAAATAAGAGGATGGGTACTCCAGGCTATGTGATCAAGTACATCCGACGTATCTACGGGCTATGTGATCTAAATGCGGTCCGAAACCTATCATTGGGCTATGTGATCAGGATATAGAACTACAACTCGAAGGGCTATGTGATCTCGAGTAACTCGATGGGCTATGTGATCTCGAGAAATCCTGTTCGGCTATGTGATCGCAGGATTTGACTGCTTGTGGCTATTGTGGTCCAAGTATGTCTAGGACGTATCTGTGGCTATAGTAATCCGGATATGATCCTTACCCAACGGCTATGGGATAACGGGTAACCCGACGGCTGTTTGAGCACGGGATAAATAGTAGGGCTTCGCTGGCCATTAGGGAATATATGTTATTTACGCTGTTGTATGGATATTTGATGTTGGCTATTTTACCCTTGGGGCTATGTGATCAGGGTAGGGTTGTTACTTGATGGGCTATATGATCACGGGTACGGGTTGTATTACCCTTGGGCTTTGTGATCTGGGTATGAGATGTAACTCGATGGGCGTTGTGATCTCGGGTATAGGCTAAATAACCCTTGGGCTATGTGATCGGGGTAAGGACATAACTCAGGGGTCGGTGGGATCCCGCGTATGGTAAGCCTAGGGTGGTTTGGTAGACTTCTTACATAATAGTGGTATCTTGAGACAATGGTAAGCTCTAGCTAGGATAGGCTAGAAGATGATCCTTAGATGTGGAAAAGTCTTTTTGTGCACTATTGAATATATTATCATGCATGCTTGTTTTATGATATTCATGAATTGCGGTAGAGTAGAAATATACCACTCAGCTTTGTTAGCTCAGCGTGCGGAATTGTGGTTTCTTCAGTGCGTAGGTTGACAAGTTGCATTTGGAGGAGCATATCGAGGAGGATTTTCCAGCATCGAGCCAATCTCAGAGTACAGTACTTGATGTTTAGTTTGGACTGGTTGTATTTATAGGACCTTACCACAGTCGAGTCTGCATTTTATTCTGATTTACTGTATTTGGAGTATTTTAATTGGAATTTATGTTTTGTAAACTCCTTTTAATATCATTATCTATGTGGATTTTATGGTAATGGATTATTTTGAGAATTTCTAACTTGTGGTTTTAAATGAAAAATTTTGATGGGTCGGTTTTGGGTGACCCGAAAGTGATGCTCCGGATCCGAGACAGAATCGGGGTGTCATATTTAATGTTAAATACGACACCAAATTAGGGATGTAAATGAGACAAGTGTACTTGTAAGTTATTTGAGTTCAACTATTAAAAAGAACCTCAGATTCAATTCAGTCATTCTTGAATCGAGCCATCAAGCAAGTCGAATTTTAGTAACTTAATATTAGATTTGAACAGTTCCTCGGCTAAATCGAGCTTTTTTATTTTAAAATACATTATAATACTTTTTTATTAAATTATTTCTCTATCAAAACATTTGTATATGAACAAGATTAAACTTGAGTTTTAGTATATAAATCATATAAACAAGTTTTAATCAAGCTAAGCTTGTGCTTTGATATTAGTTGTCATTTAAGTCCACCTCGAGTTTTGCCACAAGTTTCAAATCGAGCTCGAGCTTTTCATTACTCAAGCTCAGTTTGGTTCGACCTAACTCGATTCCATCTCAGATCCTAACTAAGACTTCGTTCAGTAATGCTTCTCCAACGTGCGTTGGAGCGTCAAACGGAGAAGCAAGATCGAATAGCCACGAGATGCACGTTAAACGAACATTTTCACCCCTGATTTAGTGTCCAAACAAGCGTTTTACCACAACTGAAAAATCCAGTTTCTCTGCAATCGGCCATTCCACCACAATGGGCGTTCAATAATCCTGGTTGAACAAACCCTAAAAGAAGGACATGATTGGAAAACATTTTAGTTTGAGGATTCAACCAAAATGATTCCAAATTTCGAGATCAATTTAAACTTAACTATAGCTTGGGGACGTCTGCTTCAATTAACCCTTAAAACAATTCTATTGTCTAGTGATATTTCAACTTTTTTTTTCTCTCTGGATATTTTTTTAATTTTGTCATGAGCTTACGTGCAGATTCTTTGTGTTAGTTTAATTCGTTTCTCTAACATTATCTAACGTTTGATTGTCGAGTCCTAAGGACAGGTGTTCACCTCCATCATGTTCTGGCATCCATCATTTTCACTTTCTCCTCTACCTTCGGCTCCGATTTCTCTTATATTTCAGTGTTTCAAACCCTCAAGCAATCTCCCATAAACGCCCACTTTCCATATAATTTGCTTGGAAATCGAAAGAAAACCCGAGCTGCTTTCATGGGGTTGATATGAATTGCCTTGGATCCAGGGAAATGGATTCTGGGTCTGTGTTGTCTTCTGCTATTATGCTCTGAGTTCACCTTTTTCATGACCACATCTGCTTTTTGCTTCTGTTTCCATTGAAAGTGAAGGCTTTGCCTTTGCCTCTTATCTCGCCCACCACCTGTTCGATGAAAAGAAGAGTCCAGATTTATGAAAGCTGTGTTTAGGATCTAGAGGGCATCTAAGCCTTATATCATTACCCATTTCTCCGATTTCTCGTTACTTTTCAAAGATTTGAGGAGTAGAATCAGTAGATAGCTTTGAAAAGATTTTGTAGCAGGTGCAAAAAGGGTCATGGAGGAGGTATCTGCAGCGATTGCCGGTCTTTGTGCTGTTTCGTTAGGCGATGTGATTCGGAATGGTTCGAGAACGATGTCGTGCGCCGCCGCCGGCGTTAATGGCTGTAAGTTTGTTGCGGAGAAGGCTAGTTTGTTGTCACCCTCCGGTAACCGAGGAGATATCGGAGTTGTTTCGTCCGATGATAGTTGTATTTCTAGAGAATATGAAGATGAATCTGTAGCTAGTAATATCAGTAGCACATCTGTTGAGGGAATTTCATCTTTAGAGGTTAATTCTGAGAGAATTTCATCAACTAGTGATGTTCAAGATGTGAAGAGAGTTGCGGTTGGTTTTGCAGGGGATGACGGCAACAAGTCTGATGAGTCCGATCTAACGTCGTTTTCGTCGTCGTCGTTGCACTCGATTCTTGAGGTGCCGCAACAGAAGAAGATAGGGAAAACTGAAATCAAGCGTCTGTTTGAAGTAGGAAACATACCCCTTTGGGGATTTACATCCATTTGTGGTAGGAGACCGGAAATGGAAGATGCTGTTGTTTCCGTACCGCGATTTCTGCAAGTTCCTAGTCGAATGCCGAAAGCCGAGAGCATAGCGAATGGAACGGATCACAGCCTAAGTGACCTAACGGCACATTTCTACGGTGTGTATGATGGACATGGAGGGTGTCAGGTATGCTTCATGCCCTTCTATTCTTACTATGTGTGTGTTTTTGCCAATTTGGTTTCTCTAAACGAGATCGTTTTGATGCATAGGTTGCAAGCTATTGCCGTGAACGTATGCATTTGGCTTTAGCCGAGGAGATAGAAATGGCAAAATCATGTATTCAAGAGGGAAATGTCGAGTACGACTGGCAGGAACAATGGAAGAAAGCGTTGTCCAATTGTTTCATCAAAGTCAATGCTGAGATCGGAGGGGTTCGTAAAGGCCTGAACAATACCGATAACGAACCTATTGCCCCCGAAACTGCTGGCTCTACTGCTGTAGTTGCGGTTGTTAGTCCAACACATATAATCGTTGCCAACTGCGGTGATTCAAGGGCAGTTCTCTACCATGGAAAACATCCCGTGCCATTGTCCATAGACCACAAAGTAAGACTTGCCTATTTCGAGTTATCCTTCCACCGGACATACAAATTTCAAAGACATTGTTGTTTATATTGAGCCTTTTACAGCCTGATAGAGAAGATGAGCACGCGAGGATAGAAGCTGCGGGAGGGAAGGTCATACAATGGAACGGATCTCGTGTTTTTGGTGTTCTAGCAATGTCGAGGTCCATCGGTATGTGTTTCTAATCCTTAATTTCCATCTTAGCACATCTACTAGCCTTTTGCTGAGACGAACATATTTGTAATTCTGAATCCTTTGATCAGGTGACAGATACTTGAAACCATGGATAATTCCAGATCCGGAAGTGATGTTCGTACCTCGAGCAAAAGAAGACGAGTGTCTTATCCTAGCCAGTGATGGATTATGGGACCTCATGAGCAACGAGGAAGCGTGCGAAGTTGCTCGAAAACGAATCCTCCTCTGGCATAAAAAACACGGGGATAAATTATCCGCAGAAAGGGGCGACGGAGTTGACCCGGCTGCTCAATCCGCAGCGGATTACCTCTCGAAGCTTGCTCTTAGTAAAGGAAGCAAAGACAACATTACAGTCATTGTCCTGGACCTAAAAGCACAAAGAAAATTCAGGAAGAAAACCTGACAGCAAGGGTACCTTAAAAGCTCAAAGACCCTTTTAACCTTTTTTACCTGGCTTATTGTAATGTTTAAAGTCTCTTTGTACACTGGAATCATGCAATATACTCAATTAACTTGTTGATTTTACTACCACCAGTAATAGCTAGGTTTCCACAACCGGTTCGGTCGAAATAAACGAGCTTTCTTTCAGATTTCGCTCTGGTTTTCTAAATTTAACATATAAGTGTTGAGAAACTATCCCTTCAAACGAAATGCATAGAGGAAAAGGCAAATAAAGGAACCAAACTATAGATTGATCAAAGAGAACATTCACGAGCCGAGTCGACCGGAATAAGATTGTCGAATCATATTATTCATCCAAGAATCCACCATAATGCGGCTACAACACAGCATTGTCTTTCAATTATGGAATATTAATACACACCAATTAGTTGTACCTCACCACTGTGATCCGACACTCGAGTTCCCCGACAAGGAAACTTTTATGGTATTCTTTGATGCTTAACTTTGGGGTTTGTGACCGGTTTTTTTTAAGTGGATGTTGTTGTCAAGTAATAATTCTCAGGAGTATGAGATCGAATTCGCAGGAAAGTTTGTTTAGAAATTACGAGATTATAAGTTTAAATAAAAATTTCTATAAAGAGGATAATTGATTAAGATAAACAACGATATAAATGAAAGATGATGATGTTTTGAGAATTCACTCTTGGTATTATACTAAGATTAATTTTTATTCATTTTATTACTCAATTAAAGTTCACATGATGAAGAGAAATCCAATCAGAGGGTTCTACAATGAAAGTCTAAAGCACATTGTCCAATGTCCATAATCAAAGTCTAAAGTGCAATAAACAATGTCCAAAAGCGCAAATGTATAGCATATGGTGTTATATGGATTGATGCAATCAAAATTAATAAACAAGTCCAAGTATTCACTATGCCAATTTGTTTTGTCTACAATAAATCAAATTAATTAAATCAAGCATTTATTGTGCCAAATTATTTGTCGATAATGAATCAAGCTTCTTAATTTACTAAAAAATGAATATTAGCCAAGTGAATTTAACATAATATACTAATTTAACATGATTTAGTTATACGTTGAGAATTTCAAACTAACCTTTAGTATACACCAAGAGCTTCATCCTTTCACTTCAGCAACTTGACTTAGAAAGACATCATAACTATAAAAGAAAATAAAATTTAGTTTACAAGAGTCAAACATAAGAAAGAAAATATAAAGATGAAAAAGAAAATTAAAGATGAAAGAAAAAAAAGTGATGTTGATTTCAAATACAAAGGTACAACAAAGCTATCAAGATAATTTACAAGACAATGTTAGAACCAGACCATAATAGATATGAAATTTAAATCTAGGATCTATCATGTCAAATCATCAAGAACAATAAACTAAATAAACTGAATGTGGAAGCGTACCTGAATTAATTGATAGACTGAAAACCTTGAATCTTGATGTTGAAATCCCACATCTTTGGTTTTGATCTTCCAAGAAGATATGTTTTCTCTTGACGTAAAACTCTTTGTCGAGGAAGGAGAGAAAAAAACAAGTTGTCCTATTTCTTGGGGACCACTACCTCTTTATATAGTTGATTATTAAATCAACTATTAAATATTTATAACTCTGCCCCTCATTGAATTATAAATATTTATAACTCTTCCCCTCGTTGATTATTAAATCAACTATTAAATATTTATAACATGCCTAACATAATTGGTCACTTGATTTTGTGTCATACTTTATAATAGCAACAAATATTTTACATATGTGCACACAATTGCGGATTTTAATCTAACAATCTCCCACTTGGGCAACATATGTTTCCTGATAAATGTACAACTTTATGAGCTAAAAAAATTGCTGCTATATAATAGGTATTCTATAACAATCTCGTCCATCAACTATATCCATATAGGATCAAAGCAACCTTTGCCATATCAATCATGACTAGACCCATCAATTGTCACGTATACAAATATAGTCAAATAACATAGATCAATCATGGATGCGTAGCATAAAAAATTACATGAAATGTGAACCGAACATGTCTATTTCCAACTGGTCTTCTAAACTTTAGTAAGATCAAACTTTACTGAATTCAGAGTGTGCATAAACCAAAAGAACTTTATTTCTATAGAAAATAATCTTAAAATAACTTTAAACTGAAGTAACTGAAATTGTGTCGAAATCAAATGAGCATTTTTAAAATTACAGACTCCCACTAAAATTAAATATCTTTAAATAATATTACACCCACATGATTAGTGTGCTCATGAAAGACCTAGGGTGATAGTTTCTTAGTAAGTGCGCAACTATGGAGTTTGTACCAACATGCTCTATAGAGATACACAACCACTCTGAATTTTCTTTAACAACTAGAAACTTAATATTTATGTGATGTTCCTATTGTTTATAGAATAAATGAATGCATATTTATTGTCACAAAATAACTGAAGTGGTCTTTCAATTCAATCTATAATTAGCAGCCCATGTGACAAAATTCTTTTGCATCAATATTCTAATAGAATCGAAGTCTGTAAACTTGATGATCTCTAACTTACCAGAACTCCGATACGTGAGCATGTAATTTTTGTTCTCTAAAGATATCCCATAACCCTACTGGCTGCTATCGAATAGTCCATACTAGATTTTCTTAAATATTTGTCTAACATTCCAATAATGTACGCAATATCCAAACACATACACGCTTGAACATAAATTAGATTCTCAATAACTTATGCATATCGAATCATTTGTATTTTCTAAATTTCAAGGTTACTTTTAGGGCATTGAGTAAGACAATATTTGTCTTCTTTAGCAATATGAGTATCACTTGGTTTACTCCCACTGAACTTGTAGTACATACAATTGTCAACCAAATTTATCTCAAAACCAAAATGAGATAATCAATATGAAATTTATAATTTTATTAATGAAAGTCCTACTTAAGCTCATAGATGAATTTCTTTAATTTACATATCATTGATATTGTATCATAAGACACAACTCTATGATTGTACCATATAAATAGTTTCTTCAATGTCACCATTGGAAAAAAAACAAGCTTAACATCTATCTAATGTAACTTAAGACTAAAACGAGCAACAAGTGTAATAATTATCTTAAAAGAGTCTTTCAATAAAACTTGAGACAAAGTCTTTACAAAATCAATGTCTTCTTTTAGAGTATATCCTTTAGATACATGACGTGCTTTATACTTATCCACATAACCATTTCCATCCCTATTGGTTTTAAATATCTATTTACAACCAATTGGTTTGCACCTTAAGGAAACGAGACAAGTTCCTAAACTTTATCCTCTTACATAAAATTATACTCTTCTTGAATGACATTAGTCCACTTTTGAGAGTTATAACTTTTATGGCCTGATAAAAAATAATTGAGTCACTTTCTATCATTTTATTTTTATCCTTATTTTCTTGAGGAAATACAATATAGTAATCTCGAATAGTATTTCTTTTTCCTCTCGTGGACCTTTTTAATGACACTTATTTTTTTTTTTCTTTTGAGGTTGTTGAGTTTGTTCTTTTGAAACAATTATCTTATCTTGGAGAAACAATTATCTTATCTTGAATGAGAGTTGTTCAACATTGTTTTGCTGAGGTACTTGATTCAGTTCTTGATAATGATAGGTGTGAAAACCTAAACATTGTCAAAAGTGATAGTAGGAATTAAATTATAATCCAATTCATCCTCAATAGCAATGCATCTAACCTTATTTCTTCCTCCAAACTCGACATCCTAAAAAAGTTATAAATCTCTCCTTAAAATAATCTTAATTGTGGGATCATAAAATTTACAGTCCATGGATCATTCAAAATGACCGAAGTAGTTGCTCACTTTTAAAGTTTAAGTACTTCACTTGTGTCCTAACTTGTACAAAAGAAATCAACCATTTGCAACTTATTCTTATTTCTTTTGAGTTGGACCCTTAACAACTTTATTTTAATATTTTCTTATATTGCCATTATTCTTAGAGACACTAGCTAAATGAGCTCTAACCAAATGAGTTCTTTTACACTTATAATGCTTCAACTTTTCTTCCTCTTTAGCACAATGAGAAATGAGCTCAGTTAGAGTCTATTTCTCCCTTTGACAATTGTAACTTGACTTGGTTAAATTGTATAGGAAGCGGTGCCAAAATCATAAGAACAGCAGATTATTAGAAAGCTCTATCTTATGTTCCTTAAGTTTTGAAGCAATATTAAATTTTTTTCATAATGTACCCCCTCACATTTCCTTGTCCTTTTTACTTTATAGACATCAAAGAAGGCATAAGTAATGTCATCTTAACCTTAATGTTTTGGGTAAAACATTTCTTAATTTCGTCAAGGAAACCTTTAATATGAGTAATCTCTTTAGATTTTTTTACTCCTAAAGACTTATAGAATGTTATTCATTATAATCATTAGACTCGTGCGATTTGAACAATCTCACCTCTCAAAATCCCTTTTATGGGTGCTTACCGCGTTGAGAAGTGCAAGTTATTCTTCCCTTAGTGCAAAGTCTGTGTTCATACAACCAAATACTATATGTAAGTGTCTTTTCTATTCCTTGAAACCAGTTTCACTAAACATGAGTGTAGAATGTATTTAACAGATATTGTGACAGCAAAGATAAATTACCTAAATATAGAACACAAATAAGAAAATAAAATAAAAAACAAGCTCACATAAATATTCATTAATAATGGCTAGTTCCCCTCAAGATACCAAGCACAACATTAATCTCAAGTCTTTGGACTGTAATATTAATTGTAAGTGGTACTCTTGTTGTAGCAATCAAACATTGACAATAAGCTATGACAAACGATAGATTAATCTTTGGACTAACGTATTGCTTGCATAAAATGCCTTATAATTGTCGCACATTTATCACCACAGTTGTCATTGTAATTCTGCCAAATATTAATTTTCCTTTGGGCCAATTAATAAACGTATGAATTACAAAAACACATAATTATCTTAATATTTTAAATAAACTAATCTACACAAAAGCAGTCACTTTGGTGACATTATATTTCAATTAATTTATTAAAATATTAGACATCTGAAGCCAAAATATAAATTTAATTATTTCAAAATATTTGTCTTAATTTTATCTTTCAATCAAATTAAAAGATAACCAAAATAATAATAAAAAAATTGAATAAAGGTATCATAAAATGTTCAATTCCTATGAAATTTTATAGGCAAGTTTAGTTAACCATACTCCATTATCATGCCAAATTTCATAGTCATATGAATTCATTTAAAGAGTTTTTACCTCATTAGGAAAAATATGCATATTTTACCACCTTTAGCCAATTCAAACAACATTTTAGGCATTTTAAGCTTATACATACCATATGCAGCTTATACACAACAAAAGGGCTATAAGTGGTTAGTTTAACTACTTTGCCACCATTCCAGGAGTTTGTAAGGATAATAAACATTGCTCTAGGCTTGTTGTGACTTGCCAAAAACCTCCAACCTTCCCGATCTCGCAACGATGACTTCTTTAACCTAAAATGCATGAGATGAAACGCGTTAGCATGCTTTGCCTAGTGAGGTAGTCATAAACAATGTCAATAGCAATAGCAATAGCATGCATTCCAAATCATGTTTTAACTATAACAATGCTATGAATCATGTATCATTAATAACAATGCTATGAATCATGTATCATTAATAACAATAATATGAATCATTTTCAATGACAATTATATTATATTTCAACAATATTCCTTGGATCGAATCAAGATAGTGGATACGCAAATTCCTACGCCTCGCCAAAATAATGAATGGTTTAATCCATCTGCCTCGCCAAAAGACCAATAACACAAACATCCCTCCACCTCGCCACAATAAAGGTCGTAGCCCAAGGACCATAGTCTACCCGTATCAGTGAGCTCATGAATTCTATGGTATGCCAATTGTATCCAATTTCCTTTCGAATACAAGGTTCAATAACAATGTCGATATCGATGTTTCAATAGCAATAGCGATGATCAATGATTCAATAACAATATCAATGATCAATAATTCAATGACAATATCAATGATCAATGACCGATGTCTATAACAATGTCAGTGACTATAACGATGTCCATACCAATGTTCAATGACTATGACAATGATAATATTGATGTCCAATGAATAATATATCTATGTATCAGTATTTCGATAACATCAATGGCAATGACAATAGCTCAATGAACAATACTCAATGCAATAAACTTACCAATGCTTACCAATATTGCCTCCAAAGAGGTTTCGATGCAATAATACCTTGAAACAATGTTGGCTATACAATATCCAATTTCAATGAAACTGATAAAGGCACCTAGCCTATTCCCAAGACTCTGACTACACTCACCTTGTTTTTCGAAGCTTCTATGGCCCATGGATGACCAATCACTTGTTCCTAGCTTTAGATGGAGATGATGAAACTTTTTTCACCAACTCTTGAGCTAGGTAAAATAATAAGAAGTGTTAAAATTGATTCAACGATATCAAAGTTAATAGTTAAACTTGAAATAGCTATTAGCTACTAGATATCCGTGGATTAAAGCCTTGATGATCATGAGTTTAACTTAGGTGCTCAAAAGCTTCGACCCAAAATTTAAACCTCAATGATCCATGGAATTGATCAATAGTTTGGGGCTTTAGCTTACCAATTCGATGGCTATACACTGGAATCAAGAAATCGAAGAAAACTTGAGCTTTAGGATGACCAACAATGGAGGTGCTAGCTTAAAGGTGAGGAGGTGCTTGCTTGAGTAAGGAAGAATATGAAGTTAAGAGATGATGGAAATAGCTTAAGTGTTATAAACCACTTTACCTATTTGAAACCAAATGGCCGGTTGCTTACCCTCCCAAGGAGGAAAGCTTTAAAATAATATTAACATATTTTCTTCATTTTTAGAAAAACTAAACTATAATTATTTCCTATCCACATTATCATCTTTTCAACCATCTCCAAGAAAATTCACGTGAAGTGGGTGGCAAGTTAGAAGGTGAATCACCTCAAAAATGGGTAAATTACAAAGGTGGTCCGCCATCTTTCTAAACTTTGCACTTTTGCCCCCAAACTTCCAATTTTTACAATTTAGTCACTAAATAACTTTCAATAAATTTAATAAGGTCCTTAATCGATAAATTGACTCAATTAGAGTCCAATATCAATGAAATTGACCACATGGTCAAAGCCAATGCAATATTTGGACCTTTTCGGTATATGGTTTTTGATCGTCGGAACCCAATTCTAACTAGACCGATTTTCAGGGTGTTACATTCTTGTTTTTAAGAAAATGCATCCTTATGGAATGATCAAATTAAAAATTTTGTTTTAAGAAAAACATCCTTATGAAAGGATCAAATTAAAAATTTTATTTTAAGAAAAACATCTTTATGGAATGATCAAATTAAGAAATTTAATTTTAAGAAAAACATCTTTGTGAAAGGATCAAATTAAGAAATTTAGGTTTTAAGAAAAACATCCGTATGAAAGGATCAGATTAAGAAATTTTGTACTTTTTCCAGTACTAGGTAAATGCAAAAAGTTAAGATATTCTTCATACCTTACTTTTGCTTCGATTATCCTACACACGTTAGTAGGCATGCCTTTGTGCATGAGCATTCTCAAACTTTCAAGCCTAACTTTGTAAAGTTTTAGAATCACGTTTGGTAGAATAGATGAAAGACGTTTCTGCAGTGTTGAGAGAATAACATCCATTTTGAAAGAAAATGAAAATGAAAGAGAAACAAAAAGAATGAATTTGAAAGCGAAGTGAGAAATGAATATACAATATCACTTTTATGGGTAGCTGATGAACCGAAAGACTTCACAAGGTACCGTTATCCGCCATTTAATCAGGAATAATAATAAATATTTAATATAATAATAAATATTCTAATAATAATAATATATACTAATAATATTAATATTAAAGATATAATTACACCAAATTTTTGTAACAAGGGTCTAAGAGATAAAGAATTTCACCTTGAGTGGCTTGATTTTCAATGAAAGGTATAAGTCTTTGTCCATTTACTTTAAACACATTTCCAGTTTTAAGATTTTCAATGTCAATTGCTCCATAAGGATAAACATGTTTCACAACAAAAGGTCCGCTTCATCTTGATCTCAATTTTCCAGAAAACAAGTGAAGTATGGAATTATGAAGGAGAACATTTTGCCCAACATCAAATATTTTTCTTGAATTTTTTTATCGTGAAAGGCTTTATTTCTTTCTTTATAAATATTTGAATTCTCATATGCATCATTTCTAAGTTCCTCAAGTTCATTAATTTCTAGCTTTCGTAATTGCACAACATCATCAAGATTGGAGTTAAACATTTTAATAGCCCAATATGCTTTATGTTCCAATTCCACATGTAAATGACAAGGTTTTCCATAAACTAGTCTATAGGGGACATGCCTAATGATGTTTTAAAGCAGTTCGATAAGCCCATAAAGAATCATTAAGTCTTAAAGACCAATCTTTACGATTTGGGTTAATTGGTTTTTCCAAAATCTATTTAATTTCCCCATTTGCAAGTTCTACTTGTCCATTTGTCTGAGGGTGATAAGGGGTTGCAACCTTATGTGTAATGGTATATTTATTCATTAAAGATTCAAAAACCTTGTTGCAAAAATGTGTTCCACCATCACTTATAATGGATCAAGGAATTCTAAATCGACTTAAAATATTTTCCTTTAAAAATTTGATCACTATTCTATGATCATTATTGCGACATGGAATTGCTTCTATCCATCTTGAAACATAATCAATTGCGACCAAAATGTACAAGAAACCAAAAGAAGGTGGAAATGGACCCATAAAATCAATTCCCCGACAGTCAAAAATTTCAATTACCAAAATTGTGTTTAATGGCATCATGTTTCTTTTAGAAATAGATCCCAATTTTTGGCAACTTTCACATGATTTGCAAAATTTATGAGCATCTTTGAATAAAGTTGGCCAATAAAATCCACTTGCAAAAATTTTGCTGGAGTTTTCTTTGATGAAAAATGACCACCACACGCCTCAGAATGACAAAAATTAAGGACACTACTTACCTCATTTTCCAGTATGCACCTTCGAAATATTTGGTCAGGACAATACTTGAACATGTAAGGATCATCCCTGTAAAATTTCTTTACTTCATTTAGAAATTTCCTCTTTTCTTGAAGATCCCATTGAAAAGGATTTTTACCTGTGACAAGATAATTAGCAAGTCAGCAAACCAATGTGTAACAAAAATACTTAAAAGTTGTTCATCAGGAAAAATATCATTAATTGGTGTGGATTCAAATGATGTATCACAAACTAGTCTTGATAAATGATCCACCACAATATTTTCTACTCATTTCTTATCCCGAATAGTGATATTGAATTCTTGAAGTAAAAGAATCCACTTGATTAACCTTGGCCTGACATCCTTTTTGGAAAGAAGATATTTTAAAGCTGCATGATCACTAAAAATAATAATTGATGATCCAACAAGGTAAGTGTAACCTCCTTGACCCGGCCTAGTCGTTAGACCCGAACTAAGAAGATTATATTGGGTGTGCCGAAGCAAACCCTAACTAACTTACTTGAAACTAGGTCCATTTTTTTCCTTTTAACTTATCTAGATGCATCTTTAATACCTAAAATGTACATTCAATCAGTGGTTCAATTTTCATTCGAAACCAACATCTATAAGGCACTCAATTGCAAACATAAGCATTTTAGGGACCAAAATACAAATCCAAATAATTATAGGGACTTATACAAGTTTCAGTTACCAATATTTAATTAATTATATTTCATGCTAGAATGTTGATTTCCAACTCAAACAGATCACAATTAGACATCCAGTTTAACAAAATACGAAATTAAGGAACAAATCATAAAACTACCAAAATAAAGGGACTAACACAATTCTAAAAGCATCATACTGCAATTGGCTATATTATAAGCTTGCTTTCGAAATCTCAAGTCAATCGGACATCATTTACTTATTTAATTAATACATGAACATATGATGACCAAAATGCAAAAAAATCTAAACTTGGTAAAACCCATTAACCGAATTAACTACCAAAGCGCATAACCAAATTACTTGCAAACAACATTGACGTGCTTTTGATTTTAAACCATCATAAAACTTAAATGCCCAATTAATTACATGCCATAGGCCAATACAATTGATATTCATACAAGTAAACTAGAGGCATGCTTCCTAACAATATAAATCATTATCCAAAAAGCACCAAATGGTCGAGCCTTCAAACATAGGCTATAGATCAATTAAGAAATAGAAGCACATGACCAAATGTACACTTAGAATACAAGCGATTCATCTAATCATTATTTAAACCTTTTTAAAATATTAGGTTATAACCATCAAATGTACTTGACATTAAATAAAACCAACATCATACACAACAATTAATGCCATCATCCAACATAATATAATCTTCAACCAAATAATAATACATTGTACAAAAATAACATCCAAATGATTAACCCACATTGCCTTATTACAAATAATGTTAACACCATAAAAATGCTCTTTAGAACGCTTGTCTTAGAATCACTCCCTGGCTCGAACCACAACCCCGCACTTGTTTAATTCACTGCATTGACGAAATAAAAAGAGGGCACAAGCATATAATTCCTAGTGAGTGCGGTCAAAACGGATAAAACGTCAATACATTTTTAAAATAAAAACCCTTATTAGAAACCCATATTAAAGCAAGTTAAACTCACCATTCCAAAGCATTTAAATAAAACATTCTTAATTAAGCCAAAGTAATTTTCCAATACGTTTGTAAAACATGCCATGCATACTAAACCATATGCACCAAAAGCTTCATTTGAAACATGTATAATTACCATATGCAAACATAACTTTCGAATACCACACATATTAAACCATATACAAAACATGTATCATGGATCTCACATATAATCCCATATGCAAACCTTAATTTAAGCCTTCACATGCATATTCTTCCAATAGTAAAGCTTAAAGAGCCTAACATGTATAAATCACATTATACAAAACATAATTCATCCATCATGATATATTAGTTCATATATTGGCATTCAAGTGAACTAAAACCAAACCTTTCCATTTGTCAAAACACATCGAGTACACAGATTTCACAAGTGGTTCTTTAGACCAGTTAAACATACACCCTAATCGGAGCAAACTGCACATTTAACCCCTCAACGATTATGATGTATAATATCTACAATGGGAGTAAACAAAACAATCAACCCCTCAACCATTGTGATACGCAATCCTCCAGCGGGAGAATATGGCATAAGTAACCCCTCGACCGCTGCAGTTTCCATGGTGGAGAAAACAATACAATCACAATCCTTTGACACACATGAGGTGACTTTTTATAGTGCACTTTAAACCCTATGGCATGCCAACTATATCCGATAGCATTTAACCATTGTCACTTGCCAATATATTCCATTTTAAACATGTTACCTTACTGTTTTACCATATGCAACACATAACTCGTTTTCGAATGAAATAAACCATGTTTAAAATCAAATCACACATTCTTTTCGAAAACATTTATCGAAACTCATAAGAATTCATGTACATAGCCATTTTCAATTGCATTTCATATGAAAATCATGTATATAAACAGTAGGTAACAAATCTTGCATTGCAATCAAATCTTGCTTTAAACCAACACATGTAAATCAAAAGCTCATATCAAACCGATATACAAAGGCGAAAATAGAGAAAACTTACTTCGGAGCTTAGCTAAGCTTGCTAGGCTTTACTAAACCCCCAAATTCATAATTCAAACCTTTTTATAGTACCAAAACACATTTGTACTCGTCAACTCGCTACCGTTTCGATGCCAATGCCTTGACACCAACGCCTCGACGCCTATCCAAAAAATGTCCGAACACTTTCTATTTTCCACAAGAAAATGCAAGGGTACCAATAGGACCACACTAAAGTAACCAATATATTATAGGACCACCGCAACACAATTAAATTTTCCACACTCGCCACTACCTGGGCTGCCCTCTTCCACGTTAATTAACTCATCCCCTAATTCTTTTTTTTTCACGACACCCTACTACAGGGAACCATTTCCCTTGTAAAACTTTAATCCCCTTTTTTATTAGCCACCTATGTATATATATATATATCATCGAGATGGAGGAAAACTGCATCAGCCATTCCACGCGCACAAAAAAAGCCTCGAAAGAAATGGCAGTGGCACCACAGCCATGTTTTCGCACAAATCGTACCCCTGCCCTTGACTATTCGATTCTTCTTTTTTTAGCCTTATAATTCCTTTCAATCATTCCACCAAAACCATATGATGCATATAATATGTGATTCAATAATTCAATCAACCATTCAACCAATAACCCCATTCAAGAATTTAATTCTAAACTCAACCAATTAGATTAATTCCGGGAATTAAATTAAAAAATTAACTTTAGATTATTATTGCCCATGCACAACACATTATAACTCCATAGGAATCATTAGATTATTATAATCTTTCAAGATTTATGAGAAAATTTATTAAAAATCTAATAATTCCATTAGAAATCCGTTTTAATTATCCCAAAGCATGAGAAATTATAGATTAAGAATCAAAATTATGTAGAAAATCATTAAAGAACATTTTCTCACCTTGCTTGATGAAAAAACAACTTGAAGATGAACTCTCCTCTTGATTTCCAACAAGAAAAATAGTAAAGATGATGTAGAAATCAAAATCCTTAATCCACAATTGTTTAGAAATAAATGGAGAAGAAATTGAAGTAGAAATAATTAAGGAATCAAGAAATCCCTAAATTTTGTTTAGAATAAAATGAGAGAAACTTAGAAATTCTTTCTCATCTTTTAGAAAATTATAAACGTCAAATTTTTTTGTTAAAAATAAGAGAAAAGATATATTTAATTATTAATTTAATAGTTCCAATAAAAATACCAATTTAACTCTTTTTTACAATATTGTCACTATTAATACTTTATAACTTTTGCAAAACAATCCTTATTTAATTTAATGTTAAATCGACTCAATTAAAATTGCCCAAACTCAAATTCATCCTTTAACAAACTTATTAAAAATATTTTCTAAAAGCATTAGCCACGATAAATTTATTGAAAAGTCAATTTAATAAACCCAATTTATTTTTCGGAATTAATTAATTAGCTAGAGCGCAACCCAAAAATTCTAACCCGATTCTGATAATTCACCTGAATCTTCTAGCCCGTTTTTCGGGATGTTACAGTAAGATCTAAATTTATCCAATGCAAATACTACTGCAAGTAATTCCTTTTCAATAGTGGAATAATTCATTTGAGCAATATTTAAAGTTTTACTTGCATAATATATGTCATGTGGCTTCTTATCCTTTCTTTGTCCTAAAACAGCACCAACAACATAATCACTTGCATCACACATGATTTCAAATGGTAAAGCTCAATCAGAAGATCTCATTATAAGAGCAAAAATTAGCATGTTTTTTAGTTTTTTAAAAGCTTGTTCACAATCTTCAATCCATTCAAACACATTATCTTTTAATAAGAGATTATATATTGGCTTAGATATTGCACTAAAATTCTTTATGAATCTCTTATAAAATCATGCATTTCCTAAAAATGACCTAACGTCATTTACAATATTAGGTGTTGGCAAGTTAAAAATTAAATTAATTTTGGACTTGTCTACTTCAATTCCTTTTCTAGAAACAACATGACCCAAGACAATACCTTTAGTAACCATAAAATGGCATTTTCCCAATTAAGAACAAATTTTTTTCTTCACATCTAACCAATACATTTTCTAAATTTGACAAGCAATCATCATAAGAATCACAAAAAATAGAAAAGTCATCCATACATACCTAAAAAATACGTTCAACCATGTCACAGAAAATGCTTAGCATGCATCTTTGAAATGTGGCTGGAGCATTACATAATCCAACAAGCATCCTTATGTATGCAAATGTGTTAAAGGGACATGTGAATGTAGTTTCTTCTTGATCCTCAAGTGCAATTGAAATTTGATTATACCTAGAGTATCCATCTAAAAAGCAATAATATTCATGTCCTGCAACTCTTTCTAAGATTTGATCCATGAAGGGTAAAGGAAAATGATCTTTCCTAGTTACTGAGTTATGTTTTCTATAATCAATGCACACACGCAAACCATAAACAATCATAGTTGGAATTAATTCATTATTTTCATTTTTAACCATAGTAACTTCAAATTTTTAGGTACTACTTGAGTATGACTTACCCACTTATTATAAAAAATAGGGTAAATGATTCCATTATCAAACAGTTTAATGACTTTATTTTTCATTACTCCTTTCATATTAGGATTAAACCATTGTTGCATTTGTCTACAAGGTTTAGCATTTTCTTTTAAATAAATATTATGAGTGCAAATCAATGAGCTAGTTCCTTTTATGTCTACTATGGCCCGTCCTAATGCATTATTGTGCAGTTTCAAAATTTCTAACAACTTACCTTCTTGGAGTGAATCATTTGTTACAGAGATTATAATTGGAAATGTTTCATTCTTACCCAAAAATGAATATTTTAGGTGAGATGTAGTGGCTTCAAATCCAATTTCGGTGGTTCATCATTTGATGATACCAAAGCAGTTGGTATTTGTGGAAGTTTCTCAAACTTTTGTATCCAATAATGATTATCATTTTTCTGTAAAGGATTTTTTTAAAGAGTTGACATGTAAAACTTTAGGTACATCATCAATTTCAAAATTAGCTTCTAATGGATCAAAAAGTTTAGAAATGTTGATTTGTTCATGAACAAGTTCATCGATAAAATCCATTTCATGTACTTCAGAATTCTCTTCAAGTTGCTTACAAACATTGAACATATTTAATTATAAAGTAATGTTTCCAAAAGAAAGGTTCAAAACACCATTCCTTCAATTAATCAAGGCATTAGAAGTAGCAAGAAATGGGTGACCTAAAATAACAGGAATTTGTGCATTTGTATTTGAAATAAGACTTGTGTCCAAAACAATAAAATTAACTAGAAAGTAAAATTTATCAATTTGAACCAACACATCTTCTACCACCCCTCAAGGAATTTTGATAAAACGATCAGCAAGTTAGAGTGTAATAGGTGTTGCTTTAAGTTCACCCAAACCTAACTGTTGATATACCGAAAAGTTAAAAGATTAACACTAGCACCAAGATCAAGCAAATCACGCTCTATTCTAGTTTTACCAATAATGCATGAAATTGTCGGGCATCCAAGGTTTTTGTATTTGGGTGGGGTAAGATGCTGAATGATCAAGCTTACAGTTTCTGTTAAAAATGCTTTATTTTGCACATTATATTTTCTTTTGACAGTACACACATCTTTCAAAAACTTGGCATATGAAGGAACTTGTTTGATTGCATCCAACAAAGGAATATTAATCTTAACTTGTTTGAAAAGTTCTAAGATTTCAACATTTTTGTTCAAATTCTTTGTTGGTTGTAATCTTTGAGGAAAAAGGGCAAGAATTACACATTTCTCTTTTTCTATGTCAATATTTTTGGACTTACCGTTATTCTCAACATTCTTACCACTTTGGAGATGAAAATTCTTGAATTTTGGATGAAATAATTTTATCAACATTCTTACCAGTTCAGAGGGTTGTGATAGAATTAACATATTCTTGTTGAGTTCCACTAGAACAAGAAACAAGAAATTGAATAGAAGGATTTGGAAGAGGTTGAGCAGGAAACTTACCTTTTTCTTGTGTGTGTAACACAGCTGTCAATGTTGAAACTACTGTCTTGATTTCATTGATAGCTTGTGATGTTTGAATATTAAAATTTTTCTGTTCTTGCAAGAAAACTTGAAATGTCCCCTCAAGACTTTTCACATGTGAATATTGTCACACCCCAAATTTTCTCGTAAATTACAAACCCTAATTAGAGTAAAATCCCTAATTCATAACCTTAATTTTTTGGGGAATTTAGTGACCTTTTTGTAATACGGGTGAAGTTGGGGGCCTTTGGTTGTAATTTACCCTTTATGTATGAGTATAAAACCCTCTTCTTTTTTGTCTAACCTAGTGGCTGGTCCATTCATTTCAAGCTCTGCCGCAACCCTTCCTCAGTTCTCCTCTACTTTAATCCAAATTCCCTTTCTTTCCTTTCGTTGCATTAACCGGAGCCTATCTTCCCTTTGTTGTTCTGATCGAGTACCGGAGAGAGACTCCTTGTTGTTTGCCGGTCGAGCCGTGATCATCAGCGCCCTTTCATTTTTCGTATGACCGAACCCGTCTGAATCCTTGTGCCGCCGTCTTGTCTTTATTTTGGTTAGGTAAGCCTCTTTGAATACTTGATTTTGTTATGGTTTCGTGATTGGGTTGTTGAACTCGTCCTTCTTTTGGTTGTTTGGCCGGAATAACCATGGGGGTTTTCGTTTTGTGTTATCGATGAGCGTTATCTTTGCCGTTGTTTGGTTGTGCCGTCGCCATCCATACACTGCTGCCGCATTGTTGAACCGCCGTCGTTCATCATCTCTGTCACAATTTGTTCATCTATAGTTGCCGCCATTTGAGTTCTGGAAACCCTTGATTCATAGCAATATTGGTTGTAAGTTGATTGTGGGCAGTGAAAGTGTAAACACAAATTTTGGAACCCACGTTATTAAATCATGAGTTTTCGGCAGTGAGTGGTTGGTGGGTCCCTCATGCCATAGAGAATTTCAGTGGTTGGTGGATCCCTCGTGCCATGGAATTTCAAATGTTTTGGCAGTGCATATTTTGGGAGAATGATTTTGGCAGCGAGCTAAACAAAACTTTATTTAAATGATCCAACTTTTTGAACTAGATCAGTGTGGGAACCGGACAAAATTTTGTGAACCCGAACTTGTAAACTGACCGAATCGAACCAGCGTTCGAATTTGACCCTTGATTTTAATCGAATTGGCATAACCAATTGACCGAACTAGGTTTTGACCATGACCCATTGACTGGATCTAACTTGTTTAACTGGTCCAATTGTTGTCTTTGACCGAGTGAACCTTTGACCGTCCTTTTTTTTCAATTAATTGTATTTAGTATTTTTGAGAATTGTGTATACTGGAATTTGATTCGAATATTAACGTGTTCAGGTGACGTTGACTCAGAGACTGAAAATCTTCCTCCTTCTCTGCCTGTTCGACCTTCGTCTGCACAGCCTGCGAGTTCTGCGACCATAACAACTTTAAAGGCCAATAACAACTCGAATAGGTTTAGCAAGTATACATGCCACTATAATAATCAAACCTCAATTAGGATGTCATTACTGTGATTACCTGTTGAGGTTTCCAATATTGATGCAATGCTCATCTCACTCTCATCTTGATTTACCTACGTGTGTACAATCAAACACACGCTAAGTACGAACTTAGTGAGGCGGTAAAGGAAGTTAATAACAATAATTTAAACTTTATTCAACTTCATGGATACATTTATATAGCATAATATATGACAATGCATCAACTTTCACATTGCATTAGTAATTATTTACTATATGATAATGTCATAAGATTTTTATGCTTGTCCATTTGTCATAATATGCCTTATATGCATAAATGTATCATGATCACTAGATAAGTATACCATCATATTAATCATATAACAACATAATATAAACCGGATATAAATTTCTTACCGATATACTTGTCATTTACTCTGAGAGTTCATATACTCCCTAACCTGTTTACCATGACAATGTATATCAACATAATTTAACAATGGGCAGTTCTTAACCAAAATAACATTAATAATATAACATCATATAAACTAGTGATCTATGTATTTATATTCAAATTTTGACATATTTAAAATATGCCAATCACATGCTCCATGACATAAATATAATGACAATAAAATTTGGGTAGGCTCATCGCAATCCATCCCAATGATGTATAAAACATCAACGTGTTATGATATGTATGCAATTGCACTCACTTTGGCCACTTAACACAATGCCTCACAAAGTCCTAGTTCGATCTATTCTTTCATAGAACCTCGAACCTTCTTTGATTCGGGCTTGACTTCATTAATCACATGAATAAAATAAAATATTTATTAGATTCAAATCTAACAATACCTTAAACATGTTGTCTAACATAACCATTCGAATATAAAATTTCCAAATATTTTTTCTTTCTTTCTTGTACTGTTCAAAAACTCATTATGGTCCTTAGTGACCAATTTGAACTTCCCTTAATTCTTCCAAGCTTGTTGACTTTTACCATACTAGATTTATTTATACAAGGAAGAATACATACTAGATCTTAATTTCCTTTATACTGGAGAAACTAGATTCAATAACGGTTCTAACGGTATAAGCTACATAAATTAATAAAATCTACAAAAATTATGAAAAATCAATGAATTCATGTAATAGATTGTCCAAGCAGAAAATTGCTCTATAATTTTTCTGACCTTCATTCGAATAAAAATTCATATCTTTTAACACGGTACTCAGAATACGTTTCCGTTAGTTGGAAACGATACTAGACTGACATACCTTTATATCGATATAAAATTCACCGTCTAACCTTTTTTTATAGAATTTATGGTGAATTTCTAAACTTACTGCTATAATTTAAATTCCAACATAACTTTTCATAAATAACTTCTAATTTACACCCAATTCTCCTTATTTCTCTACTTGTCAATTAATCTCATCACTTTACTCCAAATGACGAAATGAAGCTTGTATTTATAAGTTCTCTTTACATCTTTCATCAAAATAGTCTTAAACCTTCACTTCTCTAATTTCTCTTGATTTGTCAAAATGGTCACCAAATTTTCAATATAAGGATTCAAGCTTCTTAAGTTTAAAAATTAGTCCTCAAATCTAAATTACTACCTTAATTCCATCATTTTAACTAAAAATCAGGTTTACTCCTACGTATCCTCTTTGCCGAATAGACCATTCAAATTTGACAAATTGTCAAAATAGTCACTAAAGCAATTAATTGTCGGTTTAGCATTCGAACTTCATTTTCATGCTTAGCAAAACCTTATATAATCAATAACAACTTATTAAATACAAAACAACATCAGCCCATAATATTAATCAATCAAACCGAATAGGTCCATAAAGATTTCCAAATTGCCAATTTAGTCACTAGTTGAAATAACTATATTTTCATCCTCCAAACATCATATTCATGCTTCAATCTTCATCAAATCTATAAATACTCTTAAAATTTCAGATTTAAACACGAGCCCCTAACCTTTAAATGCTAGACGAAATAGTCCCTTCACTTTATACATCAATCCAATTTAGTCCTAAGCATGGAAACAACATAAAATCAAACATAGTTTCTTAAATCTTCAAAATTCCCAAAATTCACATAACCCTAATTTCTTCTTCATATAAAATCTCATCAACCAAGCAAGTATTCGATGAATTATTTATGTTAAAAGATAGAGCTCGAAGAGTAGAACAACTTTGTAGTTCGGAAGATTACCTTAAAACTGATATTTTGGGCTTAAATCTAGCTTGGAAAATTTTCTTCTTCTTTTCCCTCTTTCTCCATGGTTCAAGGCTGGAAAACTTGAACATTTGTTCATATTTTAACTATTTGTAACTATTAAATGAATTTTAAATTCATTTAAAGAGTGAAATTACCAATTTAGCTTTTAAATCCAATGGCTAATTTAATCTCATCTAAAATCAAGGGCCAAGATTAAATCCATGTATATTTCATCTTCCAAAAACGTCCTCAACATTTCAAAAATATTTCAAAATTGTCATCCTTTCCAAATGACCAATTTGCCCTCCAAGTAGTCTTTATTTATTAGTTTGTTTCAAAATTGTCATCCCATTATAATCTAACTAAATTAGTTCTTTATCAATCAGCTGCTATTCCATAAATATCATTTTATGATTTTCCATGGCTTATGGAATAGCCTCTGAAATTTCAATTCAATCTGATTTTCCGATATTCACTAAATACCTATACTACGATTTTACCTTTACCGAGCTATCGGATCTATTCCAAAAATTCTATATTTCCATATTTGGAAAATAAATACTATTATCTCATAAAAACTTCCTTTCTTAAGGACTTAGACTGAATCTTCCTAACTCAGTCTATTATTCTAATAATTACCGAAAATCCTGCAAATAGTGAAATAATCATTTTGCCCTCAAATCCAATAAATCCATAATGTACCACATTTCATCATCCTTCATCCAATTGCCTAGATTTAATGTTGATTTATTAGTTACCAGCTTTGCCCTTAATATTTACGATCTTTCCATTTTTCATCCAACGGCTCATATTTAACATGGAAAAATCAACTTAAATCCAAGGATTCATATTCTTCCAACACAAAGAAAATATCGTATACATGTAAAATGACATAATTAACCTTTCCTTATCATCCTCCAAAGTATCCTAGATATTCAATTCAATTCGATCCGATTATCCGAATATTCTTCTGAACTTTATCGCTTTATATCCAATAATTCAAACTCCGTACGAAAAATCCGAGTAACACAAAAACGTCATTCTTGGGGGTAAACTATTCATTTACGGGGTTAAAATACACAACTTTTGAAAATTATACTTTGGTCCCTAAACTTTTCCAAAGTTTATACTTTAGCCACAAAACTTTCAAAATTTACATTTTGGTCACTAGCCAAAATTGGGATATTACAATTCACCCTCTTAAGAAAATTCTTCCTCGAATTTTCAACACATACCTGGTTCAAAAACAATGAGAAAATTGTTTTCTCATATCTTTTTCTCTTACCCAGATCGCTTTTTTGACTTCATGATTTCGCCAAAGAACTTTAACAAGCGATATCATCTTATTTCTTAGTTATTTTACTCCACGTGCCATAATATTTACCAATTTTTCCTCGTAATTCAAATTCGGCTGAATCTCTATTCCCTCTAAGGTAATGATATGTAACGGATCTAATCGATACTTCTTGAGCATCGATATATGAAATACATTATGAATCTTATCCATTTTCGGAGGTAAGACTAGTTAATAAATCATCAGACCAACTCTTTTCACAATCTTATATGGTCCAGTAAATCTCGGATAAGCTTCATTTTTTGTCCAAACCATAACACCTCCTTCCAAGGTAAAACTTTTAAGGAATACTTTATCCTTTACTTCATATTAAATATATTTTCTTTCAAGATCAACATATAATTCCATCATTCTAAAGCAATTCTAAAACTGCTTCGAACCATTCTTACTTTATTATCTATATCCTGAACTGAATCAAATCAGATTCAATCACCTCTTAGTTCTCTTTTCATCATCATCAGGAATATAAATTACCCCTTGATAACATGAACATCTTTTAGACTTAACATCGAAATCTTTAATTTTTTTTCCTTTTCACCTTACTGAATTCTTTCCAGGCATATCTTATCTTTCATCTATAAATCTTTGACCTGATTTGTCAAAGTAGACTCGAGTTGAGGCTGTGTAATCGATACACTATTTTCCTCCAAAGATAATTAGGAATTTAATGTTTATAAGGCAAAGAATGACTTTTGGCTAAATACATCAACTACTATTTTAGCCTTCTTACATCAATACACATCCCAACCTATTAAGGGACGTATTATTGAATAAGGTACAATCCTTACTAGATTCATACTGCAGCAATACTAGTGCTACAATCAAATCTTATTCTACTGGTAATAATATAATCACAATTTAATCTTAGAGGAATATTACTGCTTATTTTGACTAACATCATTGAAGTTTCCTAAGGTGTTATACTGGGTCGTATAAAACCTCAATCCAATGTCTCTTACAACAAGGACTTTAGCTTTTTCAATCTAGTAAGAGCCATTCTATAGGGTGCAATCGATATAGGTCCAAAATTGGATAAAAATCCAATCCTAAACTTAGCCTCTCGATTAAGCGTCAAGCCTGGCAGCCCCTTTTTGGGCAACCAATTTAAAACTCACAAAAAATAGGAATACTCTCCCAGCTTACCCTTGATGCTCAGTATCCATAACATAAGTTAAATAATCTTTGTATTGGTAACAAATTCCAATAAAACTCTAGATGCTCATGCACGACCATTATTACCACACTCACATTATTGGTTTTTTGGTTTTCGTGAATCTCCAACATTAATTATAAATGTCAGAGAGTTCCTAATTTTCCTTATCCCAATCTCTTAGCGGAACTATATAATAAATTCAGTTTGATATCTTTGCCGGGAATCCTTACTATTTTTTAGAAGTGGTGGAATGAATAATAATTCACTATTCCTCTTTACGAGCTATGACATGTGTTTAGATATTTTCTCGTTCTGAACCATTTGCATTGCATTTGCCATAATTTACTGCTTCATGAAATTTTAAAATACATTGGGTAGTCGGTACTTCTTTGCACCTAACCCCCAGCCCTCTATGAGATGTTATAACGGGCTCTCTTTCTGTCTGTAGGAAGCAGTTTAGAAGCAAATCAGCTCGGTTTATTAAACTTGCACTCATACCCGTAAATAATCCAATTGCCCTAATTAAGATGCAAGCAACTCCATCGCTTCTCTAGGATAAACTTTGTTATTGAACTCTCAAAGAAAGAACTTCTAGTTAATTAACTTTTAAGTATGTACCTTAAATTACTTTATCAAATACGGGTCTAATCCTTTCAGATGAGATAATACCCTTTCTTTTTAGTCTCCTCTGATCATCAATACAGAGTTCATTCAACATAACTTTTATATTATTAAACCATAAATTAACAATCATTGGATGTCCATTAATATTTCTCTGAAAATCTAGTATGTCAATACTCTCAATTATTTTGCTATCGGTGCCTAAGTAGGCTGAGTTATGATCGCATCTAATGTCTGGAAGAAAAGCTCTTAATCCAGAACATGCATATCATGCTACTCTGGTGCCTTTGCACCATGCTAAGCAGAGGGTAAAATATTATCATTAACCTTATCATGCTCGTGAATCTTTTATTGATTCACTCGCCTAAACACTTGACACGATTCTTTTACCCTCACACATTGAAATTTAACATTATTATCATAATGAAGTGAGCAATTGCATCCATTCAAACAAGTAAAATCATCAGTAATTCTGACATCCTAGTGGCATGTATACACTTTTGACTTTTACCATACTTCGTTTAACTCTAGAACCAGCTAAACATGTAGCTCTGATACCAATAAATGTAACACCCCTTCCTATATCCGTACACCGGGTATGAGTCAGAAACGTTGCGACTTCTTTAATCAAAATCGGGGTAATTTAAAATTTTCAGAAAACTTCTCAATGGTCACCCATCCTAAAATTTCTCTAGCCCAAACACGCTTAACTTTATTTAAAATCGACATAAATTATTTATTCGAGTTCCAATCATAAATCAATTATCTTAGCATGCAACTCATCACCTGAGTTTACTCTTAACTTTGAATCTTTCCAGAAATGTCAATTATAATGAAATCATAACAACTTTAAAGGCCAATTACAACTCGAATAAGTTTAGCAAGTATACATGCCATTATAATAATCAAACCTCGATTAGGATGTCATTACTGTGATTACCTGTTGAGCTTTCCAATATTGATGCAATGCTCTTCTCACTCTCATCTTGATTTACCTACGTGTGTACAATCAAACACATGCTAAGTACGAACTTAGTGAGGCAGTAAAGGAAGTTAATAACAATAATTTAAACTTTATTCAACTTCATGGCTACATTTATATAGCACGATATATACCAATGCATCAACTTTTACATTGCATTAGTAATTATTTACTATATGCCAATGTCATAAGATTTTCATGCTTGTCCATTTGTCATAATATGCCTTATATGCATAAATGCATCATGATCACTAGATAAGTATACCATCATATTAATCATATATCAACATAATATAAATCATATATAAATTTTTTACCGATATATTTACCATTTACTCTGAGAGTTCATATACTCCCTAACCTGTTTACCATTTATTATTCAATAAATTATAGCCTAAATATAAGCCTATGAGGACCTTGGGTACATGAGTCAAAATCGCACATAAGGTTGTGCTAACCATCCGCACATAAGGTTGTGCTAACCATATACACTAAGTGTCCTTTATATACATTATAGTGCTAATACACATAAGGCCGTGCCCACCATATGCACTAAGTGTCCTTTATATACACTATAGTCCTAAACCGAGTAAACCGAGTATGCAGCGTGCTGCTGGACTTTATGGCATGCCAACTATACCCTGTCCCTCAATGACTTACTTGATCATATTTTTCATATTTATTTCATCTATGTCAATGTATATCAACATAATTTAACATTGGACAGTTTTTAACCGAAATAACATTCGTAATATAACATCATATAAACTAGTGATCTATGCATTTATATTCAACTTTTGATATATTTAAAATATGTCAATCATATGCTCCATGACATAAATATAATGACAATAAAATTTGTGTAGGCTCATCGTAAGCCATCCCAATGATGTATAAAACATCAATGTGTCATGATATGTATGCAATTGCACCCACTTTGGCCACTTAACGCAATGCCTCACTAAGTCCTAGTTCGATCCTTTCTTTCATAGAACCTCAAACTTTCTTTGACTCGGACTTGACTTATTAATCACATGAATAAAATACAATATTTGTTAGATTCAAATCTAGCAATACCTTAAACATGTTGTCTAATATAATTATTCGAATATAAAATTTCCAAATATTTTTCCTTTCTTCCTTGTACTGTTCAGAAACTCATTATGGTCTTTAGTGACCAATTTGAACTTCCCTTAATTCTTCTGAGCTTGCTAACTAACATTTAAATATAAAATGTTTTAAATTCCATTTTCTGATAGCTTGCGCTACCTTCAAAGATTTATTTATATAGGGCAGAATACATACTGGATCTTAATTTCCTTTATACTGGATAAACTAGATTCGATAACGGTTCTAACGGTGTAAGCCAAATAAATTAATAAAATCTACAAAAATTATGAAAAATCACTGAATTCACGTCACAGATTGTCTAGGCAGAAAATTGCTCTATAATTTTTCTGACCTTCATTCAAATAAAAATTCATATCTTTTAACACGGTATTCGGAATAAGTTTTTGGAAACGATACTAGACTGACATACATTTATATCGATATAAAATTCACCATCTAACCCTTTTTATAGAATGTATGGTGAATTTCTAAACTTACTGCCATAATTTAAATTCTGACATAACTTTCCACAAATAACTTCTAATTTACACCAACTTCTTCTTATTTCTCTACTTGTCAATTTACTCCCATCACTTTACTCCAAATGACTAAATGAAGCTTGCATTCATAAGTTCTCTTTACATCTTTAATCAAAATAGGCTTAAACATTTACTTCTCTAATTTCTCTTGATTTGTCAAAATGGTCACCAAATTTCCAATATAAGGATTCAAGCTTCTTAACTTTACAAATTAGTCCTCAAATCAACATTACTACCTTAATTCCATCATTTAACTAAAAATCAGGTTTACTCCTTCTACATGTCCTCTTTGCCGAATAGACCATTCAAGTTTGACAAATTGTCAAAATAGTCACTAAAGCAATTAATTGTCGGTTTAGCATTCTAACTTCATTTTCATGCCTAGAAAACCTTATATAATCAATAACAACTTATTAAATACAAAACAACATCATCCACTAATATTAATCAATCAAACTGAATAGGTCCATAAAGATTTCCAAATTGCTGATTTAGTACAAAATAACTAGATTTTCATCCTCCAAACATCAAATTCACTCTTCAATCTTCATCAAATCTATAAATACTATTAAAATTTAATATTTAAACCCCAGCCCCTAACCTTTAAATGCTGGACAAAATAGTCCCTTAACTTTATAAATCAATCCAATTTAGTCCTAAGAATGGAAACAACATAAAATCAAACATAGTTTCTTAAATCTTCAAAATTCCCAAAATTCACATAGCCCTAATTTCTTCCTCATATCAAATCTCATCAACCAAGCAAGTATTCTATGAATTATTTACATTAAAGATAGAGCTCGAAGAGTATAACAACTTTGTAGTTCGGAAGATTACCTTAATACCGAGATTTGGGGCTTAAATCGAGCTTGGAAATTTCTCTTCTTCTTTACCCTCTTTCTCCATGGTTTAAGGCTAGAAAAGATGAATTTTTTTCATATTTTAACTATTTGACTATTAAATGAATTTTAAATTTATTTAAATAGTGAAATTACCAATTTAGCCTTTAAATCCAATGGCTAATTTAATCTCATCTAAAATCAAGGGCCAAGATTAAATCCATGTATATTTCATCTTCCAAAAATGTCATCAACATTTCAAAAATATTTCAAGATTACCTTAATACCGAGATTTGGGGCTTAAATCGAGCTTGGAAATTTCTCTTCTTCTTTCCCCTCTTTCTCCATGATTTAAGGCTAGAAAAGATGATTTTTTTTCATATTTTAACTATTTGACTATTAAATGAATTTTAAATTTATTTAAATAGTGAAATTACCAATTTAGCCTTTAAATCCAAAGGCTAATTTAATCTCATCTAAAATCAAGGGCCAAGATTAAATCCATGTATATTTCATCTTCCAAAAATGTCATCAACATTTCAAAAATATTTCAAAATTGCCATACTTGCCAAATGACCAATTTGCCCTCCAACTAGTCTTTATTTACTAGTTTGTTTCAAAATTGTTATTCCATTATAATCTAACTAAATTAGTTCCTTCTCAACCGGCTACTATTCCATAAATATCATTTTATGATTTTCCATGGCTTATGGAATAGCCTCTGAAATTTCAATTCAATCCGGTTTCTCGATATTCACTAAATACTTTTACTGCGATTTTACCTTTACCGAGCTATCGGATCTATTCCGAAAATTCTATATTTCCATATTTAGAAAATAAATACTATTATCTCATAAAAACTTCCTTTCTTAAGGACTTAGATTGAATTTTCCTAACTCGGTCTATTATTCTGATAATTACCGAAAATCCTCCAAATAGTGAAATAACCATTTTGCCCTCAAATCCAATAAATCCATAATGTACCACATGTCATCATCCTTCATCCAATGGCCTAGATTTAATCTTGATTTATTAGTTACCATCTTTGCCCCTAATATTTCCCCAAAATTACGATCTTGCTATTTTTCATCCAACGGCTCATATTTAACATAGAAAAATCTACTTAAATCTAAGGGTTCATATTCTTCCAACACAGAGAAAATATCTTAGTCATGTAAAATGACATAATTAACCTTGTCTTATCATCCTCCAAAGTATCCTAGATATTTGATTCGATCTGATTATCCAAATATTCTTCCGAACTTTATCGCTTTATAGCCAATAATATAAACTCCGTACAAAAAATCTGGGTAGGTAAACTATTCATTTACAGGGTTAAAATACACAACTTTTGAAAATTACACTTTGATCCTTGAACTTTTCCAAAGTTTATACTTTAGCTACAAAACTTTCAAAATTTATATTTTGGTCACTAGCCAAAAATTTGGATTACAATGTGTGTATGTATGTATGTATGTATGCATATGTGATTGATTGAATGAACTATGAATTATGATATAATTTACATGATGATATGTCACACATCAAATATCAGAATCGGATTAAATTATCGGACTTATACTATACCCAACTTGAATAATTGATTAGATATACATTCGGATTCGAAAAATAAAATCGGAACATATCATATCATTTGGGTTGAGAAATTGTAGGGGGAAGTTCAGTGGTTTCAACCTTCGGGCTAAAGTCTGCTTTAGATCAGTGGTTCCATCGAGTTTCACTTCGGATGGTGACGATGTAGTTATAGTGGTTCTGGGGAACCTCACTCTTCAGATGGTGTATGGAGATGTGTAACACCTCGGTTTTGGGCTTAGCAGTTTTGAGGTTTATTAGACGGTCCGGTGGACTGGGCTAGAGATTCAAGTCAGATTCAGGACCGTATATCCTGAAATTTTCTAAGTGGTTCAAGAGTCATTTAGTACTAAGTTAAGAGCTTAAAAGCTAACTTAGTGACTAAAATGAAAAAAATATAAAAGTTAGGATTTCTTTAATTATGGACTCTAGGAAAGGAATTTCTGAGAATTAAGAGTACCATGTGATAGAGAGCAAGCAAAATAGGGTATTTGTGAAGTTTGGTTGAAATCTGATGAGAAAACAATAGGTTTCTCATGAAATATTTTTACTATATAGATAAGTAGAACCAGTTACAGAAAGTTGATCTGCATAACTAGATTTCTGGTAATGAATTTATGTTGAAATTCATTTTTATCAAATAAGTAGGGGATGATTTGGATATGCATATACTTGATTCGAATAAAAATGCAGTACAAAATATTGAATTTAGATCGAACTATAAAGTTAAGCGTGCTCAGGTCATAGGATGGGTGACCTTTCGGGAAGGTCTCATGTCAGTAATTGAGACTGAGAAAAAGGAATCAGTTCGAGTTAATATTACTCGTATGGATATCAGATAAAAGATTATCAAAAGAAATTTATCCGATAAAGATTTCGGGTAAATTATCATTGTATTGGATCGAGTCAAAATTTTAAGATTTTGAAATTTACAAAATTATGGAATATTTTTTATGTCAAAAATATTTATTTATGGAGATCAGAATTATGAGAATTTCAGATTTTACCCGATAATTTGGAAAATGGAAATCGTAGAAGTGGTTATCGGGTAACCGAATCGAATTGGAATTTTAAAGGTAGTTCCATAGGCCATGGAAAATTTATAAAATATTATTTTTATGAATATTTTAATATTTATACTTGAAATTCAACTAGACTTGGTTCCAATTTTACAAGATGGCAAATTAGAAAATAAGAATATAGTTGGAGGGTTATTTGGACTTAAGAATTAAATGAATTTAATATTCATTTTTTTGATACATGCGGCATTAATAAGTAAAAGATGAACCAAAAATTTGTTCATCTTTTCTCCCATATTTCGAAAGCAAGAGGAAGGAATAGAAAAAAATAAACAAAAAATTCCAAGGCAAATTTGAAGGCTTTAAAGTTAGAATCAAGGTATGTTGCTTGAGAAAAATTAATCTATGCTTCATGCTCTTTCTTTTGATAGTAATTTTGCATGGTGATATGAAGAATTGCTTATGATATTGATGAGAGATAATTTAGGGTTTCAAGTTCTATGATGAGATTGAAGTTTGATTTAAGCAAATCAAGTGTTATGGAGTAGAAATCAAGCTTAGAATTTGATTAATTTCATGTTTGAAGACATAAACCCTAACCCTCGAATTTGGGGTTTTGTTTAGGGTTTTGAAATTAAGGATGAATATGGAAGAATTATGATACTATAAGCTTGATTTTGATGTTAGAATGGAAATATATTCAATTAGTTTCTAAGTGACTATTTCAGAATATTTTGAAAATTAGGGGAAATATTGTGAAAATATTTCTAGTGAAGAAATTGAAGAGATTATGAAATTACAAGCTTACTTATGACATGAAGACCAAAATGAAATCCTTGAAAAGTTTAGACACCAATTCGTCAATTAGGGAGAATTTGGGGTTTCTAAGTATATTTTTTTGGAAATGAAGATTTTATGTTGGGAAAACTATTTTGAGCATGTTAGAATGTTGTTTGAATGAAAAACAACATTGGAAAAGTTTAGTGACAAAAATGTCACTTTAGCAAAAGTTAGTGGATTGAAGGATATTGAGTAAAAGTTAGTGGAAAATATTAGAATTATGGAGAAATTGTGATTTGGGCTTGAAAAAATTGCAAAAGTTGCAAAATGGTCATTAGGGACCAAATTGGACCTTTCGGCTTCTAAAGGAGAAAAAGGAAAATTTTTGAAAAAATTTTATATTCGAATAATTATGTTAGTATTTTATAGTTAAGTAGTGTTACATTTAAATAAAAGTCTAACATGTATATTATATATGTTTGACATGTAAATTTTGCAGCAACTGATCAGGACAAGGAAACTAAAGATAAAAAGGGCAAGGAAAAAGTAGTGGATTAACTTAGTGAGGCCAGAATTTTGCATAGCCCAGGTGAGTGCATTATATGCATACACGACATGTTATAAATAGGACGACTTGCGATGAGTCGACCTTGATATTAATGAAAAATGCGTATTGATTAAATTGTGTAAATGGCATGAAAATTAACTGGCAAATAGAATACATGGACATGGCATGATGATTTATATAAGATAAATCAGATTTTAGATTTTTGGGTATGAACTGCCCATTATCAAATTATGGATGATAGTATTGTGAATTGGATATTGAATTATGGATTGAATATGGAATATGCAAATATTATGTTGTTAAGCCCGAGTACTATTGTGAAAGTCTTGGTATAGTTGGATATCCATAGAGTCCTAGCAGCTGCGTCAAAGCACTACGGTGTTAAAAGTAAAGTATGCGCTACGGTGCTGAAGGTAAAGTAGCCACTACGGTGCTGAAGGTATGAGGAGCAAAGGGCGTCATCGAGTACGTACTCATCTTAGTCGCTACGGCGATGCAGACGCTAAGGCGTCGAAGACACTACGGTGTCATGATGACTCGTGTGCCATAGCATCACATGAAGTTGTACTTTGGACAATAAACCAGGAAATGCTTTTAAGCAAGTAAATAGGCCAGTATGTCAATTATATTAATTACTAGCAATGTAATATTGATATTATGACTTTGAACATACGTACATGCAAGCATGATTCACTGAAATAAGTTAGTTTCTCATTTTCTATGATAAATGATGAAATGTTATACATTACGTAAACATGGTATGTCATTTTTACAGGGATTGTGATATTCATGAACTGGGTTTATATTGTTATACTTACAATTTTTACAAAGACTATGATATTTATGATAAATGTTCATAGTGTTACAAGTTCTCCTCACTAAGTTATATTTAGTGTGTGATTCGTATTACACGTAGGTTGATCGGGCTAATAGTACCAAAGGAGGAGCTACACTTTTGGAATCAAGTTACCGATTATAAGCAACAGTATGTACATTTATATCGTAGACTAGTTGGGCATGTACTCGTATTTTGAATATGCAGTTATTTTATACTAATGGACTTATAAGTTAGTTCAATTGTTTTCATTAGGCCTGTAATCTAACTATCATGGATGAATTGTTATGGTTTTGAACTCATAGCAATAAGATATGATGTAAATATTATATAATTTGTACTAATCGGGTAGAAAATTTTAAATTAAGAAAATGGTCTAAATAGCAAGCATAGTTTATACCCTAATTTTTATTTTCAAGCTAATAAATGTTTTAAATATTTATTTAATCAATTCAGGGTTGAACTGGGTGTTATTAGACAGGTTTATAATTCAGTGAAACCCGAAGAAAAGATGTTTTGCTAAACTTATTTTAAAAAAATTTACAAGTCAGGAAACAGACAAATATTTTAATAACATCTTCAACGTGTCTTTAATTATTGAATATACGTTGAGGGTGTTATAATATTTTTTGGTAAGATAAAAATATGGAAAATAGTTAAAAATCGTCTTTTAATATATAATGATTTTTGGTGGAATCAATTTTAGAAAACGGAATTTGGAAATATGACATTTTGGGTTAGTGACCAAAATGTGATTTTTGAAAACTGTTTAAAGTAACTAAAATCAAAAGGGTCAAATCCTTAGAATCCTTAAGGAGCTAATCTACTAAGTGTTTGCTGGTGGTTTCTTCAATTAAAACATTTTAAACATGTGTTTTAAAAGGGTGTTAATAAGGATTAAATATCTAAAGTTAATTATTAGCTTTTAAAAGAAATTCACGTAACTTTTTCCTAAACCTTTTCTCTCAACTTCTTTTCTTCCAAACACTCAGAAATTTATCAAAATCCAGAGGTAAAGAACTCATTTCACTCAGATTATTGATTTTAATTTGTTCCTTTAACTTTGTTTTGCAAAATTTTATTGAAATCTTGTGTTTTTTTAGCTTTTAACAAGCCAATTGAGGGAGAAATTACATAATAGGGTTAAGGTCCGTGATCTCCTTTGTTAAATGGTTCTTTATTGATATTCCTAAGTATTTGATCCTTTATTTATAAGTTGTAATGTGGTTTTAATGTTTTATCCATGTTTAATTGAGTTATGTTGGAAATTTTGATGAAACATGATGATTTTCGAGGTGGATTTAATTTCCAGTAATTGAGATGGATTTAATATATATTTTGGATGTATTTTGATGTTGATAAGTTTTTTTATCAATAGAATCCTGAAACTCTTGAATCTCTAATTAGTTAGGTTGCTAGTTTTGAATTATTGTGGTGATAATCGAGTTTAATCTTTGCTGGAGGTAAAAGGATGTTAGGAAAGGGTTTTTGGATGTTGTTAGGTGTTGATTGATGACTTGAATTGTTGTTTTATGGCTGGGTTAAGTTTCGAAAATGTTTGATGATGATTTCGGTATGTTTCAGATGGTTTTTGTGTGGGCAACTTGGGAGTTACGGGAGATTTCGGCTAGGCAATGGTTTGAATGCATTTTAATGCATTTATCCTCTGGTTTTATGTGTTTAAAACAGGGGATAAATAAGGCAACAAAGCTTGACGTTGTTTGGTTGCTTGCTGGGAGCTTGTTTCGCGTTGGCAAGGAAGGCGAAGCGTATCGGTGGAAAATAGTTTTAGATGCTTGACAAAGGTTTGTAAAGGTTTTTGGGAGTTTAGGGTAAGCGTGAGACACTTACCTAATCTCAAAAGTAAGTTTCCCTTATTTTGCTCTTAAATATCATGTTTGGGGTAATAAACATGGTATGATTTACTTACTGGAAATGCATGATTTTGAGTACATATGCAGGGGATTGAAAGCATATTAAATGCTATTAAGTATTGGTTTTCATTCCGGTCGGGAATGGTATTATTGCATTGGCAACGAGTTTAGCATATGTGGTGTTTTGTGAAAGGCATTGTAAAACAGTGAGTAAATAGTTTTGTAAATGATATATTGGCTATGTGACATTGTGAAAACAATCGGATATAGTTGGCATGCCATAGGATTAAAAGTGTAATATAAAATATGAACAAAATCGATCGTGGCCATGGGTCCTTGAGGTATGGCGGTTTAACAAGGCCACTCGGACTATTGGGACCTCACTTAGGGCATGCTGTTTAACTAGGCAACCTAAATTGATGGTGATCTTGAGGTTTAACTAGGCAAGGTCGGTACTCTTGAAGTTTAACTATGCAAGGGTGAAATCTCGCGGTTTAACTAGGCGAGGGTGTCATATATTACGGTTTAACTAGGCAAGGTTTGGGATATCATGCGGTTTAACTAGGCATAGTATGAGAGATCTGTGTATCCGATGTGTATAGGATAGAGGTAGTCTATCCGGGTCACTATAAATGTCAATATATGAGAAAGATCATATGTTGAATCTTGTATCAAAATGCTTTGGGACTTGAGCATGGTTTGATTAAAATGCCTTGGGATTTTAGCATGAAATGTTTATGATGTTATAAAAATATCATTATGTTTTGATTCGGTTGGAATCATGGGAAAATACATTGGTAGAAGTATGTTTTGGGGAAAGCAAGCATGTGTTTTTAAATGAATTTAAATGCATCATTGTTTATGAGCATCCTCACTAAGCATGTTTGCTTACACTCTCTTTTTCCTAATGATGCAGAGCATTAAAGTTTGGGGCAGCAAGGCAAGGTTTGCAAGGATCCAAAAGACAAACTACTTTTGAGTGTGAACTCGATTTATGTTTCTGGTTAATAAGGCAATGTGTTCGCCAAGGTTTTTGGGAGTTGGAATTTTGTTTCCTTATGGATTTTGAGTATGTCCTATGCTGGTTTTTGAGGATGGTTGAGGTTACTAAGCTTGATGTTAATACTTGTTTGTAGTTGTAGATGAATGGTGGCTTAGGTATGCCTCTAGAGCTTTCTTGATGTTTGCTTTGTTGCGATGGTTTGAGAGAGTTTTGTATGCTATGTTAGGTGTGTTGGAATGTTGCTTATGCTGATAATGGCTTAAATGTGCATTTTGGTATGTTTGGCAAAGTGATATAGGGAGCATGCCTCTAGAGTGGTTCTTTGAAAGTATGATGTTGTTATGGTTGCCTAATCTTGATATAAATGATAAATTATGTATATTGTAGTGTTGACATGTTTGTTTGAAAGTTGATAGGGGACAATTGCATCTAGAATTGGGTGAAAAACCAGTTAATCTTGACATTACAGGCCCAGGCGTACTGATACGCGAGGGGTCGTATCGGTACGGCTAGGCAATTAAGGCTGAGGCGTTTTGGTACAGGCAGAAGTGTTTCGGTACAGACAAGCAATCAAAGGCAGAGCGTATCGATGCAGGCAAGGGCAATTCGGTACGTCTTGAGGTCACTGGAATTTTACTTTTTGGAGACGAGCCCACGTATCGAAACACCAATAGACCGTATATGTATGGTATGAAATGGTTTTAAACCGTATTTTAAATTCGAGGTAGCGTACCAGTACGGGCCTCACCGTATCAAAACGATGAGTTCACAATCGTATCGATACAGGTCCCAGCGTATCGATACGGATGTCGTTAATTCCGTTAATGTCATGGAAGGCTAGTTCTGTTTTCTTTCGTTTTAGTCCCTGAATCTTGCTTTGATAATTATTTAAGCATGGATGATCGTTTGAGGCTGAAATTTAACATATAAGCATGGAATGAACTTAATTTGAGGCTGGTAACTTAAAAACTGGAAAAGTCATTCTACATGGTTGAATTTACACTATGGTCCCTAAATTGTGTCATGGTCAATTGGATATCGTTACGATGCTCGATTGAGATGAGTGCTCACCTTTGAACAGTATGATCATATAAGAAAGCATTAACGCGTCTAGATAAGATAAAAGAAAAAAAATGGGCATGTATATTCCGAGGGGGTTACAAGATAGGTGCATATGTATATCGGAATGACTGTTGAACTATGCTTTTTGTTCAGATTTCTGTTATGTGTTTTTCTTCTGCACTTTAGAGACACGCTAAGCCTCATAGCTTACTCCCCCTTAGTTCCTCTTTTAGATACTCAGGCTTAGGCGTACGGTACTTGAAGGATCTCATATCTTCAAACTTGACCTTATTTTACAGTATAGTTTTTTAGACATTTGAATTTATATATTATTATTATTTCGATAATTTTGTATTTGGGACATTATTATTATTTTGAGACTTATTGATTTGACATGCATTATTTGAATTTCTTTTAGATTTTATAATAACTTTCAAAATTCGGCTAAACGCCTACGCTTTTATAAATTGAAATAATTTTGCAGTTCCTATCTCTTCGAATTAAATTGTAATTTGATTATTAACCTAATAATTTTTCTTGAGGGACAAGCTTTTCTAACTTGACATCCAAGATTCGACTTAAGAAATTATGTTGAATTTAGGAGGTTACATTTAATGGTATTAGAGCCTAGTTCAACCCACGAACATTGAGGCTCGCGTAAAATTTTAAACCAGAAATGATTTTTGCATGCATACTAAATATTTTGGGGAAAAATGAGATTTTCTAATAAATATAATATTTGTAAAGATTATGCTTATTTTGAATAGAAACTCCAAGTACCGACTCTAGTTTAGGATTATTTTCTTTTGTGATAGACTACTATGCCACCTCGTAGGAGTTCTAGATTAGCGACCGGACGTGATCGTGGCCGAGGTCCTTCTACTGCTGTAGGGAGTGATGCTCTGCCTCTTGTGGATCTACCATAGAATCAGGATGAGGTACATGAAGCCGAGGTAGAGGAACAACATGTGAATCAAAATGAAGCTCAGCATGTAGCAAATGTTCAGCAGACACAGAATGTTGGTCTACATGATTCCAGAGATAGTGAGACAATGGGCATGGATTCTGTTACAGTTCAGAGAGAGTTGCTTCATTACCTCCGCCAGTCTGAAGGTGTGAAGAAACCTATATCTACCAAGTTTTTAGCTGTCGGGATGACCATGTTTGATGGCAAGACGGGTACAAACCTGGCTGATGCTGAGTATTGGCTGAAGAAGCTACAGCGATTGTTTGTTAAGATGGATTATCCTCCTGATCGAAAATTGAGGGCCGATGTATCATTGTTGCAGGGTGAGGCCCAAAACTGGTGGGAGGCAGAGGAAAGGGTTGTGTCAGCCAGTCAGATCTCATGAGAGTTTTCAGAGAGTCATTCCAGGACCGATATGTTGGGTCTGAGTATCTAGCAAAATACCGGGATAACTTTATGAATCTGGACCAGAAGGATATGAGTGATAATGACTATGAGATAGAATTTTTGAGACTTTTCCAGTATGTTTTGGGGTTGGTTACTATAGAAAAATAGAAGTGTGACTGGTTTCTAAGAGGGTTGCATTTTTCTATTAAGACTGGGGTTGCTTTACATCAAGATATGGAGTATAAAGAGATCACCAAACGGACTAGAACTGTTGAACAAATTGAATCTATGAAGAAACAACATGAATCTCAGGGTACTGATCGGGCTAGGAAACAGTCGACCGTATTAGTTCAGCATAGTCAAGGAAACTAGTCTAGGAAGAGGACTAGAGAAGAGTACAACCATCAGAGTTATTCCAGAGCTAGACTAGTGACATCTACCGTTCCGACTGCCAGTGTTGAAGGTTTGACTAGTTCTCGTGGGGTGTCACAGTGTTCTTTTTGTAAGAAATGGCATCCAGGCGAGTGTATGAGGCAGAGTGGGTCTTGTTTTCGATGCGGTTCTTTTGAGCACCTTTTTAGAGATTGCCCGGTGTCACCTCTATCTGCTTATGTTCCAAGTCAGTCTCAGGCATCTGTACAAACTCCTACTAGAGGGAGAGGTCATGGTAGATCTGTTATTTCAGGTACTATTGGTAGGGGTAGGCCTGTTTAGAGTAGAGGATCAGTTGGTTCAAGGGCGAGACAGCCAAGGTTGAGAAATTGTATGGGAAGTTCAATGGTTTCACCATTCGGGATGAAGTCCACTTTGGATCAGTGGTTCTATTGAGTTCTACTTCGGATGGTGACGATGTAGTTAGAGCGGTTCTGGGGAATCTCACTCTTCAGATGGTGTATGGAGATGGGTGCATGACATTCCATTTTTATGACTCTTATTATATGCATATCGAAATGACTGTTGAACTATGCTTGTTGTTCGAATTTATGTTATATGTTTTTCTTCTGCACTTTAGAGACACGCTGAGCATCATAGCTTACTCCCCTTTAATTCCTCTTTCAAATACCCAAGCTTAGGCGTACAATACTTGGAGGATCTCATATCTTCAGACTTGACCTTATTTTACAGTATGGTTTTCAGACATTTGAACTTATATATTATTATTATTTCGGATAATTTTGTATTTGGGATATTATTATTTTGAGACTTATTGGTTTGACATGCATTATTTGAATTTCTTTCGGATTTTATAATAACTTTAGAAATTCTGCTAAACGGCTACGTTTTTATAAATATATATAATTTTGTAGTTCCTATCTCTTCTGATTAAATTCTAATTTGATTATTAAGCCTAATAATTTTTCTTGAGGGACAAGCTTTTCTAACTTGACATCCAAGATTCGACTTAAATTAGATAAACTGTATGAAGGCTTTTGATTTTGGGGTACATGAGGATGGTTATTATTTTTCCAACTAAAGTTTGGATGATTTTTCCATTGAGGGTTATAAGTTTTAGAATATGGAGAAGGAAAAGGCTTTGAGGACGTATTCATGACATTTGCATGATCATGAAACATTTCTTTAAAAATTGAAATGTTAGGACATTAAAGAGTAAGGTGTCCCATGGTCTCACAAATATCACAACTCTCTCGACTTTTCACCGAATTGACTTTTTTTCTAGTTTCCATGGCATCGAGAGTCTTAGACAAAATAGACAACTTAGCATTTAAGTCATCATCTTGGTTAAGGTGATACTCTCCTTTATTATGCACAAGATTAGATTTAATAGATCTTTCTATAGAATTATCTGTGTGCCAAGATTGAGAATTTTCAGCTAAATGATCTAAGTAATCAAAAGCTTCTCCTGGTTGTTTACTTGTAAAATCACCATTACACATTGTTTAACAAATTGTTTAGTTTCAGGAGTCAAAACATAATAGAAAAAGTTTATTATACCTCATTCTTCAAAACCATGATGTGGGCAAGACTTTAATAAATGTAACACCCAAACCAAAATATTAAAAATAAATAGGATAATACTGCCATAGGGTGTTCAACCCATGGCCTTTGGTTGGTAACCCACCGTCTTAGCTAAGGCATTGCTTGGCCTTAGTTTACTACAGTTTTTAGTTAAACTATGTTTTAATTGTCTGACCCAATAATAAATAAAAGTATGAATCCCCACCTACCAGTTATTTTCTATGCCCATTTCAAATTCGAAGAAAATATCTGGTATTCTAAAAATTCCAAGAGTTTTCATCTTTTATCATCGTTGGCTTTTCTGATCTCGGCCACTATCGGTTCATGGTCGTTATCTCCGACGCTATCGTGATCAGTGTCGACTTGCGCTTATAACCACACCGTCTACTTGCAGCTCTACCACATCGTCCACCATGGAGATCACCTAGAATAATCGATGAGCCCTTGAGTTTTTTATTTGTTTTGTGTCGTTTTCACTGTTGTACAACGTCGATGAGAGTCACTGCTTGTACCATTATCCTCCTCGTGTTGTGGCGAGCCAGATCCTGCCCACCAACTGTCATTTCACCACCGTTTGGGCTTCATCAAAAAATCAAGAAAAATCTCTTGGTTTTCCTTTTTGGCCGCCGTGTTGCAGCAATTTCTACCTCGGTAAGATTTTGAAACACATTCATTTGTGTTTTTCGGGTCAACTGCCATTGTCCTGATTTTTTTTCGGCCGTTTAGGACTGCGCATGGTGAACACGCACCGTCCAGGGCAATTTTCGGTTGCCCTAGATAGTAGCCCCTGGACCGAGCTGGTTTAACTTTGAACCGATCTGAACCCCAAACTCGAGCTAACCAACCTGCTAACCTGAACCTAACTGACCCATAACCTGACCTATCTGACCAAACTTGACCTAACACTATCCAAACCTATCTGACTCGACCCGTTGACTGAGTCAACTCGTCCGAGTTAACCTATTGACTAAGTTAACTCGTTCGAGTCAACTCAGTGAGTCAACCCGTCCAAGTCAAATTAGTCGAGTTAACTCCGTTGACTGTTGATCTGTTGATAGTTGATCGTTGACCCGTTGATCGATGACATCAGCATTGACCCTTATTTTATGTTTCTCGACTTCTTGAGCCCAATTTTGAAGCATGTTTTGTGAAATTCTAACCCGAAAGCCTCCGGATTTAACTTTGAACCTGAGCGTGCACATATATTAATTATTGAATTTAAGAGCAATAGAATTGGATAAAGGGTTGATTGTGGATTATGATTGATTGAAGGTATCTGCAGTCTCTGTAAATTTGGATTCGAAGAGACGCCGAGTTCGAATGTAATCGAAGGAAAAAATTTAAGGGTCGATTGTGGTAGCTTCAATTCTAGGCAATACAATTTTACCTATTGCATGTTTTATGTAACATTGGTATATGGTTATGGCATATAAGACATTGAATCAGTATACCGATTAACTTGCTTAAGCCAATTTGACTTCGGAAAAAAAAAGAATGATAAATCGGATAAGACCTGAAATACTCAAATAAGAAGTCTAACAATTGGGAAGTATTTTTTAGTTCGGTAAAAATTAATAATATTGTCAACCTTCAGAATGAATTATGGTTAATAAAGGAGTTAACTTCTGAATATTAAGATTTAAATAAATGATGAAAATACCCTTGAGGTGCATATGAAAAAAATACTCCTTATGATGGAAATGACCTAGAACTTAATTCCTGACTCGATTAAACAATTTATTCATCTAGAACCCTCGACCTACTTGGAAAATCTTGGTATTAAGATTCGAACCTTTTAGAATGTAAAATGTGTGGATTCTCCTAAAATCCTGAATAAGTCCCTAAAGATAAATTACTGGAAGTTTCTACATTTATCTAAATCAATCAAATTAGCAGAAAACATCGAATTTACTATAATGAAAAAAATAAATAGAATGTCTTCGGGCACAAGAATCTCTAAATTAACCAAAATAAAGAATTTACCCTCAATTTTCAAAAAATAATTGAATTGTGTGGACGGACAAAAAGGACCGAGATGATTAAAACGTCATTAAGCAATTAATCGATTGAAACATCCTCGTGACTTGAAATAAGTGAGTTCTGTAAATCCTGGAATTAATCCATAGAGCTCAAAAGACTGTAATGCCCATGTGGGTTTGAAGATGACATATGTATAACCATTTTCTCGATACTGCTTAATTAATGGAAGAACACCATATAAATACATGTTTGACTGTTCAGGGTTCGTTAAAAGATAATTGGTAATGAAGTTTTGTTCAGTTATACAAGCCGTCAGCATTAAGTATCGAGTGCGCGTGATGTGTACCTATTCGAATTGGCATATACTGCAATGATGAGAATTGTTCAGTTCAAGTGGTTTAAAAGGTGGATAAGATGACAGATATTGTAGACATCGTAAACATCTATTTTTCACTAATTGTGTAAAATTACCAAAATGCCCTTGAAAGTCAAACGGTCAAAATGCCTTTATGAATTAAATTTGTATGAAATCATTCTGATGTATCAGTAATCTTGAAGGGTCTTGATCCTCTGTATCCTGGAACTCATCCTGATGTATCTGAACTCATGAGTGAATCATATTATACTCTGAAACTCTGAACGATCCTGATAAATCAAGTTCTTAAACATCTCAGTGGCATTGGTATTCATTAAACTCCCTTTTAAGGATCTCATACTGAGAACTGCTCAAATCTGTAAAGTACAAGTGTACCTATTCTGCAACTATCTTGTACCTGAGCCATAAATTTGGAAATTTAGTGTGTTCCTTGTGTGCTACACGACTATTTTGCATAATGTTTTACATGTTTTATTAAACTGATCATGTGCACATGACTGACATGTTTGATTTTGTATAAACCTAACATATTTTCTAAATTTTTAAGCATGATTATACTATATGTTTGATGTATGCCCAATACCCAATATGACAAGCATGCTCTATGGTTATTATTTAATTGCATACGAATATGTTTATTAATTACTGCATACTGTAAGACTGCCTGAACTATTTCACTGGGGTACTTGGGTTATGATATGAAGTCTATGAAGGTTCAGCCTTAATTCAGCTGGTAATTCCACCCGTATAAGGTTCTTATGCTTTGGCTAGGGTAATTTTGCCAAGACCTAAGGTGTTCCCTTAGGATGGTACCCACGCCTTTGGGTCTGGGTTAATGCAGTATTTGATGCAATTATGGGGAACTGTATTCAGGAGTTCTGTTGGAGGGTAGATAGTCTTGCATGAAAACTATGGTTGCTTTTATAACATGTTTTTTTTATCAAAATTAGATGAAATGATTTTATCTGCACTTATTTGGAACACACTAAACTCTATTTCTCAAATCTTTAAATCTATCCCACTCTTAATTATCCAGAGTATAGACTTCATGTCTGGTGATCAAGTGATCAATTCATGAACAACTATGTTACCCTCATGTATATCGTTGATATAAATTTCATATCCTACCTGGAGCCTTTTGATATCAAGCTCATCATGTCAGATTATGTTAGCCTTATGCAAATTTTTGCTTATAACATCTGTTGGTAAGTCTGTATCACTGAGCTTTTCCAAGCTCACATTGTTTTATCATTGCAGGTTATAAGTGCTTGATCATGTTTTAACACCCAGCATTAGTTATAGAAGTTTCTTAGCATCGCTCGTGGAGTACAATACCTGCATATTTAGTAGGCATGTATATTGTGTCTGATTTATGCCAGTGTCTGTAATAAGTTTTCTTATTTTCTGTTTATCGGGTCTAAATGTTTTTTCTGAACAACATGATAGATAAAATTTTATTTTATTGTTTTTAAAAATATTAAAAAAGAATTTTTATTAGATTTTACTAAGGGTTGCTCTGGTGGCCCGAATGTGACACCTCGGATTGGATTGAGTTACCCGTATCGATTTGTGGGTGTTACATTTATTGGTATCAGAGCTAAAAGTCGTGTCTTTCTGGGTAGATTGGCCGATCGTCTTTCATAGGGTTTTGGTATGTGCATGCCCCTAGATTATAATCGTACTCTACCGAGCTGGGACTTCGATGTCAAATTCTTTCCTATAATAAGTGCGTCTAACAATTCTGTCCATAATAGCTCGATATGCACTGGCAAGGAATACCTATAACATTCGTCTGTGATTCGGATTAGCTTGATAGATTTAAATTTGGATAAAGAACCTAAGATGGTTCATGCATGTGAAATTGAAGATCTAATTCAGATTGAAAATAAATGTTTGATAATGTAATATAACCGATGCAAGATTACTTGTAAGGCTATTCGGTGATAATGGTTATGTTTGAGAATATTCTAATGGAAATTTGATAAAAGTAGTATGAATTTAAAAGAAAGGTGTCCGTGAGCGTGGCAAAAGTGTAAATTCTATAGTGACTCTGTTATATACGAAGGAAACAGTTGTCTAAATATTATGTTGAAGGTAAATGTTACCTTTTTAAAACCTTGGTTATGTCCACCCAACATGGGGAATGCCATCTTCAAAATATATACATATAGATGTATATATTTAGCTTAGTGTACTGTTATGTGTATCATTTGTGACTGAAGTTTGATGTTTATACCCAAATTTTAGAAGGTCCTATTGGAGGCCTTGAGTGCTCGGCCGAACTGTAAACAATTTTCCATACATAAACTGGTGGTCAACCTGGTAGGATAATTCAGATTATGAAGTATAGCTTCGAGGTTGTGCATATTAACTTCTGTGGTAGTTGGGAAGGTTTCATATCACTGACTGAGCTTGCTTATAATAATAGTTATGAGACAAGTGTTCACTTGGCACCATATGAAGTCCTATATAGATTCAAGTATCATATTCTGATCAGTTGGTCTAAGATGTATGATGAGATGATTTTGGGTCCAAAGTTAGTCTGAGAGACCGAGGACACTACTAGATTGATTTGTGACCGTCTGAGAAAGCCCGGGAAATAAGTATACTCTAATGGATAAGGTTTAGTAGAGTAATTGTAGCCCACAGAAGTTATCTGAGAGACTAAGGAATCAATGAGAGAGTAATTCTCACATCTGCTTGACCCAAGTAAATTTTGAGGACTAAATTTCATTTAGGGGGAAGAGTTGTAACACCCAAACCAAAATATTAAAAATAAATGGGATAATGCTGACATGGGCTGTTGAACCCATGGCCTTTGGTTGGTAAACCCAAGCCTTAACCATCTGAGCTAAGGTAGTCTTTGGCCTTAGTTTACTACAGTTTTCATTTAAACTATGTTTTAATTGCATGACCCAATAATAAATAAAAATATGACTCCCCGCCTACCAGTTATTTTCTATGCCTAATTCAAATTCGAAGAAAATATCTGGTATTCTAAAAATTCATAGACTTTTCATCTTCCATCACCGTCGGCTTTTTTGATCTCGGCCACCGTCGGTCTGTGGTCGTCACAGATGACGCTATCATGATCGGTGTCGCCTTGCGCTCATAACCACATCGCCCACTTGCAGCTTTGCCACGCTGTCCGTCGTGGAGATCACCTAGAAGAATCGACAATCTTTTTAGTTTTATCGTCCTTTTCGTATCGTGGCGAGCCAGGTCCTACCCACCAACTGCCATTGCACCACCGTTTGGGAATCGTCAGAACAATAGAGAAAAACCTCTCAATTTTTCTTTTTGCCAATGTGTCAAAGCAATTTCTGCCTCGGTAAGCTTTTGAAACACATTTGTTTGAGTTTTTCAGGTCACCTGTCATTGTCTTGATGTTTTTTTCCAGTCGTTTAGGGTTGCGTGTGGCGAACATGCGTCGTTCGAGGTGATTTCTATTTGCCCTGGATGGTAGCCCCTAGACTGAGCTGGTTTAACATTGAATCGGTCTAAACCGGACCCGAACCTGAGCTAACGACCCACTAAACTAGACCTGACCGACCCAAAACCCAACCTGTCTGATCGAACTCGCCCCGACCCGATCCAAACCTGTCTGACCTGACCTGTTGATCGAGTCAACTTGTCTGAGTTAGCCCATTGACCGAGTCAACACGTTTGAGTCAACTCAGTGAGTCAACTCGCCTAAGTCAACCTGGCTGAGTCAACTTAGTCGAGTCAACTTTGTTGACCCGTTAACCATTGATCGTTGAACCGTTGATTGATGATATCAGCATTGAATGTTGATGTTAGCATTGAATTTGACCAAAAAGTCAAAAATTTCAATAAAAACCCTATTTTATGTTTCTTGACATCCCGAGCCCGTTCTTGAAGTTCGTTCTGTGAAATTCTAACCTGAAGGCCTCTGAATTTGACTTTGAACTCGAGCGTGCACATGTGTTAATTATTGAATTTAAGAGCAATGAAATTGGATTAAGGGTTGATTATATATTATGATTGATTGAAAGGTATCTACAGTCTTTGAAAATTGGTATTTAAAGAGACGTCGAGTTTGAATATAATAGAAGGAAAAATTTAAGGGTTGACTGTGGTAGCTTGGATTCGAGGTAATACATTTCTACCTACTACATGCTTTATGTAACATTGGTATATGGTTATGCCATATAAGATATTGAATGAGTATACCGATTAACTTGCTTAAGACAATTTGACTTCGGAACAAAAGAATGATAAACCGAATAAGACCTGAAATACTTGAATAAGAAGTCTAACGATTTGGAAGAATTTTTGAGTTCGGTAAGAAATTAATAACACTGTCAACCTTCAAAATGAATTATGGTTAATAAAAGAGTTAACTTCTGAATATTCGGATTTAAATTAATAACCAAAATACCCTTGAGCTGTAAATGACAAAAATACTTCAAATGATGGAAATGACCTAGAACTTGATTCCTGACTCGATTAAACAATTTATTCATCCAGAAACCTCGACCTACTTGGAAAATCATGGTATTAAGATTCGAACCTTTTATAATGTAAAATATGTGGATTCTCTTGAAATCCTGAATAAGTCCCTGAAGATAAATTATTAGAAGTTTCTACATTTATCTGAATCAATCAAATTGGTAGAAAACATCGAATTGACTGTAATGACATAAATAAATAGAATATCTTCAGGCACAAGAATCTCTAAATTAACCAAAATAACGAATTTACCCTCAATTTTTGAAAAATAATCGAATTGTGTGGAAGGACAAAAAGGGACCGAGATGACTAAAACGTCTTTAAGCAATTAATCAATTGAAACATCCTCGTGATTTGAAATAAGTGAAAGTTTTGTAAATCCTAGAATTATTCCATAAAGCTCAAAAGACTGTAATGCCCATGTGGGCTTGAGGACGACATATGTATAACCATTTTCCTGATACTGCTTAATTAATGGAAAAAGACCGCATAAATACATGTTTGATTGTTCAGGGTTTGTTAAAAAATAATTGGCGATGAAGCTTTGTTCAGCTATACAAGTAGTAGGTATTAAGTATCGAGTGCGTGCGATGTGTACCTATTCGAATATTGGTATATATTGCAATGACGAGAATTGTTCAATTCAAGTGGTTTAGAGGGTGGATAAGATGATAGATGTTGTGGACATTGCAAACATCTATTTTTCACTAATTGGGTATAATTACCAAAATGCCCTTGAAAGTTAAACGGTCAAAATACCCTTATGAACTAAATTTGTATGGAATCCTTCCGATGTATCAGTAATTCTAAAGGTTCTTGATCCATCTGTATCCTGGAACTCATCCTGACATATCTGAACTCATGAGTGAATCCTATTATACTCTGAAATTCTAAACGGGTCCTAATAAATCAAGTTTTTAAACATCTTAATGGCCCTGGTATTCATTGAAATCTTTTTAAGGATCTTATACTGAAAACTGCTCAAATCTGTAAAGTACCAGTGTACCTGTTCTGCAACTATCTTGTACCTGAGTTATAAATTTGGAAATTTAGTGTGTTCTTTTATTGCTACAAGATTGTTTTGCATATTGTTTTACATGTTTTATTAAACTGATCATGTGCACATGATTGACATGTTTGATTTCTTATAAACCTAACATGTTTTCTAAATTTTTAAGCATGATTATACTATATGTTTGATGTATGCCCTAGTACCCGATATGATAAGCATGCTCTATGGTTATTGTTTAACTACATACGAATATGTTTATTAACTACTGCATACTGTAAGACTGCCTAGACTGTTTCACTAGGGTACTTGGTTAATGATATGAAGTCTATGAAGGTTTAGCCTTGATCCGGCTGGTAATTCCCCCGTATAAGGTTCTTATGCTTCGACTAGGGTAATTCTGCCCGTATTCAGTTCCTACGCTTCGGCTAGGGTAATTCTGCCCAGACTTAAGGTATTCCCTTAGGATGATACCTACGCTCTTGGGCCTGGGTTAATGCCAGTATTTGATGCAGTTATGGGGAACTGTATTCAGGAGTTCGGTTGGAGGGTAGATAGTCTTGCATGAAAATTATGGTTGCTCTTATAACTTGTTTTTATTTATCATAATTACATGAAATGATTTTTATCTGCACTTATTTGGAACACACTAAACTCCATTTGTCAAATCATGAAAACTAGCCCACTCTTAATTATTCGAATTATAGACCTCATGTCTAGTGATCGAGTGATCAATTCATGAACGGATCTGTTACCCTCATGTATACCATTGATATAAATTTCATATCCTACCTGGAGCCTTTTGATATCAAGCTCATCATGTCAGATTATAGCATCTGTTGGTAGGTTTGTATTAGTGAGCTTTTCCAAGCTCACATTGTTTTATCATTACAGGTTATAAGTGCTCGATCATGGTTCAACACTCGACATTAGTTGTGGAAGTTCCTTAGCGTCGCTCGCGGAGTACGGTACCGGTATATTTAGTGGGCATGTATATTGCCTCTGATTTATGCTAGTGTCTATAATAAGTTTTTTTTATTTTCTGTTTATCAGGTCTAAATGTTTTTTCTGAACGACGTGATAGATAAAATTTTGTTTTATTGTTTTAAAATATGTTAAAAAGAAAAAAATATTATTTTTTACTGAGGGTCGCTCCGGTGGCCCGAATGTGACACCTCAGATTAGATCGAGTTACCTGTATCGATCTGTGGGTGTTACAATAAATCTTTAAAATGTTCCCAACACTGAAAAAAACGTTTCATTTGGCTTCTGAATGAAATTTTGAATTTTTTTTTCTTTAAAGCATTAGTTTTATGTGTTGGAAAGAAATTTAAAAATTGAGTTTGCATTTCTAGCCAAGTGTCGATTGACCTAGGATTCAACGTATTAAGCCAAATTTTTGTCTTATCTTTTAAAGAAAAGTGACATATACATCTTCAAAATCTTTAAGGAAAGCATAAGCGCTTTCAGATTCCATGCCATGAAAAGTAGGAAGTAAATATATCATACCCGGTTTAAATCGAAAATTGTTTGCATTTGGAGGGAAGACGAAACATGAAGGTAACAAAGTTCGAAGGGGTTGCAAGTAGTCACGCATCGAGCGCACTTGTAGATTCTCTTTTTCATTGAGGATAATTTGATTTTCAGCTATGGTGGGTGAATTTGGAGGTGTGTCAAACAAATTTCCAAAAATGGTTTTAAAATTATTTCTAACCAAACAAGAGAATTAAAATCACGCTGCCAAACAGACGGTAACGACGCCAAAAACTTGAATTCTAAATCTTATCTTCCCCGGCAACGACAAAAAATTTGACCGGCACTTTTTAGTCGTATACTCAAGTGTAGGTTGTTGTCAAGTAATAATTCTCAGGAGTCCGAGGTCGAATCCGCAGGGAAGTTTGTTTAGAAATTACAAGATTATAAGTTCAAATAAAAAATTCTACAAAGAGGATAATTGATTAAGAATAAATAAACAACGATATAAATGAAAGATGCTGAGGTTTTGAAAATCTACTCTTGGTATTATACGAAGATTAATTTTTATTCATTTTATTACTCAATTGAAGTCCACATAATGAAGGAAAACCCAATCGGAAGGTCTTACAATGAAAGTCCAAAGTCCATTGTCCAATGTCCATAATCAAAGTCCAAAGTGCAATAAACAATGTCCAAAAGCGCAAAGGTATAGCATATATGGAATTATATGGATTGGTGCAATAAAAATTAATAAACAAGTCCAAATATTCACTATGCCAATTTATTTTGTCTACAATAAATCAAGTTAATTAATCCAAGCATTTATTGTGCCAAATTATTTGTCTATAATGAATCAAGGTTCTTAATTTACTAATATAAATATTAGTCAAGTGAATTTAACATCAGTATTAATTTAACATGATTATTTATATGTTGAGAATTTTAAACTAACATTTAGTATATACCAAAAGCTTTATCCTTTCACCTCAGCAACTTGACTTAGAAAGACATCATAACCATAAAGAAAATAAAATTTAGTTTACAAAAAACAAACATAAGAAAGAAAATATAAATATAAAAAAGAAAATTAAAAGATGAAAGAAAGAAAAGTGATGTTGATTTCAAATACAAAGTTACAACAAAGCTACTAAGATGATTTACAAGGCGAAACTAAAGCTCATTTATAAGAAATTTAATTTGTGATGCTAGATGACAATGAAGAGTGGATTTCCAGCCTTTTCCTCCACTTAAAAAGTCTTTCCATACTTGATGATATCTTTAAATACTCAAAAGTCACCATGTTGTTTACCACTTGTAAGATTTCGATTTTCAGCATTTTCCATATTTGTTTTGGCTTCCCAATTACTTTGAAAATGTAATAGACTCGATAATCTTTACAAGGGTATCTCATGGGCCAATTTTCGAGTTCTGAAGCTCAAGTTATAGTCAAAACCGTGTAACATTTTGAGTGCAGAAATTTAGTACGAGTTTATTGAGTCTATTTTCTCAATTTAAGCATTTGCCCAATTCCTTTCACCTTAGATCATCTTTGGATTCAATTCCATTTGTGTTATAATTGCAATCACCAAATTCAATATATGTAAGTCTGCAATTAACACAAAAATACACTCTATTAAAAATAACTGAAAACATAATAAAAAGTACTAAAATCACAACATATTTAAAATATAAACCACAAAATATAAAATAACTAAAAACCTACAAATATCATTAAAACACTTAATTAATAGACACTGCAAATGTTCGTACTATAGATACTAAAACGAGACTATATTAAGGACTCATCAGTTTGTCATCATAACAGCCGCTGGAATGAGTCCCGCACTTTAGTGACGATGACAATACATTATCTTCCATGGTTGTAAAGCTTTGGGTTTGTTGAGATTATTTCGAGTCCGACTGACTATATGTTCGGTCTGAAGTCTGAACTCTGCCAAAAATAAGGTAACTGTTGGTTTCGCTTTAAAAAGTTACATTTCAAGCATGAATAGCTCATATTGTTCAAATATGAAGCAAAGAGAAGATAAATTTCATTTCATGAAACCGAAAACAAGTTTTTCTAAGCAACGAAAGCCTGTGACCGGTCGCAGATCAAAGCATTTGAACTTCTAATTCCAAAATGGAGTTTCGGGGTAGTGGAGAGCAATCTCATATAAGAGAATTGTACCACCAAAACCCAAGTATAGACGTACCACATGTTCTAAAGCGGTGTAAGATGCGATACGGCATTGTAGAAGTAAGATGAGAGGTCGATGTCCAAGTCGTCGTACATGTTCAAGAAAGGAAGTGCCTGCATTCACATCAAAACACACGATAAACATTGTTTAACAGATATTTAATCGAATTGTTACTGCTTGAAACAATGGTGAGATAGAGGAATCCAGATGTTTTGTTTCAATACCAGCAATTCATGTGCCGACTTTCTTTCCTTTGGGTCCTTTTGTACACTGCCATGGATAAAAGAACCCGAGGTCGTGCTATGTAAACTCATACGATCACTACAAACAACTCGTTAATAGGCAAGTGTATCAAGTAGTTAAAAATAATCTTACCATGCAGAAATGAACGCACAAAACTCAGAAGAATATTGATCTGGAGGTGCACAAGGTGGCGGTTGTTGAACAATTTGTTCCATGAGCTCGAAAAAATTGGTCCATCCTTCCGCCTGGTCCGGTGGGGAATACGGAAACTGACCAGTTGCACACTCAAGCAACACTAGCCCCAAGCTCCAAATGTCACTTTTACTGCCGTAGTTGCTGCCAACAATTCTCTCAGGCTACAAAAGAAGTAAATAGAAATTAACAAACTATAACGAAACTCACCTTAGCGAACGGAAAAAATCATTATCCCGGTTCGGTAACTTACTTATCGACATATAGTTGTACGTTCCAACTAAGGTGCTAGCCAGTCCTGAGGTGTTCGTCATTATTGCACTAACACCAAAGTCAGTAATCTTAACTTCTCCTCTGTGATTTACTAACAAGTTAGACGGCTTTAAGTCCCGGTGGATAATGTGTTTTTTGTGATGAAGATATATCAAACCCTTGACCACCTGCATTAACAAGAGCAATTACAAAATGTATATACCATAAACATCCGGTACACAGTATAATGAATTCGAATTTTCGAATGTACCAACCTGCTTACAAATTGCAGCAAGGTACGGTTCGGGAATGGATTTAACCTTTTTCAAGAAATCCGCTAGGGATCCACCATCCATATACTCCAAGATGATCGAAATGGCACCATTGACAAAGAAAGACTTGTAACAAACGACAATGTATGGACACTGAGACAATTGGTTTATCTTCAATTCCTTTGCTATCTGCTTGCGTGCCGACTCCTCGATACTCATTTGGATTACCTGGTACCGATGTGGGACAACAACTACATGTGCTTTAGAAGAATGGCTTTCTTGGCTGTAAATGCTTCATTAAAACATAGCGTAACCAAATCGGGTACCAATCGAGCTAAGATTCAGTCGAAATGATATATAAAGTGTTAAACTTGACATTTTGACACATACCTTCAATGCAAAAAACTGTTGAGTCCATTTGTGTTGGACCAGTTGCACAATTCCACCATTACCTTTCCCAATAACTTTAATCACATCGAAATCTTCTAAATTCAACTAATTGTCATTTTCAGATGGCTTGATAAGCCGAGGCTAAAACCAAGAAAATCTAACAAATCAAGCTTATAAACTTTAAAAAAATCAAAGAATCTAAGCAATGAATTTTAGGGGGGGGGGGAATGAAAAATCATACGAGTTCAGATTCGGATTGAGAGATGATTCGAACACCGTCCTTGTTGACGAGGAGATCACCTTCTTTGAACGTACCGCTTTGAGTCCTGCAAAGAACAATTTAATTACCAAAATCAAAGTTTTTTTTTAAATGAAGGACGTAATGAGAAAAATTAAGATTACAGGAATTTGTCGAAGGAGATCCCAGCTGGAGGAGAAAGAGAGAGCTTCAAATTAGGTTTTAAAATTCCCTTTACTTTCTTCATCAATTCTCCTGCTCTTTGTTAGCAGTCTTCCTTACTGATAAGTATCTTAGGTTTTACACAGAGAGGGAGAAAGAACAGTTGGGTTTTACTTGTTTAAGAAAAAAACAGAGTTAATAAAAGGATTGGAGAGTATTTCCATGGCTGATGATTCGACGAAGGAGATCAGTCTCCACCAGAACATAGCGGGCACGAGGAAGATGACTTCACTTCGCTTTCCTCTTTTACTTTTCTTTGATTTAGCCGTACAAACTATCAATTTTTTTAGGTGCTTAAATTTAAAAAAAAAAAACTTTGACTATGGTTTAGAATTTAAAGTTAGTGTTTAAAATTTAGTGTATAGAATTTAAGGTTTAAGTTTTTAGTGTTAGGGTTAAGAATTTAGAATTTGAGTTTTTATAGTATAAATATGCAGGCTTGTGTAACATATGTATCAAAGTTTTACCCTAAATTTTTTGTCTTTTTTAAATGTCTAAACTATATTCTTTTGCTCCTTTATAAGGTCAATTAAAATATTTATTTTAACTAAAAATGATATTTTGACACTTGAGAAAAAAATTTAGGCGCTTAAAAGGAAAAAAGGGACAATTTTGACACTTATTTTGATATTAAGCCAATTATTTTGTCCTTAATTAATATTAGGTAAAATATATCTAAGGTCGTTTAGTTATAGGTTTTATAACAAACATGGCACTTTTCTTATTGAAATTACAAACAAGTTAATTAACATATTGTTACAATATATCGTTAAAATTGAAACGAACATCTAATGTGACTTGATGTATTTATTATAATTCGAAATAGTTCAATAACTTTAACTTTTTATATTTAAAAGTCCCATCATGTTAGTCTTTTGTTACATAGTTAAACCAAATGGGCCTATAGGATCAAAGAAATAATAAGATAACTCATTTTGCCATAAAATAACAACGAATTACTACTACATTAAATTGTATATCCCTATTGTCGTTTAATATTTAATAACTGTGACATGTTTGTAATAAAATATTAATTAAATAACATGTTTAGAACCTTTTTAAAAAAGTGACGTGTTTATCATAAAATCTATGATTGAGTGACCTTAAGTGTAGTTTACCATTAATTTTATATTTGGCAACATAAAATTAAAGAAGATTTTCAAATCCGTGTGATATCTTATATGGGTCGAAAATACTATTTTTAATGCATATATTCAAAGATTGAAATGTTTTCATATAATTAGTATTTGTATCAACAAAAATCATTTGTCCTAACTATGTCTTTTCCTATGTCTCACACTAAAAAATATTAAAAATTTAAATTTTAAATTCTAATCTTAAATTTATGTCCTAAACTCTAAACCCTACACATTAAAAATACACCCTATCCCTAGTCCCCTAAATCCTATCTTTAAACCCTAAACCCAATTTTTAAAGTGGGCGTAGTTAAGTGGCATAGTTTTATATTTTAATTTGGTATTTTTATATTTTTTATTTTGAATTTTTGATCTTTGATACAAACAATGACAATAAAATTTGTTAAACTAAATTTGTGTAATTATTTCATGCACAAACAAACCTTACTTTTTAGAGTTTAGGGATTTTGTTTAGAGTTTACTGTTTAGGGGTTTTAGTAGATGGGTTTTCAATTTTTAGGGGGTATTGTTATAATTTAGAGTTTAGGGTTAACATTTAGGGTTTATATGTTAAAACCTAAATCCTTAACCATATTATCCTAAAATTAAATCCTAACGTATAAACCTTAAATTTTAACCTTAAACCCTAAATTCTAAACTCATACACTTAAACCCATAAACCCTAAATTCTAAACTAGATCCCTAAACCCTAAAGTTAAGGCGCTTGTAAAAATTTTCATTTCCACCGCTAGTGCATAAGATATTTTCCCATTAAATTCTACCAGTAACCTTTATATTATACGTTAATTGTAGATTTTGTTCATATTTTTCAATTTGATAATTTAAATTTTTTACGGTTCGAGTCCGTATAGCCCTATATTTTCTATTTTCTCTTTTATTAATTTTAAATATTCAATAAATTAATAAAAATAAAAATAATATTCTTAAAACTAAAACAAACTAATTATAGGAAGAGGACAAAACAATATTTCTTACCAGCGCAATTTTAAAACTACAAAATAATTTTTTTTTAATATTTTAAAGGAACAAAACAATATTTTACCACTATACTCAACATTTGTCGAATGGAGGGGTGTTTGGATCCTTGAAATTTTTAAATTTTCCTATAGTTCAGGCATTCTTTTTGTATTTTCTATTAATAATTTAAATTCACACTTTTTAAATTTCTAATGTAACTTCCTAAAAATTTATACTCACCAATATAAAATTATGTGTTCATCTTTTATCATTCAACAAACTAAGATGATTAACCATACCAGCATATTAAAAAAAAGAACGTTAACTAGGGCTAGTGGGCCTTGACCCCAACTCCCAATTTTTTAAAATCTTCGGATTTAACTCCTAATTTTTTAAAAAAAAACAATTTCTCTTTCAAAAAATTTTAAATTTTATATCATATTTTAAATATTTTTAATTGAATCCTCTTCTAAAAATTTTAAAAGTCTCAATAATTCTCGAATCTTATAAAAATTTTAATTAGACCCTAATTTTTTTTAAAAAAAAATTAATTTAAATATCTAAAAGTTTTAAAATTTTTAAATAGGTCCCGGCAAATTCTAGTGCCAAGATACACCCGAGTCAAAAGAAAAGCAAAGGTTTAGTCCTTTTTGCTGTGTTTTAAATAGGTTTAGTCAAAAGAAAGCCTAAAGGCTCACATTTATGGGCATTCACGTGTTTGAGGTGTCGCGTTCTCATCTGTAGGAGGACTTGGAAAGGGGACAATCACTACCAACGGGTTGAATTTTGACTTCTATTAATTTTTAAAATTTTATTTTTGATATCCATAATTATATATTTAAACGAGATAAAAAGAATTTGAACTTAAAAACATTTAATTTTAGACTATAACATAACATTAATATCCAAACTTATCAATGGATTGAACTCGGAACCGTGAAACTGTAAGTGATTTAAAATTTTCGAGTACGATATATTTTTTGACTCTCCGACGGCCGAACGACGAAGAGCCCAGTACATCCCTGCAAAAGAAAAAGAGATTTTATTTACCATATGAACCAAGAAAGACGAGCACTGTAGCGGAAGCTGTATTAATGTACCAAATAGGCAAATATTTTAGGCTTTTTTTTTTTTTTTTACATTGGCTGGTAAGTATAGACACTATAATATTTCGGAATCGTGCCGCCACCACATGTGGAGACACTCTAAATATGTACGAATACGGTTATATGTTAATATATGATTCATTGATGATTTATAAAATCTCGATATAAACAAGAGAGAAACGGATTTAACTCCCATTCCTTTTTATCGCCATCTTTGTTTGCCGAAAGTTTCTTCGACCATCGATATCAGGATATTTAGCTCGATCTTTAACTAGGTGAACGCTTAGAATATTGCCTTGCAACCCAAGAATGAAACCAAGTTCGAGCTTTTGTAAGGCGTTTTTTTATAAAAATGTTCAATTTGTTACACTATTTTATAACGTTCAATGATAATTTTGTAACAATTTGATAAATTTAATGACCACTATAACTTTTAAAAGGCTAGTGACCAAAACGATCATTTTTATAGTTTAGTGACTACTTGTAAGTATTAGAATCTTTTTATAGTTGTAGTTCTGATTTTAATCTCTCTATTATGGTCAAATGTCTGACTATTTTGTTATAAATCGATAATCAAAGTGGTTAAATTGCAACTTTTTAAAATATGGTGACTAAAATGTAAATTTACTTATAGATGAGTGATTTTTGTGTAATTTACTCATTCAAATAGCAGGATTGAATTCTAAATTCGAATACGATAAAAGATACCAATATGACAACTTGACCAAAGAAATTTTGGGTTTTGACATCGTAAAGCCTAACCAAGAAGTCCTCCCATGTTCATCCTTAAATTACGGGTAAATTACACTGTTTTGACTTTTAAAGAAGCTGACCGGGCGGTCTGTCCTTTTTATTACTCCTTCTAACCTACAAAATTTATTTTTTATTAATTTTTTACGTAAATTTAAAAAAAATTATGTAAAAGATGTGTTGTAAAATAAATAAAATAATAATTTTATTTTTTTTAAATAAAGTTTGTTTTGCTATAAAATTAAAAAGAGGGTAGAAAAAGAAATGTTCCTTATAAAAATTGTTGAATTTTTTAATAGAACAATTTAAGTGGGACAATTTTAAAATACAAAAGGCCAAATTTTATGGGACAAAGAGAGTAGTATTTATGTAATATAAAACATTGTTCACTATTGACACACACGGGAGACTTGATTTGACTGTTTAGTTTCACGATGAGAAAAATAAATAATTTATTATAAACGCATATATCACAAAAATACAAATATATGATACTTATGTATCCCATAATCCGATATATATATATATATATATATTTCAAATATTGTTTCAAATTATCAAGAATATTTATAGATCAAAATACTTAGACACCAAGAAATCTTATTCCATCATATATCTTAATTAATATAAATTACTCAATTTAATTCATTCATAATATCATGATTCGTATCCTTGATCTTGCTTAAGGGATTTAATGATTCATCCCACTAAATCAAATGATTATTTGTTTTATTTACTTCTTTAATTTTGTACTTTATATGCATAGATTTTACAGAAAGATTAATGAGCAGGGTTCATGAGATATAATTAAAGATAATTAGCAAAGACAAATCTTTTGGGTGAGAAACATGATTGTTTGAACCGAATTGAAAATTTTCGAGTTAATAGATTTTTTCTTAGGGAGGCACCGAATCAAATTCAAAGTTACGTTGTATTAAGAATATTATTTGAAATCAGGCACACAGTAGATGGGAGAAGTAATTGTCTTCTAATTTTGATGATTTATATAACACCCACCTATCGATACGGGTAATTTAATCCGATCTGAGGTATCATATTCGAGTTACCGAAGCGACCCACATTAAGAATTCAGATAAAACAATTGTCAAACCATTTGAGACTATAAAAACAAGTTCTGGATTAAAAATATAAATTCTAAAATCATTCAAACAATGAAACAAAGATCATGATACAAGTTACAAATACAAGTTTCAGACTCTAATATAAAAACAAGACGTGACATACATGCCCCATAATTACACAGGTACCGTACTCCGCAAGCAATACCGAAGGAACACTTATGTTGATGTCAATAACTACACCACGATCAATCTTTTAACCTACGACGATAAATAACAACATAAGCTTGAAAAAGCTCAGTAATACAGAATCACCAAGAGATGCTAACGGCGCAAGCAGGTATATGGCAAACATAATACTAACATGATGTTCCGGCAACAACAAACTCTAATTACAATTTGATATTTCAGTAAAGCATTGTATTTAAGGATAACAGAGTTGATCTTTATTCAATCACTGAGAATCAGGCGAGAAGCCTATAGTCCGAAGAATCAAAAGAGAGGTAAATTACATAAGTTGAACTAAGGAGTTTAGTGTGTTCCAACAAGTTCAGACTAAAACTTACAGTAAGTTTTAGACATTGATAAATTAATTATGCAGGGTAGATTTAAAAGAGGCATGAAAGTTTTATTTAAGGTACCTAAATGTCCTGACACCCGAACACTAACATGCAGCTCCCCAAAAATTGCATCCAAAAGGACTTACCCTAGGCCCATTGGCGTAAGAGCCTACTTAACGGGATGTCTTTGGTCTAATTGGAATTACCCTAGCCGAAGCGTAGGAACCTGATACAGTAGGAATCACCTTAGCCGAAGCATAGGAACCTAATACAGCAAGAATTACTCTAGCTGATGCATAAGAACCTGACACCCTAGCCAAAGCATAGGAACCTGATACAATGGGAATCACCCTAGCCGGAGCATAGAAACCTAATACAGTAGGAATCACCTTAGCCAGAGCATAAGAACCCGATACAGTAGGAACCACCCTAGCCAAAGCATAGGAACCTGATACAATAGGAATCACCCTTGCCAAAGCATAGGAACCTGATACAGTAGAAATCACCCTAGCTAAAACATATGGACCTGATACAGTAGGAATCACCCTAGTCGGAGCATAGAACCTTATAAAGTAGGAATCACCCTAGCTGAAACATAGGAACCTGATACAGTAGGAACCACCTTAGCCAAAGCATAGGAACCCGATACAATAGGAATCACCCTAGTCAAAGCATAGGAACCTGATACAGTAGGAATCACCAGCTTGGTTAGGGCTGAACCTGCAAACACTTCATATCATATTCCAAGTACTCTAGTAAAACAATCTAAGCAGTAATAACAATAATCAATAGTAAATAGAAGTAACAAATAGATATAAAGTAGATATTATTTCCAGTGAAATTCGTAACCAGATAGCATGCTATCAAATCAGGTTCTTAGGCATAAATTATATAGACAAAATGATCATGCTTAAAACCAAGGATCATGACATGTTTTTGCAAAAATTAGAGAATATCAGTTATGTGCACATGATCAATTCAAACAAAACATTTATATAGTACACAAGGGACACTAGTTTGTCCAATTTAATTCTCGGAGGCACTTGGTAATTACAGGAAAGGGGACACTGATCTTTTGACAACTTCAAACTGATTTCAAAAATGAGATCCCTAATAAAAAAGGGGTTTGATAACTAATGGCTCCACCAAGGCATTCAAGAATTGATCTATCAAGAGCATGCAAGATTTTGATATATTAGTATTAATCTCATCATTAGGCCTGCAAGGGCATTTTAGTCATTTTGACTTCCAGGGAAATTTTGTAATTTAACCTGATAAGGGTAAAGCAATGATTTGCAGCATTAAAGATTTTTACTGTTCATCAGGCCTCCATGTCCCTTCAACTAATAGATCTCATCGATGTGGTACTTATCAAGTTTTAAGAACCTGATTGTATTGAATAAATATACAGACCATCTTCCAAATCAACACTGAACATACCCCGAATAGTTGAACAAGTATTCATTTAGGTTTAATCGGTATTTTCAGTAATTATCAAAGACAATTTACTTATTCTAGTCATGAGGGTACTTCAATCATTTTGGAGCTCAGGGTATATATGTCATTTTTGTCAAGTCAATCATTTAGAGGGTTTCCAAGAAAATGATTTTCAGAGTTTTCTAAACATATAAGGATTTTGATGAGTTGAATCAGATGTTCTATCAGGTCAAATATGAATTCACTAAACTTGAATTTTTTATCGGTCATTAATTTCTTATTTTAGTCATTCGGTCTTAACCAGTTTATTATCCTTTTTATCGAAATTAATACAACTTTAAAATATTCAACGATAACACACAAAAAATCATATACATGTTAGCGATAGTGCCCTCAGGCCTATTGTATGGACGTGATATTTTGATTATTGAATTTATTGTTATGATAAATTTGCATGCTTTTGTATCCTTGAATATTATTATTCTAAATATCCCTAATCAGTTATTATTGTAGGAACAATAATAAGATAAGATTAGTATGAAGTTTGATAGATATTAATAAGATGAATATGTGAATGAGATTCAAATCAAATTCATATATATATTTGTTGAGAACAAATATTAGGATCGACTCGTCTTGAGATTAATACATGGATTAAAGTTATATATTAATCTTCAAACAGTTGTGACATTAAATCCTTAGACCTGAAATTGCTACGGTTCTCAACATGATAACTATTATGTTTTGACATAGTCAAACATCGTTTTTAATCGGACGATTATAAAGGTTATGCTTGAACATAATAAGGAATCATGTAGTGAGATGTGAGTAATTAAGATGGAATTTATCCCTCTTAACATAAGAGGGATATCATTGGGCCCCTCAATGATTGAGACTGAGAAATGCATGGCCGTGCTCAAATGAGTTGATAGAGATCAATGTCATTTGTTTAATCAGTTCAATTGGGCATCGAGAAACTAAAGATGGAACGATATAATGTTAACATTTTCCATGCCTTATATTCTATCAAGATATCGTGAGATAAAAGGATTATGATATAAACTGAATTAAGGTTGTCTCGGATTATGAGCTTTTCATTTAACTTGGGTAGTCATAATGTCTTGCTAGAGGTTGCTTATGACTTGTAGAATAAAATGTGATTTTATCTACTGCCAACGTTAATTGAACCTATAGGGTCGCACACTAAGAATGGTTATGGTTATTACTCCCATAATAAATTTAAAATAGTGTGATTATTTTAAATTATATTGAGAGAGATTATTTATTCGAATTTAAAGAAGTTAAATTTGTATTCTTGTGATAGAATATTTTATTTTGTATTATTTTTCCAAAAAATATTAAATAAATAATATTAAATAATCTCATTATCTAGATTTGATTGGATTTAAATTCCTTCTTGGATAATGAATCTGGTTTAAATATATTATTTAATTATTTTAAATAAATAATATTATTAAATAAATCACATCATCTAGATTTTGGTTGAACTTTAATTCCTTATCAAATAAAGGAATTTATTTTATAATTTATTTAAAAGAGTTTTAATTAAATTATAATAAGTGAACTCAATCTAACCCTAATCAAGTCATATATATATATATGTATGCCAAGGGGTTGGTTAAGAGTGATTTTCGAAATAGCCACCAAACTTCAAAAAACAAGATTTTTGAAATCTTGATTGGAACTAGCATTCCAACAGCCATTCGTCGTCCATTCGCGTGTGGATACTTGTAGAGGGCGGTCGTCTTTCAGAAAGGTAGTGTCTCAACTCAACCGAATTCCTGAATCAAATATCAAGGGAATGTTTGATTTCCTCTTCGTACATTAATATGATAGCATAAAATCCTATAAATTCTTCATAGGATATTTTTTCCGCTGCGTTTATATGCCTGATTAGATCAGTTAATTTCCTATGAAACCCAACAATACATTCATACATTAACCAATTTACCATCGAGTTCCTTAAGGCATGCAATAGGTAGTAAAGTATTACCTCAACTATGAGTTACAACGGTTGACCTTTGAAAATCCATTTGATCGCTCCCGAACTCTAGTTTGACTTCCCTTAACACCTCAGATACATGGCAAAATGAATTACATCAGAAACAGAACTTAAACTCGGTAATTGAATTTGGCAAAACAGACCTCAAAAACGAACTCAAGATGTCAAAAAAACACAAAATAAGACTTTTTAAAAAAAGTCAACTCTGGTCAAAATCAACCAAATCGGTCAATGATCAAAGTCAACTCAGTCAGATCAATAGTCAAAGTCAACTTAGTCTGATCAACAGGTTGGGTCAGGGTTGAACAGATTGGGTTGGGTTGCGTTTGGGCCAGTTCAGGTTCGAGCTTAATCGGTTCAGGCTTCTCTCACTAGTAGGTAGCAGAATTAGGCTCAAAATAGTTGGGATCTCTAATAAGTTGCATCTGGCGTGTCACAACCCAAACATCGGCATAGTCGAAAGTAGGTTCCGATGATCAGAAATTTTTTTCGATATGTTATACGGTTGTGATAAAAGACCTTTGTACCCCTCTATTGTACTGAAATTCCATTTTGATCTTATTTGGACAAGTAAGTCTCTTTGTATGAAATTTAAAGCCAAGAATGCAAATTTTGAGCTAGGCGTACCGATACGGTCATGCCAGTACCGGCACAATCCAACTGCCAATAACTAACTTGCATGTTTTAGCCTGGGCGTATCGGTACGGCCATGAGCGTACCGGTACGGGTCCCCTATTTTTGAATCTGTTTAAGCCTAAATCGAAAGAAAATTGAAGCAAGGTGCTTACTCACCTCCTTGCCTGCCTCTCCCATGTGAATAACATCAGAAAAGATGTTTAAACCCAAAAGTAAAAATGTGGGAAATCATTTGGCCATTAGGTTGAGCAAACCCTGGCTTGAGGAAATCTTTTCATTGGATGACATGTAGGTGGAAATGATTAAGGTTTCTAACCTTTAAAATGAATTTGAGAAAAGAAAAGTTTTCACTCTTCCACTTTGAACCTCCCGGTAAACTAAACCACCCTGCTACCAAAGTAAGCACACACCTCTATTTCCATCTTCAAGCTCAAGCTAAGCAAGCACCTCGGTGCAATATTCTATCTTCGTTCAAGTTTGATATGCCGTTTGAAAGCTCACGGCTCGGTGAGTAAAACCTCTATATCGGTTTAGTGATTTCATCTTTCGTTGAAGTTTAATTTCAAGATTAAGGTTCTAACGTTCAAATAGAAGCCCATGGATTAAATAGTTAATTTTGTCATTCCGACGATGTCTATAAGTTTCGGTAAGCTTGAAATACAATTCTAAATCCTTAGATCGAAATCTGATGCAATCCCTAATTTTATGCTAGCTCAAATATTAGAGAAAGATCACTTGTCGCCTTCAAAGGAAGCTAGGCACAACGAAATTGTAATCCAAGAACCTCGTAGTCAAGATGAGTGTAGTCGTGTCAAGGGATAGGCTAGGTGCCATCCCGTTGCATTTTTTGTGATTTTTATAACCGATATGTATCTTGCTAAAAGCTCAAGTAGAGCAGTGCTTGTGTGGATGCTAAAGGTGAGTATGGTAAGCCTTTGATATGGTTACATCATGATATGATAAAGATATGTCTTATAATATGTCATATAGCTACGGCTCACTTCCGTTTCTGACACGTTATGGCCTACGGGCACTATGGTAAGAAACACAATGAAATATGCAAACTATGGACATTAGTGAGTTTTGGATACAATTGGCATGCCATAGGGTTAATTGAGCTCGTATAAGTAAGGGTAGACTACGGTCTGGGGCTACAGCCTATATGTGGGGGAAATATGGATGGATTGTGTAAGGGACTTATCCGGAGCTACGACCCAAGGCTACGATCTACTACCTGTTATATGTGTTGGTGTAAAGGGGAATCCGTGTATCCATCTATTACGTTGTCCAAGGTAATTAATATGTATAACGTTTGCTTGGATTATGTAAAATTGTGATATTTGATTAAGCATGAGACATTATGATTAAAAGTATGTGAGTAAGATAACTAAGCATGTTATTATAGCATTTATGTTCATAACATGTTTTATATGTTATATGTTATTATTTATGTGTTGATGACTACCTCACTAGGCTATGTAAGCCTAACATATGTACGTCTCATGCATTTCAGGGCCTTGAAGTATTCTGAGCTCCGATCATGTAATTTGCGATTGCAAGTCACCTTCGTTACCATACGAATGTTTACTTTTGTTCTGAACTCTTAGTAGGGTGGCATAAGGTTTAAATGTGTCGAAATGGCCTATTTTGGTATGTTTGTATAAGCCTAAAAGAGCCTAGATAATGCATGTGATGAATGGTATGTTTGGAAATGGTTAGAATGAGCCTAAAAGTCCTATTTGGTAGAATCTTAGTAAATGGATTCGAAATGCTCTAAAATTTGATATATGATTAGAATTATTGTTTTTAAGGTTGTTGGTAAAGTTTGATAAAATTTGAATAACGTTTGGATGGGTAAATCGAATAAAAACCAGCAAAAATTTGTCATACAAGTCAAGGCGTATCGATATAGGTGATGACATATCGATACGGTCAGGCATAAATTGGCTTAATGAAACAGGGTGTATCGATACGGTTATAGCGTATCGGTACAAAAATTGGTCACTGGAATCTGGTTTGAGAAATGGTATCGGTACGGTCTTATGGCGTACCGATACGTGGTCAACGCAGTCAACTCGTATCGATACTGGATTAGTTGTATCGGTACGGGCTTGACATTCTAGAATCTAGAAATTGAAATTAAGTCTTAGCGTACTGATACGGTCATTAAGGGTATCAGTACGATGTTAGTTAATTCTGTTAAAAATGAGTTTTGGGCAGTTTACAAATTGGTCACTAATTATTATCCGGCTGAATTAGTTTAGTGAACGATATCCGTTTGTAACAAAACTTCATAGATTATTAATTGGTAAGTTTAATTACAAGTTGGTAATAAAGAAATTGGATTAGGATCACTAATTTGCAAAATTTACAATTTAGTCCTTTTAGTCTAAAAAGTTTAAAATTGACCCCAATTCTGACTAAACTAGTAACGAATAGGTTCGATAAGTCTTAAATAGGATTGTTAAGATATTCCAAGTAAGTTCCCAGCCCTAATTCTGTCTCAAAACTCTGATTTAGCTTTTGATTTCTGAATATGTCTTCTGATAACACTTTTCAACTCGGTTCTCTACCAGACCAGGAAGGGGGTGTTACATTTATGGTATCATAGCCTAGGTTTAGTCAATTTTAGGACTAAATTGAAGCCCGTTATGAGTCTGTATGTACTTATGCCACTTAGGAGTTTTTTGTTTATGATAATCTGTGACTTGCAGCTTACACGATTTAATCTTTTTGCACAATTAGATCTGAACATGTATGCGCATGCTGATAGACGCGCTGTTAATGAACCCAATTCTGGCTCATCCTCGACTCAGGGGCATAACCTGAGGCCAGAAGCAAGACCTGAACAAGTAGGACAAAGCAACCCACCTCACCCTCCTCCAGTACCACCTACTCAGTAGGAATATCTGATGTCCATGGATGATATGATTAAGCAAGTGGTTGTGTCACTCTAACAAGAACCACTCCCTCAGCCTGCTGAAACATCTCTGCCTGTATCAAGAGCTCCTATTAATAAGCTCAAGCAGTATCTGTTTTCTACCTTCACCAGCCAGGACCTGGATAACCTCGAGATCACAGAATACTGGCTAGAGAATGCGCTCAAAGTATTGAATAAGTAGATGAAGTACCCTCAGGAGCATAAGCTGGAATATGCCTTGGCTTTTATCACTAAAGAAGTACAAAGTTCGTGGGACACTGTGACGCTCACCGTGCCCGAACACCAAATTACATGAGACTTTTTCCTTCAGGAGTTTCACAAAAAATATGTCAGTGACCACTATATCGCTGAGAGGCGTAAGAAATTCCTCCACCTAAAATAAGGGAGAAGACCCGTAGAGCAGTACATCCACGACTTTTGCAAGTATGCGAGATATGGTAGCGAGATCATCCGAACAGAGAAGGAGAAATACCGAATGTTCATTGACGGCCTCTATGATGAATTACATTATCTCTTCGTTGCTATAGAGATAGAGGACTTTCAGATACTTGTCAACTGAGCCATTTCTACTGAAGCCTCTTAGAAGGTCTCTAAAAGAAGGAAATGGAATCAAGCCCGATCCGATAAGAGATTTCGAGATGACTCCAAGCCTCTTATGCCATAAAAGAAGGGCAGACAATGGGATCAGAAGTCTGCCACTTATCAACAGTTGCCACGATCGGGCTATATGCCATAATTCTAGTCTGCAGGAACATCTGTTGCTCGTACAACTTCAGTAGATAGTATGGGTGGTTCTGCGAAGGGCTCTCAGATTCTTCTATGTAATTTTTGCCAGAAGAGGCACCCAGGGCAGTGCCGTAGACAATCGGGATCCTGCTATCTCTATGGCGAGTCTGGCCACTTTATTAGACAGTGTCCGCATAACCCTTACGCTCCTACCTCTATAGCTTCTCAAAACAACCCTAGCAAAGGAAAATAAGCAAAGCAAGTGCAATCTGGATCAATGGAGAGACCTCGCAACACCAATACCCTTCCGGTTGGACATGATCCTCAGACTTCGACCCAGATGTATCATGTACGAGGTCGAGAGCAAGAGGATAACCCTGATGTGATTGCAGGTATGGTGGAATTATGCTTTGATTATGCTTATGCTTTAACAGATCTGGGCTCTATGCATTCTTTTATTAGTGAACCTCTGATTGCCAAGTATGCTTTAGAACTTGAACTCGTTGCTTCCGAAATAGTTATCTCTAATCCACTAGGAGATATTGTGATTATTCGATGGGTTTGTAAAGCTTGTCCTTTGAGGATCCAAGGGATCCTATTTCTGGCCAATTTGATGGCATTGCCCTTTCGAGAATTTGATCTCATTCTAGGCCTAGATTGGTTAGCCGAACACCAAGCTTGGGTAGATTGTGCCTATAGTGAAAAAGTTTCCCAATGTGTTCCCCGATGAGCTTTCGAGACTTCCTTCCACCCGTGAAGTAGAATTCGAGATCGAAGTGCAATCAGTGACTACTCCAGTCTTTATCACTCCGTATAGAATGGATCTAGTAGAATTAAGAGAGTCAAAGGCCCAAATCTAAGACCTTTTGGATAAGGGATTCATTCGACCGAGTTTCTTACCGTGGGGAGCACCGGTTTTGTTTGTAAGGAAGAAAGATGGATCGATGTACTTATGCATTGACAATCGTCAGTTAAACAAGGTGACCACCAAGAACAAGTATTCGTTACCAAGAATCGATGATCTTTTTGATTAATTGAAAGATGCCTTTGTCTTCTCCAAAATTGATCTCCGATCTGGATACTATCAAATGCTGGTGAAAGAGTCTGATGTTCCAAATACTGCCTTTCGAACCAGATATGGCCATTATGAGTTTTTAGTGATGCATTTTGGGCTCACAAATGCACTTACAGCCTTCATGGATTTGATGAACCGTGTGTTCTGACCCTATCTTGATAAGTTCATGGTCGTCTTCATAAATGACATTTTAATTTATTCCAAAGATTCAACTTCTCGTGAAGAACATCTTTGAACTGTGCTTCGAATTCTCCGAGAAAAGCAATTATACGCCAAGTTCAGTAAACGTGAATTCTGGCTATACGAAGTATCCTTTATGGGCCATGTGATTTCTTCTGCGGGAATCCAAGTTGATCCAAAAAAGATTCAAGCAATCCTTGACTGGATTCCTCCGAAGAATATTGGGGAAGTCCGTAGTTTTTTGGGCCTTGCAGGTTACTACCATAGATTCGTTAAGAGATTCTCACTGATTGATGCACCTTTGACGAAGCTTCTCCGTAAAGAAACTCTCTTTGTATAGACCGTGGATCAGCAAAGGAGTTTTGATCAGCTTAAGCAAGTTCTCACTCATGCTCCTGTTATGATAAAACCTGAGTCGGGTAAAGACTTTATTGTGTACAGTGATGCGTCCCACATAGGATTGGGCTGTGTGCTAATACAGGAAGATAAAGTCGTAGCTTATGCTTCAAGACAACTCAAACCTTACGAGTTAAATTATTTGACTTATGGTTTAGAGTTAGCCGCAATTGTGTTTGCTTTGAAGATTTGGCGGCACTATTTGTACGGAGAGAAGTGTTATTTATACACTGATCACAAGAACCTTAAGTACCTCTTAACTCAAAAAGAATTGAATCTCCATCAATGTAAGTGGATGGAGCTTCTGAAAGACTATGACTTGGTTATTGATTACCATCCCGGTAAAGCCAATGTCGTGGCTGATGCTCTTAGTCGAAAACCTACTCCCTCTCCGAGATGTTTGAATGTTCACTTTCAACTCAAGAAACATGGCAAATTATTGGTTGAATTGAGAGTTCAATCAACCATTGTATCTCGAATTAAAGCACTCTAGGAATCCAATGAGGAGTTGCAATCTCTTATTGCCAAGATCAAAGTCAACCCAGATCATGACTTTGCTATGAATTTCGAAGGGTTGTTGTGTTTCTACAACCGCATCTGTGTACCCAACGATGATGATCTTCGAGAACAAATCCTGGGTGAAGCTCATTCTAGTCCTTTCTATGTACATCTAGGAGCTATTAAAATGTATAAGATTTGAGAGAACTGTATTGGTGCTCTAGCATGAAAAATGAGATCACTGACTTCGTGGCTAGGTGTTTGACTTGTCAATGAGTCAAAGTCGAACACAAAGTGCCCACTGGACTTCTGCAGCCTATTAAACTTCCACAATGGAAATAAGAGCGTATTACGATAAACTTCGTAAGTGGTTTGCCAATGATTGCGAATAAGAATAATATTATCTGGGTCATTGTAGACCGATTCACCAAATCTACTTATTTCTTCCGATGAGAATGGAATTCAGTTTGCCTAACCTCGTAGAGTTGTACGTCCATGAAACTATCCATTTACATGGAGTTCCAGTGTCAATTATCTTCGATCGTGACCCTCGTTTTACTTCCCGATTTTGGAAGACCCTACAATAGGCTTTGGGAACGCGAGTGCACCTAAGCACTGCATTATATCCTCAAACTGGTGGCCAATTCGAAAGAGTTATAGAGATTCTAGAAGATATGCTCCGAGCCTGTGTTATCGACTTTGAAAGTACGTGGGAGAAATCCTTACCCTTAGTTGAGTTCGCATACAACAAGAGTTACCAAGCTTCAATCCAAATGGCCCCATATGAAGCTCTATATTGAAGGAAATGTAGAACTCCTCTTTGTTGGACTGAGCTTGGTGAAGGCAAGGTGTTAGGCCCTGATTTACTTTGGGAAACCGAAAAAAGGGTAACCATTATCCGTGACCGACTCAAGGCTGCATTCGATCGTCAGAAAGCCTATGCTGACCTAAAAAGAGAGACATTCAGTACGAGGTTGGTGAAAAGGCCTTCCTCAAAGTATCTCCGTGGAAGAAGATCCTTTGTTTCGACAAAAATAGGAAATTAAGTCCTCGTTTTATTGGCCCATTCAAGATGATCGAAAGAGTTAGACCTGTTGCTTACCGATTAGCTCTCTCTGAGGAGTTAAGTTGGATCCATAACGTCTTCCATGTGTCTATGCTACGCAAGTACTGATCCGATTCTTTCCATGTAATCGAGCCATAATCTGTAGAGATTCAATCCAATCTAACGTACGAGGAAGAACCTGTGCAGATCCTCGCACGAGAAGTCAAAAGACTTCGTAACAAGTCTGTGCCCTTAGTGAAAGTTCTATGGAGAAGTTATTTCGTTGAAGAAGCAACATGGGAGCCCGGAGAAACTATGCAAAAGCAGTATCCTCACCTCTTCGTCAGAAGTGAAAATTCAAAGATGAATTTTCTTAAGGGGGAGAATTGTCACAACCCAAAAACTGGCATAGTCGGAAGTAGGTTTCAGTGATCAAAAAATTTTCTGATAGGTTATACAGTTGTGATAAAAGACTTTTGTACCCCCTCTTTTGTAATAAAATTCCATTTTGATCTTATTTGGACAAGTAAGTCACTTTGTATGCAATTCGAAGCCAATAATACAAATTTTGAGCTAGGCGTACCGATATGGTCATGCCAGTATCGGTACGGTCCAACTGCCAATAACTAACTTGCCTATTTTAGCCTAGGTGTATCGGTACGACCACAGCATACCGATACGAGTCCCTTGTTTTGAATATGTTTAAGCCTAAATCGAAAGGAAATTGAAGTAAGGTGTTTACTCACCTTCTTGCTTGTCCTCTCCCACATGAATAACATCAGAAAATATGTTTAAACCCAAAAGTAAAAAGGTGGGAAATCATTTGGCCATTGGGTTGAGAAAACCCCTAGCTTGAGGAAAGCTTTTCATTGGATGACATGTAGGTAGAACTGATTAAGGTCTTCAACCTTTAAAAATGAATTTGAGAAAATAAAAGTTTTCACTCTTCCACTTTGAACCTCTCGGTAAACTAAACCACCTTGCTACCAAAGTAAGCGCACACCTTCATTTCCATCTTCAAACTCAAGCTAAGCAATCACCTTGGTGCAATCTTCGTTCAAGTTTGATATAACGTTTGAAAGCTCATGGTTCGGTGAGTAAAACCCCTATATCGGTGTAGTGATTCCATCTTTTGTTGAGGTTTAATTTCAAGATTAGGGTTATAATGTTCAAATAGAAGCCCATAGATTAAATAGTTAATTTTGTTATTCCGACGATGTCTATAAGTTTCGGTAAGCTTGAAATACAATTCTGAATCCTTAGATCAAATTCTGATGCAATCCCTAATTTTGTGCTAGCTCAAATATTAGAGAAGGATCCCTTGTCGCCTCCAAAGGAAGCTAGCCACAACGGAATTGTAATCCAAGAACCTCGTAGTCAATGTGAGTGTAGTCATGTCAAAGGATAAGCTAGGTGCCATCTCGTTGCATTTGTTTTGTGATTTTCATAATCGATATGTATCTTGCTAAAAGCTCAAGTAAAGCAGTGCTTGTGTGGATGCTAAAGGTGAGTATGGTAAGCCTTTAATATGGTTACATCATGATATGATAAATATATGTGTTATAATATGTCATAGAGCTACGGCTCACTTCCGTTTCCGACACGTTATAGCCTACGGGCACTATGGTAAGAAATACAATGAAATATGCAAACCTTGGACATCGGTAAGTTTTGGATACAATTGGCATACCATAGGGTTAATTGAGCTCGTATAAGTAAGGGTGGACTACGGTCCAGGGCTACGGCCTATATGTGGGAGAAAATAAGGATGGATTGTGTAAGGGACTTATCCGGAGCTACGGCTCAAGGCTACGGCCTACTACCTACTATCTGTTATATGTGTTGGCGTAAAGGGGAATCCGCGTATCCATCTGTTACATTATCCAAGGGAATTAATATGTATAACGTTTGCTTGGATTATGTAAAATTGTGATATTTGATTAAGCATGAGACATTATGATTAAAAGTATGTCAGTAAGATAACAAAGCATGTCACTATATCATTCATGTTCATAGCATGTTTTATATGTTATATGTTATTATTTTTGTGTTGATGGCTACCTCACTAGGCTATGTAAGCCTAACATATGTGTGTCTCATACATTTCAGGGCCTTGAAGTATTCCGAGCTTCGATCGTGTAATTTGTTGTTGCAAGTCACCTTCGTTACCATACGTATGTTTACTTTTGTTCTGAACTCCTAGTAGGGTGGCATAAGGTTTAAATGTGTCGAAATGGCCTATTTTGGTATATTTGTATAAGCCTAAAAGAGCCTAGATAATGCATGTGATGAATGGTATGTTTGGAAATGGTTAGAATGGTTAAAATGAGCCTAAAAGTCCTATTTGGTAGAATATTAGTAAATGGATTTGAAATGCTCTAAAATTTGATATACGATTAGAATTATTATTTTTAAGGTTGTTGGTAAAGTTTGATAAAATTTGAATAATGTTTGGATGGGTAAATCAAATAAAAACCAGTAAAAATCTGTCATACAGGTCAAGGCGTATCGATACGGGTGATGGTGTATTGATACGGTCAGGCATAAACTGGCTTAATGAAATAGGGCGTATCGATACGGTTATAGCATATCGGTACGGAAATTGGTCACTGGAATCTGGTTTGAGAAATGATACCGGTACGGTCTTAGGACGTATCGATATGGGGTTAACGCAGTCAACTCGTATCGATACTGGATTAGCTGTATCGGTACAGGCTTGACATTTTGGAATCTGGAAATTGAAATTAAGGCTTAGTGTACCGATACGGTCATTAAGAGTATCGGTACGATATTAGTTAATTCTGTTAAAAAGAGTTTTGGGCAGTTTACAAATTGGTCACTAATTATTATCCGACTTAATTAGTTTAGTAAATGATATCCGTTAGTAACGAAACTTCACAAATTATTAATTGGTAAGTTTAATTACAAGTTGGTAATAAAGAAATTGGATTAGGATCGTTATTTACAAAATTTACAATTTATTTCTTTGTCTAAAAAGTTTAAAATTGACCTCAATTCTGACTAGACTAGTAACGAATAGGTTCGATGAGTCTTAAATAGGATTGTTAAGATATTTCGAGTAAGTTCTCAACCCTAATTCTATCTTAGAACTCCGATTTAGCTTCCGACTTCTGAATCTGTCTTCTGATAACACTTTTCGACCCGGTTTTCTACCAGACCGGAAGGGGGTGTTACATGGCGGCCCAATCTTAGATGCCCAAGGAAGCAAAACGGAAATTAAGGTTCCCTGCACCCTTATCGGCCCCGGAGGCTCACCGGCGATGAACCAACGATGACCCCAAGGGTCATTTCCGACCAAAACACGCGAAAACAATAATCTCCACCAAATTCAATAGCAAACGAACCCAAAGTCGCTTACCCAAATCGGGTTTTCACGAGGCACGACGGAGGAGATACTGACGGCGACACGGTGAACGGATGGAGGGGTTTTACTCATGGGACGCTAGGGAACGCGATGATGACTGCGGTATCCACTATGGGGGCGGAAGGCGGCTCAAAAATGACCAAAACAGAATGGATTTCTTCAAACCCTATGCCAAAACTTTGAACGGATTTATACGATGAACGGTGGCACAACACTGCGAGTGGTGGTCATGGGTGCGGTCGGGACTAGTCGGCGGTTCTGTTGGTGACGGCGGTAAACAGTGGAGAAGGTTGGGAAAAAAATTTAGAACTTTTTGGACTCTCTTCTCTTCTTTGTCGATTCAGATTTCATTCGAGTCTCCCCCTAGTAAGTGTGAATCATGGCATAACCATTAAACATGGATTAACAATAAACCAGTGCAAGACATAACAAGGTATCAAGCTTAGCATGGATGGTTAAGGCTTGGATTCTCGTAACAAAAGGGCACATGTTCAATACCTCACAGCCGCCTAAAATCCCCTTTTTTTTCTTTCATTTTTCTTTTTTTATATTTATTTTATTGGGGTTTTACAACTTAATTATACTTTAGGTTATTTATTGTTTTAAAATTATTATAATTAAATTTTTGTTTCTCTTAAATAAATATAGATTTATCATTTTTAGAACTCTTTTAGTTAATGTTAATGAAATTAACATTGATCTCTTTTTTTGGTTTATTTACTTTTAAGACCTTTCGATTTTCAAATTAATAAAATCAAACCTAAACTCTAAATTTTATGATTTAATTACCATTTAAGACTCAATCATTTTAAAATTAATCAACTTATTCCTTCATAATTTAATCCTCCTCAACCTGGTCGTTTCATCGGTTTCACTTCCAATACCATAGTTGAATTTTGGGTTATTAGAGATGAAGGACGAATCTAGAGTTGTGGTTTCTTTAATTTTTCACTAAAACAATATTATGTGATCTTTATCCATTAAGACTCTCAATTTTCAATTCATTTAAATTTTACTTTATTTTTGTAAAAAATTATACTTTATTTTACTCATTGTGATTTTCAACTTCAACTGCATTAGAGACGGCCTCTTACTTGGGAAAAGTCTCGATCTTTTCGGTTTCGGGATGAGACGTTAGATCCTTAAGCTAAATTCGAGAGTTTAAATTTTAACTTTTGAATTAAGCAAATTAGATTGAAAGGATTGTCATATAATAAACTTTTTACAGTATTTGGTTCAAATTAATCAACTATAAATTAGATACAAATGATTATAAAAAGGGTAAACTGCATAAATGGTCACCGAACTTTTAGGGCACTTTCGTTTTGGTCACCGAAATATTATAACTTGTGATATAGTCACCGAAATTTTTGTTCGTTTTCATTTTCGTCATTGAACTTTTAGGGCACTGTTAGTATAGTCCCTCCTTTAGAAGCTGATGATGTGGCACGTTAGTTTTCTTTTTCGCTGAATAAAATAATGGATAAACTACATCATTCATCACACAACTTTCTTCTAACTCCTATTTGGTTACTAGAGTTGAAAAAAAATTCAATTTAATAATTCAACTTACGAATTGTTCATATTTTGATTAATTGCTTAAAACTGTGAATCGTAACCAAATCGAAATAATTTATTTAAGAAAACTTATACCGTAATCGGCTTCGATTAATCCTTAAATTTTATTTTGATTAATTAGTAAATCCAGATTATTCAATTCTCAATCTTATATTGTACCGATTAAATCGGATAATTGATTAACCAGTTAACCAGAATATTTGATTCATGAATTTTTTTACTTTTCTTATTAAAATATCAAATATGATAATATTGTAATTTAATAATTGTTCGGTTGTGATAAGTGTAAAAGCAACTAGAATCACTAGACTATAAGATATTTTAATACATAAAATTTACAAATATTGTATATAACTAATCAGATTGGTTAATCAATTTTGCTTAAAATTGTGAACTGTAATCGAATTAAAATAATTTATTTAAAAAAATTTGCACTTAATCGAGTTCAATTAATCCTTAAAATATTATTTTGATTAGTTGGTAAATCTGCACAAAACAAATTTGGCGCATTCTGAAGGATCCAAACTCTTTGTTTGCTAGGATTCTTAGAGGACTTTATTTTTCTTGTGAGAATATTCTTAATGCGCCTAAGAGCAAAAATCCTTCTTCAGCATTGTTAAGGGGGTTGAGATGATTAAAAGTGGATCTTTATGGACGGTTGGCAATGGCGCGGATATTGAGATATGGATCCCTATTAAGCATGGGCGTGATATCTCGCTTGAACGACCACATGGTTGCGTGGATTCTCTAGTTACTAATCTTCTCGATGATTCTAGTAGAGAATAGAATGATGGAAAGCTCAGGGAACTTTTCTCTAACAAAGATGTGGAGCTGATTAAAATGATTCTTATAGAAGGGCCGCATGTCAGGGATGAGCTTGTATGGTTCTCTTCCAAGGATGGGAACTACTCAGTTAAGTCAAGGTGCAAGGCTTTTTTGGACAGGAAAACATATGTTCCAGTTCCATCAGCTAGTGACGACCCGAGGTCCGATAAGATGTATATGGCATCTTAATGTTCCACAAAGGTGCGAAACTTTTTGTGGAAAGCATGTCACAATGCGATCGCCTCTAATGAGAATCTATTTTCAAGATTTGTTCCTATTTCCCAGGTATGTGGTCGATGTGGCGAAGGAAAAGAGAAAGTCTTGAACATATCTTATTTTTTTGTCCTTTTGCTCAAAGCAGTGCGGAGGGCTTCTGAGTTTAGCTATTGCCCAAAAGCTAAAGGTTTTCAGGGTTTTTGTCGTTGGTTTGTTTCGATTTGTGACTTTTGCCTTAGTCGCAATTACAAGGAAGGTATTTGTCGTTTGTCTTTTTTATGCTGGCATTTATGAAAGTCTAAGAACCGATGGATCTTTTCAGGTATTTGTGAGGATCCGATCGATGTTTGGAGAGCTAGCGAAAGAGCTTTTTTTTAGTTTTCTTTGGTGGTTTTCTCGACTCCTTCCTCGCAAGGTGCTAGTCCTCTTAATGAAGGCAGTTGGTGCCCACCTCCGAATGAATGGATTAAGGCAAATTGTGATGCCTCGTGGAAACCTGATTCTTATGTCGCAGGAATTGTTTCCGTTTCAGGTTCAGTTGTTGGAGGAACATCGAAACGTTGTGTTTCTTTTTCTGTCTCTATAGCGGAAGCGGAAGCGGAAGCAGAAGCTGTTCGATCTTGCTTGATTTATGCTGAGTCGCAGGGCTTTCAAAAGCTTATTCTTGAGTCCAATAATGAGAGTCTTGTTCATCATTTAAACTCTTATGATATTTTCTGTTTGGGAGTCTTTCTCTTATTGAGCGAGATATTTTGTCTTTGGTCAACTCTTTTTAGGCTGTCTCGTTTTATTTTGTTCGACGCACGTGTAACAAGATTGCTGATTGGGTGGCTCGTGCCATGAGATTAAATTGTTGTCCTATGAATTGGACATCTATTTTGCCACCTGACCTTATCGGTCTGATGTAATCTTTGTTGGTGAAATGAATCTTTGCTTTTTATCAACAAAAAAAATAAAAAAAAACATGTTTATTTTATTACAAGCAATGATATGGATAACAACAAAATAAGACAACAGGAGAAAATAAAGGGTAAAATACATTAATGGTAATTAAACTATGTTGAAATAATTATTTTGACCATTGAAGATTTAAAAGTTATAAAATGATCATTAAATTTATTAAATTATCATAAAATTGTCATTTTACATTATAAAATAGAGGAATTATACCATGCACTAACGGTGAAAACCTTTTGTTTTCACAAGTGTCCTAATTTTAGGGGATAGATATTCAATTTAAGGTCCATAGTTTAGGGGTTTAGGTTTATGTGTTTAGAATTTAGGGAGTGTGGTTTAGAGTTTATAGGTTAAAACTTAAATCTCTAACATATTACCCTAAAACCTAAATCTTAGCCTCTAAACCTAAATTCTAAACCCATAAACTAAGTCTATAACCTCTAAAATTAAGGCGATTTTTTCCTAATAAATTTGATGAATTTAAGAAGTATTTGTAAAATTTCCATATTGATATCTTGTAATAAATCTATAACTTTTGTCGCTCATTTCATGACTTTTAAAATTTTAGTGATCAAAAGATCATTTTAACGTAATTTAACAACTTTTTGTGTACTCTACTCGATAATAAAATATCTTTTTTTTCTATAATTTTCCGCCATAATTAAGGTTTCAATGCAAAAGACACAAACCAGAAGTCACAATTTCAAACAAAAAATAATTTTCGGCTTTGCTTGTCATCTAAAACATACTTCAATTTGCAATTTTTTTCTTTAAAACATTCTTGGGTAAAGTACACAAACGGTCACTAAATTATCCCTAAAATACAAAATGGTCATCAAACTTTCAAAAATTATATAATGGGCATTAAATTTTAGTTTTTGTTATAAAATGGTCATTGAACCGTTAACTATTGTTAACTGGGTGACATGACAGTTACAAAAAGTTTGTATAACAACACATTTAATTCTTAATATTTACACATTCAATCAATTTAGACATCAAGAATAAGTGTTAAATTAAGATTAAATTGATTGAATGTGTTAATATGAAGAATTAAATATCTTATTATTCAAATTTTCCTAACTGTCAAGTCATTCAATCAACGATAGTTAACTGCTTAGTGACTATTTTGTAATAAAAATTAAAGTTTAATGCTCATTATGTAATTTTTAAAAGTTTGATGACCACTTTATATTTTTTTGATAGTGTAGTGACCATTTGTGTACTTTACCCAAATTTCGTCTTCTTCTTTCCTTGAATTTACATAAAGAACAATCAACCCAATGTTTCAGTCTTTCGGTTCAGAGTTCTTCACAGGCAAGTTTCTCTCTTGTTCTTTGAATTTCTCATCTGTTTGTTTTAGATTGTGTGTTCTGAACCCTTTTTTTCTTGGATTTTGTTATCAATTTTAGCATTTATTTCCCCTTTTTGCTAATTTTCTTTCTTTATTTTCCCGGAATGATTAATTGATGAATATAAACCTAGATGTTAGCAGGTGTCGATGGCTAATTTCGAGTTTTGTTTGAATTCATGAACCCTAACTTAAGATTGATCATAGAAAAGTTCCCACCCAAAGCATTGATTTTTAATATTTTATTGTCTGGGAATCCTAGGAACACGTTGACTCTGATGGAAAAAAACATGTTTCTTTTTTAGTTCTTAATTTGCTTCCATGCAAGATTATATATACCTGCTGAGTGCTGATAACATAGATCATAGGTCAGAATTTTTATTGATTTATTGATTGGTCTTACTATTTGTGTTTGTAAATGGATAGCAATTTATCAGCTCTGAAACTGAATCCTAGGTTTTTCACTATCATTTGAAGCAGGGATTTTGTTAGTCTAGTATACGCCGAGGCTTCGAACAGGTCTCCGGCTCACATTGATCAAAGTAAGCAAGTCTTTCTTCATCTCCACTTATTTAACTTCTAAATATGCACTCAGGAACTTGTATTTGTGTGATGTTGTTTGATTATATTCGCTCCTAAAAGCTCGGTGTTTTCCCTTTTTCGGAAACATTGCATTGTCTTATATAGCCGGTTTTTACAGTCCCTCGGTGTCGGATGCTATCAATTGTCGTAATTTTAGAAATGAATGCAGTTATCTTGTGTGTGTGTGTGTAAATATATATCCGGCATACATGGATCAAAGTAATCAAGTCTTTCTTGATCTTATGTAACTTCTAAATATGCCATCAGGAACTTGTATTTGTGTGATGCTGTTCGATTATATACGCCCCTAAAAGCTTAGTGTTTTTCCCATTTTGGAAACATTGCATTGTCTTATATAGCCCGTTTTTAAAGTTCCTCGGTGTCGGATGCTATGTATATATCGTCATAAAGCTTGCATTGTAGAAATGAATGCAGTTATCGTATAGTGCTTAATTCCAACTGGAATATATATCTCTCTTTCAGTCACTTGTTGAGGATTGTTTATTTGACAAATTCTTACATATTGGTTTTATTTTTATAACACACAAATGGGATTCATGTTCGACATGTTGAATATTGGTATATTGTTTTCATGAACTTAACATCGAGTAGTTCACGTGGACTTTAAAGAGGAAACGAAGCAAGTGATTTTTTATTGGGAATTTCTTTTCTTCGGGATAAATCTGATAAGTGATAATTAGTTTCCGAACTGTAACATGATTAACAATGTCGCAGGTGCTACTGTCGAGGAGTCCGGGGATTTGAGAAACAGTCTTGAGGTTTCAAAATCACTCTCTGATAAACATCTTGATCTTTTGAGGCCGTCTGCTCGATAATATTCACTATTTAAGGGTAGGGACTCTATTAAGCATTTATTTTTCCATAGTTTGCTGCGTGTGATCGGCCATCGATAGAGCATCGTGTTATTTATTCGAGTATATATGTGAATTGAGATGTAAAGCTGGGAAGGTAGGGCAAGCGCCGGATACAGCGGGTAAAGGCAAGTATACACTTATCAAAGATGAGGAGGACTTCCAAACAGGGATTTTTGACAAACCTCTCCCATGCTTTGGCTGCGGGATCGGATGGTTCTCGTGAGTACTTTTTGCTCTTCACTACCATGTTCCTTCCAGCAGTTTTTCCATTTCTCATGTTGTCTTATTTCTTACAGCTTTCTCGTAGGATTTTTGTGTCCATTGATGTGGTACTATGCTACGTTTCTGTATTTCGGAAATCACTATCGTAAAGATCCGAGAGAGAGAGCCGGCCTTGCTGTCTCTGCAATTGCTGTAAGTGCTCCTGGTCTCCGCCCTTCCCTTTCTCCTCTCGTAAATAATATTTACTTTCGAATCGATCAAACAATCTCCACCCTTTTCTATGTTCATTCATACCCGGGTATAGTAATATACATGGCCTGACTTTATTGTTGCAGGCAATGACATGCTCTGTTGCACTGCTGATCATAATAGTTTTTCGTCTATTTTAAACCTAAATACCCGGAATTGATGTGTTCTTCGTAACAAGCTTATACATGTATGTTCGAGTTAAAAGGAATTGAATGCTTTCGCTACAATGGAGAAACACGAGTCAAAATCCTCTCGTCTGCCGAGCATCATTGTAAAGACGAACAGGTTTGAGAAATGTTCCGTTCATAGAAACTATACTTCTGCCATTGATAAATCTGAGGCTATGTTTGTTTGTATGTAATTTGATGAGTTTCATTAATGAAATAAAACTTGTTTTATTGTTCAATGGTGATGCAAAATGCCATTTAGTTACAAACTTCAGTCTTATGCTTGGTGTTCTCAAATTGAACTTCTATCGATAAATAACCAAGTTATGAAATCGAATTCATAATTTACTAAATAAACGAACTTAATCGAACAAATTTGACACTTGAACTTTAAAATCAAACCTCATTTAAATTCGAACCTCGAGTTTCGTAACAAATGACCATCTTATACAATAGACAAAAACAATCACTACAAGAATTTGATAAGATAAATTGGCATAAATGAATGAATGACTGTAAAACTGACATGGGAAACCAATTACCGGCTACATTGTCATTCTCCAAAATCAATTCACGGCTTCATTAAAGCTTGATTTTTAGTCTTCAGCCACCAGAAGACGTATTCGGTTTCGCCGTCAACCTAATATCTGGTGCTCAAAGTAATCTGCGGTGCAGTAGAGAAAAACGTGCGGATATGAATGAAACAAAACAACCCTCTAACAAGGGCACATCTATAGTTAGATATCTTCATGTTTCCATAGAATCTGATTTGAAATAGTGAGAATGACAGGGTTATATAATGAGGGAAAGTTGATTGGTGGTCAAGAAAATCTAGTGAAATCACTCAGTAAGAGGTTAGGACTAGAAGAGTAGCAGAGTTCTTGGAAGGACAAGAGGTGTTCAAATAAAGACGAACGTCGAACAAAGAAGCCTTCTGGGACTTTTAGCCATGTGCTAACAGCAAATGAGCTCCAACACAACCATATCCATAACCACACTCTACACCGGGATAACACCGGTGTACCAACAATTCCTAAGGTTTCATCAGCAAAATAATCTACCCCATCTTAGAAGTTTCATCAGCAATACCCTGACCATGATTACTACACCAATAGTACTTCATCAACAAAGTGGTTTCAACTTTCAACTTAAACAAAAGCCTAACCACATCATCAACATCCTGAATTATAATACTTCAGCATGATCCACATTCAAGGGCACCGAATCAAAACAGCTTCACGAAGATAATTATTTAGCAATTCATTGAAAAAGCAGATTGTATGCATTCATGTCATGAATGTAGTGCAATAGAATACATATTCTCCAACACATGGCAGAAAAATAGTTCACTTACAAAATGGGATACAGAAACAAAAAGTAGACACAAATTCACAATCAAAACTCTTTCAAGTCTAGTTGTAGTCAACTATAACCTTTACCAAGACAGTTTAAGCAGCGCTGAACCCTGTAATAATCCCAGAGAAGCCATCAAAACCAAGAGAAAAGCCTGTCCAAGAAGAAAATATTGAATGGTGACTGAGTAAAAAAAGAAGACTAACCCGTTACCATCACAAGTAGGGCAAACACAAGGGTTAATATGAATTGGATCATACAAAGGTGACCACTTTATCGTAGCATTTCCATTGCACAGCTTGCATACGTAAAATCCTTTCCCTTTACAAATCCCACAAGGCAAGGCAAATTTTTTCTACAAAACCCAGAGATAAAAATTGAAAAATTTTCACACTGCCAAAACATCAGAAAATAAAAGAGAAAAAAAAAAAAGAGCTTTACGCGTTTCCTTTCAGCTACAGAGCGAAATGCACCAATGGCAACAGTAGCAGCAATATTGAGAATCAGAAATCCTCCACAAATTATAGCAGCGCCTTTGCCCAATACACGAAATTGCTTTGGGGTCATTTCTTAAACCTTTTTAGTTATTTAATCTCTTACGGGACTTTCTTCGAACACACTCCGTGCATAAAACCCGTTAAGTTTTGCCGTTGAGATGCGATAAAGGATAGGTGTTTGCCTTTGCCCAAGTTTTGCCGCTGGTGCGTAGTTATCCGGAAAATAAGTGATTTGTTTTTTTTTTTTTTGAGATAAAAGTGATTTGGGGTTTTGTTGTTTGATTTCACTGTTTTTGTTATATGGGAAAATATCACGGCGGTTGGAATTTTTTTTACAAGTATTTTAATTTTTTAAGTTTAAGAATTTATTTTAAATTTTAGAGTTTAAAGTTTAAATGTAGTTATTTAGAATTTAAAATTTAAGTTAAAAATAATGTAATAGTTCATTTTGTCCGAGCCCTTACCCAAATCAACCATTTACCCAACATACAAACCCAAATAAAAAACTCAGTAACTCAATTATACACCAAGCCCATATCCGACCAACACCCACAATTGTTACCTAAACCTAACCCTAGTATTGAAAACCCTAGCCACGACCCCTCTTCAAAGCCGCCGCCGCCACTCAACCCAACCGTCGCCGCCGACTCCCTTATCTGCTGCCGACATTCCAGATAATCATCTAAAATCCTCGTCATCACTCCCTGTCACCACGTCACCGCCTCGTCATTACGACCATTGCTTTGTCATTCTCCACCGCCCGGGCTCTCACTGCCACCTGTTCCCTGCTTTCCACATCACCCGAGTTCAAATCCCTTTTATAAGGGATTCCAACCGGCAAAAACAAAGGAGGAAAAAATGAGATTTTCTGATTAAGAGATTTGAAATAAAAGAGAGTGATTTTTGAGACGAAAAAAAGAAAAAAAGAAGAGTAGATCAAATAAAAAAAAGGTAAATATATATATATATATCGAATATATTTTCTTAGATCTACAAAAATAAGGGGTAATTTGGGAGAAATCAACCTTAATTTCGGCCTTAGGACGTAAAACCGAGCCGAACCATCTTTTTGTATGTGATCCGACCACCGTAGACGGTGGCGGCCACTGCCAGCAATCGGCAGCTCACGGGGCCGGCTGAGCGGCGTTGGGGAGGTTCGGCCGGCCTGGGCAGAGAGACTTGAGAGAGTTTGAGAGAGTGTAATTTGTTTTGTTTTTTTTTAATCAGAGGAATAAATGAATTTTTTGTGGTATTTTGGGCTATTTAAATGCTTCCCAAAACGACGTCGTTTTGGATGTCACTGTTCAAGTTAAAAACGACGTCGTTTTGCCTATGATTTGTAGATAAACCCAACCCGGCCAAGGGGATCCTCGTCCTTTTATGGGGAAATTACACGTTTGGTCCCTCCGCATAGGACAATTACGCTCCTCGTCCCTGTAAGTTTTAAATGTTTTTTCATTTCGGTCACCAAATTTAATTAAATCCGATCTTAATGGGTAAATCGCGCGGTAAGTCCCTCCGACTTTTATATCCTTACGATTTAACACTCTAGTTTTATATTTTTTCATTTTGGCCACTATTTTTTAATTTCCTTTTATTTTATCACTATTATTATTATCATATCAAATTATTATGATATATTATTATTTTATTATATATTATTAAATCTTATTAAATATTATTATTACAATTATTATTATTAGTTTTAATATTTTATACGCAAGTATACTATATATTACTATGTATTATTATATATTGCTATATACTATTATTATCATTATATTAAATTATTATTATAATTATATGTCATATATTATTAATAGTATTATATATTATTATTAATAGTATTATTTGCATAGTATTTATGATCGAATATATATTTTTATACATCTTGTACGTGTTTTAATTAAATTTCAAAAAATGGGTTTTTAGGGGATTATCGTGAAAAACGTATCTCGAACATAAGAGGTGCCGCTTTCCGTTAATCTCTATCGAAAATTATCATTTTCTAAACTAAAATTTTCAAAATAGATTCCTTTCATTTGGGAATCTAACGAAAATTATGCCTAGGGTGTAGGGGCGTAAATTCATTTCCTACAAAAAATATTCTTTTAAATATTTTAAAGGGGATTACAAATTTTAAATTAAATTCGAATTCTTAATTTCCATCATTAAGACACCAAATAATCAATCATGTACCAATTTCTGGGCGTTGTGAGGTGCTCATCCTTTCCCACACGTAACTGACTCTCGAACCTGTTTTTTTGGTTTCGCAGACCAAAACTCGTGTTTTAGTAAAATAAAATAAAAACAGATTTTTATTAAAATAGTCGGGTTTTCAGGTGATCCAATCTCACCTAAATCAAAAGATTGGTGGCGACTCCATCAAAACCAAATATTTTCGTAAGAACGCGTCAAACACCCCGTCGCGGGGGCGGGGCCGTTGTTACAAGTAATATGTTAAGAATTTAGGTTCTAACCTATAAACCTTAAATTCAAACCAAAAATTCTAAATTCTAAGCACATAAATCTAAACCCCTAAATATGAATCCTAAACTAAATGTTTAGCTCTTAAAAGTAAGGCGCTTGTAAAAACAAAAAAATTTCACCGCTAGTTCATGGTATAATTACCCTTGTTATATTCCATTAAAAAGGTGAGTCCATTGTACTAAAAAAATACATCTTTCAAATTGGCACTTCAATTTTTTTACTACAAATTAATATTCAAACTTTAATTTCATAGGTAAATTATACTAATGTCACTTGATTATAATTTTATAATAAGCACATAATTATTCTTTATATAATTGTTCTTTTAAAAATTAAAAGTCACTTAACTAACATATTGTTACAAATAAGTCATTTAATTAATAATTTATTGATTAAATATAGTTCAATTAATATTGCAATATCGTAAGATCAAATATTCTTAAACATTATGTATCTTCCGGCATATGAGTAAAGAGTCTGGATTGTATAAATATTATATAAAATAATTGGTAGAACGATTTTATATGTAGGATGCAAAGTCAACAAGGTTAGTGACCGACTAAAAATATTTGGATGAAACTTCAGTTAAATCTTTAGAATAAGGATCATAATTTGAGAGTGGAATTAGATTTTCAAAAAATTTAAGACCAATTTAGAATTTGTTATAATTAAATACTAAATTAATTAAAAACTTAATTATTTTAAATACTAAATTAGAATAAAAGTTATAGTTTAGAGACGTGTGGTGCAATTAACTAAAAAATTAATTATTTGTCAATAGGGAAAAATTACTTTATAAAGTATGAACATAAAACAAATTCAATCAACTTAACAAATAGCAAGAAGTTGATGGGATTGAGAGTTTTGGTTTTACATTGCAGAACTCAACATTATATAAAAGGGAATCGTTTAAAAATGTCTAAATTTAAGGGGTCAAACAATGAATTAATATATTTTTGGAGGACAAAAGGCAATTTTACCATTCTCTCAGCATCTCCCTCGAACAAAGGCATGAGGTTTTTCCACCATCTTAATATGGTGCAGCAAAGATACAATGTTCAGGCTTTTAGAAAACGAACACTTACTCGGGTTTGTCTTTCCACATCAAGTAATTGCATCGTTTTTCATTCCGAAGCGATATGGAAGATGAACAACGGACTTCCTTTACGATGACATTGCTGTTGCCATTGATTTCATAAGAGAAATCCATTCCATCCAAAACCTGGTGATATATTAACTCTCCGGAGTCAGCAGCTTCTTTGTCTTGAGAATCATCCAAATCCGAAGTATTATCGGAGGTGTCAGTGGTTCCTATTTTTTGGAGATTATTATGAGGTCGATTTCGTTGAGATACCGAACGAATATCCCAGGAAAGGACTTGTTCGACCAAGCTTTTAAGTTCATCCGGTGAAGAATAGAGGGACTTCTCCTGTAACAAAAAAATTCTTTCGGATCAACCAAATAGCTTTGTACCGAAAGACAAAGAAGCCTTGCCGTCAAAGGATAAACAGACAAATTATGCCTTTCGTATTAGCTGCCGCATGGCTCCTAAGTCACCCTGCTTTATTTAAAATTAGAGAAAAACATTCGCGTACTTACCGCTGATTTCCAGCAGTCTGCAAATGAGGATGAGAAGTCATCTGAGAAGCTGACAGAAGCAACTGACAACACGTTATCCGCCTGCGTAAAATTTAGGCATGCTTCAGAACAATAAAATAACTAAAACTATATTTCTGAACAATATACATAAATAAACCGGGAAACTAAAGAGCAATAAAAGAGAAAATACCGTGACCCAGTCGGGTACAACTGCTCCTTCAATGCTGTCACAGTATGGAAGATATGGTTTGATGCCCAGCACTGGCTGTTAACAAAATCACACACGAAGCCGGATTTATATTCATAGCTTTTAAGAAAACATGTAACGGGAAAGAAACAGATAAAGCCAATGATAGCTCCCGGTGAAGTTCAGGAAACGAGCTTACCGTTCCATCAACTAGATCTACGCCAGAGAGTAGAAGCATATTTCCTTGTACGGCCTCCACCTGAAATATAGAGTATATCAGTTTGATAGTGATCTGTCGCTCTCTCCCTCACACACACATACACATTTATGAAGAAAATAGCAAAACCCTGTTAGCCCGAATATCAGCTAAAAGATGATTGTGGGCAAACAAGTTGTAGCAACAATAACACATCTGTAAATGACTATATACCTTTGCTACAGTGAGTCCTATAGGACACGGTCGATGCGGAGATCGTGTAGCGAAAACTCCCCTCCTTCCTCCTTTCAATCTCGGAACTCTGACCTATTAAAAGGGACCGACCTTCCATAGAAGTTTCAAGATGATAAGAAAGTTTCAGAAAAGATAGAAATAAATATACATATATGTATCCTTACAACGGTTCCACAAACCTTGGCCTTAAACTTCGATTTAGATGGATGCTTCCATAATTTTTCCAGATCCGTATTCAAATGAAATACATATATAATCCAGCAATGAGAATAATCTTCGAGGCCCTCAAGCAATGCTGGTGGAACTCTAGTTGAATCGAATATCAAACAGGCCTAGCAAGAGGGACAAGTAGAGGTTGCCTCGGGGTCCCTTTCCTGCATAAATTATACATATAATTGTTCTTAGAAGTAATCAGAAACTACCATTGCCTAGCAAAGATAACATGAATAGTAAGCTCGGTGTTACCAAGGCGTGTGCCTAGGCACAGCTGCATTGGTGCTAGAGAAAGCGCTTCAGACACTTCCGAGCAAAGCCAATTTGATCAGTTGCATGCCTAATGCTATAAAAAAACTGCACATTTTATATTACACATACAAAAACTCACATTGATGCACAACTTTACTTCACTCGGGCTAGCACTTCCATTTTGTAGAATGAAATTATTAACTCTTTCAGCAAAGAACAGTCGGGAAATCACCTCGTAGAAAAGCAAGATTGAACGATACCGATCGGAGCCATCGGATACGATGTCATATCCAAATTCTCAGGCTTGGTTTGTGCTTGTGCTACTACTGCTTTACTCAATGCCTACTTATATTTGATTGGTTTCCTCTTACAAGTAAATAACAAAACTAAAAGGAAAAACAATCTAAGAATGAGAGAAAACGAAAAAGGAAAGAACCTGTTGAGCCCTAATCCGACCTTGTCTTTCCGCAGCACATTTTTCGAAAGCGGAATTGAGGGATTTTTTAAGCTCTTTCACCTTTGAATCATAATCTATCAGCTTTTTCTTACATGTATAAACTGAAAAGAAAGAAGATCATTAATCACCATAGCTACATATCAAACGTATAGAGAAGAAGAAGAAGAAGAAGAAGAAGAAGAAGAAGAAGAAATGATACAGGAGATGGCTGAAGAAGCAGAAAAAACTGCAGCAAGTGCCAATGCTAAGATGGACGGCATGGGTTTTTCCAGTAAATTCAAGCTTTTGTATTTCCCTCTTCTGCTCTTTCATCAAAGTAGATCAAGTTTGGGGTTTTAAGTTACAGTTGCTGCTTTGAATTAGGGTTTTTGCCGTTTTATGAAGACTAAAATATACTAATTATTTTATTAAAAAAAACTTTGATACGAGTTATGTAAACTTTTATACAATGGTTAAAGTATTAATTTAAGGTTTAAAATTTAGGGTTTAGGTTGTAGGATTTAGAATTTAAGGCTAGTATTTAGAATTTATGGTATATGGTTTAAGATTTAGAGTTTAGCTTTTTAGGGTTAGGGTTAGGAATTTACGATTTTGGTTTTATAGTGCAAATATGCATGCTCGTGTAAAATTAGTTTTACATAGCCTGTGTATTAAAGTTTTACCTTTTTTATTTAGGTATCTAAAATATTTTTTGTCAAAATAATTATTTAAAGTATATTTTTTGGTGAAATTAAGTATCTAAAGTATATTTCTTTTGTCAAAATAGGTACCTAAAGAATTCTTCGTCAAAGTAGTAGGTACCTAAAGTATTTTTTGTTGTTAAAATAGGTACCTAGTGCATTTTTAATCAATGTCACTTGATAACTTTTAGACTAGATGAAAAATATTTATACTTTAAGTACATATTTTGACTAAAAAATATTTTAGGTACCTATTTTGACCAAAAAATATACTTTATATACTTATGTTGAAGAAAAATAATTTATGTACCTATTTTGGCTAAAAAATACTTTAGGTACCTAAATAAAAAAGTTGGTATACTCTAAGTACTTATTTGTAATATAAGCCCTTTATGAACAAACAAGTTTCTATACTTTTTCCTTTAAGTTAAATATATATTTTGGTACCTAAACTTTGTTTTCAGTTATAATTTGGTACTTAATTTTTTTGTTCAATAAGATATTGGGCCCAAGTCGGGACCGAAAAAATTATTATTTTAGAGAAGCTATTAATTTATCGAGTATTAATTTATAAATGTTCTATTGTATTTGATTCAAATTAAATCTTAAACTTGACTTCTTAGCCAAATTAATAATACCGGTAAATGGTTTGTTTAAAATAATTTAAATTATAAAAACAAATTTATGTATTGATTTAAACAAAAAATGACTTAATATCTAAATAAGAGTCCAAATTATCTCGTTTTTTCTTTTAGGTGCTTATGCTTTTTTATGCCCCTTTTAGGTGCCCAAACTATATTTTTTGACCAAAATAGGTGCCTCAATTGACCTTAAAATAGACAAAAAAAATGAAGATACAAAATTAGAACTTTTAAGATACCAAATTATAAATATTCAAATTCTTTTGAAGAAACCAAATTAAAACTTTTAAGATTTTTGAAGAAATATATGCTGATTTTTCAAAAATTTAAAAACCAAGGCTTCATTGGCCGCCCCTTTATAGAAAAATAACAAACATTAGTAGTTTGCAATGTTGTAATCGTACATTGCTAAGATATGTGTTGATTAGGTGTTTTATAGGTCTAAATTTGAAACTCTTTTAATATTTTGATTAGGGGTTGACATTCGATTGAGTCGAATCAAAAAATTTTGAATCAGTCGAGTTGAAGACTCATATTTTATAATTTAAATTTTATTTCCCCCCGAGTCATGACGAGTTTATGAAATTCGAGCCGAGTTAAGTTGAGTCGAATTGTTCGAGTTTTTGTTCAAATTTAAATGTAAACATTTATAATGTTATGGTACTAATTAGTTTCAATTTAAACGGTTTTCTATAACCATATACGATACATATATATTTTTCACATTTTTCATATGTGATATATAGAGAGAGAGAGTATTAAGAGCTATGGTTAAGAATAAAGAGTTGTGGTTAAGAATAAGTTGTTAAGTCTGTTAAGATTCTGTTATCATGTTAGTTAAGCAGTTATTAGAGTTTCTAGTTATGTATATATACCCTACGCTCGTTCATGAATAATATGAGTTGATTTTGAGGTTTTCTTTCTATTCTTTCTTTCACATGCTCTTTATTCTTACATAGAGGCAGAATTGAGATACTCCACTTGAACTTAAAAATTAATCAACTAATTATTAAAATTTTCGAGTTGAGTCGAGTTAGTGAAATTACAAGTCGAGTCAATATGAGCTGACTATTTTCGTATCATGTCGTATAATTCAATTTTTTGCATTGAGTCGAGTCGAATAATTTAATTTTTTTATTCGAGTCAAGTTTTACACAATCTTAACTTCAGTGCAATTATATGGTTGTATATGTTTACTTTTATCTTTGTAAAAATATAAACATATTTTTTCAAAAAATATATACGTACAACATACAAATAAATTACTCGAATCTAAATGTCATGAGAAGAAAAATATCTCACGTTGAAACCACTCAACGATATTAATTGGAATGTTCTTATTAAATGTGAAAGATTTAAATAAAAGGCTTAAATGAAAAATAGGTGCCCAAAGTATGTTTTTTGAAGTTTAGGTGTTTAAAGTATTTTTTTGTAAAATAGGTGCCCAAAGTTTCAAAAATTATAATTTTAGGTGCCTAAAGTATTTTTTTGTAAAAATAGGTACCCAAAATTTCAAAAGTTAAAATTTTAGGTGCCCCAAATATGCTATGTGTCAAGCATTGATTGGTTAAAAAAATTTAACACCCATTAAAGGTTAGACACCTGAAATTATAACTTTTGAAACTTTATGCACCTATTTTTACAAAAAATACTTTAAACACCTAAAATTTAAAAAAATGTATACTTTGAGCACCTATTTTTTATTTAAGCCTAAATAAAATTATGAGGTCCGAAAAATGAATTTGGAGTGGATTCATGAGCTTAATTTTCATGAATTGTAAGGTGAATTTGTAATGGATTTGCAAGTAAGGCCCAAAATCAATAAGGCTAGGGCTTGAATTTGCCCCAAAATTGATATCTGCGTACGACTTCAATTCAATCCTCTGTTTGAAGAAAAAAAAGAGTAAAATGACTATTGAACTTTTAAAAGTTACAAAATAATCATTAAACTTTCAAAAGTTATAAAATAGGCATTAAGTTTTAGTTTTTATTACAAAATAATAATTGAGTCGTTAACCACTGTTAAATGGGTGACGTGACAGTCAATAAATTTAATTTAATAATACATTTAATCCTTCACATTTACAATTTAATTAATTTAGTCCTAACTCGAAAGCCTAGGAGATTTAGGGGACTAACGTTTCCCATACTTCACCTTCCCCAAGTGAAAACCCAATACCCCTCTTTCCTCACCCTTCCCTCCTCTAATTCACTTGTCATCGACTTTTTTTCGTTGGGGGTTTCATGTAGGATGATGGAGCTTTCATGTTTGATGCACAAATAATAGAGAATGGGATATGCAATCTTGAGAACATTAAAATGGCGATGTTTGACCTGCAATTTTCATCTTCAGAAAGTTAAAATGAAAGAACTATCATGTGTGATATCAATGCTTATCCCAACAATCAAACAATTACCCTTGATTTGCAGCCCTATCACCGTCAGAAGCAAAGGCCATGACTTTTTTTTTTGTACAATATTTTTGGGCAAACGCCAAGCCACATTCTAACCGAACATGAGCTTCGACAATCCTATAACAGTCATAAAAAAAATCAAATATTTCTTCTTGTGAACATTGGAGAGATTGCCGGCGTTAAAGAACCGCGACGGATGAGGGAAAAGGGGTATTGGTTTCCACTAGGGGAAGGTGAGAAGTACGGGGAACTAGGAAGTTAGTCACTTAAATTTTTAGGTTTTCGAATTAAGATTAAATTAATTAAATATATAAATATAAAAATTAAATATGTTATTATACAAATTTTATTGACTGTCACTTGATTATTTAACGGCGGTTAACAGCTCAATTATTATTTTATAATAAAAATTAGAGTAAACTACACCAGTAGTCACCGAACTATGGTTTCTTTTCTATTTTAGTCACCGAACTATTTTTTGGCAAAAACATCGCGAACGTTATGTTTCCTTCCTATTTTGGTCACCGGCCGTTAAAAACTTAACGATTTTGCTAACGTGGAATTTTATTTTATTTTTTTAATTTTCCATGTTATTTCTTCTCTCTCCTCGTAAGCAATATATGTTATTTTATAATATTTTTATTCAAACTAACAAGATGGTGACACATATCACTGCCTATTAGTGAAATAAAAGGAATGAAAAATTAAGCCCCTTATACAGCCAGAGAGATGGTGACACGTGTAACTGCCTAATAGGATGGTGACACGTGTAAACTGCCTATTAGTTGAATCTCTCTGGCTGCATAAGAGGCTTGATTTTTTATTCTTTTTATTCCACTAATAGGCAGCGAGACGTGTCGTCATCTTGTTAGTTTGAATAAAAATATTATAAAATAATATATATTGCTTACGAGGAGAGAGAATAAATGACATGAAAAATTTAAAAAACAAAATAAAATTTTACGTCAGCAAAACCGTTAAGTTTTTAACAGCTGATAACCAAAATAGGAAGAAAACATAACGTTAGTATGTTTTTGCCAAAAAAATAGTTCGGTGACTAAAATAGAAAGGAAACATAACGTTAGTGATGTTTTTACAAAAAAATAGTTCGTTAATTAAAATAAGAAATAAATCATAATTCAATAACTACTGATAAAATTTACCCTAAAAACTAAAATTTAATGTTTATTATGTAAATTTTAAAAGTTTAGTGATTATTTTCTTTTTTTTCGAGATAATTTAGTGATATTTGTGTACTTCACCAAAAAAAAAAACAAATAAAACCCCCCAACAAAACCCAGATTTATCTCACGCATAAGTTTCTTTTCTATTTGTAAAATCAATCAGCTAGGGTTCTTAATTGTTACAAAGATGGCAAAATCGATGAAACTGGCGAGCTTAAAATCCGTTGAAAACGCCCACGACGAGTCGGTTTGGACTGCCACGTGGGTTCCCGCCACCGACAGCCGCCCGTCGCTCCTGTTAACCGGCTCCCTCGACGAGACCGTCAAGCTGTGGAGGCCCGACGAGCTCGACCCCATCCGCACCAACACCGGCCACTGCCTCGGCGTCGTCTCCGTGGCCGCGCATCCTTCCGGCGTGATCGCCGCCTCCGCCGCGCTCGACAGCTTCGTTCGCGTGTTTGACGTTGACACCAACGCTACAATCGCCACTCTCGAAGCTCCTCCGTCCGAGGTCTGGCAACTTCAATTCGATCCCAAGGTAATAAATCTTGCTCGACTCTTTTCGCAACGAAATTTATGAGAATTTATTATAATTTATAGCTGCGGAAAACCGAATTAGTTCATGAACTGTTTGAATTTTTTAAAATTCGAAAAGGCTACTGATAAATGTTACTAATGTCAAGGTCGTAGACGTAATAAATTGCGGTTAGGGATGCGGGTGTAACGTTGTGTTGCGGATGGTTTTTTTTCTTCTAAAAATTAACTATAATTTTAAATGTGGTTTGGGGTGTTGCAACCATCTCCAAAACCGTTAGAATGCGACCGTTGAGCTACGATGCGGCCGCAGTTTAATAATGTAATAATCTAAACGGAAAAAATCCAAATTAAGAATGGATTAATGATATAGTTCTCCAATGCCTCCATTAGTGTTATCTTGTTGCCTGATTGAACATTCTAGGTAACATATGTTACTCAGACTCAGGTTAAGTGGTCGGACACGGGTTCTATTGGCTAGATTGGGCGATGCTTCTTTAGCTTTCAGTCTTTATCGAAGAATTTTTTGGAATTGTCAACAATCTCTAGAGCAAGTGGTTAAAGTTCTCAGTTGACACACTCTCCTTCTCGGTCGCGGGTTTAAGACCCAGTAGGAGCAAAATTTCCCTCCTCTCTTTAGGTAGAAATTGTTCGAAAAAAAGAGAGAATCTTCTGGGATTCTATTGCTGGTTTACTTATGATTGAAGTGCTATGGTATTGATTTTTGTTTTATTGAATTGTTTCGATTAGTGTTCTAACGGTAGCTTCAAAACTAGGGTAAAACACTCGCGGTCGCTGGGGGAGGTAGTGCGTCAATCAAGTTGTGGGATACTGCAACGTGGAGGTTGGTTGCAACTTTATCAATTCCGCGTCCTGAAGGAGCCAAGCCATCTGATAAGAGCAGCAGCAAGAAGTTTGTCCTATCTGTTGCATGGAGTCCAGATGGAAGAAGACTTGCGTGTGGCTCGATGGATGGCACGATTTCCATTTTCGATGTAGCCCGTGCCAAATTTCTACACCACCTTGAAGGCCATAACATGCCTGTAAGGTCTCTTGTCTTCTCTCCTGAACTTGATTCACGGAAGTTATACTCGGCCTCGGATGACGGTCACGTGCATATCTATGATGTTGAAGGGAAAGCTATAATTGGGGCCATGTCTGGTCATTCTGGCTGGGTGTTAAGCGTGGATGTAAGTCCCGATGGAGAGGCTATTGCAACCGGCTCTAGTGACAAAACTGTAAGACTCTGGGATTTTAAGATGAGAGCAGCTCTACAGACAATGAGCAATCACACGGACCAGGTATGGGCGGTGGCTTTTCGACCCAGCGGTCGAGGAGGTCGTCTCGCTAGCGTTTCCGATGACAAGAGTATATCGCTGTATCATTGTTCCTGAGTGTTTGCTGCTTGTTGAAATCGAAACCAGTAAGGATTTGTTTTTCATTACAAGATGATGTTACATTTTTAGCTATCACCGATCCGATGAATATGAAACTTGACTTTAGACTTTGTTCTGTTTATTTTTCTCGCTTCTCGTAAACTCGAAATACGATTTTCGCACCATTACATGATGTCCTTACTCTATATGAAAAAATTGGTACATGGAAATGCAATCGATTTGTAAGATTGGGTGGTCCATGAAGAAGCCTGGAGACACCAGTCAGTCAGTACGTACAAGGGCAAGGCATTCTTTTTTAAAAGGTATAATTGTGCCTCAGGTCCGTGTACTAGTTATGTTTGAATTTAACCCTTACATTTAAACCACGAAATTCGCATAAAACTATTTTTTTGTCAATAACTCAAAAGTATCAATGGCATATTTCACTTTCTTAAATCATGATATTTTAGTTTAATAGTATTCTGTTTTCGATCTTAATAGTGTTATCAAAATCGGACTAAATCTGTCGGTTCAATTGGTGGTTCGACCGGTTCAATAAGCAACGCTGAATCTAATATAGCACGAATTGTTGTAACAGCCAACAGGGTCCGAGTTTTTATAGGACTTGTGGCCATGGCTCCCAAAATTTTGAGAAATTTGAATTTTTATCTTTAAATTTTTTATGAGATTCAATTTAGCTCTCTCAAGATTTTTAAAATTTATATTAAATTTTAAATTTTTGAATATTTTTAAACCTCTCAAAAGTATTAAAATTTTTAGTTAAACTTTCAAAAATTTTGAAATTTTTTGTTTAAGCCTCTATTTTTTTTTTAAATTTAAGTAAGACCAAATTATTACCTCAAGTTCTACCACCGTGAAAACCGAGAACAAGAATGAAAATATACTAAAATATAGTTGAGCCTCTATTATTGTTGGATTGACAATCGATCATTTGAGCATGTTTAATTTTTACGATATTTCATTTTATTTAGGATATTTAATTTTACTTTTTAACAAGAAATTAAATTTTATTAAAATTATAAAATGCATAACAAAATATACTTAAAACATCAAAAAAAAAATTGAGGACTATATTCACTAAGAAATCTCAAATATAAAAATCAAAGGGTGTAAAAAGAACAAACTAAAATCTGACTATATTCATCTTCTATAAAAATTCAACAAACAATTCTCTATATCTTTACCAAACTAAACGGTTAAGTAGTAATGTAGGATAGGTGATCGGCAAAATCAATCTCACATACTACTATGCTAATAGTTTTGAAAACATCAACAGACTTTCACAAAAGAGACTTAATCATGTGAGATCGTCGGCTTAAAACTGACGAAAAACGTGTCACAATATAAAAAAAAATATGTTACAAAGGCAGACGAAACAAAACGTAATCAGATGTACGAGAAAATAAATCTAAATACGAGACACTCTAAAAAAATTAAAAGAAAAAAAGTACCCAAAGTTTACAACCAACATAAAACTTATGTGTCACTAAAAGCGTAAAAATACTAGAAACAAATGTGAAAAATACATTGAATTTTAAACAAAATAATATAATAACCAGTTGATCTAGCGGGATGAAGTGTTAGGTCCCTTAAAAAAATCAAAAATTTAAATCTCAATATTATAAATAAAATAAATTAAATTTAGAGTATCATTCCATATTAAAACCTTTGCAAAATCAATAAGCTAATGAGTCGATTTGACGTGGTTAAACTAAAAAAATAACAAAATATTTATTATTAGTCAATAGTATTGCTTATTACTCCCTCCGTCCCAACATGTGCCAAGCTTCTGAAATATTCTTTCAAACCATTTATAATCAGCTGTGGCTCAAGTACGTTGCTCTCATTACGTGTCAAAATTTAACTGGCGATGTCCACGCAATGTAGTGAGATCAGGCGGCCAATGTCGGCTGCGTACCGTAAAATATTGTGGGTGCAAAACACAAGAAAATCTTATCTCGATCCGTATATATAGGTAAAATATTTAGAGCGCCAGCAAATGGTTTGGAGGATTTCGTAGTGTAATGTCTGAAAGCCGTCATTTTCCTTTTTGGTCGGAAAGTATTTTTTTTATCTGTCGCTTACTATATTTGTTTACATGAAATCACAAACATACCCTTCCTCTATTTATAAGCAACGAAATATTGAGAAAAAATGGGAAAAAAGTAAACCATTTATATATATATATGACAATATTAGTGTAATAAGAATTAGAGTGGAGTCCTTGTCAAAAAAGAAGAAGAAAGAATTAGAGTAGCGTATCCAATAGCGGATCCATAAATATTTTGAGGGTAGTCACACATAAAATCTCAAAAATTTTAGAGTGAACATAAGTCATAAAAAATAAAAAATGACTAATTTATAAAATAACAAAAGTGAAGCCAAATATGTGAACTTTAAAAAATTTAAAGTAGACACAGTCTCACCCAACCATACACATACATACGCCACGAATCTATGATTTAATCAATTGAATTGATAATAAAATTGTTTGATGATTTAATCACATAATCGACTTGATTTAGTCAATGTCGTCCCTGGGCCAGGGCAATAGGGGCCCTTGCCCAAGGCCCCCACCTTGCCTAGGGCCCACGCCTAAGAAAATTAAAAGCATAGTTCTTAGCTTTTACATGTGAATAAAAAAAATCTAGTCATGAACATATATATATATATATATATATATATATAGCTAAATAAGTTTCGAGGGTCTCAATAACAAGTATAAAAAAATAAATCGTAAGAGTATGCTCATATTAATAAATATTATGGGAAAATCGGGCTCCTAATAATAAGTATTAAAAATAATTCAATTTTTAAGAGTATGCTCGTAATAACAAATATTAAAATTAAAATTTTTAATACTTGTTATTAAGGGACCTATTTTCCCACTGTTTATTATTACGAGCATACTCTTAATTTTTTTCAATACTTGTTATTATAGACGTACTCTTAAAATTTATTTTTTTCAATACTTGATATTATATACATGTATTTAAATAGGGGTATGTAACCGCAACAAAGATCATTATATAGCGGTAGAGACACCATCCAAAACCACAATACCTGCAACCGTTATGTCCACAATAGCATATGTTATTAAAATTTTTCACAACTGCAATACCCCCAGAGATAGAAATAACATTTGTTATGTCTGCAATCGTGATAAACGCAATATAACCGAATATACAATCGCAACCGTAATTTAAATTCCTAATTTATGGCCCAAGTTTTAAATTCGCCCTAGGGCCACTAAAATCTAAGCAACGGCGTGAATTTAGTGAAAAAAATTATGAACAGAAAAAACAAAGTGAAACTTGGTAAAATCATAATGTTAACAAGAACATTGAGCTTTTCATTTAATAATATTTACAATTTGGTTCTTAAACCTTTTTAGATCCACATTAGCTTATGGACTTGAATTTTAGACCATTTTAATGACGAGATAATTTAAGATAATAACACATGTCATAATCTCAAAATGCTGCATCGTTAAAAGGACTAGATATGAGAAAAAAGTTATAGAAATCGTGACTAATGTGGATAAAAAAAAAAGAAAAGAAAAAACTACAAATGTAGGAACTAAAATTAGTTTATCCCAGGATAAATGTGATAATGATTTTTTTTTACTAAGCAATGTTACAGTAATATTCTCAAGTCAAATGTTAGTATTCGAACTCATACAATGAGTGAAGCGGATCAGCATCCATGACCACTAGGCTAATTAGTGGATCCCATATGATTAGGGATGGACATTTCATCTGAGTTTTTTGTGAAAAAATTGAGTTCTATTTTAGGGTAAAAAATATCTGATTCGATTGACTCATGACTAATAGTATAATTTTTTTCATATATTTTATTAGAGATATTTGCAATAATGCCCCTTTTTATATTTTACACGTAGGTCCTTAACATTAATATTTTTATAATTAGATCTTTAAAATTATTATTTTTACAATTAGATTCCTACAATTGATTTTCTTATATAAATCGGCTAGGGTTGAGTTCACGTTAAGATATATGATTTTTGGGTCAAATTTATTTTTTTAAGGATGAGATCGGATTAGATTTAAATTTTCAGTAATTATTTTTACGTTAAATTCGGGTCAGCCAAAAACTCGACTCAATCCGTGTTTATCCCTGCATATGATAATGATTTTTACTTAATAAAAGCACTTTAAATTATTTTTGGAAATGACTGGAGACATAATTTTATGGCAGAATTCGGTAAATATCAACAACACAAGGCTTAAAACACCGACCAAAACTCAAAAAAGGCATAATTTTAGTCTGTAAAATATAAAATAATAATACTAATGTCGGAGCCTCCAAATTGAAAATCCCACTATTTGTGGCGACCACGAATGTCCAACTAGACCATCTGCGCCACCCCCACGCTTTTGGACCCCACTCCAGTCTACCGTAACATAAAATTTAAAACAAAATTTCAAAGCGTAAAACACACATGTAGTCCCTAAATTATGAAAAATGATCATTTTGGTCACTATTTTTTAAAAATTATAAAATATTCATTAAATTTTATAGGTAAATTACACGATGGTTGCTAAATTAATCAAATTGTTATACTATTTATAACGTTCAACGGTCATTTTATAATAGTTTAATAAATTTAATAATTATTTTGTATTTTTTCAAAGATCAATAAACAAAATAATTATTTTTTCTACATAATTTAATGACTATATATGTACTTTACGCAATTTTAAAAACACAAAATGATTATTAAATCTATTAAACTATTACAAAATAATCGTTGAATGATATAAAATAATATAACAATTTGATTAATTTAATATTTTTTTTGTAATTTAAAAGATTATAAAATGATCGTTTTGGTCACTATTTTTTTCAAAGATTATAAAATGTTCGTTGGATTTTATAGATAAATAACAAGACGGTTATTAAATTAATCGAATTGTTATAATATTTTATATCGTCCGACGATTATTTTGTAATAGTTTAATAGATTTAATAATTATTTTATATCGTTTTCAAAGATCGGTATCCAAAACAATCATTTTTTCCCATAATTTAATGACTATAGATGTACTTTACTCAATTTAAAAAAACTTAAAATACAAACTAGCTAGTATAGTGAGACAATCTTTAATTTCTTAAACAAAATTAAATTCGAATTTTGATATTATAAAAAAAAATTATATTAAAATGAGTATTTACCGTAATTAATCCGGATCAATTAAACAATAGACATACAAATGGTTATAAAGAAACATTTAAAATAATAATAATTAAAAAAAACTTTTAAACTTTTTGCTTTGTATATAAGTCACCTAGCCATTTTCATCTGCTTCATTTCCTTGCATTTTGATTTTCAAAAAAAAAAAAAGTTGGGAAAAGAGAGCAAAAATTGTGAGAAAAAAAGCTTTGCTTATTATTGTTAATCGTTTGCTTGTGAGTTGAACCGCCATTTTTCTGTGTGTTTGGTTTCTGAGAAAGTTTTTTTTTTTGGTTAAAGAGCTTGAGCTATAATCAGTTCATTTTTTTGGTCCGATCTGACTCGCCGAGTCAGCTTTTCCTCGACTCGGTCGTGCATCGGATGAGTAGATAGAAGGAAGATCGCTGTGTATAATCGCCATGGTACTCGATTGCTTCGCTGTTTTTCTTCTTCTTTTTTTTTGCTGAGTTGAATCGGCTGAACGTGCCAGCTTGTTATTTTGTTCCTACTTTACCTTTTCTTTTAGATACTTATTAGTTTCATTTTTATTTATTATAAAATATTTTTAGCAATCCTAATATTAGATTGGAAAATTCTTTGATGTGTTCCATGCTGTGGCCTTTTTTCGGCTTTTCATTTTATTTTGGAAAATGATGAATGCCTGAATTACGGATTAAAAAGATTCAAATATATAAGTTTCTCAGATCAGAAAATTTGAACGTTTATATTACTTGATTGAGAAATCGAAATGCAGTCCAGATTTGAAGTGACATTTGATCGGTTTTGCAGTAATTTTGTTTATATCTTTACGAGCTTCTGTGATGTGAATGAACTGTATAGTATAGAGCTAGGATCAATTTTCCAGTTAAAATGTACATCATATTATATTTGTTTTGGAATAACATGATTGAAATTTTACTAAAATAGCTCTTGTTTGATGTCAAACTGTTGATAAAATGGTTGTTGTTTTGTTCTTCCATGCCAAGTCTGCATAATGGGACAATGGATGACTTTTAGTCTTGGGTTTTGGATGGTAAAAAGTTGGTGGTAGTTATTATTAGTACCATAATTTGACTAATGTTGACAGTTGAAATGGAGGTTGAGGATGTCATAGTTAGGCCATGTTACTATGCCAGTGAGCTTGGTGAATGCCACTTGAGGTCAATTTATCATATCTTTTTGTGGTCTTGACCGATTCATGTTCTACGAGCGAAGTCCAAGCTATAATACTTGATGGAATTGTTATGATATTCTCACCGAATCTAAGAAGAATTTTTGTTTATGAGGATGCTTTGTCATTGAGTTATTGGCATTGATCTTTTCTTTTGTTTGCATTTTTCAACCATCTGTTACACCCTTTTATTTATTTACAAAATAGTAATATTTTACAGCTTGACAAACACAGCAGTTCGATTCATGTTCATCTTAAACTGATATACATTGTTTATGAATTGGATTGATCTTTAAGTTGGCATATTATCATTTCAAGAACTTCTATTGATTAGAGATGATAAATTAATTCATTCATGATCTTCTTCCTCAAACTCTATTCTTTTGTTCATTTTAAACGGATATGCATTGTTTATGACTGTGTTTATTTCTTTACATAGCTAATACTTTCATATTTTTGCAGGTTGCTCCTGTTAACATTATAGTAGGCTCTCATGTATGGGTCGAAGATCCGACACTTGCATGGATTGACGGAGAAGTTTTTAAAATCAGAGGCGAAGAAATTCATGTCAACACAACAAATGGAAAAACTGTGAGTTTATTTTTGCCTTTTGTCGGTATGTATATCTTGAACATGAGCTACTTATGACTCATTAGTTATGAGTTATATAGGCAAACAAGGCCCCATCAAGCTGTTTGTAGCTTAGCAGTTGGTCAGTACAATAGTTAGTATATGGTTTGAAGTGTACATCCAGACTTCATTTATTTATTTCAAAGTGGAACTTTGATGTTTACATCTCCTAGATTCTCTGTTGGTTGTTCTTATCCTTTTTTAGGGGGTTGGGGTGGGGAGTAGATTCTGTTCTTAATAGTCTTACTGACCTATGAACTGATTGCAGGCTGTGGCAAATATCTCAAAGGTTTATCCAAAAGATACTGAAGCACCTCCCGGAGGTGTTGATGACATGACAAAGCTCTCATATTTGCATGAACCTGGAGTTCTGCATAACTTGGTTATGAGATATGAGCTTAATGAAATCTATGTAAGATATTTTCTGTTCTTTCTCTTTCCACATGTTAAAGTAGATTTTGAGGAAAAGATGTGATTTAATTTTGAAGTCATCATAGCCTTTCATGCTGAAGTGCTATTCTTTTCTATTTTCCTCAGACATACACCGGAAATATCCTGATTGCTATAAATCCATTCCAAAGGTTACCACACCTGTATGATACTCACATGATGCAACAGTATAAAGGGGCTGCATTTGGAGAGCTGAATCCTCATGTTTTTGCTGTTGCAGACGATGCATTATAGGTAAATGCCCTCTGATCTACCGGATATCAGAATTTCCAATGAATACTGCCTCTGATTTATCATTTAAACAGGGCAATGATGAACGAGGGGAAAAACAACTCAATTCTAGTTAGTGGAGAAAGTGGTGCTGGTAAGACTGAGACTACAAAGATGCTCATGCGTTACCTTGCATACCTTGGTGGTCGATCTGGAGTTGAAGGGCGGACAGTTGAACAACGAGTTCTAGAAGTAAGATGACTTAAACCCAACACCCTCATGGCCTCCAATGAATTGACAAAAATGATAACATTTAACTGACTTGGTACTTCTGGATGTTTAATTTTTGCAGTCAAATCCTATCCTTGAAGCCTTTGGAAATGCAAAAACTGTCAGGAATAACAACTCAAGGTGAGTGTATGTTGCTTTGGGATCTGAAAAATCACAACTTTCTTCATACATGTTAGCTTATTCTGCTCCTCGTTTGTAATATCAAAGGCTGTTCTTGTTTCAGCCACTGATGCTGGTCGGACTATTTTAATACAAAAATCTGTTTCTCCAATAAATTTTTTGATTTATCAATTCTTTGAATAAGTTTATCTGAGTTTTCGTGCTTCCTGGTGCTATGCAGTCGTTTTGGTAAATTTGTTGAGCTTCAATTTGACAAGAAAGGGAGGATATCTGGGGCTGCTGTTCGTACATATTTGCTGGAACGGTCTCGAGTTTGCCAGATTTCAAGTCCCGAAAGAAACTACCACTGCTTTTACCTTCTTTGTGCAGCACCACCAGAGGTACTAAGACCTTGCTTTTAGACTTATCTATACTGATAATAATAGGCAATGACTGATAATGTTCTCTGACAATTTTAGGTTAAAGAAAAGTTTAAGTTGGCCGACCCTGGATCTTTCCATTACCTTAATCAATCGGACTGCTATGCATTGGATGGGGTAGATGATGCTCAGGAGTACATTGCAACTATAAGGGCCATGGATGTAGTTGGAATCAGCGAGGAGGAGCAGGTCAGTCAGTTCTTCTGCAAGTTTCAGAAAATAGTGCTCTCGTTGCATTCGTATTTTCACGATGAATGATCCTTTCAGGAGGCAATTTTTCGTGTTGTGGCTGCCATTTTACATCTTGGGAATGTTGAGTTTGCTAATGGAGCTGAGGTTGACTCTTCTGTTATCAAGGATGAGAAATCTAGGTTCCATCTAAATACTACAGCTGAGCTGCTCAAGTATGAGGCATTTCTTGAATATGTTTCTTCATTTCTTACCGTGTATGGATTGTTTTTTTTAGTCCACATGTCTCATAAACTACATGTGTATATATATATATATATAGGTGTGATGTTAAGAGCTTGGAAGATGCAATGATAAAGCGTGTAATGGTTACCCCTGAAGAAATTATTAAAAGACCTCTAGATCTTGTCGCTGCATTGTGTAGCAGGGATGCGCTAGCTAAAACCATCTATTCTCGCTTGTTCGATTGGTAAAGAAACTTTATCACTGCCTTTTTTGTCCAACCCGAGTGCATGAACTTCTGAAAAAGTTTTCTTTATTTCTATCAGGCTTGTTGATAAGATCAACTCTTCAATTGGACAAGATCCAAACTCAAAGCAATTGATTGGAGTTCTTGATATTTATGGGTTCGAGAGCTTTAAGTTTAATAGGTAAGACATTTGCCTTTACATACAATTAAATGGAATATTTACTATTGTAGCTAACAAGGTTTTGCACGTTTTCTTTTATCTATAGTTTTGAGCAGTTTTGCATCAATTTTACAAATGAAAAGCTGCAGCAACATTTCAATCAGGTTTGGTGAATTCTACACTGTTCTTTGCCCTACATCAGATGCTACCTTGCCGAAGCTTATTTTGAAAATATGGTTATTGTCTTTGCAGCATGTTTTTAAAATGGAACAGGAGGAATACACAAAAGAAGAAATCAATTGGAGCTACATAGAATTTGTTGATAACCAGGATGTGTTGGATTTGATAGAAAAGGTTCAGGATTGTGCTTGCTTATCTTTTGTTACTTTATATGAGCTAATCTTCCCACAAATGTGATTTCTTTCTTTATAAGTTTTAGTATTCTTCACTATCATCTCATGCATCTTGTTGCATAATGCGCATAATAAGTGCTACGCAAATGTGCAAGTATACACGTCGCAAGTAATAAAGTGATACGAGTATCGAGTATCGTCTCCACAGGGATTGGTTTGGGCCACTTTGCTTAAGTTACTGCACTGTGAAAATAAAAACACAATTGATAATAGAGGTTTTAATTAACGAGAAAACTAAGAGCAATAAACTAAAAGAATAGATGAAATTAAAATAGAGTAAATAGGCCAGGTTATCGTGAGTTGAGGTGTGATAGCCGATTGGATCGTCTTGGTAAAAGAGTGCAAGGGCAACTCAGTTGCCGTGGCAACTTGCACAGCGGGGTTGCCTTGGCAACTAATCGATGGTTGCCTGGGCGACTAGCTGGGCAACTACTTGGGCGTCTGTGCAGCAACTTCAAGGTTCGGCAGAGCGTTCTTCAATGGTTTCTTCTTATCCCTAAGTCGAAACTCTAGCTACTTGTGCATGCTTTGATAATACATCCCTGCCTGAATCAAGGGTGAACAACAACCAATCTTGCGCTCCTCTTAGCCGTTGAAATCCTTAACTTATTCCTAAGCCGGATTAATCTTCACCATCAATAGATTGAATAAAAACCATACTTATTCGTTTCTTGAATCTAACTCTCCCGATATTAGATAAATAGATGAAGTTACGAGATCCTCTCCCAATTCACTCGCAAACAAGAATAAAAGCCAAGAATGAGTAAACCTTGAATAGAAAAGTGCAAACTCTTATTACCTAAACAAAATCCAATTGTTTCTTACAACAACAAAACACAATAACCCCAACCAATCAAGTTAGTTCATGGTTGGGTTCAAAAGATATACAAAGAATAATCCCCAAACCATGAATCTAATGGAAGCAAAGAAGAAGAAGAAGAAATCAAACTCTCTCCCCCTTGCTCTCTTGTTGAAATCTCTTCCTTCTTGCCCTTTGGAGTTGTCGAAATTTTTCCTCTTCTTGCCTCTCTCTATTTGTCGAAATCTCCATCTTATTTATAGGGCTAGGCCAAAGTCCTTCCTTCTTTGAGGAGGAAGTTAAGTTGGAATTAAATTATCTTTAAAGAATATAATTCTTTATTATAATTATATTCCTACTAGAACTTCTCCTATCTACTTGGAATTTAATTCCTCTTTAATCTCTGCATGGAAATCAAATTCCTTTGGGTTTGGGCTTTGCTCCACGTCATCTTGGGCTTGTTAAGTCATCAATTTCGACTACCATATCACCTTTGCTCTTGTCGACAATTGCCATGACAACTGGCTCGGCGTCTCCTTCATGCATTGCCCTGACAACTAGTTCGGCATCTCCTTTGGCAAATGATCCTGCACATACACACAAAACACACCAAAGCAGCATCTTTTCCCACAAAAACTACCAAGTTATGTAATCAAGCTCAACGATGGAAGGAAACATGGATTAATGCATGAATGGCTAATTATACAACTTATATGAGCTTAAGTCTAACAATAATATGAGTAAAAAGGGTAATAAAAATAGTATTTTTGAACACTTATCACACCCCCAAACTCGAACTATTGCTTGTCCTCAAGCAATGCAAACTAACAATTACCTGCCAAGACTTTAATCATCGAAGACATGCTTCAAACTTGAATTCAAACCTCGGAACCGTGGCACAAAGTATGATCACCTTTTAATTTTTCGGATAGCACAAAAATTACCCTGAAGAAAACTATAATGCTCGTGACAATGTGTGCGCGCAGTTGTGTACAAGTTGATTTTCAAGATTCTATATGAACAATAGGCTTTTATCAATTTAATTATCAGGGCATTTATTTTCACTAGAGCCAATTTCGGGTACCTCTAGCAAAGTAAGCAATTTCTGATTTTATTTTAGTCGACTAGAGCCAATTTCGGGCACCTCTAGCGATTCTTTAATGTGCATTAACTACTAGAGCCAGTTTCGGGCACCTCTAGCAAGAAAGTACATCTACTACTAGAGCCAGTTTCGGGCACCTCTAGCAAAGAATTCAACTTTTAATTTTCAATCTTAAATTTACCCAAATTTTAAGCAACCTAAGTTCACTAAGTCTCTTTCAATCAACAAGCCACAACCGTGTAAAAAAAAAAATTCAGCATCATAGTAAAATTCTATGTTCTTTTCATTCAATCCTAAAATTAAAGGTTCTTTCAATTAAGTGCAGTGGCAAAAATTCATCATTGGATATTCAACAAGTCTTAAGCAATTAAATCCAATTAAAGGAATGACAAGTAACATATGCAACCTATATGTGATTGCTAAAGATGAATGCAACTAAACATGAAGCTAACTAGAAACCAACACCCCCCCAAACTCGAGAGAAGCATTGTCTTCAATGCATGTAAGAGTGAAACAAAATTTAAAAGAAACTAAATGAAATGAGTTAGTCGGAGAGGTCGTCACCTCGAGTGATAAGTTTCTTTCGTGCCGTTTGCTTGATTCATTTTTCATTCGGTGGTTGAATGATAGTGCCGCGTGAATAGCATTGCTTTGATTTGATCCATGTTTGCCGATGCAGGTTCACTTGCCTGGGCATCGCCAGTTACTGTTGTGGTTGCTGTGGCAAGTAGTCGGCAGTGAATTTCCTTAGCATGGTGGTTGTGAGTCTTGTTGTGGAAAAGAAAACCTGGAAACTAAAGATAATGAAGAAAAATAAAATCTCTCCTAAAAATTTCAAAAATAAATAAAGAGATAAAAAAATAACTGAAAATAATAGAAAGAAAAAAAAATAGTTCGAAAAAAATAAAAATAAAAAGAAAAATAAAATATCGAAAGGAGAGCATGCTCATGCACCTCCTAAGGTGTCAACTTCTTTGTTACGTTCTACATGGGCACCGTTGTAGTGCTTCAATCTTTGTCTGTTAACTTTGAATTCATGTTCGTCGGTAATGGACTTGATTATCACGGCACCATGGGAGAATGGTTTGACAACTTTGAATGGTCCCGACCATCTTGATTTTAGTTTTCCCGGGAAAAGTTTTAGTCAAGAATTGAATAAGAGAACTAGTTGCCCTGGCATGAATTGTCGCGGCAATAGTTTCTTGTCGTGCCATTGCTTTGTTTTCTCCTTGTAGATTTGTGCATTGTTATAGGCGAGTGCACGAAATTCTTCTATCTCGTTGAGGTACAACAAACGCTTTTGTCCGGCACTTTCCTAATCCATATTCACGGTCTTGATTGCCCATTGGTTTGTAGGTAATATTGCCCGTCCTCTGGCAACGATCCGATTGCTTGTAAAACTCTTGGGCATCTTTGTACAGTGTTGGCCAATACAAACCAGATTGAAAAACTTTGGCCGCGGTACGAGTTCCTCCAGAATGTCCTCTATAGGGTGAAGAATGACATTGTCGGAGTACATTCTGTTGCTCCTCTTCAGGGGCACATCGGTGTATAACCTGATCTGCACATTGTTTAAACAAAAGAGGCTCATCCCAAAAGTAATGCTTAGCATCATGGCGGAACCGCTTCTTCCCTTGGTGAGTAAGGCCATAAGGTAAAATTCCACAAACAAGAAAATTAACTAAATCCGCGTACCAGGGTATTGCCGAGGCGTGGGCGTCTGGAGTTTGCCGAGGCGTGCACGTCAAGAGCTGCTGCGGTGTCAAGGGTTGCCGAGGCATGCGCATCCATGGTTGCCGAGGCGTGCACATTCATGGTTGCCGAGACAACTAAAAGTTGTTCATCCGGGAATGCATCACATATCTCTAATGTTGGTGCATATATGAGAAAACTTGAGGATGGTCGTTTTCGATACTTCTTATAGTCCATCCGCACCCTCCATCGGGTTACTATATTGCTCAAAAAGAGTTTGGCCAATGTGCTTGTCACTACTCCCTTTTGCGTTACCATGGTGGAGGTGTCTTTCTTCTTTGTTTGCTTGTAGTCCATATATACTCTCCACCTTGCTACTATTCCTGAAGGCATAAATATATTAATAGGAAAAATTATATCCATTCTCAACCATTCAATTACCTCATTCTTGTCGACTTCTATCATGGTTGGATGTAGCCTTTGTTGTCGTGGCAATTGCTGCTCAAGCCAATTGCCGTGGCAATCAGTTGCCAAAATTTGCTGTAAGTCAAGGGAAGAACCAATTTTCTGAAAAGCTTTACGAATCTAAACACCGTTTTCTTTTGGCCTCTCAAATATCTCCATCAGTAAAGATTTCGATGGCTTCAAATCTATCAACCTCGGTTCCTCAAGACATACCTGCAATGGATGAGATGAGTTTTTAAAGAATTCAAAAGGTTCAACTATTAACTGCTCATATTCCATTGGCAAAGTATTATCATCTCGTTGGTCTTGCATGTGGTCGTGTAATTGCCGTGGCAATTGTAGATGAGAGCAATCTACAGATTCCTGTTTCAACATCAACGTTGTAACCTTCTGGGCATCAGGTTCCTCAGAATTTGCTGTAGTATTGTTGTTCTCAGCTTCACTGAGTGTTGTCGCGGCATTACTCTGTTCATGCTCCTCAATCATTACCGAGGCAATTTGTTGTTCAGGCTCATCATGTGTTGGGCAGTTTCTCTCATTGGCATCCTCTTGACTTTGAGGTTCTAGTTGTTCCCCACACATCGAAGAGCTTTCTTTGCATTACTCCTTATCTTCTTGCCTTGGGACATCAGTATCCCTAGGAATGAATTGTTGGTGCATGTTATCCATGACATATGTGGATCTCCCCAATTGATCTTCTGAATCCCCTAAGGTTGCATCCCACTGAGCTATCATCGTATCCATAGATTTTGATAGCTCTCGAATCTCTTCAATTGATCCGTCAAGTCTAGCCAAGGAAGCTAGTAACGTTTCCTCCAAGGAATTGGAATGCTCTTGAAAATGACTACATTGCCATGACATATCTGTTGCTGTGGCAAAATTGTTATGGTAAAAAAAATTTTGAGCTTTTTGACCATACCATGAAGAATTTTGCTGCTGGTTCCCTCTATGGTCCTCCATGTAGTTATATGCACCGAAAATGTGAGGGCAATTTTCAAACACATGATGTTCTCCACACATAGCACAAGATTTTTCCACGGTATAAGTTCTTTGGGCTTTTCTCGGTTGGTATAGGTAATCATCAAAGGGTGCAAGAGACTCTTGATTGGATTGGTTCATATCTTCCAACATCATCTCTCGAATAGATCGGCTTTTATTTCCCGACATGTTGATGTCTCTTAACTTGTAGCGCACCTAAATTTTTTTTTGATAAAACAAACAAAAAAAAAGTTAGTAAAACTAAGAAAAAAATGCAATAACAAAAACAACTAACACCAATTGCCAATCCCCGGCAACGGCGCCAAAAACTTGTTGCGCGTAATAAGTGCTACGCAAATGTGCAAGTATACACGTCGCAAGTAATAAAGTGATACGAGTATCGAGTATCGTCTCCTCAGGGATTGGTTTGGGCCACTTTGCTTAAGTTACTGCACTGTGAAAATAAAAACACAATTGATAATAGAGGTTTTAATTAACGAGAAAACTAAGAGCAATAAACTAAAAGAATAGATGAAATTAAAATAGAGTGCAAGGGCAACTTGCACAGCGGGGTTGCCTTGGCAACTAATCGATGGTTGCCTGAGCGACTAGCTGGGCAACTACTTGGGCGTCTGTGCAACAACTTCAAGGTTCGGCAGAGCGTTCTTCAATGGTTTCTTCTTATCCCTAAGTCGAAACTCTAGCTACTTGTGCATGCCTTGATAATACATCCCTGCGTGAATCAAGGGTGAACAACAACCAATCTTGCGCTCCTCTTAGCCGTTGAAATCCTTAACTTATTCCTAAGCCGGATTAATCTTCACCATCAATAGATTGAATAAAGACCATACTCATTCGTTTCTTGAATCTAACTCTCCCGATATTAGATAAATAGATGAAGTTACGAGATCCTCTCCCAATTCACTCGCAAACAAGAATAAAAGCCAAGAATGAGTAAACCTTGAATAGAAAAGTGCAAACTCTTATTACCTAAACAAAATCCAATTGTTTCTTACAACAACAAAACACAATAACCCCAACCAATCAAGTTAGTTCATGGTTGGGTTCAAAAGATATACAAAGAATAATCCCCAAACCATGAATCTAATGGAAGCAAAGAAGAAGAAGAAGAAGAAATCAAACTCTCTCCCCCTTGCTCTCTTGTTGAAATCTCTTCCTTCTTGCCCTTTGGAGTTGTCGAAATTTTTCCTCTTCTTGCCTCTCTCTATTTGTCGAAATCTCCATCTTATTTATAGGGCTAGGCCAAAGTCCTTCCTTCTTTGAGGAGGAAGTTAAGTTGGAATTAAATTATCTTTAAAGAATATAATTCTTTATTATAATTATATTCCTACTAGAACTTCTCCTATCTCCTTGGAATTTAATTCCTCTTTAATCTCTGCATGGAAATCAAGTTCCTTTGGGTTTGGGCTTTGCTCCACGTCATCTTGGGCTTGTTTAGTCATCAATTTCGACTACCATATCACCTTTGCTCTTGTCGACAATTGCCATGGCAACTGGCTCGGCGTCTCCTTCATGCATTGCCCTGGCAACTAGCTCGGCGTCTCCTTCATGCATTGCCCTGGCAACTAGCTCGGCGTCTCCTTCATGCATTGCCCTGGCAACTAGCTCGGCATCTCCTTTGGCAAATGATCCTGCACATACACACAAAACACACCAAAGCAACATCTTTTCCCACAAAAACTACCAAGTTATGTAATCAAGCTCAACGATGGAAGGAAACATGGATTAATGCATGAATGGCTAATTATACAACTAATATGAGCTTAAGTCTAACAATAATATGAGTAAAAAGGGTAATAAAAATAGTACTTTTGAACACTTATCACATAATTAATATTACTTGCTTATCTTTCCGCAGAAACCTGGAGGAATTATTGCACTTCTTGATGAAGCTTGGTATGCTCTATTTGATATGTTCAAGTTTTAGCAAACCTAACTCATTATTGCTTCTGTGCATATGTATATGATGCATAACATATTTAATAAAGAAAATACATGCATTGTCTGTCACGTTCCTTACTGTATTTTGCTTGTGGTTGATTTCATGTTTACTTGACCGCTTTATGCAGTATGTTTCCCAAGTCTACACATGAAACATTTGCTCAGAATTTGTTCCAGACATTCAAAAACAACAAGCGTTTCATCAAACCAAAGCTATCTCGTACTAGTTTTACAATTTCTCACTATGCTGGAGAGGTAACATGTTTTGCTTTTGTATATCTATATAATTTCTATGACTACGAGGATAGCTAAACTGCATGTTATGTTTTCCTCTCCCAGGTAACTTATCTGGCTGATTTGTTCCTTGACAAGAACAAAGATTATGTAGTGGCTGAACATCAGGATCTTTTGACAGCCTCAAAGTGCTCCTTTGTGGCTTGTTTGTTTCCTCCTCCGGTTGAGGAGTCTTCAAAATCATCCAAATTTTCATCCATTGGATCACGCTTTAAGGTATTACCGATCCAATTATCAACTCTATTTATTGAGATGAGTGTCAGACAGGGTATACTTATTTTTTTTTTCTAAATTTTTCCACAGCTATACCCTTGTTCAAATATGTTTTGGATAGAAGTGTCGAACTTGAGTACTTTGGAAAAAAATGAAGAGTACGGGTAATGTAGGTTATCAGGTTTCTCTGTGTTACAAAATGGAAACTAAAGTTCATTGGAAAATTGAAGCTTTCAGAATGCTTCAGAGCTCAGACCTACTTAAATAAAATGTCAAAAGTCTTTTTGATCTCTAATTCAAAATTGACCCTATTTTTCCTTTTGGCATCATAGTAGTGTACTTGTTCCTAGTTAGACAAAACCAAACCCTGATTTAGGATTGAGTAGTAGCATTCTCGAGTTAAGCATACAGAAAATAAAACTAAAGCAGCTCATACGCATTACAGTGCTTATAAAAACCATAAATTCAGTCATTCTTATAAGTATTGAATTGTTCTACATTAAATTTGGTAATAAACTGATGCTCTCAAGACTAATAAATGCTAGAGATGGATGACATAGTTGATAGTTCCCACTCTTCCATTTACATTTGCAACTACTGACTTTTTAACTTGGAATTTTATATAACTTCCTCTATGATAAGTGAAAAATATTTTAAATATTGCAGCTGCAACTTCAATCTTTAATGGAGACATTGAACTCAACACAACCTCACTATATCAGATGTGTGAAGCCAAACAATGTCCTCAAGCCTGCAATTTTTGAGAATGTGAATATAATTCAGCAATTACGATGTGGTGCGAGTATAATTCATCAGTACAATGATTTCTATTTTTTTTTTTGCCCAAACTATCAAAAGTGGTACTTTTGATGGCCATCGCAATTGAGATTGTGTCATTTTCTTCCTTACAGGGTGTTCTCGAGGCAATTCGGATCAGCTGTGCTGGATATCCAACTAGAAGAACATTTAATGAGTTTCTTAACCGTTTTGGCCTTCTTGCTCCAGAAATTTTGGAGGGAAAGTGAGTTGCAAATCCTATATTTTGTAGCTATAAATTCGTAATAAGTTTCGTGACAGAGAGGGACTTATTCATTCAGTGGATGCTTACCTTGATATTATGTAAATTAAAAATTTGCATCATATTTCTTAGTAATTTAAGGTTATGTGATAGATGCTCCGAGTAAAATCCTTTCTCATGGTTGATCAATAACTTGAACATGTACTATTAAACTTTTCTAGCCAAAATGCATACCATTGCATTATGTATTAACTCACTTTATTGTATATTGGTTGATATTGATAATTCTGTAATATGTCTTTTGTGGAACCTAGTTTAACTTTTCCCTACTGTTGCATATGATTTTAAAATTTTCTTTTTTGTGTGTTTGTATGTGTAGTCAGGACGACAAGGTTGCCTGCCAAATGATCCTGGATAAGATGGGGTTAAAAGGTTATCAGGTAACTGAAACGAATTTTGGTCATGGCATTTAGGAAATACAGTGAGACGAAAGGATTAAGAGGAGATCCTGTCAATCTTAGAAATGTAATTTACTTTCCTGTCTGCTGAAATCTAAGCCAAAATGGAGAACAGCTGAAGGTTTACCTAATTTCTTGAGCATTTTCTAAATTCCATGACTAAAGGTTTTTCTGTGATCATCCAAAAGCAACGATTGGTCTGCATTTAGTGAGTGTGTTTGTTATTTGTGTGTATTACACTCTGTTTAACACAATTTGCATGGCAGATAGGTAAGACCAAAGTTTTCCTCCGAGCTGGTCAGATGGCTGAGTTAGATGCCAGAAGAGCAGAAGTTCTTGGACATGCAGCCAGAACCATTCAAAGGCAAATCCGGACGTATATTGCACGGAAGGAGTTCATTTACCTACGTAAAGCTGCAATCATGTTGCAATCTCATTGGCGAGGTATCATTTTAATGTCATTAAAAGTTCTTTTTCCCTTTCAAAATGTATGAAGCTGATGACCTTCAGAAATAGAAACATGTTTTTTTTTTTAAATGCAATAATGTCTCTGGGATGCATTTTTTACGGCTCAGAGCAAAATGAAATGCATATCCTATTTGTGACCTGTCTGTTTTCCTTTTAATGTAATTAGGCATATTAGCCTGCAAACTCTATGAGCAGTTGAGAAGGGAAGCAGCTGCTGTGAAGATCCAAAAGAACTTTAGACGTCACATTGATAGGGAATCCTATTTAAATGTAAGGTTGTCTGCAATCACATTGCAGACTGGCTTAAGGGCAATGCCCGCTCGAAACGAGTTCCGATTCAGAAAGCAAACCAAGGCTGCAATCATCGTTCAGGTATTACTACAACTAGTTGAACATGTTCTCTTGTCTCTATAAAATTAATTTGATTTCGGAAAGCAAGTTGCACACATCATTGCTGCAGAAGTGAAAGTATCAAACTCAATTCAGAAAATTGAATATTGACTGAATACTATTTTCAACATTCAGGCTATTTTCCGTTTCCATGCTGCATACTCTTATTATAAGAATCTCCAGAAGGCTGCACTAACTACTCAATGTGGTTGGAGGAGAAGGGTTGCGAGGAGAGAGCTCAGAAATCTTAAGATGGTCTGATCATATTCTTTAGGACAACGTTGCTCACAAAAGCGTTAATACAGTTTGCATACGTTATAACCATTACTCTTAATTTGTTTAGGCTGCCCGGGAAACAGAGGCTCTAAAAGAAGCAAAAGACAAACTTGAAAAGCGCGTGGAAGAACTTACATGGCGTTTGTCGCTTGAGAAACATTTGAGGGTAATTTATGCCATTTAATGTTCTAACATATGTTATCATTTACAATTGCTGCAGTCTCATTTGAAACGTAATCATTATCTGTTTTTAACCTGTTAAACCTTTATAATTTTGTAACAGACTGATTTAGAAGAGGAGAAGGCACAAGAAATTGCCAAGTTACAGGATGCCTTGCATGCAATGCAATTACAAGTGGAAGAAGCAAATGAGAGAGTCAAGAAAGAGCAAGAAGCTGCTCGGAAAGCTATTGAGGAAGCTCCTCCGATCGTCAAGGAGACTCCTGTTATAGTTCAGGACACTGAAAAGATCGATTCCTTAACTGCTGAGGTAGAGAGTTTGAAGGTAAGGATTCTAATATGCATGATTGTGGTCGGTTCTTCACTGTCTATTTCCTTGCTTTGGATTCTATAAGAAATTTAATTTGAATAGATGCAAAACAATTTTATTTCCTATTTAAGCATATAATGAATATTGACCGTTGTCCCATGTGCTGATATGATTTAAGTTCTGCCAATGGCTACAACTTCTGAAGGTTATCAAACCTGAAAATCAGATGAAATTGACAATCAAGATATGAATAAATGAAGCAATTAATGTTGATGAATCTATGAAGTTGCAGGATAAACATCAAGGATGTTAACAAATCAGTAATTACTTACTGTAGTCATCTGAAATTAGTAAAATCATGCATTTGCCTTGTGTTTCATCATTCGATGCATAATGTGGATCCTCTTTCACTTGCAAGATATTGCTGAGCAATCAACTTATATATATATATCAAGTCTTTTGAAACTTTGATGATAACCACAAGGCTGATGTTCATTTGTCACTGCAGGCTTCGTTGCTATCAGAAAGAAAAGCAGCGGAGGAGGCTCGTAATGCTTGTACGGATGCCGAGACAAGAAATGCAGAGCTGGTAAAGAAACTTGAAGACTCAGAACGGAAAGTAGATCAACTTCAGGAATCTGTCCAGAGGTCTGTGTTGAAAAGAAACTTGTTTGAATACAAACTAACAATACTTTGCATCAAAATGTTGAACAGAAAATAAGTGAAAAAATTAATTCTCTCTTTTCCTATCCTGTCTGGTTGTCAGTTTTCATGACACTCAAATGTCTGCCACACATTTTACTTCATTTACTGCTCTGCTTTTGCAAGCACCCTTGTCCCCGTTTTTTTCTATAACTTTATTCACTCTATGTTTCAGGTTGGAAGAGAAGCTTTCCAATTCACAATCCGACATTCAAGTGCTTAGTCAGCAGTCACTGGCAATATCACCAACTGGGAAATCCTTGACCACAAGACAAAGAACTATGATTGTTCCGGTAAAAATTAGATATTATTAGTTCATTTCACATCCTCGTATCTTTAGTACAAGCATAGAGAAATATAACCCGGTTATATGTTAATTAATTTGCAGAGGACACCCGAGAATGGAAATGTTATAAACAGAGAAACAAAGGTTCTATCGGTAGGGAATATCATTATTTGTGATAATTGAAACTGAAAATTTATAGGATATAAGATGTGGTATCAGTTAATATTATATTGCTTACTGCTTAGTATCTTCTCAGGACATGACTCTTGCCATATCAAATGTACGTGAGCCTGAATCTGAGGAAAAACCTCAGAAAAACCTCAACGAAAAGCAGCAGGTTAGTGGTCATTGAAATGCATGACACTTTTATTAAACTCGATTCTCACATCTTATCTGATAATTTTGAGTGGTATATTTCTATTTATATAGATGTACCGGTCCTGATTTATTTCTCATAATCTTTTGTGTTTCAGGAGAACCAGGACCTTCTGATCAAGTGTATATCGCAAAAATTGGGATTCTCTGGGAGCAGACCGATTGCCACTTGTGTTATTTACAAATGTCTTCTTCACTGGAGGTCATTTGAAGCTGAAAAAACGACTGTTTTTGACCGCATCATTCAAACAATAGCTTCTTCCATAGAGGTAAGCTATAGTTTGGCTCTTAAAGTTTTCCGCATCATCGTCATCACCTCTCTAAAGAATATTATTAATAAATCATGTCTACCTTACTGAAGGTCCAGGACAATAACGATGTCTTAGCGTATTGGTTATCCAACTCATCAACTTTATTGATGCTGCTCCAACGCACGCTTAAAGCAAGCGGAGCTGCAAGCTTGACACCACAAAGGCGAAGAGCATCGTCGGCTTCTCTCTTTGGGAGGATGTCTCAAGTAAGAAGCAGTGGTTTTATCTAACTGAAAACTTTATCTCACTCTTTCCATATATGTAATCAATTTTCATTTCCTGCTTTTTAGGGACTATGTGGATCTCCCCCCCAAAGTCCGGGGCTTTCATTTCTTAGTGGTCGCAGGATTAGTAGGCTAGACGACTTACGGCAAGTTGAGGCCAAGTACCCTGCACTACTGTTTAAGCAACAAGTGACTGCCTTCCTGGAGAAGATATATGGAATGATAAGAGACAATCTAAAGAAAGAGATCTCTCCTCTGATTGGAATGTGTATTCAGGTTATTTCTACTTTTTCAGTTCCTCTTCCGTTTTTTAAATGAGAATATGAGAAGTTTGTCATGATTCATGTATGCGTGGTTGAGTGTGTTGTGAAGCTTGGTAACTTACCGCTACTAGTTTCAGAAATTGCTTATCTACGGTGACTATTCGATACAATGCAGGCTCCTAGGACATCACGGGCAAGTATGGTGAAGGGACATACTCAAGCAAATGCCGTTGTTCAAAAAGCTTTAATTGCTCATTGGCAAAGCATTGTGAAAAGCTTGAACTGTTATTTGAATATAATGAAAGCAAACTATGTAAGATATGAAACTTTGCTTGAAAAAAAAAAATTGTAACACTCTTTTACTGATTTTACGAGCCTCGCTTTTCCGGTTCTACAGGTACCTGCTTTCTTAGCTCATAAAGTGTTCACTCAGATATTTTCATTCATTAACGTTCAGCTATTCAACAGGCATATCTCTGCGTGTCTCTTCGTGTCTCTTCGTGAATGTGATGTTAGAAAGTTAAAAGGTTATGATTAATTCTTGAGGCATTGTTCTTTTACACATTTGTGCAGTCTTCTTTTGCGACGTGAGTGTTGCTCGTTCAGTAATGGGGAGTATGTGAAAGCTGGTTTGGCTGAATTAGAACAATGGTGCAACGAGGCAACCAAGGAGGTAAACTCTCGGCAATCATATATGATTGTAATACCATTCCATTTCTTTGTGTCGGTTCCTTTACCTGAATTCTTCTTGTGAACAGTATGCCGGTTCGGCATGGGATGAACTCAAGCACATAAGACAGGGCATAGGATTCCTGGTTAGATTAACTTTATAGCTTCTCTTGTTCAATAACAATTTCTAATAACGATCTCGTATGACTCACTGCCGGAACCGTTTCTTTGCAACTCACAGGTCATTCACCAGAAACCTAAAAAGACCTTGGATGAAATAACTAAAGAGCTTTGCCCATTACACATCCCTTTCTCTTTCAGATTCATCACCTCTTAACATTTTTCCTTCGTTAAACCTTCAACTTTCCTTCTGGTGTTGCCGTTTCTTCAGGTACTTAGCATACAACAGTTGTATCGAATCAGCACAATGTACTGGGATGACAAATATGGAACACATAGTGTGTCATCAGATGTAAGTTCAAACTACCAAAATCCATAATGTTATTATGTCGGCCACTGAAATTTATAGACAAACTCATCATTGAACAGGTCATTGCAAAAATAAAAGTTATGATGACCGAAGACTCCAACAATGCCCTTAGTAGTTCTTTCCTGCTAGACGACGACTCAAGGTTAGTTCGTATCTCCTCTTAGCTTCATGAAGACGAGTACTATTATGATTTATACATGTACAATTCATATATGTCAATGCAGCATTCCGTTTACGGTGGACGACATCTCCAAGTCCCTGCAAGAAGTCGACATAGCCGATGTCAAACCTCCATCATTGATTCGCGAGAATTCCGGGTTCGGTTTCTTACTTCCCCGTTCAGAATGATTATCATCACGGTCACCACGAGCTATCGACGGTTCCCAAACCGTACTCATTTGTGCATATAACTAAACCATACTATTTATTTATATTTCCATGGTTTGCATTCTTTTCTCCATGTTACAAAAAGATGGGGTATTTCTTCAAGAAGCCATTATCACCATTTTTGTGATGATTGCAATACAGAAATAGGTTGGTCTTCTGCCCAAAAAGGGTATTTTTGGTCTTTCCGGGTTTTTAATTTTTTTTTAATATCTTTAGGGGGCAAGGGGCTCCATTGTTTTTTTTTTGTTTCTAATTGGGTTTTGCTTGGCTTTATTTTTTGTGTGTAATTAACTACAATAGTTGCATTTTATAGGGCATGATTTGTTGTTGGAGTTATTTGTGTAAATTCAATTTCCCTTTAGTATTGGAACCCAATGAGTGGTATAGAAAAGATTCGGATTCGAGTAGCTTTGTCAGTAAATTGTACTTGAGTTTTATCAAGTATTAAAAACAAAACATATATTACTATGACATCACATAAGTATGCTCGAGAAAAAATATACACTGTATAGGAACTAATAAAAGAATTTGAAACAAAAAAACACTTACGGATTCAGGGCCTTTAAAACTACAAATCAAAAGGTCACGACATTATTCAAGTTTAATATATGAGCTAGGATCCACTTATATAGTGTAAAATTTAAGTTTTATTATTCTAATGATCCAAAATAACGTGTAAAATTTTTAAGTTTTACATTGGGTCCAAACAAACCCTTCATATATGTGTGTGTTTACATGATTGAAATGAAAATGTGTGGAGTTATTTAAGTAAAATGATAAAATATAGGACCATTTCATTGATTTAGCCATTTATTTGTTGTGAATTTTACCTTCCCACCCCATAAATTCTAAAGTATAACGTTGTGTCCTAAATTTAAAAGTCTAAAACTTAAACTTTAAATTCTAAAATTTAAATCTTACGACATAAACTTAAATTTAATAAGTTTACGTGAACTAAAATTTATTCAGTTTACACATTTTTTGTATCAAATTTTTTTTATCTTAAATTATAGAAATAAATTAAGTGCAAAGTGTACAAATGTCACTAAACTAAGAAAAACGTTTTTTTGTCATTAAAGTTCTGGAAATTACAAAATTATCATTAAATTTATTGAATTGTTATAAAGTAGTCATTAAACTTTTAAACTATTACAAAACGACCATTAAAGTTTATCGAACTATTATAAAATGGTTCTTAAAATTTATCAGAGTTTTATAGTGTGTAGTAGGGGTGTTCAAACGGTTATTTCGGCCACCGACTGAACCGAACCGAATATTAACATTAACCAAAGTTTTTTTCTTTAACTGTTAACCGAACCAATTCTTTTTTTAAAAAATATTAATCGAACCAAATAAATGTCGGTTAATTCGGTTAATTTTTAAATTAACCAAAATTTGTTAATTGTTTTCTTAATCAAAATTATTACACACTAAAAATCTTTGAAAATACTTATACCGATGTAAATGTGTTAGCTGGGTGTAGTTAAGAAGAACTTACACCGGTGTAAATGTGCTAGTTAGCTGTAGTTAAGAAGAGCTTACATCGGTGCAAATGTGTTAGTTAACTGTAGTTAAGAAGAACTAATACCGGTATAAATGTATTATATATATACACTCGATCAATCACACCAAACTATTCCCCTAAACTCGAAAAACAAAACAAAAACTTAAATTGTATTAATAATATGTTAAATAAATATATTGTATTTCTATATAAATAATATAATACTTATGAAAATTATTTATAACTTAATAATTTAAATTATTTTAATATGTGGACTCGAGACCATGACATTATTTTTTTATATTATATTATATTTCTATATAAATATGATACTTTGTTAGAATTTGAGTTTTTTTTTCATTTGGGTTAGAAGTTGGGTTTCAAAATGGGTATGAGCTTAATATGTATAAATATAATATATTTTATATTTGTTATAATTTGGGTAATTCGGTTAATTAACCGGTTTCGAACCAAATTAACAGATAATCAAACTTTAAAATTTTTCTTAACCGTTAAACGACCGAAAAAACTTCGGCCGCCGCTGTTCAACGAAACTAATTCGGTTCGGTCGGTTAATTCGATTTTAACCGAACAGTGAACAGTTTAATGACTAAAAAGATTATTTTTATTTAGTTTAGTGACTATTTAAACACTTTATTTATAACAAAAACACGGCATAACATAAAAACAATATTTTTTTGTTTTTGCTAAAGTATCTACTGTCGATAACATAAAAACAACATTTCATGAATGTACAAACTTATTCGAAAATAAAAACCACACGATTCGAGATCAAACAGGATAAACCAAACAATAAAACCTCACTTGTCATAACATAATCTAACACATATAATGAGTAAAGAACCGAAACCAAATTCCAACAGCACAAGACAGAACCTAGAAGAGAATTAAGGACAATGCAACCTGTCCTAGACAATTTTAGACAACATGCATGAAAAAGAAAATGATAATTGATAAAAATAAAAGCCAATGATGAGTTGCCGACTTCTCGGAAGTTGTTGTCGTTTCTCACGGGACAGCCGGAGCACGGTTTCGGCGATCCATTACACGTATTGCCCACACGAGAAGGGATGCCCGGAAATGCCTTTTTTGGCTTATGGAAATCGCCACCGTTTATGGAGATACTCGAAATGTCGGAGCAGTTTGTACTTGAACCGCCATGTCCCACCATATGCGAGTGACGACTCTCGAGTTCCGATCGATGTAAGCAGCTGATATCTAAGATGCAAGGGGAGTTCTTAGAGGTTGGCTCGGGCTGTTGGAGCTTTTTGCTAAGAAAACATCCACCTGATCCCCAAACCCTATTGAGAGCATGAAGATGGCGAGACTCATGAAGATATGGCTGCATTTAATTCGAATCATAGTCAATCAGCGAATTTAGGACGGATAATATTTAACGTGGTTCGACTTCTCCGACTTATGATTGTTAAAAAATAAAAGTAAAAATCACTCACTAATAACATCAAAACTTGAAATTTTTGTACAAATAACCTAGAAACATTCCTTGCAAATACTATGGCAATTTTATATGGATAAAGCTACAACCTCTCTATAAAGAGGGAGTAAAACTCGGCTCGACGTGAAAAAAAGAAAACTATTTCGACTTAGTTTGACGTAAAAAATTCGACTCAACCTAACTTGAATCGTAATTGCATAAACTTGACTCGAAAAAAATTAAATAAAGTTTGAGTTATAAAATAAGACTCGAATAACTCGAAATTTTTAGTAATTAGTGGATTGATTTTCAAGTTCGAGTCAAGTCTTTCAACTTTGTCTGATATATATGGATAACATATGAAAAGAAATGAAAAAAAATATATTTATATCATTTATAGTTATAAAAAGTTGTTTAAAATGGAATAAATTAGTACCTTAACATTATAAATATTTAAAATTAAATTTTAACAGAAACTCGAACAACTTGACTCTGCTCGAATAAAAAAAGTTCAAATAAAGTTTGAGTTATAAAATAAGACTCACCAATGAGACTAACTCAAAAAAAATTTTACTCGACTCGATCAAATACTCACCCCTACTCTCGATACAATGTTTATATACCTTTCGAAATTTGACAAGTTTGTTTTGCATCCCAAGCTTTGCACGATGCTGCCTCCTCCTTAGAATCCCGTGATATTGTTTAGCATTGACATAAACCGGCTCGACTTCCGCAAGACCGAGAGGTAGCGGAATCCGTCTCGGCGTAGCTCCGGTCACCTGAGTCTAAATCCGAGTGAATTTAAATCACATTTGAACACAAGAAAAATTATCACAACAAAGGTTATGTGGAAATGAATTGCAGTTTATCTAAGCCTACGAGACGTTCTACAAACAATTAAGAAAGCTCAAAATATCATCGTACACAAAAAGTTATTGAATCGTTATGAAATGATCACAGAACTTTATCAAACTATTATAAAATGGTCATTAAACTTGTCTAATTGTTGCACAATATTCTAAAATTATCACTATTTTATAATGTATAGCGATCATTTTGTAAAAGTTCGATAAGTTTGATGGTTATTTTATATGTAACACCCTAAAAATATCCCCAATTTGGGAACCCTGAATTTTGAAATTCCTAATTGAAAACCCTAACTTTTAAGAATTTAATATGGGAACCTAACTGAGAAATTTGGGAATTTGATTATCCTAGAACAAATGTAGTGACCAAAATGTTTAAAAATAGAACTTCAGTGATCATTCTGTAATACAGGTAAGAGTAAGGACCCTTGTTTTGTGTTTGGCTTAAACAAAAAAAACAGCCCTCAAACTATGCTTTTTTCTACTTTTAGCCCTTAAACTATGATTTGGGCAAAATAAGCCCTTAAACTATCATTTTTGGTCAAAATAAGCCCTTAAACTATGATTTGGGCAAAATAAGCCCTTAAACTATCATTTTTGGTCACTTTAAGTCCATGGTTACAAAAATATCATTTTGTAGGCTTTCCTAACATATATATAAATATTTATGTTCTTTTTAAATTTGAAAATATCATATATCAAAATAAGCCCCTAAACTATTATTTCTGGTCATTTTAAGTCCGATAGTTATTTAAGTCAAAAGAAAATTATTTCAACTAATAAGATGTTGACACATCACAAAGATTTTTTTACCAATTTATAGTTTTAGGGACTAAAAGAAGAAAAATAACATAGCTTATCTACTTATTTTAATAAAAAAATAGTTTAAAGACTTAAAATGATCAAAATAATAATTTAATATCTATTTTCCCCAAATTATAATTTAATGGTTAAAAACAAAAAACATAGTCTGAAGCTGTTTTTTGATTTAAGCCTTTGTCTTTTACACTTTTAGGCATGATATTTATTCAACTTTTTAAGCCCTAAGGCATCTGGGGGGCATTCATTTGATATTTGCAGCCGCTCCCTCCCTAACCTCTCTTTCTCTAGAATAACGCCTCCCCTCACCCCTTTTTTCGATCGAATCTCCGACCAACTTCCATCGGCCATTCGTTTCGCGCATCGCCACCATTATCACGACCAGCAACATCTAGCGAATAAACCCCAACCATCAGCTTTTCTTTGTCGTGAATTGTTTGGGAGAATCGACGTTGAACCGTTCGGAAACCTTGTGGGTTTTGGCACCAAAACCATTCAGTTTCCATATCGATTCTCCTTGCGCCGCCGTGCTTCACCACCTACCTCCCTCGAATTTCGTTCTGGTAAGCCATAAAGCTTATGACCTTCATTTGATTCATGTGATTAAGTTGTGACCTTGGTTTTGTGCATTGCATGCGCCGTTCATGGTGGAGTCGCCGTCTTCGCATTATTGTGCTGCTGTTGCCGTCGCCTTGTCGTGCCACTAACGCCGTCACCGTTGTTCAACCTCAGCCACGTCTTGAGTCTTTGAATCGCCTCCTAAGTTAGTCTTGTCCTGGTCTCAGTAAGACATGTGCTCCTTCTCTTTTTGTCAAAACTATCGGTTCCAAAATACTCAATATACATGAATTAATCATGCTTTTCTAACCATCGAACCCCAACCCTCTAAATCTATAATTCCTCAACTACTCATGACCCTCACCGGAGTTTAAATACCAAAACCCCATATACCCCCAACCTGTGCTGCATTTGAATTGTAAAATAATGGTATTGCTATTTTATTATTATTTTATTTGTTTACTTGTATTAAAGTTATTATTATTACATATATAATATTTATATTAAATGTATCCAATCCAATTTCTAGTTTCTAATAAGCATTTTTTTTAAGAGTAAAACTTTCATAGATAGGCTGTGTAAAATTAATTTTACATAAGCCTATGTATTTACACTATAAAAACCTAAATTCTAAATTTTTAACCTTAACCCTAAAAAACTTAAACCTTGTATATTAAATTTTAAACACTAACCTTAAATTCTAAACCCTACAACCTAAACCTTTAAACATTAAACCTTAAATTAAAATCCTAATCCCTAAAACTAAACGGCGCGTGTAAACTAAAGTTTACACGGACTGTGTATCAAAGTTTTTTTTTTCTTGTTTTAAATGGTTTTTCATTCAAAGGAAATAATGTCTATAAGTATATTTATAGATATTGTGAGTCTAAAGTACAAGGAATTCGATTTAGATTGTAACACCCTTAAAACCGGCTCAATAGATTTTTTTTTATTTTCGATGATTGGAATTTATTTTTCGGCAATAAAATATGGGTAAAACTTTGATACACAGGCTGTGTAAAATTAATTTTACACAAGCTTGTCTATTTACACTATAGAAACCCAAATCCTAAATTCTTAACTCTAACCCTAAAAAACTAAACCACACACTCTAAATCTTAAACCCTAAATTCTAAACACTAACCTTAAATTCTAAACCCTACAACCCAAACCCCTGAACTAAAACCCTAACCCCTAAAATTAAAAGGCACGTGTAAACTAAAGTTTACACGGCCTGTGTATCAAAGTTTTTTTCCATAAAATATAGTTCCAAAATCATTTGATCCAATTAATTTTAATTAAGTTCAATATGGAGTTTTCATGAAAGAAAAATGTTGGAACAATATAATTAAAGGTTAATTTGAGGTGTTGGAGTTGTTAAAGGATGCTAAAGATGTGAATTATGAATCTGCCCAGAATTTTAGTCTTTGGCAGTGAGTTTGGAAATTCAACAAAAAATTCCATAAAAATGATTAGAAAGTGAGCCAAATACCATTGTATTTCTGGTTCGGTCTAGTTTTGTTCAAAACAAACGGTGACTGATTTCATATATCAAAAAATATGAATTTTTAAGTGATGAAAGGTCAGAAAATAAGTTGAATTTGTGATATTAGTTTATATGGTTGAAAAGCTCATCAAATCTAGTTTCTTTCAAAAACAAATGGAATCGAATTCTAAGTTGTAGATTATTTTATAGAAATATTTCTTTGAAGGTAGCGCGGACTGACAAATTATAAAATGAGTACCTTATTGGTGTTATTAATTTGTGCATGTAAGTGATAAATGTGAAGCACTCAAGTAAACACGAGAAATTGGGTAATTTAGTGTGTTCCTTGTGTGCTACACGGTTGTTTTGCATACTAGTTTACATGTTTTATTAAACTGATCATGTGCACATGACTGATATGTTGACTTTGCATAAACATATATATATATATATATATTTAAATTAAGCATGATTATAATATATGTGATGTGTGCCCTAGTACCTGATATGACAAGCATGCTCTATGGTATTGTTTAGTTGTATACGAATAAATTTATTAATTACTGCATACTGTAAGACTGCCTAGATTGATTCACTGGGGTACTTGGGTTATGATATGAAGTCTATGATGGTTTAGCCCTGATCCGGCTGATAATTCCGCCCGTATTCTGTTCATATGTTTCGGCTAGGGTAATTTTGCTTGTATAAGGTTCCTATGCTTTGGTTAAGGTAATTCCGCCCGTATAAGGTTCCTATGATTCGGCTAGGGTAATTTTGCCCGTATTCAGTTCTTATGTTTCAGCTAGGGTAATCCCACCCGTATAAGGTTTCTATGCTGCGGCTAGGGCAATCCCGCCCATATAAGGTTCCTATGCTGCGACTAGGGTAATTCTCCCCGTATAAGGTTTTTATGCTTCGGCTAGTGTAATTCTGCCCGTATAAGGTTCCTATGTTTTGGCTAGAGTAATTCTACCTGTATAAGGTTCTTATGCTTCGGCTAGGGTAATTCTGCCCAGACGTAAGGTATTCCCTTAGGATGGTACCCAAGCCCAATGGGCTCGGGTTAATGCCTGTATATGATGCAGTTCTAGGGAACTATTTCCAGGAGTTCGATTAAAGAAATTTCTTGGAATTTTTTACTGTGGGTCATTCCGGCGACCTTAATGTGACTCTTTCGATCGAATTAGATTAATCGTTCGGTCTGGGGTTGTTACAGGTTAAAGGAACCACTTGTGAAATCCGTGTATTCGATGTGTTTTTGATAAAGGAAAGGTTTTGTTTTTAGGTCACTTGAATGCCAATATATAAATTAATGTATCATGATGGATAAATGTGCTTTGTATAATAGGATTTATACATATTTTTCTCTTTAAGCTTTGCTATTGGATGAATAGGCATGCGAAGGCTTAAATCGAGATTTTTGCATATGAGATTATGCATGAGTGCCATGATACATGTTTTGCATATGGTTTAATATGCATGTTTTACAAAGGTAAAAAGGGCATCATATGTTTAAGCATAATGTACATAAAGTGTTTTGACTCTAATGATTTTAAATGCTTTAATGAGTATTTTTAGAGCGACCCTCCCTAGGCATTATTTGCTTACGTTCTTTCTCGTCAATGCAGGAAAGTAAGCTTTCGGGACAACAAGCAAGTGAGGAGGAATCCAAGAATTGAATCGTTTTAACTATGGTTTTTATAAGCAAACTTATAGTAATAAAAGGGCAATGTGAATAAGTTGTAATTGGGAGGGTTGTATGCTTGCTTCCTGTTTTGGACATGTTTCTTTTGGTATTCTAGACTTGGATGAGGCTTTATGACTTGCTTTGAGGGGTTGGGATATGAAATGCATGCTTTGGTAGAGATCATGCCTATAGGATCTTTGATTGGAATTGTTATGGTTTGAATGGTCTTCTAGCATGCTTGTTTGATTGAGGAAATGTTACTAGACTTGTTATAAGATGTTTTGGTGATGTATAAGGCATGTTAGATTGAGCCAAAGTGTCATATGTTCGACCAAGAGGTCATTACAGACCAGGCTGTACCGGTACAAGTCTTCAAAGATCGATACGTGGGGTTTATCTCGGCTCAAATCTGTACAAAATTGCACAGGCGTATCAGTTGCTCACTAACCGTATCGGTACGCATAGCAAAAAATTACATGAGGTATCGGTATGCTCACTAACCGTATCGGTACGCCTTTTAGCTACTAGAATCCTCTACTTTTTATATCGAACAACTGTATCAGTACGCTTGAGGATCATACCGATATCCTTTGCAGAATGTACTCGTATCGATACCGGAGAGGGGTGTATCAGTACGCTGTCAGTTATTTTTGGTAATATGCTTTCTAAAGTTTAAATCTTTGCACTTTAGTCCCTATTTCTTGATCATGCAATTAAATGAGTTTGGATGATTATTTTATGTAGAAATTTAACCAGCTTGTATGAAATATGATTAATTAAGGTTTGGTAACTCTAGATTTAAGTAAATCCTCTTAATTTTACAAAATTACAATTTGGCCCCTAGAATGCGTTATCGACCAATTAGATGTCAATTCGACGCTCGGTTGGATTATAATTTTTACCGTTGCTAGTATGATCACTATAGGACATAATTATGCAATTAGACAAGATAAAAAGAAAAAAAACGGACAATTTTCTTAATAAATTGTTTGGGTTTGTTTCAGCAAACCTATTGTAGCTCGCCCGATTCAGTCTGACATCTAGACCGGGTCGAGGGGGTTACATTATAATTTTTGAAATTTCAATAGTCAAAATAATTGTTTTTATGTAGTTTGATGATCAATTGTGCATTTTACTCTCTATTCATTCATATTGTTATGTATGGTAAGAGATTCCCAAATCCTATAAAATCAACAATTAATTAGAAACTTAGGATTATGATTCTAAGGAGAAGATTAAGGATAATCCAATAATCAATAATTCTAGCTTAGAGATATTGTCTTTCTTTATTTACTATAAATAGAGAAAGGATTGTATGAAACAATTGCGACATGTCAGCATTCCTCGTTTTCATTTAAAACATAGAATTTATACAAAAAAATCAACTATTTATTACAAATCACATACGATAGTTTTCCGACCAAAATCAATGCAGAACAAGTATCAAGAGATCTTATAATAGCATGTTGTCCACGCGAAGTAAACAGCCCACCAAAGCAAGCATCGACACAAGGATGTTGATCAAAAGCCTGAAATGGGATGATAAATATTAAGAGTTAATTCGTGTAGAATTAATTTTACATAATCTGTCTATTTTAAGTCTTAATCTTAAAATCTAAAATACTAAACTTTAGAGTCTTAAATTCTAAACCATGAACCTTAAACGAGACTCACAAACCCTAAAATTTATAGAATTATGTAAACTTTAATTCACACAGTCTGCATATTAAAATATATTTCGAATATTAACTTAAAACAAAACCAAGTAGAATGAAGTGAACAATGACTACTAAACATACCGTTGAATGGTTATAGTTTGGATAGAAAGGGCTTAGCAATGTGTTGGAATTGCTAAGCAAGAAAACCGAATTCATGTGACCCTCAATGTCTTTCCTACAACTTTCATCCCCACCTGATGCAAGAGAAAACTACTATGACATCAAACAAAAACACTGCTAAATCGTTGAATTCAGAGACGGAATCATGATAGAACGATGAAAAGGATCAAATTGTTCAACTTTAAAACTAACAGGGTCTTAAAAGGTGCTTAAACTATAGAAAATTAAAAGTCAGAATTAATTTCACTAATTTCAAAACTGTAAGGTTCTAAAAAATAATTAAATCATAAAAGTTGGAGAGGTCATGGCCCCTCTCACCACCGACGTGGTTCCGTCAGTGGTTAAACTTGCTAATTATATTGTGGATCTTAATTTTTAGATCTACAAAAGATGTAACTTTTTCCGGGATTTCTACGTACGAGATGAATTTTGTAGAGACGTGAGAAAAGATCTGATAAAACATTAGGTTGATGGGATAAAATGGTAATTCCTATGTTTAAACAACACAAAACATAGAAAGGGTTTGATTGTTTGTTTATGATAAAATTTACAAATGTGGTAAAAAAGAGAAAATAACATAAAAAAAGTATACAATAAATCCCATTTTCAGAAGCATCAAATACCAGATTCAGATGAATTGCATTGAGAATTGACTACTCTTAATCGATTAATCGTTCGAGCCGATGTCGATTCGTGCTCCGGTGATCGAAGAACAGAATGCTTTGCATCATGATAGTGCTGGGAGGGAGCTTCCTGTGGTATCAATTGAGCAACTCTATGTTCATTCGAGTTCCACCACGGCGGGCAACTAACAAGCAAATGGGACGAGGAATGAACCGAATTTTCATCGATCGTCGGCAAGATTCGAACCCGACTAGCCATCTAATTCACCGATTGTCTCAAAATTTCGATGCGAATCCGTATTTCACTCCAAGATTATCCACCAAAAGGAGAAGAAACAATGTAATGAGCTGTGGCATGTCTAAGTTATAATAGGAATGCAAGCATAAATGTTTACAATCACAAAACCGAACATGACATTGCTGTGCGAGAAATAATCGAAGACTTAAATCGTTAAAAACACCAGCTCGGAGCAAAGAAGAAGATGAAGAAGATAGCTTACCATGAATTATAACACTACCATTGTAAAAGCAAGAGAGAAAGTGAACTGGATTATTTAAGCTAGACTGCACGGAAAACAATCATTGTACGGACTATATAGTTTTATTTTAGGTCAAATTAAAACCCACTCCCACACAACTACTAATAAACTTATACATGAAGCTATAGAAAAAAATGCACTAAAAATGAAGAAGATTAAAAAAATGAAAAATTACAAAACGGTCACCACATTGAATACATCGAATTTTATTATAATTATTATAACGTTGCAATGATCATATTGTAACTTTTAAAAGTTCAGTGACGAAAATGATCACTTGAACATAGTTCAGAGACCTTTGGTGTATTTTACCTGAAAAAAAGAGAGAAGAACATAAACAACAATAGCAACCACTTCACCAGAAACAACTAATTTCCCAACCTAAACAAGGACAAAACCTGCATTGTCATTAACTCAAGAAAACAACTAAAGACTAAACCATACTGAAATGATCTGTCTGAATTGAATATGAAGGACAAAGATGGTGAAAAGGTAGAAAGAGTTATGGGATCTTACAAGGCAACGAGAAGAAGCAAAGAATTGTTGTGTTGGGAAGAACATTGGCATGTCCCCTTCCTTTCACTCTTTGATTTTATACTTTTCTTTCCTTTCTTCAAACATCTTTTTATCCGACGAGTGGTTTCAGTGGAGAAGAGTGTAAGGATGGTCCGAGGGGGCTGGGGGAGCGGTCACCCTTAGAAATTTGAATTTCGTATATGGTTCAAAAAATTTTTAGAAATTTTCTATGAATTTTCTATTAAAAAAATCTATTTTGCGCCCTTAAATTTTATAAGTTCGCCCCCTAAAATTTTATAGGTTCGTCTCTCCTAACATAAAACCACGTGTCCACCCTGAAAGAGAATGATGTCCATTCCAAGAGATTTAGGTTTGAGCAGCTTTGTCTGCAAGGTGTATAAATTTTATCAAAGGATTAAGAAAAAGTATAAACATGTATTACATTGCAATCACTCTAAGATTATTCAAATAATAATAATAATAATAATGATGTAAAAGAAAATGAGTTCTTTTAGAAAATATAATAAAAATAAGGGTAAAGTGCTTATGGTAAGGTAACTAAACTATGTTAAAATGATCTTTTAGTCCCTGGATTTTCGAAACTTACAAAACGATTATTAAGCTTTTGATTAAGTTATGAGAATGTCATTTTTTTCAAATATTACAAAATAATTCCTAAAAAAACTATTATTAATAAGAATCATTTTATAAACGAATCAAAAGTTCAATGATCATTTTAAATATCTAAAAAATCATTTTAACATAACTTAGTGATGGTTTGTATATTTTATCTTGAATAAAGACCCAACTATAATCAACTAAATTAAAAATCAAATTTTAGAAGTTTAATATTTGATTTATTCAACTAATACTTTACTTTATTTGTTTATTTTTCTTCAATGATGAGAGTAATAGGGAGTTATTCCACCCACCACCACTAAAATCCAGTACTTCTCTCTCTTACTTGAGTCATGATTATTTTCTTTTTAGTCTAATTGTGAATTTTACCCTAAACTCTACGAAATGGAAAAGTTAATCCTTTTATTTTAATTTATCATAATTTAACATTTTCATTGTACGAAAATTGGAAAGTTAATTCAATTGTTGGTAAATATATTAACTTGAATTGTTGATTTTTATTAATTTAATATAAAAATATTAATTTTTTATGTCAATGATTTAACAATAAAATTTAATAGAATTATCTGGTTTAATTAATTTTTAACTTTCAGGATGAGATTCGTTAGGGTAAACTACTTTTTTGTTCAATCCAGTCACTCAACTTTCAAAAGTTTCATTTCCATCAATAAACTTTCGAATTTCGTCCGTTTTGATCATTCGATCATTAAGTCTTTAACGTTGTTTAAATTTCTTGGATAAATCTATGAAAAAATCCTGAAACTTTCCTCTCAAATAAAAAAATTTGAACTCCTTTTAACTCATAAGCATTGGAGTATTTTCTTCTAAATTCGAACCAAGATAAGGTCAAAATTTTGATTTGGGTTTTGTCGATTTCAAAGGGATTTTGAGTAAAAAAAACTAAGATGAAGAAATAGGGATAAGTATGAACCTTTTGGTACTAGATACGTCGCAATTGATGCCCGATTACGATCAAACAACATGGAGAAGGATTCCAATCATGGGAAAGAAAAAGGTTAGGATTTTAGGGAATTTCAGAAATAAAAGGCTCAAAACGCAACTTTGGGGCTAGCATCATACACTTAAAATGCGAGTGACCAAAATGAGCGAAATTTGAAAGTTTAATGATGAAATTGAAAATGAGCAAAATTTGAAAGTTTAATGAAATTAAAAGATTTTAAATTTAAGTAACCAAAACAAAAATACGAAAAAAGTTAAATGACCAAAAAGGTATTTACTCAACTAGAAAGTAGTAACTACTTTTTTTTCAGAGTTTCGTGGGGATCATACTTATCTCTCAAAATCCCTTTTTACCATTTATCGTCCTTCATTGTCTATATTAAATGCTGGGAACGTCTGAGGTGTTTAATTTAAGGTTATAATACTGAAAGTTTTGAAATTTGTTCAAATAATTTAAAATGTTATTTTTAATTATATTTTAAGTTATTTTTTTAAGTTTTGAAATTTAAAAAACAAATTTCGAAATTGATTGAAAAAAATACCCCAATTACCCAATTACCCCAAATGAATGATTTTATTTTCCAAATTGTCCCGATTTAGGTAACACTAGATTAATTTGGATCTAATATTATAGAGACTTATTATGGGGATCCTTCCAATTTAGTTTGCACTATTCATAAAACTAGGATTCTAAACATAGATCTTGTTTAAAGAATTTAGCGCCCCATCTAGACCAACCGAGAGCTGGTTAGTTATGGTCTTGAATTTGGTTTGAAAAATGAGATGTCGGGGTCAATCTCGAGCTACTTAGATTGGATTATTTTGGTTCTTTACTTAAGTATCTCACGACTCTTTTTTCTTTTCACATAATATCTCGAATCTAAACTCAAATTTGAGTATAAATAACGAGAATTGTAATCGAAAGTAAGAATCCAACTATTTTTTAAACCGAATCAATTTTAAACCAAACAATCATACACGAGTTAATATCTACTTAGATCCTACTTAATGTTGTTTAGATGTGATGTTACATTTTAGTGACGAACTTGGTTAGAGAATGAACTTCGAAGAGGTGAGACGGACACAACCAATGTAAGTTAAGAGGTGTTAGAACTTGTACTCCCTCATGTTTAAGTTAGCATAATGAAAACGGGGACTGAAGTGCAAAATTAAAAAAAATTGAGAGGAAAAAAATATTCCTTTATTGTGGAATATAATGGCTACAATTATATATGGTACTAGGGGCGGAACTATAATGAAATTATGAGAGAGTCAAGTTTTTTATGTTTGAATTTGACAAGGTTCTAAAAGATAATTAAACCATAAAAAATAGAGCATCGAAGTTTAATTTCACTAATTTCAAAACTGACATGTCTTAAAAAGTAATTAAACTAAAAAAATTCTCAAATCTCTGCCGCCTGCAATTTTGCTTTTCTTTTTTGGTTGGTGGTCGGCAACTAATCTTAGTATTGGTTGTCGACCACTAGTCTATTATTTTTCTTGTTTTTTCATATTTTAATAAGAATCTATGCCTTTGTGGCACGCGTTTCCCCTGTCCTTGTGACACGTTTTTCTTTGATTTTTTTGTGGTTCGTTTCATCTGTTCTTGTGGATTGATTTCAGCATACCTTAGCGGCCGGTTGGTGCTCGTACAGAGATCTTCACGGCGCTAATCTCTGATTTTGGTTTTGTCGGTGGTCTTACAAAGATGGATCCCCACTTGGTTGATGGTTGGTTGTCGATGTAATCAGACCTGGGTAGCGGAGCAATCTGCCTGATAGCTTGGTTCGCTCACCACTCCTTTTTCACCCCGTAAAGCGTCTCGTTTGGATAGAGACAAGGAGACACTTCTTTGCACCATTGTAAGAGACTTTTAGTGGACTTGTCTTTTTTTTCTCTCTTTTTGATGCATTATATTGTATTATCTTTTATGGTAATTAATAAAATTCAGATGTCATTGTTAAAAAAATAAACTAAAAAATTAGGGACAAAACTTAATTTCATTAACTTTGAAACTGACATGCTCATAAAAATTAATTAAACCAAAAAATTTTAAGAGTGACAAAGACTTAATTTTAATAATTTTAAAACTTTCATGGGCTTAAAATACAATTAAACCATAAAATTTAGGATGGGTCAACCCCTCAGGCCTCCACGATATGTTTCGCCACTGTATGGTACTTAGGTCGATCAAATGATCATCTAACATTTTTAATGTGGTCTCATAGTAATGTATGTTCATGTTCTATTTTTAGTATTGAATAAAACTCATACATAACTTCCGGACAATGTTGGTCAAACTCAGATCACCATGAGAATATATGTCATCCTTTTGTCACTAGGATTGCTTATTGAGTTAAAAAGGCTTAATAGTAAAAAGCATCCAAAATATATATTTTTCTAAATGAATGGCTAATTTATTTTTCGGCCCAAATAAATATCTAATATTTTATTTTGTAAAAATTTTAGTGTTTTTCTGTATAGATAAGGTGAGAATTTAAAGGGAAAAGGGTTGAATTGTCATTTTCCCATGAAAGAAATAAAGAGAGAGAAAGGGAAATAGGGAGGTGGTTGGGAAGATGGGCTGAGTTGCTAACAATCGACGAATCCACAACAACACATTTCTTAACACAAAAGTCTCTCTTTTCCTCAAAAATAAATTATTTACTTTTGTCTTACGTCACCACTTGATTCTCATTACGTAATGGTGATGGTGTCATCCTGTCTTGAGACAAACAAATGTTTGCTCTTAAACAGTTAACTCCGACATAAACTATCTCTCAATTTAATTAGGTTCATACGTTTTTGAATGTTTTAATTTTATCCTCAAATTATAATTTTTATTTTAAATTGATCTCTAAAGTTTTGAACGTTCTAATTTTATTTTCAAATTATCATTTATGCAAAATCATATTATTACATAATACACATCAATGTTTATATGACAATTAATATTTTTTATAATGATTTTGTTGATGGTCAAAGTCAATAAGGGTCGGAGACGAAGGTCCGACGTTGGTTCGGGCGATAGTTCTTAGTGAGAGGGTGTCTGTTGACCTTCTCTAGTGATCGACAATGTCTTTTGCGTCTTAGCCTTCTCGTTTCTCTCGCTGCATGTCCCCTTTATACTACAGGTGTCACGACAAGGTAGTCGTGGCACGTTGATTGGACTGGCTATGATGTGACGTCGTAGGTTCATATTGTTATGCCCAGCGATCTCGTACATTGTCACATGATCGCTGGGCGAGATATTGTTTGCGATCTTACTCGTTCGCCTTGTGCTATGTAAGGTGCTAGCCAGATCATGGTTGATCGCATGCGATCGTTAGACATCCTCTGTGTGAGTCCGTTCACAACCTCGTTTGTCCTTCTTGGGTTGTGTGGCTTTGACACGCGTCAGTAGATATTTGTAGGTACTAATAATTACCCCCTAGCGAGGTGAGTTTATAAAGTGACCTTGGCGAACTTGGGAAAGATGGAAATGCTATGCTTGCAGAGCAATTTCATAGAAACAATTTTAAAATTATTATCGTTATTGTTATTTTGGAAAATAAATCGTTACGTATGAATTTCAAAAGATTATATGAAAGGTTACATAGTGGGTCGTAGTAAGAGACGTGTTGGTGTTGTTTCAAGAATAAACTGGTGCATGTGAAGCGTCATATGAAAAATCTATTTGTTGATGAAACGTGTTGAGTAAGACACGGTTCTTGACTATAAATATGCTTTATTGGCATCTTCAATTTTTTATTTCACTGATTGATTAAAGGTTGGAACGACAACAACGAGAAAGAAGAAAAAAGAAATAACTTTTTTGTCGTAATGGCTGATTCGTCTGTGGTAGTGAGCAACGAGTTTTGTTGCACGACTGATCCTGATGGGTTATTAAGAATACTGGAATGTCGGGGCATTATTGTTGTTAATCACTTTCGATACCGTTTTACTTTGCCAAAAGAGGCCTTTCGTCTGAACGTATATTTCGATGAGGAGAGGTCGTGGTGTTTGATTCTTCTTTCTTCTTTTGAGGCTGGGTTTCATTTACCACTGCATCTCTTTTTTGTAAAGTGGCTAAATTGGTTTAATGTTGTGCTAGGTCAACTTAGTGAGAGCAGTTAGGCAACTTTGGTTACATTCTTCTTAACTTGCAAAATTCTCGGAGACGAGCCTTCTATTGATGTGTTCTATTATTTTTATAATGTCATGGCTAATCACAATGAGAATGCGAAAGGTTTTATAATTATTAATCGTCATAAGGGAAAGACGTTGGCAATGAGTAATGGTACTGATAATTTTTGCCGAGATAAGATATGAAAGTTGAGTCTACCGTCAGAAAATTTCCATTCCCTATTGTGTGGTATCGTCTAGACAAGGATAAGGTTGTGCTGCCAGATGTGGAAAAATGTCAATTGCTGAAATAAAGCTTATGAGAAGACTAGAAAATGATTCACCATCCTATTTTAAAGAAATATGCACTCTCATAAATATTTAAGTGCATTGTCTGGAGGAGAAAAGCCCCATGGTTGGGACGAAACAGATTTTGATATATTTTCAAATGGATTGTTGGCTAACGTGTTTACCTGTATGAAGGCTTGGCCTTTTGGTGAAGGGGGTAACAAACAAGTAGTGAAAATTCTTCTGGGTGATGAAGACAAGCCAAAGAATTTCTTTTCTGAATATACGAGCATTTGTAGGTGCCCTTGAAGATGTCATGAAGAGGATGTATCCTCGGGAGAGGATAGCAGAAAGGTTGTTCCTGATGTTAACATTGGCCTACCTGGATATGGTCGTGGTGAAGGAAGTAAAAAATATGTAATTTCCTCTTCACTTGTTGCATCTGACTCGAAGGATGAAAGAAGAGGGACACCATTAGAGCGTAGGTCAAGAAGACAAATGGATACATGTATTGGTTGGTTAGAACCCTGAATAAAGGGATTAGCTAGATGCACACTTTATGTATTGTTGATATGCTGCACTGGTTAGTATTATTATCATTTACGTCCTTATTACCTTCATATGTGTTACAAGGGTATCAATGCTTCCTATGCAATTTGTTGGTAACGCTTTAGAAATGATGGTTGGTACACCAGAAATATTAGTGAATGTGCCAAATAGTAATCCTTTGAGTTCACAAGGGCAGATAGAGATGATGAGCTCATAGGCTTCGAGGAATATAAAAATGAGTGTGCCGTTCACACTAACTTTAACCGTTACAACGTTATCCCCATTAGGTGCGATGTCTACTGGTCATTATATGGAGGTTTTGCTTGATACTCAAAACGTCTCTAGTTAGATTTCGCCAAACGTTATAGAGGCTGCACGAGAAAGTATGGCAAGGCAAATGAGGGCTTATAGCTTGAGGAGGCGCTCTTTGGATGAGAAGGAGAAAATATTAAGGAAAAGCCAAATGGATAATATTGGGCCTACTGGGGGTTCACTTGAGTTAAGCTATGTTGTCTTATCCATTTTATTCGAGCTTAGCGGCTCTTCGAATATAGTTACGAGTGGTGCTACTGTGATTATTGGTTCTGAGAGCTTGGCTGATGTCTTGTCTACTTTTTATGCATCCTTTGATGCTGTAGGCAAGATGCTTTCATCTTGAACTTTGATTTGCTAATATGGTTGCTCAACTTGATAATAAAATTTTAGTTTGGTTGGCCACTTGCAGAGGTGAGTGCTACAGAGTCTATCGTTGTTCACTGTTTTACTAGAAATAAGTCCCTCATAGTTGCACCTATTGATGCCCCTTCTGATATGAACTGTGAGATTGTAGCTCCATAGGATGCGTTTTACCCTTAGAGGGTATTTCCAGATACGGAGAATTGGTTTCATCCTGAATCTGCTTCCCAACAGCTATTCAAACTATATTTAGATAGTCCTGGCTCTGCGAGACCCTGCGGTAATATTAGAAGGGCTGTTGAGGGAGGCCGATGACTTATTCATGAACTTGGTTGCATTCAGTTTAACATAGAGAAAACCGCAAAGACTCTAATGGAAGAAAATTCGAGGTTGCGCTTACAAGTGGAAAGGTACGCTAGTCTTGTTGAAGAAAATGAGCGATTGCATTCGTAGGCAGAGAGTTATGCTAGTCAGTTAAAAGAGCTACAAGAAAAAGAAAAGGTGGACATCAGAGGGCAGTTGAAAGAGTTACGTAGGAGGCATGATGAGGAAATGTCCAAAAAAGAGATCGAGGTAGACCACGCTCTGAGGATGAAGAATAAATTACTCGCGGCTACAGAACAAAGTTTTAAAAATGAGATTCAAGATCTCAAAAAGAAATTAGAGAAGTCCAAAAATACCGCAGATGAGAGCTTAACAAAATTTTTGAGAAAATTAACAGAGCTGAAGAATCGCATAAGAATATAATTATGGTGTTAGAAGCTACTCACGATGTCGATATAGCAGAGAATGTTAAGGTAGCTATAGATGCCACCTCTGCTTTGATGATTGATGGAATAGAAAAATCTCGAGATGCAACCATTCTCAGTTTTTAGTTGGCTCATGGTCCCCTAAATGTTAGGGGTATAAATTTCGACACCCTTTATGAAGTAAGTGTAAACTTCGATGTGAGGAATCTTGTTGGGACCTCTTGGGATAATTTTATTGCACAATATAAAGATAAAGTGGTCCCCCATATCGTTGAGTCGGTGGGTATTACTCCTTTGGATGATCGTTGTGGTGCTGTAGATAAATATGATGATGATGTTATTCTAGATAAGGATATTAGTGATATATAATTGGTATTGTTAATTACTTTTTGTTCCTGTGGGTTATTTCAGATATGTTGCCATCTACTACATATTTTGTAATGTACTATGGTGTTATCATGAAGTGTTGTTATATGTTTATGGATTTTGATTTTGCTTTTAAAAATAGTGAAAATTTCCTTGCCATACGTTGAAGTACAAATTTTAGTTGGGATGCCTTCACTTAGGTGATAAGGAAAACGCCTTCTTGTACTGTGATTGAGAGAGTATTTTTTTTATTATGTTTTTGGGCAATTGTTCTGTGCATGTCCCCTTTGTATAATAACTTTCAAGGTAAATTATAAGAGGACTTAGTTGTACGAAAAAATGAGAGTTGTATGACTTAGTGTACTCAATTACTATCGCATATCTAGGTGAACTATCTTATACTGCGACTATTTCTATGACATGTATATATATGTATACGTTCTGTTATTGGATGTATTTGACACAACAAAAGAGTGAGTTTTTCTTTAAGAAATATTGTATCCATCCACGTGTTCCCTTGTATAGAGGGACCATTATTGGGAAAAGTTATGCCAGACAAGATAGATAAAGAAGCAAAATATTGTAGGTTGCCTCTTTGCTTATTCGTTATTGGTTTAACTTTTTTTGTGCTTGGTGCTTATTGGATTGTCATAGTGAGCTAGATAATTCAAAATAGATCATGATGTCAAAAAGGGCCTCTGAGCAGCGATGATAGATGCATGCGCTTATCTGCACAATTATTGATGAGAATCTTCAAAGTTATGTGATTTCAATTATTCACTTGAGATTTCAGGGTATGGGAAATAAATGTTAATGTGTGTAGGTCTTGAGATAAGAATATAAAATATCGTCACTTGACATTCTTCTTGGGTTCTATAAATGGGAGTCCGTGGGCCTGTATTTTCATAGTGTGGTTTATGAGTGATCTACTCCTGTTTTATGCCCCCTTAATCATATCTCGACTTGTTTTCTTTTGAGAGAGCGAAAAGAAAACATGTCTATAGACAAGGGAAATGGGCAAAAAGTGCGCCACATAGATTCTGGGAGAGTGTTAGTTTTGACATTCAGACGACCTAAATCGACAGACAATGGTGCTCGGAAGGCTATAAGTAGCCGTTTGTAGTAAGGAATACCAACAAAAAATGTATTCAAAAGATCTTGGTTGCGAGGTTTTCTGAGCACTATTGTTTGTTCGTGTTTGCTTCTACATTACGGGAGACGGTAGAGGGAAGGGCATATTGCCAAGGCAGTTAATTCGCGTTAAAATTTGACTATTTTTCTCTTGGTGCAGAGTAGAAGTTTTTTAGAGTTGAAAATAGGAGAGGCATTTTCCATCTCCATGTATTATGCCTGCTACATTAAGAAGCTTGTTTTTGCCCTAGGGGGTTTTGTGGTTATCTCTAGCTAGTTTGCTAAGGAGATCTGTGCACCCATTTGGAGTCGGCGTAGTATGCCATGATGTCTAGCTTGGAGCAGTTATTATATATATACATGTGCTCAATGCTAGATATGTGAAGAAGTGGGGTGGATATGCGGGACATGTTGAGTGTGCCTTCTAGCGATGAAAAACCTGTAAAGAATTGTAAACTGATAAAATATATGGTCAACGAACGCTTGCCCTCCATTGCTGATTTGCATTGTAAATTTTAGTTTCTTGAATTTAGGGATGAAACTTTAGAAGAAAATATGTACTTTAGTTTGTATATTTTTCATATTGTTGGTTTTGAGGTGGATAAAAGAGTTTACGCATATTGATGTTAAAAGTGAATTCTTACCTCATAGTGACGAGAAACTTTGTATGGATTAAATAAATCTTTGGAAATGGATGGCAAACTTTATCCTCAGTAATTGGTGACTTCAAATATGAATGGCTATAATTGTTATACTTAGTATGAGACTCTTAAATATTTCCCTGTGGGAGTGTTATATATAAAAATGACTTACAGATATCATAAAATTGTGAAGGGACTTATATGTTCCTACGTGCTTATATATTCTGGTATCATTTTGTAGTCATGGAAAATCTTGCCCCTAGGTAAGGTAATTATTCGTTGGAATCGTTGACATGTATTCTTGCATGCTTTTTCAAAATTTTGAGCATTTCTATTATTTTAAAGCATTACTGTCTTAATAGCAGACTTTGATTGTTTCGAGGGTTTGTCGTTCGTCAATTCTCATAGTAGTGCAAGTCTTATGATCGCCACTTGGGATGTTTACTTAAGTTGCTAGTCAAAGTCGTAAGTGAATTTTATTTTACAAATGTATGGCGAAGTCATATTAATATTGCGTTATGAGCTGATTCCGCTATGCACGCTTCTTAAAAGCATGGGCGCCCAAAATAATCCCCTATATTTTTTTTGCGTTTCTTAAAAACGTTGTGCTTTTTTCCCGCTTCTTAAAAGCGTTGTATTCTTTGTTGTGCTTCTTAAAAGTGTTGTATTCTTTTCTAGCTTCTTAAAAGCGTAGTATTCTTAGCTACGCTTCTTAAAAGCGTTGTATTCTTTACTGCACTTCTTAAAAGCGTTATATTCTTTTCTCACTTCTTAAAAACGTTGTATTCTTAGCTGCACTTCTTAAAAGCATTGTATTATTTGCTACGCTTCTTAAAAAAGTTGTATTCTTTGTTGCGCTTTTTAAAAGTGTTGTATTCTTTTCTCGCTTCTTAAAAGCGTTGCAGTCTTAGATGCGCTTCTTAAAAGCGTTGTATTCTTTGGTGCGCTTCTTAAAAGCGTTGTATTCTTTTCTTGATTCTTAAAATCCTTGTATTCTTAGCTGCTCTTCTTAAAAGAGTTGTATTCTTTTCTCGCTTCTTAAAAGTGTTGTATTATTTTTTTGAAGGCAATAAACTTGTTGTGAACCTGCATTTCCTTTAATTTTACATATATAGAGAATATGATGACCATGGATAAAAAGAGAAAAGAACAAAATCAAGAACAAAAGTAGGAGTTGAAGAAATGAACCTCAAAATAAGTGGGAAATATCGCGAGGTCTAAAGGTCCTCATATCCTTAAAGTTTGTACCTACTCTATTATCCCCCACCATCTTTGTCTGCGCGTCTTACTTGAATTGTTGAGTCCTCTCACCTAGGCTTAAACTACTTGGAATCATCACAGTTTTGCTCGGAACAAGAATTGCGGATGTTTCTTGTTGAGATGAGACCTTCCCACTTGCGTGATTGTGGTTCTTCTACTTTTGGGCAAGTTGCAGGGAAAGCACGTGACACTGCTTCGCTGTCTTTTGGTCGGCTTGCATAAAGCCCTCTCCCGTGGGATAGGGAACTTGACCTGTAGACAGAAAGAAACTGCCACCATTTTGGCCTTTCTCATCAAAGGCCTCCCAAAAATGGCATTGAATGCGGATGGATTGTTAATGACCAAAAAATTAGCCATTTGTGTGACTCTATGCTCATTATATCTCATAGTTACAAGAAGTCTAATAGAGCCTTTCACTTCGATAGGCTGATTGCTGAACCCATACATAGGACTAACTAGCTTCAATTCTAACTTTAAAATTCCCATTTGGTTGAAAGCATTCCATCTCAACACTTCTACGACACTACCTGTATCTACCAAGATTCTTTTCACGACAAAACCTGCTATCTCTACTGTGACAACGATGGGGTCGCTATATTCCTCATTAAAAATACTGCATTCTTTTCTTTTTGAGAAGGAAACTTGCCACGGATCTCTCTGCCTTGGTCTCTTCACTATTTCTGCTAAAATTGACATTACTCCTTGTACATGTACCCTGCGCTTGGAGCCTGATTGATTTCGTTTTTCATTAACTTTGATTATCATATGTATGGTGCCCTTACTATATGGGTTATTTCTTTTATCTGCTTGCAGCTCTAGTTGCCGAATCTCCCTATTACCCTCAGTTTGTCTGTAACGAGAAACTAAAAACCTCTTTAATTGTCATCTCTTTACTGCAGATTCAATTATGTTCCTCAAGTGTGCACAATCATCAGCATCGCCTTCCAGAATACTCTCTGTGATGGCTCTCTCTCATTGGCGGCGGTGGTCTTAAGATTCTTGTATACTTGATCTATGTAATATTTGTGATAGTAACTCTATTAATTCATGATATGTTCTGTATATGAACAATCTTTCTTGAGCCGTCTCACGCTACTGATCACCTTGTGAAGGCCGCTGCAAGAGACTGCTACCCTGAACATATTACGGTTTGCGGCAGAATTGTGGGTTTCCTCTACCAATTCCCTGATGGAGAAGATGTATGTCATGTCTGGGGCTGCGATCTCTTTGTCTCTGATTTTCATGTTGCAAACTATACGCCAAGGCCCTCATACTATTTGCCTCTTTATTTTTAGTATACGATTGAACCTTCTCATACAATTCTGATAACGTTGCTGGTGGTCGGTTCAGCAAATTATACTTTAAGTACTGGTGGGAAGTACCATTAATGAAAGCAGAAATTAAAAAATCATTGGATGCCTCTTTAGTTTTCATGGTCATAGCGTGAAACTGTTGGACAAATTCACGCAAATATTCATATGGTTTTTGGATGACTGACATAAGTACATTGGCAATCTCTTCAATACCTTATTTGCCAAAAATTGACTCATAAATAGCTCTGTCAGCTGATCAAAACTGGAAATTGAATTCGTTGAGAGCTGGAGATACCATGCTTGAGCTGAATCCTTGAGGGTCATTGAAAATGTCTGACACTTAACTTGATCGTAAATGCCAAACAAATCCATGTGATTTAAAAAATACGACAGGTGATCCTGAGGGTTACCCTTGCCATTATACATTAACTTTGGGACTTTAAAGGACGTGGATACATGGTGTTCTAAGATATCTTCGGATAATGGCTCATTTTTGTACCTTCAAGGGTTCCGAGAAAAATTATCCTGTCTAAGGCTTTGGATACTCTAGAAATTCTTCTCTAGCTGCTCTATCTTTGTCTTTAACACATGTTGTTCACTTTCCTCCATGGGGTTGTAGTTCATGTTCTCTAAATCCTCGTAATCTTCTTCTAGCTCTCAAGGCCGTTCTTCCTCAACCTTCTGGGAGAATCTTATTCCTCTTGAGTTTCCTTACCTCTAACCTTTCTAAACAGTTGTTTAACCAATTTTTCATTTTTCTCATCCGCGACTTTATACTGCTCAACCCACTATTGTATAAACTTTTGCTACTGTTTGAGTTGCTACTTTGAGAGCAATAAGGCTTCCTCCATGCTCTTTATCTTTTCTTGCATCTCCAAAAATTACTGGTTGCTACCTTCCGATAGAGATATTTCTCTCATTTGTTGTATGTTCGTTCTTGTCATAAACCACAGGGGGAGGTTGATCCCAAAATTGCTACCAAAGTTATGTTGAAATTGTTGTAGTTGTTGTGCGACAATTGCTGTCAGTTGTTCCCTTGTAATGACATCTTCTTCAGTTACTGTTGTCGGCTGAGTCATCAGCGTACACTCATTTGTCATATTTTTCTTTGGGTGTTCTCGGTTATCCTCTTTCATATTCGAGGCATTGGGTCGCATGTTTGCTCTGCCCTCACCGCACCAATTGTTAATGGTCAAAGTTAACAAGGGTCGAAGATAAAGGTCCGATGGTGGTTCAGGCGGCGGTTTTTAGTGAGAGGGTGTCTGTTGACCTTCTCTAGTGATCGACAGTGTCTTAGCCTTATTGTTTCTCTTGCTGTATGTCCCTTTTATACTGTGGGGACATGTGTCACGACCAGGTAGTCGTGGCACTTTAATTGGACTGGCTATGATGAGACATAGGATCATATTGTTATGCCCAACGATCTCGTACATTGTCATATGATCGCTGGGCGAGATGCTGTTTGCGATCTTACTTGTTCGCCCTATGCTATGTAAGGTGCTATCCAGATCATGGTCGACCGCATGTGATCGTTAGACATTCTCTGTGTGAGTCCGTTCGCAACCTCGTTTGTCCTTCTTGGGTTGTATGGCTTTGACACGTGGCGGTAGATATTTGTAGGTACTAATAGATTTTATTTAACATGGGATATGAATTGTTTAGCAAACGTTGATAAATTGTTGATATAATTAGAATGTTCAAAAGTTTAGAGACCAATTTAGAATGAGAGTCGTAGTTTGAGGATGAAATTAGAATGTTCAAATGTTTAGGGTGATGTAAAATGATGGTCATGGTTTACGGATAAAATTGAAACATTTAAAAGTTTAGGGAATGAATGTCATAGTTTGGGGACGTATGATGCAACTGACTCAGTTTTTAAAGAAATGTAAACTATACTACAAATCATTTAATTATGAGTTTAGTAGGAGACACATTTTTTTCTTCTAAAAGTTACAAACATGTCGCTTAATTAAAATATTGTTACAAATAAGTCAATGGTCGTTGAATATTAGACGAGAATATTGACATGGCTTGGTATAATAACAATTCCAGTCCTCAAAACTTATGCAATCTATTAATTTGGTCCTAATTTGAAACAATTTAATAAATTTAACTCTTCATATTAAAAAAACTTTATTATTTCAATCTTTGTTCTTTTCCTAAATTGTTGTTCTTTTCTCAACAATGTTATATTACTTTCCTGATATAATAACAATTTAACAATAACTTGTTGATTTATGGTAGAATGCTTTATCCAATTATTAATTTGATCCGATGGGCTTGCTTGCTTTCACAGTATCATAAAAAGACTAAATTGATAGAAATTTTAAGGCATAATGCCAAAAAATGCCCCTAATGTTTGACTGAATAGTCATTTTGGCCCATATTCTTTTTTGAACCAATTTAACTCCCAGCGTTTCATTTTGGATCAAAATAGCCCCTATGAGGATGAAAAATGTTAGTCAACTAACGATAAACAGCTTGAAATGACTTGGCAGAATGACACGTCAGTAGAAAAATAATTTTATATTTTATAAAATTATTTTTAACTGACTTGATATTCTTTCAAATCAACGCCTTTGTCCATGTAGGTTTACCATGTCATTTCAAGCTATTTATTGTTAGTTAACTAACACGTTTCATCTACAAAGAGACCATTTTGACACAAAATGAAACGTTGAGGATTAAATTGGTTCAAAAAAAGAATAGGGGCCAAAATACTATTTAGTCAAACGTTAGGGGCATTTTTTGACTTTATGCCAATTTTTAATATGAAAGGTTAAATTTTTTGAGTTGTTTTGAATTAGGACAAAAATAATAGAATATATATTCTAAGGACTAAAAATATTATTATACCATATTTTAAACATTTGATATGTTCAATATTTATTTTTTACTATTTATGGCAATTTGTCAAATAAATAATAGTAAATGATACTAACAATAAAAAATATCTAAAAGTAAACTAAATGGAAATTAAATTAAAAATCATATTATATACTCCCATTTATATTATGGGGAAATGTAAAATTAAACTAGATGAGTTGGGTATAAATTTTAAAGATAAATTCAATATTCATGAACAAGAATTAAATACACTGATGTAAATTCAATTTTAAAAGATATTTTTAACCACATAAACCGAAAATTGTGTAATACCTAAGAAAATAAAGAGGATGATATTACTAAAAATTTACCCAAAAAAGATTACAGTTAGGAATGTGGTATTACCTTTAGAGGAAATTTTCTCAAACCAAACGTAAATATGTAATTTTAAAAAAAATATTCCTCCAATAATGATATTTTCAAAAACCAAACTCCTCTTTAGTGAAAAACCCGCGACAACAACAACTAACTGTATATATCTTAATTTAAAAATATATATATTTGTTAATAGTTTTAACTTCTTGAAATTATTAATATCACAATTAATGTGAATGTATCCATTTATTTGATTGAAAGGATAATAAAGATATTGAACTAACAAAATTAATGAAATTTGAAATTTTACCAAATTTATCCTACAAATTTATCATCGAGAAAATGTTGAATTCTATCCTTAGTTTCTATATTATATATAAATTATGGATTTTATTTATATATTTTATTTTAGGTTTATATTACAAATAAGTACTTAAAGTCTATCAACTTTTTTATTTAGGTACCTAAAGTATTTTTTGGTCAAATAGGTACTTTAACTATATATACTTTTTATCTATGTTCTTAAAAGTTGCCACATGACATTGATTAAAAAATACATTAAGTACCGATTTTAACAAAAAAAACTTTAGGTACCTATTTTAACAAAAAAATATACTTTAGGTACCTACTTTGATGAAAAATACTTTATGTACCTATTTTGATCAAAAAATATACTTTAGGTACTTAATTTAACCAAAAGTATACTTTAGGTACTTATTTTGACAAAAAATACTTTAGGTACTTAAATAAAAAAGTTGATATAATTTAGGTACTTATTTTTATATAAACCTTTATTATAGTCAATTTTATATTTATATTTTTAAAATTTTAAATTTTAATCCTAACTCTATTGGAACGGGAATAATATGACTTAATTATATAGACTTATAATTATCACAATTGGAGAACGATAAGCAAATTTGAAAGGAATTATAAAAGAGATTTTTGTAGCCCAACCCTCTTATTCAAATCCAACATAAATATGTATATTTAAAAATTCCTCATAATTTTATTTATTTATTTTAATAATCTAAACGTGGTTACAAGTAGTATCTATTCACACAAATTCTTAACACTTTGATAATGCACTCACACCTTGCCAGACAAAATGAATTGAACACAAGTCTCCTAAGACGAATATCATCATCTTTTCTACCAGGACCATTCGTTGGGTTCATAATTTTTTTTATTTAATTTCTAATATATATTTTTATATCATTAGAATTATTTATATATTTTCAGAATTAATGATATTTATATTGTATGCTTTATATTATTTATTTTAATGCCATTAATTTTATTTTATAATTATTTTTTTAATTTTATAAAATTCTAATTCATAGTCCAAACACACTCTTAAATAAAAAATGAGTCTAGTAGAACTTAAACATATAAAGTACAATAACATTTTACTTTCTCCACATGGTTTACCACTAGTTCATGTTTAACGAGGGTATATTCATGTTCGTTCGTTTAATTTTAACCGAACAAATGAAAGAATATGAACAACTAAACAAACATAATTTTTTGTTTGTGTTCTTTCGTTAAGAAATATAGCTTGTTCGTGTTCGTTCATGTTTGTTCTTTAAAATGATAAACAAACACAAACGAACATAAAACAAATGAAACGGTAAAATTGAATGGAGAGATGAAAAGTCTAGGTTTTTTCTTAAGAAGTCAGAAGTCTCGTAAATTGAGTATTGTTTATTTTTTATTTCATATTTCAATATATGTTTTTAATTTTTTAAATATAGTACTTTTGTTATGAAAAATAATAAATATAAATGGACATATGTAAATAAATTTAAGCAACATAAACGAACGAATTACTGAACGTTCACGAATGTAAATGAATGAATGAGACCTTTGTTCGTGTTCATTCCATTTAATTAAACGAATAGGAAATCATGCTTATGTTTATTTGTTTAATAAATAAACAAACATAAACGAACTTCCTGCCGAACGGTACGCTGAACGTATGGTTCGTTTACAACCCAGTTCAGAAATGATCTTTTGCTTTTCTCGTACAAACATTTAACTTATTTTTATTTTTTAAAAAACATTATATGATCGTTCATATTACACCGGTCCAAAGCTGCACATGTTCATGTGACCCCCATCTAGGGGTGTTCAAAAATACCTGACCCGATTGGCCTGACCCAACGACCCGAACCTTAAAAATCCGGGTAATTCTTAAAAAAAGATTACCCGAACGGGCCGGGTAACCAGGTACCTGACCCGATACTTCTAATATATTTATTTTTTTTAGTTTTAAATTATATTTTTATTTTAGGTTCCTTAATATTTTTACATAAAACTAAATTTAAATCTCTAAATTATTTCTATGTTTGTATTATGTACTTTTAAGTTTTAAAATTTTCAAATATATTTTCTGATTAAATAGAGAGGTATTACATTCTCATCTGGGATTCGAAAGAAAAAACAAGATTAATATTTTTAATGTCATTTTAGTGATAAACTTTAATATATATATCCAAATATTTAATCTTAAAACTAACTTTAAATCACTAATTTTTGTGTTTTGATTATGTATTATGAACTTTTAAATTTTATGTGTTTACTATGTGATTTTTTAAAACTTTTAAATTTAAAAAATAAATAAAAAAGTGAACCGGGTACCCGTTACCCGATTTTCCAAGTACCCGGGTTTTACGGGTACCCGGCTAAAGCGGGCCGAGATACGGGCCGACATATGTAATATCCTGAAGAATCGGGTACTCAAAAACCGGGTACCCATACAGCCCCATCAAGCTCGATACCATCACTTTTATTGTTGCTATGTGAAACCTAATACTTATTGTACACATTAATTCATCCATGTTCATAGATTAACAGATGGCCCATAAGGTCAATGGGTGAGAGAATAGGAGTAAATTTTTAAGCCCATATGACAAGGGGTGTTTATTGTTGGATTATAATTGAATTAATTGATCAAGTTGAATTAGTTCGGTTAACTGATTAACTATTGAAATTTGTTCGATTGTAGAAGGGTTAAAATATTTTTTTAAGTTGAATTAGCAGTTAATCCAATTCGAAATTGATTAATTAATCAAATTAATTAAATTACCTAAAACATTACATTTTAAATATTTATTACATTTACATGTGTATATTTTTAAGTTCGGATCCACTAAAATTTTAACCTGCAACTAATTTATAACCTAAATCAGAAAATTACATAAAATTATCTAACAAAAGTGAAAAAAGCAAACAAAAAAAACCCAAATTATTCTTTTACATTTACTTATAACCATTTTCGGTTAATTCGAAAATTTACTGAATTAGACGTAATTTGTTTAGTTTAATTAATGATTTTTAATTTTTTATCTAGTTAACTGTTAAATACTAGTTTTTTTAAATTAATTCGATTTTGAGTAATTTGATTCGACTACAGGCTGAATTAACCATTGAAACGCTCAAACATATGGCTCGCCTAAGACTAGGGGTGTGCAAACCCCCCGAAAGACCGAAACCGAAATTGGCCCTGAAACCCGAAAAAACTAAACCGAAAAATTGGTTAACCGAATCGAAAAATTTAATTTTGTTTTTTTAAAAATCGGTTCGGTTACGGTTTACAATTTTGATAAAAATCTAGTAACCAAACCGACTAATTATATAATATATATTATTATATTATATTATATGTTTTTTAATATTTTATATTAAAAATATGAATTTTTTCTTCTTCTCATTCTCCAAAAATAAAATCTTAGTTTCATTTTATAAAGAAAGTGTTTAACTTGCTAGTATAAAAAAATTAATATTATATATCGGTTTTTAAAAGTATATACTTTTTTTTCTAACATATTATACCATTCATTATTCTAACTACAACATCGGTCACTCAATTATGGTAAATGTTATATTTGAGTCAATCAATTATTAAAAGTTACATTTGATTCACTCAATTATTATTATGGTTACATTTGGGTCACTCGACCGTTTAAAGCTATTAAATGTTGTCGTTTAATTGGGTAAAATGATAGTTTTAGTCCTTGAAGCTTTTATATTCTATCAATTTAGTCCAAATTTAAAATAATTCAATAAATTTAACCCTTAATATTTTAAAAATATATCAATTTAGTCATTTTTTCTTTCAAATCACTTGTATACCCTAGTTAACACTAGAGTAATTCATTTGAAATATTACTTAATCTGATACACAAATTTATAAATGTAAAGATATTTATAATTATTTTTTAATGTTAAATCTGTAATTAGTATCTACATTAAAATAAAGCTCATTGAAATCTATTTAAAATTATTTATGAAAACCTTTAGGTTTTAGTTACTGCTACCACGTAATTTTCTACAAAAGTTCACATTTTAGTTACTACTACCATGTAAGTTATTGAATTTTTATTATAAAATAATTTTCTTAAGTTCTCTATAAGTCTATTTTATAATAAAAAAATACTGCTACAAAAATTATTGCAAAAATTATAATTTTCAATGAAAATACACAGCTTGCAAGGAACTTAAAAAATCTATTTTATAATAAAAATGACTAAATTGATATATTTTTTAAATATTAAGGGTTAACTTTATTGAATTAGAAAATTGATAGAATATAAAAGCTCCGATGACTAAAATTTTCAGTTCACCCAATTAAACAAAAACATTTAACGGCTTGGAACGGTTGAGCGACCCAAATGTAACTATAATATTAATTGAGTGACCTAAATATAGCTTTTAATAATTGGGTGACGGAAATATAATATTGACCATAATTGATTGACCTCTATTGTAGTTTACCCAAATTCGTATTCCTTAACCACTAATAACGATACCGCGTAAAAGACCAAAATAAAATGTCGGTATTGGCTTCGTTGCCAAGCGATGAAACCACTTTGAAGAAGCAATCTCCTTCCCAGAATCCAAACTTAAAACGCCGCGTTTTGTACGTCACATCGGATCCTTTGAAGCCGCCGCCAATTCATTTTCAGGCAGTTTTCTTTCCCGTAGTATCGATCAAGCATGAGTTTCCTCTTTGGCAAGAGAAAAACTCCCGCAGGTATCTGTTTTTTTTCTTCTTTTTCCATTTGATCATTGAAGTTTTCATTAATAGCGAAAAGTGTCTTCGATTCTCGTTTAGATCGTTACGGTTTGGGTTTTGTAAACTGATCCCAGAAAAGGGTTTTAGTAATTGGATAATATGCTCAATTCAAATAGCAGATTTATTGTAGAAATCGACTTTTTTTTATAAATCAGAATTTCGATATGGTATGCTAAAATTGTGTTAATTTGGGAAGTACATGTTTATTTGGTTTTGTTTTGGGTAATAAGATCTATCATTTGCAAGGTTGTTTGTTCATATTTTTGTCAAATTTCAATGTGTAAGTTCTATGTTGTATTTTCTTGAAATATGTAAACTAAAAGAACAAGGTGGGTCATGCATTTTATGGCGTTTTAAAAATCATTGAATGGTTAAATGGTTGTTTGTTCATATTTGTTTCGAATTTTTATTGATGTTGAAAAACTGATTTACGGATTCCATTTTGATTGCTACATTTGGATTTTTTTTAACATAATTCCAGAAAAGGGCTCTAGTAATTGGATCATATATGTGATTAAAATAGGAGTTGATTGTATTCTGCTGACTTATTTGTGGAGTTTGACTAATTGTTTTTATTATAATTCAAAAGTTCGATATGTAATGCTAATATTATGTTCATTTTAGAAATGATTGTGAATTATGGTACTAAATGCAAAATGTTTTGTGCTATTTGTTATTGCTTTAGTTTGAATGGCCTAGTGCTTGATGTTTGACAAAATGGTGTTTTGAAGGATTAGTTTTATTTCTACAAAGTCGATGGCCTTGATGTTTGAATCAAGCATATTACGGGAAAGACATCTTATCCAATTACCAGTTTGTGCTTGATCGTTTTGTTATAATATGCTTGATGACTCTGTTTTATGTGTTCACGGTGTGGATTAAATGGACTAGTGCCTGAGTGGATTAAATGGCTTTAGTTTGAAAGTTCGATAAGTAATTGGATAATATGCTTGATTCAAACAGCACAAAATGGTGTGGATTAAATGGCCTTCATGTTTTCTGTGTAATGTGTAAATTTCATGTTGTATTTTCTCAAATGATGCAAGCTAAAAGAATAGGTACGTCAAGCATTGTACGGTGTGGGTTAAATGGCCTTGATGTTTTATGTAGTTTCCGTGGCTTGTAGGCATTTAGATGGTGTGGTTAAAATGGTGTCGTTGATTTCATATTGAGGTGTTGGGTAATATCTGACAGTATTTATGGTTTTTGGATTCAGAGCTTCTGCGGGAAAATAAGAGGATGCTGGACAAATCTATCAGAGAGATAGAGAGGGAGAGGCAAGCTCTACAGACTCAAGAGAAGAAATTGATTGCAGAGATAAAGAAAACTGCAAAGCAAGGACAGATGGTGAATTATTTTTTCTACATCAATACTGTTTTTTTTACGAGTTTTAGTATTTTTAAGTGGTATTTATTGGATCAAGTGCTTATCTGCTTGACAAATTTCTTTTAAAGACAGTCGTTAGAAAAAATATTTCTGGTTTTCGGTATACATGAGGTTGCTTTATTGGTGATTTAATATATAAGCCTGAGTGGAGTAGTGCTTGATGACTCTGTTTTATGTGTTCATGGTGTTTTGAAGGATTAGTTTGATTTATTTGACAACTTTCGTAGAGACATCTTGCCATTTCTATGAAAAGGTTGACGAGCTTTGTTCTTCCCGACTTTTAAACAAAATGCATCAAGTATTAGTGTTAGAGTTTCCTTTCTTTTTATCAGTTTGCTGCTTGATTATGTACATATCTATATTGTTTGGTATTATTCAAGGGATGCAGCCATATAGTTTCGCATTGTGCTTCAATATTGTATTTTCCGTCTTATTGGGTAAACTAGGTTTCTTATAACTACTATGTTTTTAAAGCTGTTATACATGATCTATGTGTTTCTTGTTCTACATGAATCGGCTTTCATGCCCCCATAAACTATATTCTAAAATGCTTTTCTTGATGGAAAATTATTTTAGGGAGCTGTAAAGGTGATGGCGAAAGACCTTATCCGAACACGACATCAGATTGAAAAGTTCTATAAGCTTAAATCACAGCTCCAAGGCGTATCTCTTCGAATTCAAGTATGTTCTTTTGTCTATACGTTTTATCCGTGTCAATGACTTGAAGTGTGCATTTCCCCCCATCAAAGTGTGTACATTCAAAGTTATGTTCTCTTGTCCTGCTTGTTAAGTAGATGAAAGTCATTAACTATAACTATTGAGGGGGCTATTATACGTCGAAAGATCAATCTAGTGTATTCTCATCTGAAAACGTTTAGTTTTTTGGGGGGGTGGGGGTAAATAATTAACTTGAGCTGTCCCCAAATATGACAAGGAGAAAAACTTTTGCTGCCGGGTTATCTGTGGCGGAGGATAAAATTGTTAGTGTTTGTGAAGTTTAAAGCTTGACTAATTTTCTATACAACTTCCAGACATTGAAATCGACACAAGCAATGGGAGAAGCAATGAAAGGTGTGACAAAGGCAATGGGCCGGATGAACAGACAGATGAACTTGCCTTCGTTGCAGAAAATTATGCAAGAATTTGAGATGCAGAACGAGAAGATGGAGATGGTTAGTGAGGTAATGGGTGATGCAATCGACGATGCTTTGGAAGGGGATGAGGAAGAAGAGGAAACAGAAGAACTTGTCAGACAAGTTCTCGATGAGATTGGATTTGATATCAACCAAGAGGTAATATTTTTCACCATTTCTTGCACATAGCTTTGCCTTTCTCGCCATAATTATTTTATTACGATGTACTAATTCTGCTTATCGTGATCCGATTCACAGCTCGTCAATGCACCATCATCTGCTGTTGCTGCACCAGCTTCAAAGGGTAAGGTTGCTGCACAGGCAGAAGCAACCGGGAATGATGACGATGGGATAGATAGCGACTTACAGGCAAGGCTAGACAGTTTGAGAAGGATGTAGTAAGTATGCCTTACTACTCTCTTGTAAAATACATTTGGATTGTAACATTTGGGAAACCCGTGCCGGAGTTTATTGAGTCGGGATTTGGAAACACACGGAAACTATAATAAATTATTTTTTGTAAATTTCTACAAGCTTTGGCAGTAAATAGGCTATATGATGAATTCATTCTATTTGGACGCATGTGTCATTGCCTCATTTGTGTTGAAATCTGAGATTGCTAGATATAATGCTTTCTTCTTACATTGAAGTTAAATGCATCGTCGATAGTAAGTGTTGAGTATGTTTTGCCGGAGGAGATTGCGCCGCTATGCTCATGTGACGGTCAACTTGTCTGGTATTATGTACCCTGCCTTTATTTGTATATTAAGCTTGCTTCGGTTCAGGTTACACTTAATCGCACTTCCGAGCATTGCAGCAACCACCCGATTTTTATTTGTGTCATTGTCGGTGGCGGTCCCCTCCTATGTTGCTTAGACTCTTCATTTTTATTGAAATACATGTATCGACACTCATGTCCGACTCATGAATACGAGCGTATGAACTGCATGTATTGAATTATGAGGATATGTACAAAATGGGAAGAGACATGACTGGCCAGCTATATTTCATGACCCCAGTTAGAGCTCTAAAATGAGTTGCCCTGTATCCACATGGGCGGCTAGCTGGTTTTCAACTTAGTCTTTGTTAACATAGACACGCATCTCATCTTAGGCCCACCTATAATCAATCAACAAAGAGAACAGAAAGGGAGAAAAAAATCAAACAAAATTGGAAAACTCAAACTAGGACTGGGATTCCCGGAAAATCTACCCCGGAGTTTACCGTTTGTCGTTGGCACATCGGAGCTGGACTGGGATGCACCGAGGCACGACATAAGGGGCAATCAGAGTGAGAATAGAGCCACATATCTATGCAAGAGGCATGGAAAGAATGCTTGCACCTCGGTAGCTGCCTCACTTCGTCCCCATCTTCGAAAACCGATAAACAAACCGCGCATTCGTATTCATATTCATCACCGGTGTCTTCGGACCCCAAGTTGCTGCTTCCTTTCTTGTACTTGAAGCTAGACAGCAAGTGCCTGCTCTGGTTTTCGAAACTCCTTCCAGCAGCCATTTCTGCAAGCCGGGCTCTCCGGTTGGAATCATCGTGGCGCTGCGTGCACCACCGGATGACGATAAGGTTGTATATAGCCAGCACGATAGCAGCCGTTCCGACAACTACGAGACCGTAGTAAAGCATAGGCAAATTTGACTTTGAAGAAAGGGAAGGTGAAGAAGAAGAAGGGCCTGGAGTGTCTGGGTCTTTCATATTCAAAAGGTGGTTTTATTTTCAGTATGACTAAGGATTTTACATAGGCAGTGAAGGATTATATGTAGAGGTAGCTAATGAAAATGGGCAATTGCATAAAATCTTTGGCCAAAAAGAATAAAGACAAAGGCAAACGTACAATCATTTGACAGTGAACCATATGCTAGCTATCAAAATGATTGATTCTCTTTATAAGGAAAAATTATATTATGAGTCCTTTTTATTATGTTAATTATGGTTTTAACCAATAAAAATGTATGTTTTATTTATTTTTTATGGCATCTTTTTATTAAATAAATTTATTTGATAAAAACTGCTTTTTAAATTTGATTTACAGTAAATATAAGTGAAGCTTCGCTTAATAAAAATATAACATGAAAAAAATAATGAAATGAGTAATTTTTATTGATTAACACTATAGATGATGCGGTGAAGAAGATTTATGATATAAGTAGACCTTGATAAAAAAAAAATCTCACTTCTTTCTCGCTCTTCCTTTCCTGAAATACAATATATATACGAAAGATAAATGTACTTAATGTAAATTTTTTTAGCTTTACATTTATGTAAGATCATTAGATGAATATAAATGAATAATAAAAGAGTATTTGTGCATTCACATTATCCATTTATGTTTTTACGACTAAAAATATCTTCTTTTCTAACTTTAGTCTCAATCATCCATTTAGATTCATCCAAATAAATATATAACTAAATAGTTTAACACTATGTAATTCGATCTGACCTCTTTTCTATATAAAACATCTCACAAATAATGAGTTATTTTCGCTTTTCAGTGACTCTAAACATCCTTGAATTCTTTTCATATTTAGAAGTAGGGGTGTGAAAAACTGAATTTGGTTAAATGTTAGTAAATTATTTCAGTTAATCGGTAAGTTCGAGTTATTCAATTTTCCATCCTAAATTATACCAACTAAACTGGATAATTGATTAAAATATCAAATTTAATAATTATTCAATTGTGAAAAAAATGCAAAAACAATTAAAATGTCAAAAATTGAGAGTTTATATTTTCTAATAATCAAACTCAAGATCAAAAAGTCTTCAAAGAAAGTGTAATACCCTCAACCCGGATGTCACATTTGGGCCTCAAGCCCTACCTACTACCATAAAATTTTGACCTACTTTAGCCCAAACCACATCCATTTTCATAAAATTCATTGAGTTCAAATATTCCAAACATAAATAAGTAGTTAAAACATTTACAGGGAGCTCCATTTAAATTACAAATATAAAAAAATTTGACTCATGGTTTAAATCCAAAATATGAGTTACAATACAAACCATAAGATTCTACTAATACATAGCCCATATAAATCTAAGTACTTGTAATCACTTATTTTTGTCCGGCTATGTATAATATAATAATATTATTAATACTAATATAAGTGTTTGAATTTTATTAATATATGTATGCTTATAGGTTTAATATTTATCATATGTATTTATGCGTGCATTATTATCAACATTACTAATATGTATGTATGGGTTATTTATTAGTGATTGCATGTATTATATATATATATATATATATAAAAGGTACGTGTGTCTATTATATATGTGATATGGTTATATGTACGTATATGTATTGGCGTATGTGTGAATTGCTTAAATGTATGTGATATGTACGTATGTTGCATGTATATTAATATTATGCGAATTAATATTATTGTTATTATTATTAAGGTATTAATATTATTATATGTGTTATTATTAGTAGTATATATATGTGTATCACATATTAAAACTAAAACATATATATATATATATATATATATATATATATATATAAACCCATATAATATTAAGTCCAGTCCATTACATAACCTAAAACCTATAATTAATATTTACATAGGCCCAAACCGGCCAGATCCCAATAATAATAATAAAACCCTAGAAAAATATCAAAACCCTAATCTAATATCCTCTTTTCTCCATGCAGCCACCCCATCTGAGCCGTTGGATCAAGATTTGATCCAACGGCCTAGATCAAATGAAGATCATCTAGTTGGCGCGCGTATGATACACGCTCGAGACCCCTCGGCTTTTACGTGCGTGTGAAGCCCACGCGCAAGCTTTTCATATTCCACGCGCCACGTGTTCGCATCCCAAACCGCCACATCACTCCCAAGATCGCATCTGGATCGTCGATCTTCAAGCAATCTCAGTCGTTGGATCAGCCGAGATTAAATCTGGCCAAATGAGAGGCTATCCATCTTCAATCAATTTTCGGCCACGTGTCTTTATCACCAGCATTCCGGCCGATCTCCACCAGCTCTCACCCACCAAGCATGGACAAAGAATCATAAAAAATAAGGCATGTCAGATTCAAAAAAAAATCAAACAGGAATTTCATTTAATGTTTGCTTATTTTTTTTAAACAAACACAAATCAAAAACAACATATATATGTGTAATCAGATCTCATTTGTAACTCAGATTTCAGATTCGGAATATAAAAAAAGAGAGAACTTCAGTGGTAATCTCTTCTTTTCCTTCTTTGCATGTATTCGAAATAAAGGTCATAATAATAAAAAATGAAAAAAAATGAAGAAAGGAAAGGGGGTATACCTGAACCGTTCGGTTCCTTCTCCTGTAACATGCCCTCATAGGGGTGAATCGGAGTAGGATATCGGTGTTTTATAGAAGATGGTGTCTAGTTTTTTTTTTTTTAAAAAGTGGGGTTTAAAATATTTTGGGTCTCGGTTTTCCTAGATCTAAACAAAATGAGAGTTTTTTTTAAATCAAAAGTCAGATTCGATTAAGGAAAGGAAAAAAGGGGTTTTGGGTTTTTCTTTGTACTCGCTGACGCCGGTAAGTGGCGGCCAACGGTGGTTGGCAGCGGAGGCGACGACAAGGGCTCATCGGTTTCTGGGTTTAATCCTAGATGGGGATGAACACCAAAGAGATTTATGTTTTCGGTTTTACAGAAAAAATAAAGGGGGTTTATTTCTAAAGGTTAAAAAATGGGAAAAGGGTTCAAATGAATATGATAAAGCCTTTTTATTGGTGTTTTTATTTTAAAATGGAATTATAACAATATAGTCCCTCCGCCCTTTGAATTTGCCCCGCAACCCTTCCGCGTTTTATAATTACCCCCACAGTCCCTAAAACTTTCAAAAACTTTACAATCTTGTCCCTAAACCAAACTTAATCAGATTTTAAAGGGTAAAATTACCTCAGAGGTCCCTCCGCCTTTTTATTTTTAAAACTTCTCTGTCGCATGGGTAAATTACCCAACTGGTCCTCCTATGTTTTTATTATTTTTCAATCGCACCCTAAATCCTATTTAATTGCTTTGAAAGGGTAAATCACATTTCAGTCCCCCATCTTTTAACAGTTTTCAATTAGGCCCTTTTCTTTTAATTTTAAACTGTTTTTAGGGATAAATTGCATTTTTGGTTCCCGCCCTTTTATTTTATTTAATACCAGCCCTTTATTTTGTTTAAATCTTTTACATTCGATATGTTATTCATGTTTGCAGATATTAGTTTGTTCGATATATGTGCTTCATCTTGTTTTTTTATTTATTTTTTTGCCATGTATTTATGTATAAATATAAATATATTATTTTGTGTTAACTTTTATATGTATATATGTTTATATAGGAATATATATATGTAAATTTAATATTTTGTATATATATTATATTATACATATATCTATATTATGTACTATCTATATTCAGTCTTGTAAAATTATTTTAGGTAATGTATTTTATTTAAAGTACATTTTATATATGTATATGTATATTATAATATATGTTAATTTTTTATACACCTAATATGTATAGTATATATTAATGTTTTTTTATATATTTAATTATATGTATATAGCGTATTATTTTTATTCTATGTTATATATTACCTATGTTATATTATATGTATCATTTTAGTTATGTTGTATTTATTTTAATTATGTTATTATTTGTTAATAATAATATGTATATTTATTTCATGTATCTATCTTATTTTTACCTTGTCTTTTTATATTTCATATTTGATATATTAACTGTTCAATGCGGTGCTCCTTTTTTTGACGGTAAACTTGGCTACCAGTCTAAGACGTAGATGGTAGTTTTCATTTATCCCTCGAACACTGGAGGCCTTAAAATTTACTCGCACTTATAACCAAATTTTAATTTAATAGTTACTTTAACCCGTAAAATTTGATATTAAAAAGTGGTAATTATTTGGTACCAATTTTGGGCGGTGTGGGGTGCTAATCATTCCCTATCCGTAATAAACTCCCGAACCCAAGTTTTTTAAAAAAGGAATCTTTGGTTTTTATTTTCGGTGTCTAGTCTACCCTTTTTGAATGACCGGCGGTGACTTCCTATTTTCCAAAATACGAGTTTTCAAAGAATTCTCCTTTTAAATAAAATTTTCAAATAAAAGCAGGGCTTCCCTTTAATATAATTTATAATTAATTATTTTTGTAGCGGCGGCCTGAAAAAAAAAATAGCCGCTACAGCATGGCGACTGGTTTTATTTTTTAAAACAAAAAGGAGTTTAGCCACAAATTTTTTTTACCGCTTTACTAATATTAGAAGTTACAGGTTAAAGTGACGATTAAACTGATATTTGTTTATAAATATGAGTCTATTTTAACGCATTTAAAATTTGACATATAAACCTGACCGTCCAAGTGAGGAGAAAATGCTATTACTTTCGAGGGGATATTGTTCCTCCGTATGAGCCTAGCAAGTACCCTTGGGGCTCTAATACTCTATGCTTTCATGGGAATATCGTTTCCCCGTACGGGCATAGGGGAATGAGTCCCCCTGAATTGAGCCCGGTTGAGAGGAGTCTATAATAGGTGATGAATAGGGGGCCTTGCTACTCTTAGTAGGGGACAACGAGGACAATTCAGGTACCTTCTAGTACCAAAAATGCATATAGAGAATATAGAAAGCTCACCCCATTAGAGCCATGTGGATACCCTAGGTTTTAGATTTTAAATAGGGTTGTTTTATTCGATGCTTTATTTAATTTTTTGTCTTATCTCTTTGTTTATATTTTTATTCGGCACTAACTTGTTTCTTTTGTGTCTTGTTTTTGTTTTCTTTTGCATTTTTGAATCTTCATACAATCATAGGGTATTGATTCCCAAGTTGTTGCCCTAAAATTAGAAACCGTTCACAATGGACAAAGGGTTGTCTGATCATATATTAAAAGATACAAATATGGGGTTTGGTCATAACGCTAGATCCGAGAGGATAGAAAAGGAATTATCTGAAGAATCCTGGTCAAAAATGGTAGACGATACTGGTGCTAGTGATGAGCAAGATGAAGTTGAAGAACTGAAGAAACAAATGGCCGAGATAATGAATCGAATGAATGCTATGGCTAAAGGTAAGAGGTCCATAGAGCCAGAGGAAGAGCCATTCAGGGATCAGAATAAAGAGTTCGACAGTCAGAATCCTACTTCCAAGCTGAATAACATCGCTAAATACGACAAGTCGAACCCTTTTGTGATTCGTATCAATAAACAATGAGAGATACATCTGAGTCGAGCTCCCAAAAAATAGAGGTAGGACTAGAAGAAACCAGCAATGTGAAGAAGCATATCCTGAGGCCCATGAGGTACACCGAGCTGCTCCTAATGTTCATTGAAAGGAATCTAATCACCCCAGTTCAGTCTATGCCAAAAGAACCACCTTACCCAAAAGGTTACAACAGTCGAGCTAGGCGCGGTTACCACTTAGGAAGTTCGGGGCACACTACACAGAATTGTGAGGCTTTGAAAAACTGATTTAAAGGTCTTGTCAATATGGGAATATTGAATTTCAAATATGGACAACCCCGATTCTGCAGTAAGACGATGATCACACGAGGAGCAAAGTTGAAGAAGAGCCAAGACCCGAGGCAAGGGTTGAATGAAAGCAAGTCGAGTTTGGAAACTGAAGATAGGGGCATCCCAGAAGAATGGCATTTTTCTATCATAACTAACTTAGGCAAGAGAGAGATGATTTGAACGAAAAACTGAAGAATCTACAAGATGAGCATCAGGAGCTTTACTGCATGTTCCAAAATGCTGGTTTAGGTAACACTTTTGAAGAATGGAAGAATGACATGATTCAGCTGAAGAACGATTTGGGGAAATGGAAGAAAAGAGGCAGAGCTAGTGAAAGTAGAGCTCAACTGTTGACACAAAATTTGAAGGAAGTCGAGAGCCAATGCGACATCCTCAAGAATGAGTTGGAAATCAGTCTAGATATGAACGAGATTTTGAAATCAAGTCTGAAACAGAGCGAGAATGAATCTCACGCCTTTCAAACGGAGAATGCGACACTCAGGGAACAAACAGAAAATATTAGGAATTCTTTGTGTACAAGCGAGATTCGTGTTGAAGCTTACAAGCAGGTCAGTTATGAAAGTGTTGAAAATGTAACTTTCAAGTTACAAAAGGCCGAGCAAAAAATAAAGGAAAGGGACAAAGACATGAAGATTGCTATGACCCAAGCGCGATGGCCCAACAGGTAGCAGATTTGGCCGATGCAGTAATACTGTTAAGTCAAAATTTAGATCTGGCGTTGGACCGCGAAAGAAAGTTGACTCGTTTGTTAGATGAAGTTAAAAAGTTAGGGGTTAGGACCCGTCAGTATTTGTAAATATCCAATATCTGATGTAACAAAACCTTTTGGTCTTAATGAAAGCTGTTCTATGGGGACCGCTTTTGGAATCAATACCTTATTGCATTTATATTTACATTTTAGCATCACATTGCATTTTTATCATTATATTCCTCTTTTGGAATCTGAAATTCTTGGGGGTTTGATGTTGAACCAGTTGAAAAAGTATAGAACGAGTTAAAAAATTGAGACTTGACCAATTGGAGGATAGAGTCAAGAGGGAGTTCAAGAAGAAAGAAAAAACATATGTTTTCAATACAAAGGAGCTTTGCCTAGTTCCTGACTTGGTCATTCCTCCGGATTTCAAGATTTCCAGATTCGTGCAGTATGACGGAACAAGTTGTCCGAGGGTTCACTTGACCATGTTTTGTAGAAAGATGGAGGGCTACATTCAAGAATAAAAAGTTACTGATCCACTACTTCCACGACAGTCTGGCAGGACCTGCCGCAATATGGTACAATCGATTGAGCAGAAGCCAAGTTCGGTCATAGGGTGACCTAGCCAATGCCTTTTTGAGCCAATATAAGTATGCCTTAGACTTAACGCCGACTCGACATTTTTTTCAAAACACGGAGATGAGACCAATTGAGAGCTTCAAGGAGTATGCGTTAAGATGGCGAGGGTTTGGCGAGCCAAGTTTAGCCTCCCATAACTGAAGAAGAAATGACTCACTTATTTCATGCAACTCCCCCCATCCCCTTCTTTGATGCAATGCTGGAGAAATTGAAGATCAGATTTGAAGACTTTATGACGATAGGGGAAAAATAGACTATGCAATCCAAAAAAGAAAATTGGGGTCTAAGTCTAAGGATCAAACTAATGAGGAAATAGAAGGAGACAAAGAGATAAATGAGTGTTGTCTCTATAGTACTCAAAATCGTAAGAGAAAAAAAATGTTGATCCTTCTGAGTCATCAAGAAAATTCCTCGGACGAGCGCAGATTTAGAGATATTTGGGGTGCCCATCTCGAACATATTTCCTTATTCAGTTGAAGGTCGCTATCTCACTCCCAGACTGATGAAGATCATACCTGACCCCTCAGCTTATAGTTTTGACCCGAAAGTACTTGTAATTTCCATATGGGGGCACCGGGGCATCTTACCAGGAAGTGTAGACCATTGTGGGAAGAGATCAAGAAATTAATTAGTAGTGGAGTTTTGACCCTAAAAGTTGATCCAGCAATGGAAGACACAAAAATTGGGGCCAGTTTGTACCGCACCAAGACGGCTAGGATGAGTTAACATCGGAAGGATAGTTTAAAGCCCAATCTTTTATCTTGTCCATGATTTGACTTTAGATGTCATCTTGGTAGGTCATCTTTGCATTTAAGAGTGTATTTTGAAGTAATGCATGAATCAAATCTGCTACCTTTGACCCGAATGTAGCAGAGATATTTTTGTAAGGGGCATGTGTCATGTTTGGTGATTTTCATTCCTATGAAAAATACATTTTTCTTAACATACAATGGCCTTGAAAGCACGTATATGTGTATCTCTTCTTACCTTTGTAGGTCACTGAATATCAATTGCTAGATGTGACATTGATTTTGAGATCAATTGGATGTTGTGATAATGATGAAGTCTAATTTTCCCCTAACAGACTCTGGTCAGCAAATCAAGATTACTACTCATTTGATGACATTCGGTGAGGAAGAAGCTCCAAAATTTAACCATACAGAGTTGCCTGAAATTGAAGTTCTAAGCGTAGACTTGTATGTGCTAATGGATTATAATTGACAATTGAAATATAAGTATATGTACATAAAATAATAATGAATTATGATTAACAATTGAAAATAATAAGGATGAATGAATAGAAAAAAAGCATTCCAATGTTCGAAGCCTAGTAATAGGCAAGTTCGGATAAGAGTGTGGAAATTTTAGGGCACTCCGCTGAAGCAATAAGAATAAATAAGGTTGCAATGCACCATCCAAATAAAAAAACCTTAGCTTCATGAGTGATGGTAATATTTTCAAATCATGACTATGCCAAGTAACTCGGGTAGTGTTGTTTGCTCCATCATTATCCTTGAGACAAAGGACTGTGTGAGTTAATTTCCCTAAATAATAATAATAAATGAATGAGGAGAAGAAATAAGAAGAAGGAAATAAACAATAGCATCAGCAGCACAGACATGCACCTAAAACCCTATTCTTAGAATGATATTTTTGCACTTTAACGGTTAAATAAGTCCATTTTTCTTGGGCGGAGCAAATAATGAGAATTGAGAAGGAGTAGTCTTTGTAGCAGTGTGATAATCATGAGGATGAGCCGAGTCATATGTGGGGATTTTACGACTTCAAATCGCCACAACATCCAAAGTCTTTATAGACACCAGCTATGTTTGGAATGATCACCAAAAGGTTGAATCTCAGACACTTTTGTACTTGATATCTCGAGCTCCTATTCTGTTTTCTTTATTATTATAATTTTGGTTTCAAGGTCATGTATGTTAATATAAAGGACACCCTATATTGGAACGACGATCCTCAAATCGAAAGTTTTAAACAACAAAGATTTCCATGTATTACTTCAAGGTCGGGATTCAGAATACAAGAAAGTAGATGCAATTGATCGACCTAATGCAGACTGATGACCCATCAATGACTGTGATGAAGATGAGGGCAAGAGTTCATATGACAGACAACTCAGGGCTTAAAGTAGGTTTCAGCCATGATACGTTGAGTAGTCCAAAGAAATTAAGAATGAACCTGGATGAAAATAAGGTCGCAAAATATGGGGAAAGTTTAGGGGTCTAACGTTAATTTTCCAAAATGTTTGACATTTTGCAAAAAAAATTTGATCATTTACTCCAAACATTAATTTTAAAAAATTGTTTAGCATTTTTCCGAATTCTAATATTTATCATTTCTTCCTAACATTAATTTTAAAAAATGTTTGGTATTTTTTCTTTTTCTTTTTTTTGATTTCCGATTCTTTTAATATTTATCATTTTTTCCAAACATTAATTTTCAAAAATGTTTAGCAATTTTTCAAATTTCAATTCATACTTATCATTTACCCCAAGCATTAATTTTAAAAAATGTTTGACATTTTTTCCGAATTTTGATTCTTGTCATCTCTTCCAAACATTAATTTTAAAAATGTTTGGCACTTCTTTTTTTCGAATTTTGATTCTTTTAATATTTCTTCCAAACATTAATTTTCAAAAAATGTTTAGCTTTTCTTTTTTCGAATTTCGATTCCTTTAAAATTTATCATTTCCTACAAACATCAGTTTTCAAAAATGTTTGTCATTTTTTTTGAATTTTGATTCTTTTAATATTTACCATTTCTTCCAAACATTAATTTTCAAAAATGTTTGGCTTTCTTCAAATTTTGATTCCTTTAATATTTATCATTCACTCCAAACGTTGATTTTCAAAAATGTTTGGCTTTTTTTCTCCGAATTTTGATTCTTTTAATACTTACCATGTCTTCCAAACATCAATTTTCGAAAATGCTTGACATTCTTTTCTAAACCTTGATTTTTAAGATATCTATAATTTTTTTCTCAAACATTAGTTTTCAAATATGCTTGACATTTTATCCAAGTTTTATTTTTGAAACGACTACCTTTTTTGTTAAAAAAATTTAAATGAGAATTAAAGCATAGGGACTGAGTTTTGGTTCCCGTCGGGTGTTATAAGAAGATTAGATTTCAGAGATGAGTTCAGGGCGTGGGGGCATTTTGCCAGCCCTAATGTTAAGACAGATGAAGACTCCGAGTGTTTGGTCAAAAACGAGAAAAGTAGTTGAGCCCAGAAAATGATTGGGGCAATGTTGAGTGATAAGATGATGAAAGTCCCTACCTAAGGGTAGAATAGGGACTAGAAGACGGATTTGTGAAATGGGTAGAGACCCTGAAGAAGAAGAAGAAGAATAAGAGAGTTACTCGCGCGAGAGAGATAAGCGTGGGTATTCAATTAATGAAATGAAGTTTGATGAAATGAAGATTGAAGAGCATACTGCAGAGACACGAAGTAAAGAAATTCGAAGAATGACCTTTCAGGAAATAGGATTTCAAAATAGAATGAAAAAAAGAGAAAGAAGAGAAAGAAAGAAAAGAAAAAAAGAAACAAGAAAAAAGAAGGAAAAGAAAGAAAGAGAAAGAAGAGAAAGAAAGAAAAAAAAAGAAAAAAAGAAAAGAAGAAAGAAAAAAAGAATGAAAATGAAAGAGAGAAAAAGAAAAAAAAGAAAAGAAAAGAGAGAAAGAAGAAAAGTATTACATTGCATGCATCACATAGATATGAGCATTCTAATTTAAAAGTATTTTGTTTGAACAGATACTTAAAGATTACCAAAAATTTTGATATATGACTTCATGTTGAAGAAGTAGATTTTATTGAAGATTTACACTGGTAGCCGTGTTGGCGTGAATCCAGATTTAAGGAAGATTGGTAGCTGTGTCAGCGTGAATCTAGATCTTAAGTTCTTCGGGCCATCAATAAGTTCTTCGAGCATGATGATAAGTCATTCGAGCCACCGGCAAGTCCTTCGAGCATGGTGATAAGTCTTTCGGGCCATTAGTAAGTCCTTCGGGCATGATGCTAACCTTATTGTGATGTTAAGACTGGTAGAAACTGGGGCATCATTTTAAGGGATATTGGTAGCCATGTTGGCGTGAATCTAGATTTTAAGGAAGATTGGTAGCCGTGTTGGCGTGAATCCAAATCTTAAGTCTTTCGGGCCATCAGTAAGTCCTTCGGGCATGATGATAAGTCCTTCGGGCCACCGGTAAGTCCTTCAGGCATGGTGATAAGACCTTCGGGCCTTCAGTAAGACCCTCGGGCATGATGTCAAGCTTTTCTTTTGAATGTCGAGACGAGTACAAATCGGGGCATTAAAGAGATCGAAGCTTGAAGATTTGGCCGAGGAAGAGCAGAAAGTTTTGAAAGAGCCCGTGATTCCATAGCCGATGATCGAAAAGTAGGACAAAAATGAGTGATTTTTGGTCTTTGCTTTGTTCTCGTTTCACAAGAACAAGCAAAGAGGGGCAGTTGTAATCACTCGTTTTTGTCCGACTATGTATAATATAATAATATTATTAATACTAATATAAGTGTTTGGGTTTATATATATATATATATATATATATATATATACTAATAATAATAACACATATAATAATATTAATAACTTAATAATAATAATAATATTAATTCGCATAATGTTAATATACATGCAACATACGTACATATCACATACATTTAAGCAATATTATTAAGTTATTAATATTATTATATGGGCAAAACTAAAAATAATACGTATGTTGCATGTATATTAATATTATGTGAATTAATATTATTGTTATTATTATTAAGGTATTAATATTATTATATGTGTTATTATTATTATTATTAGTATATATATGTGTATCATATATTAAAACTAAAACATATATATATATATAAACCCATATAATATTAAGTCCAGTCCATTACATAACCTAAAACCCATAATTAATATTTACATAGGCCCAAACCGGCAAGGCCCTATAATAATAATGAAACCCTAATCTAATATCCTCTTTTCTCCACGCAGCCACTCCATCTGAGTCGTTGGATCAAGATTTGGTCCAACGGCCCAAATCTAAGGAAGATCATCCAGCTGGCGCGCGTATGATACACGCTCGAGACCCCTCGGCTTTCACGAGCACGTGAAGCCCACGCGCAGGCATTTCATATTCCTACGCGCCATGTGTTCGCAACACAGACTGCCACGTTACTCCCAAGATCGCATCTGGACCGCCGATCTTCAAGCAATCTCAGCCGTTGGATGAAATCTAATCCAACAACCAAGATTAAATATGGCCAAATAAGAGGCTCTCCATCTTCAATCAATTTTCGGCCATGTGTCTTCATCACCAGTATTCCGGTCGATCTCCACCAGCTCTCACCCACCAAGCATGGCCAAAGAATCATAAAAAATGGGGCATGTCAGATTCAAAAAAAAAATCAAACAGGAATTTCATTTAATGTTTGCTTATTTTTGTAAACAAACACAAATCAAAAACAGGACATAGATGTGTAATCAGATTTTATTTGTAACTCAAATTTCAGATTTGGAATATAAAAAAAAAGAACTTCAGTGGTAATCTCTTATTTTCCTTCTTTGCATGTATTCGAAATAAAAGGCATAATAACATAAAAATGAAAAAGGAAAGGGGGTATACCTGAACCGTTCGGTTCCTTCTCTGGTAACATGCCCTTATAGGGGTGAACCGGAGTAGGATATCGGTATTTTATGGAAGATGGTGTCTCATTTTTTTTTAAAAAAGTGGGGTTTAAAATGATTTTGGGTCTCGGTTTTCCCAGATCTAAACAAAATGGGAGTTTTTTAAATCAAAAGTCAGTTTCGATTTAAGGAAAGGAAAAGAAGTGTTTTGAAGTTTTTTTTGTACTCGCTGGCGTCGGTAAGTGGCAGCCAACGGCGGTCGGCGGCAGAGGTGACAGCAAGGGCTCATCGATTTCTGGGTTTAATCCCAGATGGTGATGAACACTTCTTTGCATGTATTCAAAACAAAGTGCATAATAATAAAAAATGAAAAAAGGAAAGAGGGTATACCTGAACCGTTCGGTTCCTTTTCAGGTAACATGCCCTCATAGGGGTGAATCAGAGTAGGATATCGGTATTTTATGGAAGAGGGTGTCTCGTTTCTTTTGTTTTTAAAAAAGTGGGGTTTAAAATGATTTTGGGTCTCGGTTTTCCCAAATCTAAACAAAATGGGAGTTTTTTTAAAATCAAAAGTCAGATTCGGTTTAAGGAAAGGAATAAAGGTGTTTTGGGGGTTTTTTTGTACTCGCTGGCGCCAGTAAGTGGCAGCCAACGGCGGTCGGCAGCGAAGGCGACGACAAGAGCTCATCGGTTTCTAGGTTTAATCCCAGATGGGGATGAACACCAAAGGGATTTATGTTTTCGGTTGAGAGAAAAATAAAGGGTGGTTTATTTCTAAAGGTTAAAAAATGGGAAAACGGTTCAAATGCATCTGATAAAGCCTTTTTATAGGTGTTTTTATTTTAAAAATAGGATAATAACAATATAGTCCCTCTGCCATTTTGAATTTGCCCCGCAACCCTTTCGCGTTTTATAATTACCCCCACAGTCCCTAAAACTTTCAAAAACTTTACAATCACGTCCCTAAACCAAACTAAATCAGATTTTAAAGGGTAAAATTACCTCAGAGGCCCCGCCGCCTTTTTATTTTTAAAACTTCTCTGCCGCATAGGTAAATTACCCAACTGGTCCTCCTATGTTTTTATTATTTTTTAATCGCACCCTAAATTCTATTTAATTACTTTGAAAGGGTAAATCACATTTCAGTCCCCCCATCTTTTATCAGTTTCCAATTAGGCCCTTTTCTTTTAATTTTAAACTATTTTAAGGGTAAATTGCATTTTTGGTCCATGCCCTTTTATTTTATTTAATACCATTCCTTTATTTTGTTTAAATCTTTTACATTCGATATGTTATTCATGTTTGTAGACATTAGTTTGTTCGATATATTTGCTTCATCTTGTTTTTTTATTATTTTGTTGCCATGTATTTATGTATATATATAAATATATTATTTTGTGTTAACTTTTATATGTATATATGTTTATATATATATGTAGATTTAATATTTTTGTATATATATTATATTATACATATATCTATATTATGTACTATCTATATTAAGTCTTGTAAAATTATTTTAGGTAATGTATTTTATTTAAAGTGCATTTTATATATGTATATTACATTATAATATATGTTAGTTTTTTATACACCTAATATGTATAGTATATATTAATGTTTTTTTATATATTTAATTATATGTATATAGTGCATTATTTTTATTCTATGTTATATATTACCTATGTTATATTATATGTATCATTTTAGTTATATTGTATTTATTTTAATTATGTTATTATTGTTAATGATAATATGTATATTTATTTCATGTATTTATCTTATTTTTACCTTGTCTTTTTAAATTGTATATTCGATATATTAACTGTTCAATGCGGTGCTCATTTTTTCGACGGTAAACTTGGCTACCAGTCTAAGACATAGATGGTAGTTTTCGTTTATCCCTCGAACACCGGAGCCCTTAAAATTTACTCGCACTTATAACCAAATTTTAATTTAGTAGTCACTTTAACTAGTAAAATTTGATATTAATAAAGTGGTAATTATTTGGTACCAATTTTGGGCGGTGTGGGAGTGCTAATCCTTCCCCATCCGTAATCAACTCCCGAACCCAAGTTTTTTTAAAAAGGAATCTCTGGTTTTTATTTTTGGTGTCCGGTCTACCCTTTTTGAATGACCGGTGGCGACTCCATATTTTCCAGAATACGAGTTTTCAAAGAATTCTCCTTTTAAATAAAATTTTCAAATAAAAGCGGGGCTCCCCTTTAATATAATTTATAATTAATTATTTTCGTAGAGGCGGCCAGAAAAAATAGTCGCTACAGTACTGTACTCTGAACAAGTCGATGCTAAAATCCTACTCCGATGGTGCTCCACCAATGCAGGTGCCAACCTACTAACATGCGAACAGAAACAACAATTTCGAACGATGAGCTAACAAAGCTCAGTGGATACACTTTCACTCTACCATGCTTCATACAAATCATAAATATGAGTATGTAGCTAAAGATGATATCATGACAATATAACAACATGTGGCACTACCTCTAGCCGCCTAAACACATAGCAAGCAAAAGATGCATCAATCTCACAAAAGTAACATATGCATCATACCACACAAACATAGAGTGAGGCCCGGTGTCACACAGCCTCAGGAACGTAAACGCTGAGTGAGGCCCAGTGTCACACAACCTCGGGAACATACACTATCTCTAGGTGAGGAGCGGTGTCACACAGCCTCAGGAACGTACACCCACACTCAGCATATCCCCTCGAGTGTCTTCGAATAAACCCGGAGTCACACAACCTCGGGATCATACATTCGGTGTCTCATCTCATGGTGTTGCAACATGCTCTCTGGGTATCCAAATCCCAACAAATAATGGTAACGCTACCACACAATGTCCACACAACACACAACATCATCTCAATTACAATTTCTCTATGGTTACTATCATTAACAAGTCATCCAATCATATTTACCGAGTTATTACACGTTAAGCTCATATATAGGGGGGTTAAATCTCGATTTCTCAATTTTACACTTTATTTTATCTCATTAAAGACTCATTGGGCCATACCCCATAATTTTTAGCCCTTAGGCTCAAATTCACATTTTCGGGCAGAATGCCCAGTGGGTACTGGTATGTGTAATCACCAATTTTATCCGGGGTGTCAACCCACTTTTACGTTCTGTTAAATACTTGGGATAGTGTGCTTTGGGCTTGTAAAACCTTATAGATTCCATTATGTTTAAAAAACCTTAAAAATATTACTAGTATCATTACTATCACTATTAGTTTGCTATAATTTGAAAAATCCAAAAATATTATTAGTATACCATATAATATTACTATTACGTTATATGTTTAAAATCCAAAATTGTTGGTGTTATTACCATATTATGAAAACCCTAAAATATTAATATTACTATTATTCATTCTTTGTTTTATGTTTTTGATCATAAGTTGTTATTACTATTGGTTTTTGTTAATAGTATATTATTACACTATTAAGTATATTGTCACTATATTATGTTACTATTTCAGTTTTTGTTATTAATATTATTTTATTATATTTAAACAAAAAATCTAAAAGATTAAAATATATATAAACAAATAAATACAATAATTAAAAATTTTAAAATAAATAAGGCCCAAGTGTTTATAAAGTCCATGTTACAAAACCCCCAATTTTAAATATTACAAACGGCCCATTTTGGGCCCGAGAGATTGAAACCCTATATCTAATCTGTCTTTGGTCCTTTACGTAGACGCTCCAGGGCCGATAGATCTGAACTTTGATCTAACGGCCTAGATGAAACAAGGGAACCTTCCAGATTCCTCACGCGCCCACGTGCGCGTGAGGCTCACGTCTTAGGCCCTTTAGCCTCACGTGACTGTCCGTCTGCCACGACCAGCACTACGCCGGACCACCCTATGCACCACTGAGCCAGGAGACACTGTCCTGCCTCTGCATCTGCTCTCACCAACCACTCCAGCCTTCGTTGCCCTCTTCCACGACCGGTGCGCTTGCCGAAACAAAAAGACAAACAAGCCAATGTCAGAAATGACAGATAAACAATCCAGCAAACATCATATAACAATTATCTATTTTTATTTTTATCCATGTAACACTGGTTATAAAAACCAAGTCAGACTATTGTAAACCCCAACGGGAATTTTCTGTGAAAAAATCAATACAAAGCAGAAACCAAAATTTCTGAGGCATCTCTTCTATTTTCTCGCATGCACGCATAAAAAGGGGAAACTATCTTAGGATTCAAATTTTTACCTTGAGTTCTGGGTGCATTTGGTTGTCTGAGACTTTCGCCGATGACAAGCCTTCTACCTTCGGGCTAAAAGGGGTGAGTCAGAATGGAAGAATGTCGTTTTTAGGGTTATTTAGGTTCAGTTTTCCTAGATCTAGGTGAGAGAGAGGTTTTTCGATGAATCTAAGGCCAACATCGGGTTTGAGGTGAAGAGTGGAGCTTTCTTGGGTGTGGTGTTTGGTTTTCCAGCGTTGATGTACGGCGAAGGGCGGTGAGAGGTGCGGCGGAGAATCACCAGGAATGAGGATTGAGCGGAGGCGCTTATCCCAGATTTCAGAGAATTTCCCAAAGTAGGAGGTCTGGCTTATTTTAAAGAATGGCTAGGGTTTTTTTACCCAAGATAATTGATATATAGCCCCTCCCAAATGTTTTAAAGGGTTTTTTACTGCATAAACCCCTCAGCGTCTTGTAATTATGTTTGAGAGGGGTTTCCGTCTTTTTTAATTCCGTACCAGGTCCCTAAACATTTTTCAAAACTGCAATTTCATCCTCATTTCGAAGCTAATTCTATTTTTAAATGGCTTAATTAGCTTTAGGTCCCCCATGTTTTGCTAAATACTTTTTTTAAAATCCTTTTGCTTTCCTTAATTCCTCCCGCAGTCCTCCATTCTTTCATTTTCCTTTCAATTTCGTCCCTCGTCTTAATTAATCCAGTATTAGAGGAGTTAATACCCAAGTTAGTCCTCAATGCTTCTTTTCCAGTTTCAGTTTAGTCCCTATTCCAGCATCATTTTCCTTTTTCCCTTTGTCTTTATTTTATCTTAATTTAGTCCTTGCATTGCATTTTTATTCGATGCATTTTAACTTATTTTACTTTTTCATTTATTTGCGTACTTTAATTTAAATGTTCATTATGTATGCTCGTTTTTGTTACTTATTTCTTTTTGTTTAGGTTAAGTCTTTTAGTAAGATTATGCTTGTTAAGACTAGTTTAGCACAATTTAGTCTAATTAAATTAAACTATGCGCTCGTCTTATTGGGGTGTAATTTAAGTTAATTAAATTAAATTTAGGGTTAGTTTTAGAGCCTTAGTTAGATTGAAGGTTCGAATCAATTTAATTCATTTAAATTTACCCTTGGCTCATTGGGGTAAATGTTAAATGCATTAAATTGGTTGAACAATTCTTAATTACTCTTAAGGATAAAATTGATATTTGACTTAGATCACCTAATTTAAATCATAATTAATTAATTTGATTCATTTTAGATAGTTTCAGTGGCTTATTGGGATACTAGTTTAAAATTAATCGAATTAATTATTATGGTTTAAGATAATCAATAAAATATTAGTATTTTCTAGTTCTAGGATTAAATTAATTTAGGGTTAATATTAGACTAACCTAGTTAATAATTAGACCACTAACTGAATTTTCCATAATTTGGGCCTCTCTTAGGTTAGGACTTTAGTGGGCCTAGGGTTACAATTTCATGCAATTCTTTGTCATGCATTTAAATAGTCATTCACATGACTTTTATTTTGATTGGACATGCCTTTAATTATTTAACTCTAATTATAAAACAAAGGTATTTATTAATTTCGATATTTGTGTCGTAACAGTCTTGGCTCAATGGATGTTGACCAAATATTCGAATTAATTCTTATCGTCTAAAGGTAATTTAATTTGAGACAAAATTTGGACAAGTCATAACATCATTCTAAACTGCTTGCATCATGCATAAATGTGATGAATGAAGTTCGAACCATAAATTAACAGGGCAGTTGGGCTTATTCGATGTTGGTTTAATCTATGGTCCGATGTGTCGTCACCCTTATTAATTAAATGTTTAATTAATTTGAAATTCACCAATTTGACAAAGCTCGTATAATTAAAGTCTAAATTCAATTGTGAACAATTTAATTAAACTCGATTTAAATTTCAACAATTTCTATCAATTAAAAGCAATATATATTTTGGTACCAATTTCTGGGCGTGATGGGGGTGTTAATCATTCCCCACGCGTAACAAACTCCCAAACCCGCTTTTTTGAACGAATCTCTGGTTTTATGGTATCAGCCTACCTTAGTGGCTGGTGGCAACTCCAAGTCTTTTGTTTTCAAAAATGCAAAAATGAATTCCCCGCTTTTCCAGATATTTTCCAAAAAGACCAAAGGAAATCTATTACTCCTTTTTAGCGATTTTCGATTTAAAAAAAAGCTCGCTACAGCTGGCGAATCCACTGGGGACCAATATTTGTTTTTTACAAAACAAAAAAGAGCGTTAAGCCAAGAAAATATTTGTTGCTTTTAATGATGGAAATATTAAAATTTAGATTGACTTTAATCAATTTGTCCCTTTTTGTAGATATGACTTTCATTACACGGGCTTTGGTAATTGGTGGCTTGGAAATTAATTGCTCATTTAATTTCTAAGGAATCACCGACGTGTGTTGCATCATAATCATCAAGCTCTATACCCAAGATTTGTCCCTTGAGTGGGAGTGAAACACCACATACCCACGTGAGTAATTCACTTCCGGAGTCCACGCCTTGTGACAAGTGAGCAGCCCTCCACGTTACTAGGTAATGCATTTCCTCGAACCGAACCCAATTCGCAAGCCTGTAATGGGCCAGAATTGGGGTTCTTGTCATCTTAGTAGGCGACAAGATAGGTTCGGGTATCCTTTTAGAACCAAACTGATACGTGAGAACTTAAGAAGCCCACCCCAATTAGAGCCATGCAGACAACCATAGTAACTAGAATTCGTGTGATTATGGTTTTCTTTTCTGTATCTTTTTGCCTATTGTTCCCTAATTTATGTATTCTTTATCTTTCAATTTCAAATTTGTTATTTGTTTATTCTATTTCTAACAAGTTCTTTTTTGTTTTTATTCTTTTCCTATCTATATCTTGTTTTGCATATTTTATCATATCATGAAGAAAACACTGATTCAGAAATAGTCTAAAGTTAAAGGCTTGATCCATGGGAGACTTGGTCCGTAGAAATGACGAAAAGAACTCCGAGGTACAAACATGGTCAGAAGGTAAACAACTTCACGATGGAGACAGTATTTCTACCAGGTATAGGTCAGCGATGTCCGTCGAAACTTTCATGAACACGAAATACAATGATGTGTCAGGATTGAGATCGGTATGGCACAATTGGGATTATGAGGCGAAGAGTGTTTTCAAAAGCAAATACGGAGACATAGCATACTTATTGGATGTCCAAGTCGATCAGTCACTACTCCAAACCTTGGTAAGATTTTGGAATTCAGCTTACAGTTGTTTCACAATCGGCAACATTGATTTGACCCCGATGATCGAGGAATATCTAGCCCTCGTGAATTGTAAGAAAATTGATGAGAATCGAGTCTACTCCAAGCCACCCAAGAACAAGTCCTTCCTGGCCAAGCTAACTAGGTTCTCCCGAGCTTTGCCGTTTTGGGTCGAAAATCAAGTAACCACTTGGAAAAAGAAGGAGTACCTCAAGTGAGAAAGAATCTTACAATTAGCTTCAGTTCATCCAGTGGGCCGAGTCCAGCAAGACCTTTTTGCATTGTTGATCTATGGATTAGTTCTATTCCCGAAGGCACAAGGACTCATCCATCCATCAGTGTTGGATTTGTTCAATTGCTTAGGAGGAAACACCAACCCGGTGCCTATGATCTTAGCTAAAACTTTTCGGTCTTTAAGGTTTTGTAGAAGATATGGTGGGGTCGTTTCTTGGGATGTCCTCAACTTTTAACAGTTTGGTTTTACAGTCATCTTTGGTCTGACGTTCACTTCTCAAGGCCTATTTTTGACAGTAAATTCTCACTGCTAGAAGAGTTCTTACAAAAGGGAGATTGGCCAACGGGAAGATCCGAAGAGGTATGGTTAGACGTCTTACAAAACCTAAATGACGAGGATATAGCTTAGAAAGCCCCGTGGCTTTGCACAAGGAATATCCTTTATAGATGTAGAGAGCATTCGTGGGTACCGTTACTTGTTCCTTGGGGGCATACCGCTTACGCACCCCTTTTGATTTTGAGACAATATGGTTCCAAACAATTTGTGACGTCCACAAAAGGACTAAATGACTTCAACATAGACTATGGGACCGAAAAAAAGCTACAAGGGGAAGGTGTATAGCACTTCTTCTACATGGAATAATGCAAGACGAGTTAGGGTTTTGAGTGCTCCGTACATGATGACTCCCGAATGAGAAGTGTGGCGGTTCAATCGCTTCAAAGACAATGTTCCTAAGTTGAACCCCAATTGTATAAGGCATGTTCAAGAAAGATTGGCTATGTTTCCCACTGAAGTCGATTTGATGAGAAAGCAACCCGAAGAGGAGCAAAAGAAGTTAATTCAGCTAGAAGCCAAAGCCGATCAAGATAGGTTCAACTTCGAGTTAGACAAAACAAAACTTGAAAGAGAAATCAGAAGTCTACAAAAGAGGAATGATACATTGGAGCTCGAGCTTAAGTCCGAAAAAGAAGAGATTCGGAAGTTGCAAAGGCTAAACAAGAGTAAGAGGATCGCGAATAACAAGCCAAGTAAAGAATTAGAGCCCAGACTTAAGGAGGAGAAGGCTAAAGCCGAAGCTTATAAGAGGAAGTATTATGAGCACGAGGATCGGGTGCTTGTTATGACGTAAGAGATGGAGAATCTGCGGACTACTCATTCAGAGCAGTTTGAAAATGAACGACGCCAAAATAAGACGTTGAAGGCTCAAGTCAGACGGCTAGAAAAGTCTCTCCTCAAGCATAAGGGTTCCACCGAAAAGCTAGAAGCTAGCAGTTCAGAAAATTAGGTTTTGAAGGGTCAGATCGAGGATTTAGAAACCGAGGTCCAACAACTCAAAGATCAAGTGGCGAGCTTTAGGGGAGCGATCCAAGTGCATCAGATGCCGACAATAGAACAACTTCAGTTCGCCGCCTACACGATTTGGAAGCAAGAGCAAGAGTTGGCATACTTGATGACTCAGATGCAAGGAGTCGCCCGAAAACTGCAGTTCTTAGCGGAGGATGCGACCGAGCTCTAAGAATGCGTGGACGACAAATTCAAGGAGGGCGAAAGGATTGTTTGGGTCTTGAGGGAGATTGTTGACTTAGGCGCTAGCTTAGAACCATATACGTAGCGGATTTCTTTGAATTGTTGTAAAGAGACAATGTTTCCATTGATGCTAGTCGTTTAATGATGATATTTGCCGAAATCAGTGTTATTCTTTGCATTCATGCATGACACATTTATTTGGATGTTTTATTAAATTATCAAAATTAATTAAAAGACTTCTCACTTCAGAGCATTTTGGTTCTTTTAATTGCAAACATTCTACATCCATACTGCACACGTTTGCAAACCCGAAAAATGGAAAAGAGCTTTGCTAAGTTAGAGGCTGATCTTAGGGGTCAGTTAGAGCGTGCACAACAAGAGTTAAAAGATACCGTCATCAAGTCCCAATAGGACATGATGAAAGAAATATCTCAAATGCTCTAGATCAGTCGAGGAGAGTACCCGAGAGGAAAGGGTGCTACCGAAAACCCTGCTCAGAACCCAGGAGACCCTTCATATTCTCTAATCTTCAAAAACCCTCTCTTCATTAACCCTACACCTAAACCTCTACAAGGGGTATCTTCGTCACATCAGGCTGGCGCCTCTGCCCTAACTCAATCGGGGGTAACCTTTGTAAATATCGAGAATGTCGGGGATAGTATCCCAAACTTCGATGAGTTGGAGAAGTTAAACCAAGTAAAGGTGAAATTTTTGAAACAGTTGGAGGAAACTAGAAAGGATCTTGAAGAGAAGTTTTGAATAAAGGAAGAGGAAGATGGTTCTTATAGGCTAAACGCTAACGATCTCAGTTTGGTCCCCGATGTAGAAATCCCGTACAAGTTCAAGACCCCAGAATTTGAAAAGTTTGATGGGGCAACTTGCCCCACAGCTCATGTGACCATGTTCTGCCAGAAAATGGCCGGGTACACCGACAACGAGAAGCTGTTGATACATTGTTTTCAAGACAGCCTAGTAGAACCTACCACTAGGTGGTACAACCAGTTGACTCAGGCTCAGATTAAGTCGTGGAAGGATTTGGCCAAGGCCTTCACCGACCAGTATAAACACATAACCGACATGGTTTCTAACTGACTTTTATTGCAAGAAATGGAGCAAAGACGCAACGAGAGCCTCCGTGAATACGCCCAAAGGTGGCGTGAGGTTGAGGTGCAAGTTCAACCACCTCTTCGCGAAAATGAGATCTCCCATATGTTCGTGGACACGCTAAAAGGGACACTCTATGAACGCCTGATCAGTAATCTTATTAGCAATTTTCCCGATATGGTAATGACTGGTGAGCGTATTGAAGCCGCCATTAAAAGTAAAAGAATTGACGGAAGGGAACCATCGCACAAGCAGCTCAAAAAGAAGGATCACAAGGTCAACAACACCAACACTTATGAGGCTGTCAAGAGCTTCACTATATCTCAGCCCCAAACCATGACCAGAAATTCCCGAAGTTTCAACAAAAGGGAAGATAAAGGACCTAGAAAGGAACGTGGGGGCAAGTCTTTTACTCTATTGTCAATTACTTACAAAGAACTCTACTCACAGCTATATAAGGCAGATTTAGTTCGGCCTCATCATGTTACCCCTTTCAACCCCCTTATCTCGCGTGGTATGATCCTAAAGCACACTGCGAATACTACGCCGATGTCCCGGTCCATACGATTAAAAATTGTGTGGCATTCAAGAAGTTTGTTCAGAACCTGATCAAGATCGGAGCATTGCAGTTAGGAGAGCCCAGCACAACCAACAATCCCTTGCCAAATTATGGGGTCAAGGTGTAAATTCCGTGGAAGAAGGATATGCCCGAAAATCATATACCAGTGTGGCCGAAGTAAAGTCACCTTTGAGATGGGTTTTTCAGCAGTTGTGCATGGCTCGTCTCATTGACCGATGAATAGTGGTTGTGAAGAAAGGTTGTGGTCCGTATTGTGAGTACTATCAGTCAAGGGATCATGACATACAAGACTGTGAAGAGTTTCACCGAGTAGTTCAGCAATTGATGGATGATAAAGAGATCGAATTCTTTGAGAAATAAGATGAAAGAAAGGGATAAGAAATTTGCACGTTGGATGACACAGATACCAAGTATAATGCAAGAAGGCAGTTTGTCCTTGGCCTCAAACCAAGTTAAAAAAACACACAATGGGAGGAGGTCCATATGATAGCCTCTAAGATTATAATCTCTGCTCCAACATCATTTCCTTTCAAAGATACCTGGATGGTTCTGTGGAACTACATCGAAAATGTCTCAATACCGAGAAGTTCGGGTTTGCAAGAAGGAGAGAACCCATTTGCGGAGGAAGAACTAATGAAACCAAACCCCAAAGAGATAAATGATGTGGGGCATTTTACAAGAAGTGGTCGGTGTTACGCCCCAGAAACTTTGAGGACGGTAGAAGAGCCAAAGGGTAAAGGCAAGGTGACCGAGCCTGAACCCACAAATATATTTGGGGAAGAACCTCCTCCAAAAATTAATGAGGCAGTAATCGAGGTTCAAGCTCAAGAATTTCTGAGTTTCTTAAAGCATAGTGAGTACAGTGTGGTAGATCAACTCAAAAAGCAGTCAGCCCAAATTTCAGTGCTCGACCTCTTGTTGAACTCAGAAAAACATCGTGAGGTACTGTTGAAAGTGTTAAACCAAACTTTTGTCAAAAATAATATTTTGACCAGTAAGCTAGACCAGATCATCGGCCATATTACTAACTGCAATCATATCACCTTCATTGACGATGAGATATCGGATAAAGGTAGGGGGTCCAACAAGGCCCTAAACATCACCACTCACTGTAAAGGTCATGTACTACCGGGAGTGCTCATCGACAATGGCTCTGCTTTAAATGTATTGTCTTTGGCTACTCTGTAACATCTACCAATCGACAGCTCACACATGAAGTCGTGTCAGAATACTGTGCGTGTTTTGATGAGACCCAAAGAGACGTGTTCGGGAAAATTGAAGTACCCCTACTCGTTGGTTTGACTGAGTATACCGTTGATTTTGTAGTGATGGATATCTGGCCATCCTACAATTGCCTATTGGGAAGGCCATGGATTCACTCTTCCGGTGCTATTCAGTCATCCTTACACCAAAAATTGAAGTTCATCATCGAAGAAAAGCTAGTAACAGTTAACGCCGAACAAAACATCGTGGCATTGGTGACCTCTGACGCTCTATACATTCCAACCGGTGAAGAGGCAATGGAATGTTCCTTTAGGACACTAGAGTTTGTCAATGCCGCCTTTGTTTTTGAAGGGAACAAGATTCCGTGCCCGAGGCTATCAAACTGTATTAAAATGGTGTTGACAGAAATACTAGGAAGACGAGCGAGAAAAAGAAAAAAGCTTAGGAAAGAATTTGCAAGGATGACTGCGACCTATAAGTGTTATCCACAAGCATGACCGTTTTGGGCTCGGATATAAGCCTAACTTTCTACAAAAAAGACAGGAGTAGAGGAGAAGAGAACAACAACGAAAGGCTCAACTCAGAGGAGAAGAGATTTCGTGAGTTCTCATCACTTATGCGGATCTCAAGAATGTCTTCGTATTTGGCAGAACTGTGAATCCCGAACTGAAAGTCCAAGAAACCAACCGTGAGAATAAGAAGATCCTTAATGAAGAGTTAATCAGTAAGGCTATGGAATTGGTGGATGTCAGTGTGATCTTCGAGGGTGACAAGACTGTCCATCCTTTGGCCAAGATCCGCCCATACTTCCCGGGAGAGCAGCTTGACAACTGGACCAGCATGGATCTGCCTGTAGTTTTTAGGACCAAGTCAGAGTAATGCTCAGAACCACCCTGTTGCTTTTGCCCGAGAGCAATAGGGATCATTTGTAAAAAAAGGCTACTACATCAACTCTATTTCGCTTTCAATGAAAATGATGCTTTCCGTATTTCTTTCTCAAATGGCAAACATAACATTCATTTCATTCATTATTTATTTATTACATAAATTATTTCCTTACCAATACATACTTTCAAACTCGTGCAGGCCTCTTAACATTAACTGTATGAATAATTCTGAATCTAATCTCAAGGTAGATTTTGAACAACCCATGTGCTCGATTGAAATTGAGGAAGAAGAGGATAAAGTAGAATACGAGGTCTAGATAAGTTGTTGAGATTGTTGGCAAGTGAAGAGAAATAAATTTTGCCGCATCAAGAATAGCTAGAAGTTTTGAATTTGGGAACCGAGGAAGAAATAAAAGAGGTGAAGATTGGTACTACTTTACCATCAAAGGTTAGACGGGACTTGGTAGAGCTGCTCCTAGAATTCAAAGATGTATTTGCATGGACATACCAAGATATGCCGGGTTTAAACACAAATATTGTGGTGCACAAGCTTTCTATAAGGCCAGAATGCAAGTCCGTCCAGCAAAGCTTCGAAGAATGAGACCCGATATGTTGCTAAAAGTTAGAGAAGAAGTAAAGAAACAGTTCGAGGCCAGATTTCTTAAAGTTGCCAAGTACCAGAATCGGTGGCCAATATAGTCCTAGTGCCCAAGAAGGACGGAAAAGTACGTATGTGTGTGGATTATAGGGACCTCAACAAGGCAAGCCCCAAAGACAATTCCCCCTGCCTCACATCGACACTCTAGTTAACAATACTGCGAGGCATTCGTGGTTCTCCTTCATGGACGGATTTTCGGGGTATAATCAGATTAAGATGCACCCCGAAGATATAGAAATGACCACTTTGTGACCATGTGGGGAACGTTTTGCTACAAGGTAATTCCCTTTGGATTAAAGAATGCGAGGGCAACCTATCAAAGAGCCATGGTGACCTTGTTCCATGACTTGATGCATAAGGAGATTGAAGTATACGTAGATGATATGATAGTCAAGTCTCTGACCGAGGAGGAGCACATTCAAAATCTGCGGAAGCTTTTCCAAAGGTTAAGAAAGTACCAGTTAAAACTCAACCCGGCTAAATGTACATTTGCAGTCACTTCCGAAAAGCTCTTGGGTTTTGTTGTTAGCCAGAATAGAATTGAGATTGACCCTGATAAAGTGAAAGCAATTCAGGATCTCCCACCTCCTCAAACTCAAAAGGAAGTCCGAGGATTCTTGGAGAGGTTGAATTACATCTCTCGATTTATCTCTCAGTTAACCGATATGTGTGACCCCGTCTTTAGGTTGCTTCGGAAGAACAATCCGAGAGTATAGGATGAAGATTGTTATGAGACACTAGAAAAGATCAAAAAGTACATGATCAATGCCCTAATTTTGGTAGCACCGGTGCCGAAGCGGCCATTAATTCTGTACTTGACAGTTTTTGAGAACTCAATGGGATGTGTGCTAGGACAACATGACGAGTCTGGCAAGAAGGAAAGTGCCATTTATTACTTAAGCAAGAAGTTTACCGAGTATTAAGGATGGTACCCACTAGTCCAAAAGCGATGTTGTGCCCTAGTATGGGCTACTAAGTGGCTCAAGCAATACATGTTGTACCACACTACTTGCTTGATTTCCTGAATGGATCCACTGAAATTTCTAATAGAAGCATCCACACTAACCGAGAAGATGGCCTTTTGGCAAATGCTACTGTCGGAGTTTGATATCGTTTATTTGAGTCAAAAAGCGGTAAAAGAAAGTGTGGTGGTAGATCTTTTGGCTAGCCGTGCCTCAGACGACTACAAGCCATTGGATTTCAGTTTTTTGGATAAAGATTTGATCAGTGTGTTGGTTGAAGAGAGGTTTATTTTAGAGAATGAGCCTTGGAAACTTTATTTTGATGGAGAATTCAATGCCTTAGGCCATGGGATAGGGGCGGTGTTAATTTCTCCCGAAGAGGTTTACTACCCTTTTACCAGTAGGTTGGAATTCCTTTGTACAAACAATATAGCCGAGTACGAGGCTTGTGTCATGGGACTCCGGGCGACCATAGAGAGAAAGGTCAAGGTACTTTATATATTCGGGGATTCATCTTTGGTGATCTGCCAGCTCTGGAAGGAATGAGAGACGAGAGATCAGAAGCTAGTCAAGTACTATGATTTGATCCAAGAGTTGGTTAAAAATTTTGAAGAGATCAGCTTCACCTATTTACCAAAAGAAGATAACCAGATGGCCGACGCCTTAGCTACTTTGGCTGCCATGTTTAAAGCAAGCCCAACGGCCAAGATGAAGCCGATTGAAATGCAAATTTTTGAGGTTCCAGCCCATTTTTATTACTTGGAAGAGGTGGAGGATGGTAATCCATGGTACCATGACATCCTCCAGTCCATCAAGTTCCAGGTTTACCCGAAGAAGACCAACGATAATGAAAAAGGAACCATTAGGAGGTTAGCATCGGGTTATGTCCATGACGGGAAGTTTTGTACAAGGGAAGCAAGGATCGAGTATTGTTGAGGTGTGTCAATGCTCAGAAGGCTAAAACTATCTTAGCCGAAGTACACGATGGCTTGCGTGGGACCCACGCCAATAGTTCTCAATGGCTAGAAAGATCATGAGATACAGATACTACTGGTCTACCATGGAGGGAGATTGCATCAATTACGCAAAGAGATGCCATAAATGTCAGATCTACACTGATAAGATACACTCCCCACATGTACCACTTTACACCATAAATTTGCCATGGCCTTTTGCTGTGTGGGGCATGGATGTCATTGGTCAAATACATCCGAAGGCTTCCAATGGGCACCGTTTCATCTTAGTAGCTATTGATTACTTCACCAAGTGGGTAGAAGAAGCCTCTTATGCCAGCATCACAAGAGCGACCGTAAGTTCTTGAAGAAGGAGATTATCTGTCGATACGGTTTGCCAAAAAGAATCATCACCGATAATGTTTCCAACTTAAACAACAAGATGGTGACCGAAGTGTGCGAACAGTTCAAAATCGTGCACCACAATTCCACCACTTATCGTCCCAAAATGAATGGGTAGTGGAAGCAACAAACAAGAATATTAAGAAGATCATAGCAAAGACCACCGACACTTTCAAAGATTGACATGAGAAACTACCATTTGCTCTATTTGCTTACCAAACATCTGTAAGGACATCCACGGGGGCAACGCCAAACTCTTTGGTCTATGGTACAGAAGCAGTATTACCTATTGAGGTGAAGATTCCATCGCTTCAAATTTTGAGCGAGGTAAAGTTGGATGACGCTAAATGGATGCAAGAAATGATTGATCAGTTGAACCTCGTTAAAGAAAAAAGATTAAGGGCCATCTGTCATGGCCAAATGTATCAAAAGAGGATGATGCAAGCTTATAACAAGAAAGTTCGCCCAAGGGAGTTTCAAGAGAGGGATCTAGTGCTTAAGAAGATCTTGCCAATTCAAAAGGACTTTCGGGGGAAATAGATGCCTAATTGGGAAGGGTCTTATGTTGTTAAAAAGGCCTTCTCTGGAGGAGCATTGATTTTAGCGGAGATTGATGGGGAAGAATCGAGCAACCCTATAAATTCAGACTCTGTCAAGAAGTACTACGCCTAAAAAATAAGGGTTCAAGGCGGGAACTCAGAAATGGGCGTCTTGAAACTAAAGGAGGATCTGAATCGAAAATCACAAAAGAACGGTTCAGATAAATTTTGAGGTTCAGCATTTGGTTGATAGTCTCTATTCTAGTTAGGGGCCCTACTGCGGTTTGTGATAGAATTCCTTTTGAATATCAGAAATTTTAGTCGAAGATGGCAAGTGAGAGATCTACTAAGGTCGATGGGCTCTTGCAACATTCATACAGTCGATGCTTGGGGATGTTGCACCCTATACTACTTATAGGTTTTTCATTTTCTCATGTTTTCCATGACTTTCAAATTATTCCATCTCTCATATGAATAAAAGTTTTATTTTCTCCCTTCCTTTGTGTATTTCATGAACATCCCGCAAATAGATTGACATAGATTAATGAAAACAAATGATTTCTGGGCATTACTATGATTTGACCTATTAAGTGCAAGTTGATCCAAGATAGAAATAGAATCTATCAAAGGGAGTCCGCCCAAGTCAAGGCTAGAGGACATTGAATACGAAGTTGATAGAATTTGTTGGGGAAAGATAGTGTTTGCCTTCCAGGTCAAAATTTAAAGCTAAAGAGCTGGGGGCAAAAACCCGAAACGGCGCCCCCAACCAAAAACAAGAAACAAAAAAGATAGAAATAGAAAAAAAGGGGAAAAAGAAAAAGAAAAAAAAGAATAAAATTAAAGGCGAAAACCCAAAAGGGCGCCTTGGGAAAAGACTCTAAGGTGAAAACCCGAAGGGGCACTTTAGAATAAAATTTTGGAGAATATGAGGATCGAATGGGGGCTGAGTTTTGGCACAAAGAAAGACGACATACACAAGGACGAAGGGTCAAGTGGAAGAAAGATGAAGTGAGAAGCCAAGGAAGAAGGCACCCTAGCATTAATTCAATTTTATCATGCATCATGAATAGTTAGACATCCTTAAGGTAGGATTATTGTAACTAGCATTATCAGATCATTGTTTTTGCTTCTTTCAGGGGTTGAGGAACTTTTAACTATTTGGAAGCGGTAAACATCTTGTGCCAAGATGATGAAGATCGAGGGCATTCCAGTAGTCTCTAAGTGGGATATTATTCGGTGTTAAAGCAACTAGAAATCGGGACATCATCAGTCGGGATCCTCAAGACGAGGTACTACTCCATGCCAAGACGATGAAGATCGAGGGCATTCCAGTAGTCTCTAAGCGGGATATCATTCAGTGTCAAAGCGACCAAAAATTGGGACATCATCAGTCGGGATCCTCAAGGCGAGGTATCACTCCATGCCAAGGCGATAAAGATCAAGGGCATTCCAGTAGTCTCTAAGCGGGATATCATTCAGTGTCAAAGCGACCAGAAATCGGGACATCATCAGTCGGGATCCTCAATGCGATAAAGATCGAGGGCATTCCAGTAGTCTCAAAGCGAGAATTTCAGGAAGAGGAAGGGCGAAGGGTTCTATATAAGAGGAACTCACAGCTCGGAATCTTCGAATAGGGAAGTCGGATAAAATTAGTGCTTAAGGTCTTTGCTTTATTCTTGTTCCACAGGGATAAGGAAAGAGGGGCAGCTGTAATCACCAATTTTATCCGGGGTGTCAACCTACTTTTACGTTCTGTTAAACACTTGGGATATTGGGCTTGTAAAACCTAATAGATTCCATTATGTTTAAAAAGCCTTAAAAATATTAGTAGTGTCATTACTATCACTATTAGTTTGCTATAATTTGAAAAATCCAAAAATATTATTAGTATACCATATTAGTATTACTATTACGTTATATGTTTAAAAACCAAAATTGTTGGTGTTATTACCATATTATGAAAACCCTAAAATATTAATATTACTATTATTCATTCTTTATTTTATGTTTTTGATCATAAGTTGTTATTACTATTGGTTTTTGTTAATAGTATATTATTACACTATGAAGTATATTGTCACTAATTATGTTACTATTTTAGTTTTTGTTATTAATATTATTTTATTATATTTAAACAGAAAATTCAAAGATTAAAATATATATGAACAAATAAATAAAATAAAATAATTAAAAAGTTTAAAATAAATAAGACCCAAGTGTTTATAAAGTCCATGTTACAAAAACCCCAATTTAAAATATTACAAATGGCCCATTTTGGGCCTAAGAGATTGAAACCCTAAATCTAATATGTCTTTGGTCCTTTGCGCAGCCACTCTAGGGTCGTTAGATCTGGCCCTTAATCTAACGGCCGAGAATGAAACAAGGAAACCTTCCAGATTCCTCACGCGCCCACGCGCGACCCTCTAGCTGGCACCACGCATGCGTGAGGCACACATCTTAGGCCCTTTGGCCTCCCGTGACTGTCCGTCTACCACGACCAGCACCACGCCGGACCGCCCTCTACACCACTGAGCCAGACGACACTGCCCTGCCTCTGCATCTGCCCTCACCAACCACTCCAGCCTTTGTTGCCCTCTTCCACCACCGGTGCGCGTGCCGAAACAAAAAGACAAACAAGCCAATGTCAAAAACGGTAGATAAACAAATCAGCAAACATCAGATAACATCTATCTATTTTTATTTTTATCCATGTAACACTGGTTCTAAAAACCAAGTCAGACTATTGTAAACCCCAACGGGAATTTTTTGTGAAAAATCAATACAAAGCAGAAACCAAAGTTTCCGAGGTATCTCTTCTATTTTCTCGCATACACGCATAAAGAGGGGAAACTATCTTAGGATTTAGATTTTTACCTTGAGTTCGGGGTGCAGTTGGTTGTCTGAGACTTCCTCCGATGACATGGATGTTTTTCGATGAATCAGAACGGAAGGATGTCATTTTTAGGGTTGTTTAGGTTCGATTTTCCTAGATCTAGGTGAGAGGGATGTTTTTCGGTGAATCTAAGGCCAATATCGGGTTTGAGGTGAAGAGTGGAGCTTTCTTGGGTGTGGTGTTTGGTTTGCCAGCGCCGATGTACGGCGGCCGGCGGTGAGAGGTGCGGCGGAAAACCACCAGGAATGGGGATTGAGCGGCGGCGCTTATCCCAGATTTTAGAGAATTTCCCGAAGTGGGAGGACTGGCTTATTTTAAAGAATGGCTAGGGTTTTTTTACCCAAAATAATTGATATATAGCCCCTCCCAAATGTCTTAAAGGGTTTTGTTACTGCATAAACCCCTCCGCGTCTTGTAATTATGCGTGAAAGGGGTTTTCGTCTTTTTTAATTCCATACCTGGTCCCCCAAACATTTTTCAAAACTGCAATTTCATCCTCATTTCGAAGCTAATTATATTTTAAATGGCTTAATTAGCTTTAGGTCCCCCTTATTTTCTTAAATACTTTTTTAAATCCTTCCGCTTTCCTTAATTCCTCCCGTTGTCCTCCCTTCTTTCATTTGCCTTTTAATTTTGTCCCTATTCTTAATTAATCCAGTATTAGAGGAGTTAATACCCAAGTTAGTCCTCAATGCTTCTTTTCCAGTTTCATTTGAGTCCCGATTCCAGCATTATTTTCCTTTTTTCCCCTTATCTTTATTTTGTCTTAATTTAGTCCTTGCATTGCATTTTTATTCCATGCATTTTAACTTATTTTACTTGTTCATTTAGTTGTGTACTTTAATTTAAATGTTCATTTATGTATGCTCGTTTTTGTTACTTAGTTTTTTTCTTTAGGTTAAGTCTTTTAGTAAGATTATGCTTGTTAAGACTAGTATAGCACAATTTAGTCTAATTAAATTAAACTATGCGCTCGTCTTATTGGGACATAATTTAAGTTAATTAAATTAAATTTAGGGTTAGTTTTAGAGCCTTAGTTAGATCAAAGGTTCGAATCAATTTAATTCATTTAAATTTACCCTTGGCTCATTGGGGTAAATGTTAAATGCATTAAATTGGTTGAACAATTCTTAATTACTCTTAAGGATAAAATTGATATTTGACTTAGATCACCTAATTTAAATCATAATTAATTAATTCGATTCATTTTAGATAGCTTCCTTAGCGTATTGGGATACTAGTTTAAAATTAATCGAATTAATTATTATGGTTTAAGATAATCAATAAAATATTAGGATTTTCTAGTTCTAGGATTAAATTAATTTAGGGTTAATATTAGACTAACCTAGTTAATAATTAGATCACTAATTAAATTTTCCATAATTTGGGCCTCTCTTAGGTTAGGACTTTAGTGGGCCTAGGGTTACAATTTCATGCAATTCTTAGTCATGCATTTAAATTGTCATTCACATGACTTTATTTTGATTGGACATGCCTTTAATTAATTAACTTTAATTATAACACAGAGGTATTTATTAATTTCGATATTTGTGTCGTAACAGTCATGGCTCAATGGATGTTGACCAAATATTCGAATTAATTCTTATCGTCTAAAGGTAATTTAATCTGAGACAAAATTTGGACAAGTTATAACATCATTCTTAACTGCTTGCATCATGCATAAAGGTGATGAACGAAGTTCGAACCATAAATTAACACGGCAGTTGGGCTTATTCGATGTCAGTTTAACCTATGGTCCGAGGTGTCGTCACCCTTATTAATTAAATGTTTAATTAATTTGAAATTCACCAATTTGACAAAGCCCGTATAATTAAAGTCTAAATTCAATTGTGAACAATTTAATTAAACTCGATTTAAATTTCAATAATTTCCATCAATTAAAAGCAACATATATTTTGGTACCTATTTTCGGGCGTGATGGGGGTGCTAATCCTTCCCCACACGTAACCAACTCCCGAACCCGCTTTTTTGAACGAATCTCTGGTTTTATGGTGTCCGGCCTACCTTAGTGGCCGGTGGCGACTCCAAGTCTTTTGTTTTCAAAATTGCGAAAAGAATTCCACGCTTTTCCAGATATTTTCCAAAAAGACCAAAGGAAATCTATTTCTCCTTTTTAGCAATTTTTGATTTCAAAAAAAAGGTCGCTACAGTACATACTCACCGCGGACCGATACCAAAATAGCTCACTAAAATTTTATTTGCCCTCGCGTACCGGTACGGGTCGACCCGTACCGATACTCCCTTGCATGGCGTACCGGTATATGTTGAACACCGTACTGGTACTCCTCTAATGACTTATCTTCAATAGAACAATGTTCTTCAACCCAAAACACTAGGGTACAGGTACCCCCCCCCCCCCCGTGTACTGGTACCGAAGTCCAGAAATAGCTTCTTAGGCTTTGGAAAACATCCCCAAGACACCCAAATCACAACTCTTAACCTCTTAGCTCAATCCTACATCTTATGGAAGTATTTAGGGTGGTTTATTACCATTTTTACAAGTAATTAACAACAAATATGAGTTTTACCATTAAAGAGGATCTCAAGTTCATAACACCAAACAAGAACCAATAATATCAAATCTAGCAAACAAGCATCATCCTTAGGATGTGCATGTGTAGCGACTATTTTTGAAAATAAAAGGTTTTTCGTTTTTTTATAAAAAAAATCTAATTTAAAAGGGTGATTTTTTTAAAAATTCATATTTTAGGAAAACTGGGAGTCGTCATCGAACATTTTAAAAAAGGTGGACCAGGCACCATAAAAAAACAAAGCCAGAGATTTTTTAAAAATTGGGCCTGAGAGTCAGTTACGCACGGGAAAGGGTTAGCACCCCCGCTACGTCCAAAATTGGTACCTAAGGATTCGTATTGCATTTACTAAGAAAAATAAAAATTCGATTTGATTTAAAAATTTATTCCTAAAATGCATATATGAATGACAAATAAAGATTTTTCCTTGATATTCGCGGTACCAAAGGAGATGACACCCGGAGGCCAGGATGACACTCCCACTAGAATACCGGAATGATAAGGCCTAGAACTATGTGCTACAATAATATATAGATGTGAATATTAAACGAATAACATCATAAAGACATAAAATAACCATGAAATATAATTACATCCTAAAATGGCAAATAAAACACAAATTATATAAAAATATATATTATATTAAATAATCAATATATGTAGAAAATAAAATTATTAAAGTCTATAATAATATTATAAAATTATATAGAACTTAAATTATATATACTATACTACATAAGAAACTTATTAAAACATTTTAAACATAATTATATAAGTATATGTAATAATGTATATGTATTAATATGTATGCAACCTAAAAAAATGTATATACATAAGTATATATATAGCTATTTTGTAATATATACATAATAATACTTAGATAATAGTAATACTATATACTTAATATTTACCATACTACAAACTCATATTTAACAACAAATTAAATAGGCAACATCATCACTAAATATATTTCAACCCATATAATATGTTCAATCACAAAAGATAAATAATGAAACAATAAATATGCATGATTAAGGATATAAGGATCTAATTAAAAAACAAAACTAAAACGAAGACCAGAAAATAATTAAACCCTAAAATATTTTCAATTAAACTACTGGACAAGGACTTAATTAAAACAATAAACTACTTTCAGGGACCAAAACTAAAAATTTCCCAAAAACCATATGAGGAATGATTTAAGGACTCGATTGAAAAAGTTTTAAAACCTGGGAGGACTGATCAAGTAATTTACCCTCCAAAAGGGTACCATAGCAATAAAATATGGCGGAAGGACCGCGGGAGTGATTATTTTAGGGACAAAGTCCTTAAAAGGTAATTAGACCATTTTTAAAATTTTAAGACTTATGAAAAGACCTCTTTGGTTCATTTTAGAAACATTTTCCATTTTTTGCCCCCTTTAAATAAACCCAGATTCTTTCGGATGAACACCCAGAGATGAACCCAGAAATTGACGTGGCGTCGCCGTGTCGGCCGCTGCAAGTCGTCACTGGCCACTGCTCGCCGGCGCCAGTGACATTCCGAAACCCAAAAAAATTTCTCTTTGTTTTTTTTAAAACCTAAGCCGAAACTAAAAGAACAACACTCATTTTTTAAAAAAATTCTTTCGAAACCCAGAACTAAAGACCTAACCTCTTTATTAAGAGGATTGGCCCTCATCAGTTCACCAAATACGATCGGAGATCGAAGGCTTTTCACCAACGAAAGAAATGACCAGACCCCTCAGTAAACTTCGAACCCTCCTCTTTTTTACTTTTATATTTACTATTTTTAGTTTAGGGATGCATGCAAAGAGAAAAAAAGAGAGAAGATTACCCTGAACTTTTCTGGAATTTTTTGTATATTGATGATCTGGAAAAAAAAATTGTTACAGATAGGAAAGGGATTACATCTATATATCCATGATTTTGCTTACAATAATAAGTAATCCTTAAATGAAAAAATTGTAGATGATTTGGGTTCTGATATTTCTCTTTTTTTATTTGTTTTTGTCATTTTTTGCCTATGCTCGGTGGTTGGAGAACTAGCAGAAGGACGGTGGCAGCGGGGAAGAAGGGCAGTCGTTCGACGAGGAGACGAAAGGGTTTCTCAGCCAGAAAAAATCTAGGCCGTTGGATCAGATTAGATCCAACGGCTGAGATTAATCGGAGATCAACAGCCCTGATTCAATCTTGGCAATGACATGGCGTGTGGAAGCTGGAAGGACTGCGCGTGGACTTCACGCACGCGTGGAAGATGAAGGGTCCCGAACGAATATCATATGCGTGCTAGCCAGATGATTTTGATTGATCTAGAGCCGTTGGATTAAGATTTGATCCAAAGGTCCAAATTGGGCTGCACAAGGAAAAGAGGATAATTAGATAGGCAAATTAGGGTTTAGGTTATTTAGTGGGTTTGGGTTCTAGCCGAATGTGCCTTTGTAATTATTTGGGTTTACTTGGTGTAAATTGGACTGGACTAATAAAATATTAACTGGGTTTTTAATTAATATCTGATATGTTTTTATTTATTTTTAGTCCCTTAATAATAATAATAATAATAAATAATAATAAAATATAAATAATACACGCATATAAATATTCATACTTACATGCAATATTAATTCATGCATACAATATATTCAGGCAATAATGTTAGGTATTAGTAATAATAACAATGCATATTAATATATTATATACATATCACATACATATACTTAATAAATACATACATATGCACACTTATACATAACTAATAAATACATACATATGCACACTTATACATAACACATATACAAGCATACATATACATACAAATAAGGTCATTCATGCAAACACTTAATAGTTATTAATAGCATACACATTAATAATAATATTAATAATACTTATGTCACGTCTGATAAGAGGCGGGGTCATTAATTCCACATCAAAAAAGAAAAGGGAGGTCTTGGGATATAAATACAGTGGCGTTGCACATCCTATCAGACATGTCTTTTGGGAAGAAGGTAATGGCCCCATGACAAGTGGTATCGGAGCGACCCTTTGACTGCCCAATTTCACGCCGAGCGCCCATGAGTGGGGTAGGCAGGGTGGACAACTGTGACAAGGTGGCCCATCACGAGAGCGGAAGCTCGTGACGAGGGCGTCACAAGGTTGAGTGGGGGAGAATGTCACGCCTGAGAAGAGGCGGGGTCATTAATCTCACATCGGAAAAGAAAAGGGAGGTATTGGGATATAAATACGGTGGCGCTGTACATCCTATCAGACATGTCTTTTGGGAAGAGGGTAATGGCCCCGTGACACTTACATACAAACACACATATTTAATAAATATTGATCATATATTAATATTAATAACAATAATAAATAATATATATAATATACTAATATACTAACAAGACCGAACAAAAATAAGTGATTACAGCTGCCCCTTTTTGCTTGTTCTTGTGAAACGAGAACAAAGAAAAGATCGAAGGCACTTATTTTTGTCCTACTTCCCTGTTCGTAGAATTCAGGGCCATAAGTTCCTCTTGTATGGAACCGGCTCTCTCTTTCTTCATCTGAAGCCTTGGAGCAACAAATTCTTCCTATATAGAATTTTCAACTTGTCCTCGGCAAAGAGTCTTTAGGTTATAAGTTCTTTCTATACAAAACTTTTCACCTTCGACTATTAAAGCTATAGGTTCTTCCTATATAGAATAGGTTCTTCCTATATAGAACCTTCTACTTTCTGGATGGATCTGTCGGATTAAGAGTTCTTCCTATATAGAACCTCTAATCTTGAAATCTTGAAGCACTGGTTTCTCCTATATAAAACTCTTAGCTTCAAAGTCTTTTGAGCTACAGGTTCTTCCTATATAGAACCTTTCGCTTAGAGTCATGGGTTCCTCCTACATGAAACCTCGTACTCTTAAATCTTAGGACGACTAGCTCTTCTTACATAGAACTTTCGCCTTGAAATTTTGAAGATGTGAGTTTTTCCTATATAAAACCTTTGTCTTCAAACACGGCTCCCCATTTTCTAATGGCGCGAACATCAAGAATTCCCAATACTTCCCAAGAGGGTGAAGAAATGAAAACTCTTGAGGTGATGCCCCAATTTCTGATTGTTTTGGCACCAAAAGTGGAATATCATATTTGGGTGAGTACAACAGACTCTTGATTCTTTGTTTAGATCTACCTCCTCATTTGCAAAGGAAACGATCTGCTTGTTCATTGGTTCATGAGTACCTGTCATGGAACAAATGAAACACTCCAATGATACGACTTAGTATGTTCTTAACTTAGGGAAGCCTAATCTATATGATGCATGGATAACGATATCTCAAGGTTATTCAAATGCTTTTTCTTTTTTGTTGACCAATCTTGGCTTTATTCTCGCTTTTCCTTCTTCCCACTCTTTGTGGTGTCGATACCTCATCTCACGTACGGGTTCAATCATCTCGACCTTATCCTTTCGAATTTTGAAAGCCTTGTTCTAAAGCGCATTTTTAGGTTTTCACTTTAGATTTCTTTTCTCAAAGCGTCATTTTCGGGTTTTCACTTTGGTTCTTTTCTTTATATTTTTCTATTTTCTTCTTTCTTTTCTTTTCTTTTTTTTCTTTTTCTTTTTTTGGTGCCCTTTTGAGTTTTCACCTTGAAATTCTCCTATTTTTATGATTCTCCTGTTTTTCTCTAATAAGTTCGAGGCTCCATATAACCAGGCATGTTCTCATCTCTTGGTGCTTGGAATCTTCTTCTAGGCACTCCTCGACACATTTTCCATGGAAACTTTTATTTCGAGATTAGTTCTTTCCACGGATCACCTGCACTTTAACTGTTAGACCACAGTGATACTAAATTTTTTTGTTTATTATGAATCTATGTTAACCTACTTGTAGGATGCTTATAGAAAGGATAAGGGAAGAAGCAAAATAGTATTTTATTGAAATTGATGAACTAGGGGTTGATTTTTACAAAAGTCATGGAAAACATGAAACAAAAGAAAACAAAATACAAGTCTCTTAGGTATTGAGTGCATGAATGATGCGTGAGGCCATCGACCGTGGTAAAATATTTGCCTGAAGCTCTCAACCAAGGTATCTTTACTTCCAAAAGGGTTTATTCACCGGATGTCTAATCTTAAAATTCCTTTGAGCCACCCTTTACGGGTTTTCAACTCAAATCCTCCATTGGTTTCAAGACACCCTTTTTGGGTTTTCATCTTGAACCTCTTCTTTCATATATTTTATTATTTTTTCTTATTTTTCAAGCGCAGTACTTTTTGACTGAGTCTGAGTTAACTGGATTACTTAACCCATCCCCGTCCATCCTTGTTAAGATCAACCCCTCTGAAAAAGGCCTTCTTGACGACATATGACCCTTCCCAATTATGCATTCATTTCCCTTAGAAATTCTTCTGAATCAATAGGATCTTTTTTAGCACTAGATCCCCCTTTCAAAATTCTCTTGGGTGAACCTTTTTATCATAAGCCCTCATCATTCTTTTCTGATACATTTGGTCGTGGCAGATAGCTCTCAACCTTTTTTCCTCAATGAGATTCAACTGATCAAACCTAGCTTGCATCCACTCAGCTTCGTCCAACCTTACTTCGTTCAGAATTCGAAGTGATGGAATCTCTACTTCAATGGGTAGTACAACCTCTGTACCATAAACTAAAGAGTATGGTGTTACCCCCGTTGATGTTCGTATAGACGTTCGGTAGGCGAACAAAGCAAACGGTAACTTTTCTTGCCAGTCTTTAAAAGTTTTGTCGTTTTTGCTATAATTTTCTTAATATTCTTATTTGTTGCTTCCACTACTCTATTCATCTTAGGAAGGTAGGTAGTGGAATTATGGTGCATTATTTTAAATTGCTCATACACCTCAGTGATCATTTTGTTGCTCAAGTTGGAAGCATTATCAGGGATGATCCTTTCAGGCAGCCCATATCGACAAATAATTTCCTTCTTCAGGAATTTACAAATTGTGGTCCGTGTGAAACTGGCGTACGAGGCTGCTTATACCCATTTAGTGAAGTAATCAATGGCAGCCAAAATAAAACGATGCCCTTTGGAAGCTTTTTAATGAATTTGCCCAATAATGTCTATGCCCTCACGCTGCAAAAGGCTAAGGTGAATTTAGGGTATGCAATGGTAGCGACAGAGAATGAATCTTTTCAGAGCATATATCTGACACTTATGGCATTTTTTGGCGTAATCAATACAGTCTCATTCCATGGTTGACCAATAATATTCGTATCTCATGATCATCTGGGCTATCAAAAAACCGCTGGCATGTGTTCTGCACAACCCATCATGTACTTCTGTGAGAATACTTTTAGCTTTTTGAGCATCTACACACCTCAAAAATATTTGATCTCGGCTTTTTTGTATAAGATCTCGCCATGCAGGACGTATCCAGTGGCCATTCTTCTGATAGTCCTCTTATCATTCTCATTTGCCCCCTCCGGGTAAACTTGGGACTTAATATATTGCAAGATGTCATGGTACCACGGATTACCATCCATTTCTTCATCCAAGTTACAACAATGAGCAGCCGTTTCAAAAATCTGCATTTGAATCGGTTTCATCTCTGCTTTTGTACTGGCTTTGAACATTGCGGCCAAAGTTACCAAAACATCTGCCATTTGATTATCCTCCCTTAGAAGGTAAGTAAAACTAACATTTTCAAATTCTTTAATTAGCTCCTGAATCAGATAATAATACTTGATCAATTTTGGATCTCTCATCTCCCATTCTCCTCGAAGCTGGTACATTACCAAGGATGAGTCTCCAAAAGCTTAAAGTACCTTGATCCCTCTCTCAATGGCTGCATACAGTCCCAGGACACAAGCCTCATACTCAGCTATGTTATTTGTACAAAAAAATTGACTTGTAAAGGGGTAGTAGACATTTTTCGGGGAAATCAATACTACCCCTATTCTATGGCCCAAAGCTTTGGATGCCCCATCAAAATAAAGCTTCCAAGACTTCTCCTCATGGGCAATCTCTTTTCCAGTTGTGATGCACATTAGGTCCTTATTTGGAAAATTGAAATTCAGGGATTCATAATCTTCTAAGGCATGACTTGCTAAGAAATCAACTATAGCGCTTCCTTTTATAGCTTTTTGATTCACATACACGATGTCGAACTCAGACAACAACATTTACCATCGGGCCATCTTTCTGGTTAGTGCTGGAGCCTCTATAAAGAATTTTAATAGGTCCAACTTGGATATCAGCCAGGTGGTATGATATAGCATGTACTGTCTGAGTCTTTTTGTAGGCCACATTAAAGCACAACACAATTTTTGAATTGGTGGGTATCGTGTCTCGCACTCAGTAAAATTTTTACACAAATTGTAGATAGCTTTTTCTTTTTTTTCCAGACTCATCATGTTATCCAGTACACAACCCATTGAATTTTCATAGACTGTCAGGTACAAAATCAACGGTTTACCCAGTACCAGAGCCACTAAAATTGGAGGATTCGTCAAGTATTTCTTGATTTTCTCTAGAGCTTTTTGATATTCATCATCCTATACTCCTGGGTTGTTTTTTTGTAGTAACCTAAAGATAGGGCCACATTTGTCTGTCAACTGGGACATAAAATGAGATACATAGTTTAGTCTTCCCAAGAAACCACGTATACCTCAATCTCCTTATGTATCATATCGTGGAAGAGAGTCACCATAGCCCATTGATAAGTTGCCCTGACATTTTTAAGTCCAAAAGGCATCACCTTGTAATAGAATGTGCCCCACAAGGTCACAAACATGGTCTTCTCCATATCCTCTGGTGCATCTTTATCTGATTGTATCTGGAGAAACCATGAATGTCCTATTGTATTATCAACAAGGTGTCAATATGGGGCAAAAGAAAATTATCCTTGGGGCTTGCTTTATTAAGGTCCCTATAATCTACGCACATTCGAACCATTCCATCTTTCTTTGGTATCAAGACTATATTCGCGACCCATTCTGGATACTTGGCAACCTTCAAAAAGCCAACATCAAATTGCTTCCTTACTTCTTCTCGAATTTTTAATAGCATGTCGGCCCTTATTCTTCTGAGCTTCTATTAGACCGGTTTGTATTATATTCTTACTGCAATTTATGCACCACAACATCTGTATGTAACCCTGGCATGTCTTGGTACATCCAGGCGAACACGTCATTGAACTCTTGAAGCAAAACTATCAAGTCATGCATGTTTTGTTGGGAAAGGGTGGTACCAATCTTTACTTCTTTTATCTCCTCATGAGTCCACAAATTTAGAGTTTTTATCTCTTCCTGGTGGGGTAGGATTTGCTTTTCCTCACTTTCCATCATCCTTAACAGCTCTTCTAGGATTTCATATTGTATTTTATCTTTTTCTTTATCTGTCTCTACCAAACATATAGGCTGATCAAAATTTATCTTGGGATCAAATTCAGAATCATTCATACAGTTACCCGTAAGGACCCTGCATTAAAGAAAAGAACAACTATGTATTTTGACAAAGAATGGAAACTTGTATGAAATAAAAAGTATATATATATATAATATTTGGAATGTTTGCCACTTGAGAAGACATAGAAATTATCTTTTTTCATTTAGAAAACAAGTAGGTTAACATAACAGCCCTTATACAAAAGATCCCTAATGCTTGCGGGCAAAAGCAAGAGGGTTAGTTCAGAGCATTACTCTGATTTCATCCTAAAAAAACTACATGCAACTCAACACTGCTCTAGTTATCAAGCATATTGCCTAGAAGACAATGGCGATTCCTATCTAAAAACTCGTTGTTCTCTTCACCTTCCGATACCATGTTGATTAGCATTTCCTTCAGCGACTCACTGAACAATTCCTCATCATTAAGCCTATCGCTCTCCTAGGTTGCTTCATGTATTTTTTTTTGGGATTGACAATGCCACCGAACACAAAGACATCCTTCAGGTGAGGAAAATTCATAGGTTTCCATGAGATGTCTTCCCCTTTGAATATGGCTTTTCTTTGTTCTTCTATCTTTCTGTATTCTTCTTTTCTTTGCAGAACACTAGGCCTATGACCTAGCCCAAATCGGTATTTCGTGATAATGAATGGCTAAGCGTGTAGACTTCCTTGCAAATTCCTTCCAAGACTTTTTCCAGTTTTATTCTCGCGTCCTAAAGTCTCCCAAACGGTCATCTTAGTGCAGTTAGACAACTTAGGATAAGGAATCTTACTTCCTTCCGCAACAAATGTGGCATTCACAAATTCTAAAGCCTAGAAAGAGCATTCTACAACATCTTCAACATTTTGGATGTAAGGAGCGTTAGATGTAACCGAAGCGATAATCTATTGTTCAGCTCCTACGCTTATCAAATTGCATTCAGTTACAAATTTCAATTTTTGGTGCAGCGACAAAGGGAAAGCGCCTACAGAGTGGATCTACGGTCTCCCTAGCAGGTAGTTGTATGTTGGCTTAATATCCATCACAAAAAAATCTATCGTGTACTCTATCGGCCCAATCAATAAAGGTATCTCAGTCTTTCCTACCACCTCTCTTTGAGTTCCATCAAAGGCTCTCAATGAATTATGGCACGGTTTCATATGGAAACTATCCACATGTAGCCTTTGCAAGGTTGCCATTGGTAACACATTTAGTGCAAATCCATTGTCAATAAGTACAGCAGGAAAAAATATACCCCTTGCAGTGAGTGGTAATGTTTAAGGCTTTAGTGGATCCCATACCTCCTTCTGGGATTTCATCGTCGCTGAATGTGATGTAGTTATCCGCAGTGATATGACCCACTATTCGCTCCAACTTGGCCACAGAGATGTCACCTGGAATAAATGTTTGGTTTAACACCTTTAATAACACATCACGATGTTTTTCCAAGCTCAATAGTAGCTTAAGCACTGTAATCATTGCTTGCTGCTTGCGAAGTTGCTCCACAATGCTATATTCACTGTGTCTTAGAAACTTCAAGAATTCTTGCGACTGCGCTTCAGTTACCGGCTCATTAAATTTTGGAGGGGGCTCCTCACCAAATATCTTCTCAGGACCAGTTATCATATTCTTCCCTTTATCTTTTTCGAATTCCACAACTTTCAAAGCCTTTGGAGAATAACATCAATGACCCACTTCATTCTCAACTTCACCTTTCAACTTTTTTGATTCTTCTTTTGGTGTGGGACTTTTTTCCATTGGTGATTTTTTTTTCTTGAAGTTTTGATTCTTCCAACACTAACACATTGGCGGCATAATTCCAAGGAACTTTCCTTGTATCCTTAAATAGGAATGGAGCTGGAGCTGAAATGATAAGCTTAGGAACCACCTTTGAGCTTCCTTCATGGGATAAACCTCCCTCTTTTGGTTTAGTCGAGATAATGAATGGCCTGTCTACCCCGTACTTGATGTTGAGGTTGTTTGACATGCACACATCAAATTCTTTTTTTCCTTCCACCTTTTCAAAAAACTTTTTTTCTTTATTGTCCATCAACCTTTGGACTAATTGCTTAAATTCTTCACATTGTTGAATATCATGCCCTTCTTTCTGATGATACTCGCAGTAGGGCCCACAACCTTGTTGTACTAATTTCATACCCTTCTCTACCAGACGTGCTATGCTTAGTTGCTAGAACACCATCTGAGAGGGGATTTAACTTTAGCCACCTTTCTTTTTGCTCTTCTATCACCTTCTTTTTCGATAGTATTCACGCTACGTCCTCTATATTTTGGCAACAGGTTGGCAGCCACACTCGGGTCATCAAACTTTAGAACTCCGATGTTAATCAAATTTTGAACAATCTTTTTAAAGGTGAGGCAGGTTTCTGTTGAGTGACCTGGAACACCAGCATGATAATCACAATGAGCCTTCTCGTCATACCAAACAGGGAAAGGGGTCTTGAATGGTGTGACATGATATGGTCGAACCAAGTCAACTTTATACAATTAAGAGTGTAACTCTATATATGATGATGACAGAGGAGTAAAGGACAACTTTTCTTTTTTCTTCCTCAGGGCTCTATCATCCTTTTTGTTTGAACTTTGTATTTTCCCAATAGCAGCCTGTGGCTGAGAAATGGTGATATTTGCAGGGACATTTTAGGTGCTAGTGACATTCACCTCATTGTCCCTTTTCTTATAATGCTTCCGAGAAATCTCCTTGTTGTCGATCCTACCATTTTTTATTGCTACTTAAATTGATTCCCATGTTCTCACCAAATCAACAAAGTTCTGAGTGGTATTGTTTATCAAACGGTCAAAAATATTCCCCTTAGAGTATTGACAAACATGGGCGTAATCTCGTGTACAAAAATGGGTGGCTGAATTCGAGGAGCTACATCTCGTCATTTCTGGGCATATTGTTGTAGACTCTCATTTGATCGTTGCTTCATTCCTTCTAACATGATTCGGTTGGGAGTCATATCAGAAATATGTTTATATTGTTCAATAAAAGCTTTAGAGAGGTCCTTCCACGATTTAATATTGGCCCGACTCAACTGGTATACCAACGGGTTGCTGATCAGTTAGACTATCCTGAAAACAATAAATTAGTAACTTCTCATCTTTTATAAAAACTGCCATATTTCTACAGTACATTGTTATATGGGCAGAGGGATAGGTAGTCCCGTCATACTTATCGAAATCTGGTACTTTAAACTTAGGCGGGAGAACTAAATCATCTACAAGGCTTAAATCGCTGGCCTTGTTCCCCTGCTCGCTTGCTCGTTGTATAACTTTGAACTGTTCTTCAAATAGACAGAATCTTTCTTCATATTTCTTTTCTACTTCAGCTCGGATTTTTTCATCATATTTAAATCAGGTACTTCATCTTTATGGCTTGCCTCTAAATCAATTGGTTGTCCTGCAGATGCTTCCACTTGATGACTGGTAGACATCTCTACGGCATTGATGTACATTCTCCTTTCAGGAATTAGTGTCTTTGATCAAACCCTAACTTGAGATGCAATACCTTTTGTTTCTTGAATGGTACCATCTGAAGCCTTTTTCTTCTCGTCATTTTTTCGAGCATTGCAAATATCTGAGTCAAGATCACATCTTGTGATTGGGAGATTTGTTCACTAATGCTCCGCTCTGCTCGATCGAAATGAGCCTCAAGGGTCGTTTGTCCTTGCTCTAGATTAGCTACTCTATCTTCTATTATTCTAACTTGTAAACAGGTATCGTACTGATGCAGAACGTTTGCAGTTTTAATGTTAAAATTTTCTGCCATGATATTCGCATAATTAATTCAATTGTTCATGATAATGTATGCAAGATAAACAATTAAATGAATGTTATGCTTGTATGAATGCAATGGAGAAGTTGATTCTTAGACAGTTCTTAAAAAGACTTTCATTAGATGAAGATGTCTGATTACAAAAGGCAGTAATAACACATTACAGATAGCGCCTAGCTTCTACTCCTAAGACCTCGACTTCTTAAAGCAAAACATGTACTCGGGACCCTAGTACTATTATGGGACTAAAACGTGCGCGCAATTTCTTTGCTTCTCTCGCCAAACCCTATATGTGTCGAGCCACCCTCTATATTTGTACCATAACGTCCATCATTGATCTATGCTGGTATCAAATCAGTTGGCCCGCTTGTTAAAGCCCATAAACTATTTGATGATTGTCTTCTTGTATAGCTCCCTCAAAAGAGGCAAGCCTCTCACTGCAGTTATGCAAAGCAGCTTTGAGCTCAATTACGCTTGCTTTCAACAACTCATTCTCATCTCTAGCCAACTTTAAAGCAGCAACATTGTCTTGGTTTTGATATTCCTGCATGAGTCCTTCCAATTGCATCATCTGAGCTTCAAGTTCTTCATTTTGAGTTTTTAATCCTTGATTTCGAGCGTGAAAGGTAGCTAACTCTTGAGTGACAACTTCTAATTCTTTCGTCTTTTTCTCAACTTGCTTCTGACTTAATTCATACTTTCGAGCATAACTATTGGCTCTTTTCCTTGCTTTTATGAGCTTACCTTTCAATTCTTTGGCAGTAGTTCCTAAACCATTCCTTCACAGGTTCTGCTTTAACTCCAACCATTCTTTCCTCAGGTCTTCATGATCTTCTACAAGTATTTTCTTTTGTTTCAAGATATCATTCTCTCGAAATTTGTACTTGTCTACATCTAATGAGGCCAAATAATTTGCCACTTCAAGATTGGAGATATGTTTTTCTAAGGCCCGAACCTCTTTTTCATGAGCTCTTCTATCTTTTTTCGAATCTGAATGAGCACTCCTCATGTGTTCCTCCAAAGGTCGAACATTCCCTAGGTTCGTAGAAGAAGGTAATCATTAAATCGGCTGAGTCCTTACTGCTCATAATTTGGAGTAAACGGCGAATCATTTTAAAAAATTGCAATAATATGTATATTTTTCCAGGAGCGACTCATTTTCTAGACGCTTGTTTTATAGCACCCACCTTAGTGCTCGAAATCAGAAGTACTCAGACCATGAGTGGCATGAATAAATTGCATCGATCCATATTGACGAGATATGAGCAAAAGACAATATCCTATTCTACCCCAGATACCAGGCAATGGCACCCAATCGTATTTTTCGCAACGATAGAGAAATTTACCCAGATTTAGCCACAAAACTTTCCATCTAACCGTGTCATCTCGGAGGTCCTAAAAGGCGGCCATCCATTGCTCTTCGGTCATGGTTTTGGCCTAATATTCTTCCAGAAAAACTCATATAGGAGAAAAGGTGGTGAGACACATTCGGTAGGAAAACTTTGAACCCCAGATGTGACTTCGAATCCAAATTTCCAATAATGGGATGCACCCTAAGAATTAACCTTCCTCAACTTTTCTACATGTATTTAGTAACCAAAAAGTCTCTGCTAAAATAGCTGGCGCCGGATTAATACTCTTCTTGAGCTTTTCGAACAAATCAGCCGTGGCATAATCTATATGCCCAAAACCTTTGGAAAGATAACCATCCCATATATGCTGAAAGCAAACAAGTACCTCTTATTCGGTGGATCAGAATGTAGACAGATAAAGTCTCAGATATGAGCCCAAGCAATACAATCGGTCTTCCTCTTTTTTCCAATCTTTCCTTGAAACCACTCTTTGCTCATCCCAATGATACCAATCAAGTTTTCTAAAAACGATGGTGAATCTTTAGGTTTGACATAGATCTTTCCTACCTTGATCTTCGGACAACGGAGTAAAGCGGTATATTCTTCTATAGTGGGATTCATATCTACTTTCTCAAAAGTGAAACAACTGTAACCTGGGTTCCAAAATTGCGTCAGAGCCTTTAATAATTGCATGTCGTTCTGAACATCGAGTAAAAGGGCTATGTCACCAAACTCTTGTTGAAGGCGTGCTTCATTATTGAATCCCATCCTCGCCATACTTTAACTCATGAAGATCATTATGTTTGGAAAAAATCAGAGTGCACCCGGTAATTTCTGACACATGCTCTGCTGTTAAACTGTCTCTCTTTTCCATCTGTATTCGTTTAGACCATCCCCATACAGTAGCGTTATTGCTTTTGACATTACAAAACCTCTCTTCCATGATGAATACCTTCTAAAGTGAACTTTTTTGAATCAACACGTAACTGATATGATATGCAGATTACATGCGGAAAGATAAAAGAAAAAAAACAACGACAAATAAAAATAAGTGAGTATGGTGAAATAATCAAATGAATAAATTAAATAAGTTAAATGCTCAACAATAAAAATAAAGAAATCATTTAAAAGCATATAGAAGGTATGTATAGCAACAACAAAAACAAGACCTAAAAGGGTTATTTCTAAACAGGCAACATAATGACGAGGCTCTAAAAGGTAAGCTCTATGGTTCATTATATGAGGTTCGGTTCTAAAGAAAATGGTTCTCGAACTATCGCTCAGACATCGATTCGAGAGAATACGATTCATATACCATATGAAGGTGAAAACCTCACGAAATATAAGGATTGAATTTCGGAAGTGAATTACAACACTATACGGAGGTGAAAACCCAACGAAGCGAAGTAACCACTCCCTCCTAAAGGTTCTAATGATTCTTGGATGATGACAAATTATAACATTACAAAAATGCAGTGGATAAACAAGGAATAGGAATAAAAATTAGATTTAACCGAATTAATTTTTTTTCTTAATAAATACATTGCGAACACGAATTAAAAGGCTTGACTCTCTTTTATTTAATATATATATATATTGAAGAAGGGGTCCCCAGCGGAGTCGCCATGCTGTAGCGACTATTTTTGAAAGTAAAAAGGTTTTCGTTTTTTATATAAAAAAATCTAATTTAAAAGGGGGATTTTGTAAAAAAATCATATTTTAGGAAAACTGGGAGTCTCCACCGATCATTTTTAAAAAAAAGGTAGACCAAAACCGTAAAAAAAAACAAAACCAGAGATTTTCTAAAAAATTGGGTCCGGGAGTCGGTTACGCACGGGGAAGGGTTAGCACCCTCGCTACGTCCAAAATTGGTACCTAAGGATTCGTATTGTATTTAATAAGGAAAATAAAAATTCGATTTGATTTAAAAATTTATTCCTAAAATGCATATATGAATGACAAATAAATATTTTGCCTTGATATTCACAGTACCAAAGGAGATGACACCCAGAGGCCGGGATGACACTCCCACTAGAATACCAGAATGATAAGGCCTAGAACTATGTGCTACAATTATATACATATGTGAATATTAAACGAATAACATCATAAAGACATAAAATAACCATGAAATATAATTACACCCTAAAATGGCAAATAAAACAAAAATTATATAAAAATATATTATATTAAATAATCAATATATGTAGAAAATAAAATTATTAAAGTCTATAATAATAATATAAAATTATATAAAACTTAAATTATATATACTATATTACATAAGAAACTTATTAAAACATTTTAAACATAATTATATAAGTATATGTAACAATGTATATGTTTTAATATGTATACAACCTAAAAAATTGTACATACATAAGTATATATATAGCTATTTTGTACTATATACACAATAATACTTAGATAATAGTAATATTATATACTTAATATTTACCATGCTACAAACTCATATTTAACAACAAATTAAATAGGAAACATCATCACTAAATATATTTCGAACCATACAATATGTACAATCACAAAAGATAAATAATGAAACAATAAATATGCATGATTAAGGATATAAGGATCTAATTAAAAAACAGAAATTAAAATGAGGACCAGAAAATAATTAAACCCTAAAAAGTTTCAATTAAACTACTAGACAAGGACTTAATTAAAACTACAAACTACTTTCAAGGAAAAACGGATGAGGAATGATTTAAGGACTCGATTCAAAAGGTTTTAGAACCTGTGAGGACTGATCAAGTAATTTTACCCCGTGGAAGGGTACCAGAGCAATAAAATATGGCGGAAGGATCGCGGGCATGATTATTTTAGGGCGAAAGTCCTTAAAAGGTAATTGGACCATTTTTAAAATTTTAAGACTTATAAAAAAGACCCATCTGGTTCATTTTAGAAACCTTTTTCCATTTTTTGTTCCCTTTAAATAAACCCAGATTCTCTCTAGGTGTTCATACGAAAGGATGAACATCGGGGATAAACCCAGAAACTGTCGCGGCCTGGCCATGCCGGCCGCCGCAAGCCGTCATCAACCACCGCTCGCCGTCACCGTGATATCTCGAAACCCAAAAAAACCTTCTCTTTGTTTTTGTTTTTTTAAAACCTAAGTCGAAACCAGAAGAACAACCTTCCCTTTTTAAAAAAACTCTTTTTTTCTTTCAAAACCAAGAACTAAAGACCTAACCCCTTTACCAAGAGGATCAGCCCTCACCGGTTCACCAAATACGATCGGAGATCGAAGGCTTTTCACCGGCAAAAGAAACGACCAGACCCCTCGGTACACTTTGAACCCTCCTCTTTTCTTACTTTTATATTTAATATTTTTAGTTTAGGGATGCATGCAAAGAGAAAAAAAGAAAGAAGATTACCCTAAAGTTTTCTGGAATTTGTTGTATATTGAAGATATGAAAAAAAATCGTTACAGATAGGAAAGGGATTACATCTATATATCCCCGATTTTGCTTACAATAATAAGTAATCCTTAAATGAAAAAACTATAGATGATTTGGATTCTGACATTTATCTTCTTTTATATTTGTTTCTGTCATTTTTTGCCCATGCTTGGTGGTTGGAGAACTAGAGGTGTTCAAAAATACCCGGCCCAAACCCGATCAGAAATTACTGGGTATTTAAATGAAAATACCTGAATTTTTGGGCTGGGTACCCGACCCGTAATTTTTCTCGGGTAGTCGGGCCGGGTCAGGGCCGAATTTTTTTTGTAACCGGGTACCCGACCTGACCAGGTAATTTTAATACTTATATATTTTAAATTTTATTTTTATTTTATGTTTCTTACTATTTTTCCCTAAAACTAATTTTAAATCCCTAACTTCTTTTTATACTTGTATTATGTACTTTTAAGTTTTAAATTTTTCAAAAATGTTTATATTATCAATATGAGATTTGAAAGAAAAATCTTGATCTAGATTAATATTTTTAATACCTTCTTTTGTTGATAAACTTTAATATATATATATCCAAATATTTCTCCCTTAAAACTAACCTCAAATCAATAATTTTTGTGTTTGAAATCTATATCATGAAATTTTATGTGTTTCCTATGTATTTTTATAAAAAAAATAGATTTAAAAAACAAATAAATAAGTGAACCGAGTACCTGGTACCCAATTTTGCGGGTACCCAGATTTTATAGGTACCCGATTTGCGAGTACCTGGTTCTTATGGACTAGCGGCGGCTGCCGGTTTCTGGGTTCATCAAAGGGGTCATTTTGTTTTGGGGAGGGAGTTATTTTAGCCGAAATGAAATTTTTGAAAGGCCAAATAGAGAAATTGAACCTGGTTGGGTCTTTATGTAGGCGTTTCTTATTTTTTAAATGGTCTAATTACCCATTAAACCATCCCGCATTTTGGGATTTTTCAAAACGAGTCTGCCCCTTGGTCTAATCACAACCCCAGTCCCCTTCTTTTTTTTTGAAACCTTTCAATTCAGCCCTCAAATAAACCGAATTCAGATTTTAAATGGTGAAATTACTTCCCCAGTCCCACCGCGATTTCGAAATTTTCATTCCGAGCTTGCCCCTTGGTTCAATTACATGTCTGGTCCTTTTAAAATTCATTAGGCTTGTAATCACGTCCTTAAATCAAGTTTTATTTCCTCTTAATTTTTGTCTTTCTGTTTTATTTCTTAGCGTTTCAGTCCTTGTTTTTATGTTCTAAATATTCATTGCTTACTTGTGTTTTTATTTGTTTTTTAGCATGTTCTGTTATTCGTTGTACTCATATATGACACGTTTTACCGTGTCTATTTACGATTCAGATGTGTTGTTTTCTTTTTATCTTTTTGTCCATATCCATTTTTATATCTTACTCTAGTTTGGTTTTCATGGCATATTTGTTTATGTTAGTACGAGTTTCATGTTTTTAGGTTACATGTTAGTGTGTCTTTTGGTTATGAATAATGACATATTTTTATTTATTCATTTGCGTATGCAAAGTATGTCATATGTCACGTGCTAGGTATTAGTTTCTTTGTTAGCATGTTGTTTTGATTTGTGAAATTCACATCATAATACATTTATGTCATGCATACGTTACATTGTGCTTTATTTTTAATATGTATGTATTCTTGAAATATGTGTTTTTTTTCCCACATGTTTTGATTCATGCCTCGTTATTATTATGATGTGCTATGTTCGTGTTGTTTATCATGTTTGTTTACTTTCGTGATACCTGTGTTTTTTATTATTTATTTTGTTTTGTCCTTTACTAAATCAATGTGAATATATGTTTCCAAATTATTTCTCTAGGGTTGCATAATGGAATATAAATTGTCAATGCGTTGTCCTTTTATCCGAGCGTAAACGGGGCCAGTATCAGGCGTAGTGATAGTGGTTGGGCGTTTACTCTCGGATAACGGGGCTTTTAAAATCTACTCGCACTTATAACCAAATTTTAACTTAATCGTCACTTTAATTCAGAAAATCTAACATTAATAAAGCGGTAATTATTAAAGTACCAATTTTGGGCGGTGTGGGGGTGCTAATCCTTCCCCATCCGTAACCGACTCCCGAACCCAACAGTTTTCGAATCCCTGGTTTTATGGTGTCCGGCCTACCTAAGTTGCTGGTGGCGACTCCAATTTTTAAATAAAACGCAGTTTTTAAAACCCCTGCGGAATAAATATTTTAATATCCGAAAAACCATAAACACTTCGAAAATCCACTTTTTAGCGAATCGGACATCGCTACAGATGGCGACTCCGCTGGGGAGATTTTTTATTTTTTTAACAAAATAAAGAGAGTCAAGCTTTTTCAAATAATTACCTCTTTAATAATATTAGAAGTTTCGGATTAAAATGACTATTAAATTAATATTCAGTTGTAATTTCGCGTTTATTTTAACGCATTTAAAATTTGGCATATAAACCCACTTTTAAGTGGGGGGAAATGCTAATGCTTTCGTGGAGATATCGTTCTCCCGTGTAGGCCTAGCAAGTACCTTCGGAGCTCGAGTACCTTATGCTTTCGTAAGGATATCGTTCCTTCGTGCAGGCATAAGCGAATGGGTCCCCTTGAATTGAACCCGGTTGAAAGGAGCCTATAATGGGTGATGATCGGGGGCCTTGCTACCCTTAGTAGGGGACAGCAAGGACAATTCGGGTACCTCCTAGCACCAACACTGCATATAGAGAACATAGAAACCCACCCTATTAGAGCCATGCAGATAACCTTAGGTGTTTTAGATGGGTAAATAGGGTTGTTTTGTCTGTTTACCTTATTTAATTCGTCTTTTTATTTATGTATTTATTAATTCTATCCGGTACTGACTTGTCTTCTTTTGCTCTTTTTTTCATGCATTATTACATTTGCATTACATAAAGTACTGGATCAAGTGGTTTGCCCGATCAGAAAGCCTTTCACCATGGAAAAAAGGTGTCTTAGGAAAGAAGAGCTTAACTTGTCAGTCAGACATTGGTCAAAGGTCAACCAGAAGGCCCAAAGGGACAGTCTACCAAGTGAGCGCGTAATAACAGGGTACACCTATGTGAGTCTTCAACAGAACAACTTAGGGGATCTTCAAAGTATCTGGGAAGGATGGGACCAGAGATTACAAGACAGGTTCTGTGATAGTTATGGCGACATTGCACAATTGTTATACATTCGGGTCAACCAGCCCCTACTCCGAGCCATTTTTCAGTTCTGGAATCCTGCCTTTTGCTGCTTCACCTTCAATGGACAGGACATGATGCCCACAGTAGAAGAATATGCCACCTTACTTAATTAGAAAAACGTTCAGGAAGATTGGATTTACGCAAAACCTCCGAGGAATCAGAATTACACTTCAAAGCTCAAAACCTTTACCGGAATGAGTGACGATTGGGTTAATGGCTTGATCCGACTTCGAGGAAACAGTACGGTATTTTCACGGGAGAACATTCGAGACATCCTACCTGTACATCCAGATGAGGAGAAAAGGATAGACATGCTTGCCTTGGGAATATATGGGTTGGTGATCTTTCCAAGAACTCTTTGAAACATTGATGTAGCCATTCTAGATCTGTTCGAGCGTATAAAACGGCGGGCAAACCCAGTACCAGCAATCTTGGCCGAGACCTTTATTTCTTTAAATGCCAGTCGGAAGCATGAAGAAGGACGTTTTTGAGGATGTGCGCAACTGTTACAGGTATGGATTCAGAGCCACATGTGGAAGACGCCGACGAGGGTCCTACCGGGGATATCCTTCCAAGGTTTTTTGCCTTTACAGGAGTACTTAGCAAAAGAGTGGCGAGAGGACTTGAAAACAAAAAAATGGGCTAGCTTCTTCAGGAACATTCAAGACGAAGACATAGTATGGAGGATCCCATGGCTCGGTAAAGTTAATTACTTTTTATACAGTTACGGTGATTTCAACTGACTGATGATGTTGGGACTGCACGGAGGGATTGCTTGTGTTCCGCTTTTGGTGTCCCGACAATTCGGATCGCGACAGTTCATTCCCAATACCGCCGGGTTAAGCCGAACTGAATTTCTTTTCAAAGGGGAGTTCAAAGAAAAAGTTCAGACTATCATGAGGGCTTGGGACCATTGTTATCGGATCAGGGTGGAAGGAGACACTGAGCACATGACCACCCCAGACTACGATCTTTGGAGACGTTTGAGGGTTAATGATGTGATTCCTGAATCCAATCAAGGACCAGTGGTGTCGCTTGAGGAGCTTACTAGGGTGGTACCGTCTGAAGCCGATATCTTACGGAATGAACTCAAAGAAATTAAGAGGAAAATGGACACCCAACAGACTCAACATGCGAGTGAGCTCTATAAAGCAAGCTTAGAGGTCGACGAACGGGATGGGATCATTAGACAGTTGAAGAAATTAAATGTGGATTTGAGCGATAAGAATGCTCTTTACCAAAAGGATACTCTCATACTCTAAGAGAAAATACAGAAGGCCAGCCGAAGTCAGTTTATAGCCGTGGAAAAGGAAAGAATGAATGGTATCCGTTTGGTGGAAGAAGAACGAGAAATCAGCAAGAGAGCGATCGAGAAGGAGATAGAAAACTGTCGGTTGTCTATTGAGGAAGAAAGGCAGTCCTTCAAGAAGGCCATTGACCAAGAAAAGGAAAGAACTAGGCAAGAAATTAGCAAAGGAAAACAAGCAGTCAACCACGAGAGAGAAAACGTCGCCGCATGGAAAAGAAGGTCCATGAGTAGCCGGAATAGACTGTTAGAGATGCAAAGGTTGTACGACGACACAATCCAAAGTCTGGATCAAAGCCGAAGTCAGAATGTCGAGTTGGGAAAAAAGGTGGCAGATGTAGAACACTCCTTTCGAACTTACTGTCAGAGGAATGGCTTCACTGAGCTACAAGAAAGAGAGCGCGAAGTAGGCACGTTACGAACCCGAATTAAGTCCCTTAAAGCAACTGTTGAGGATTATAAGGAAAGAATTAGTGTATTCGAGAGGCTACAGCCGGAGGGGACATTTATTGGCAAAGGAGACTACGTGACGCTGCCCAGATGGTGCAGGATAGGGACCAATATTATGCAAACCTGATGGTGGACATACAGCGAGTCACCAGGCATGTGAATGATTTGGCCATCGAGGCTGAAACACTCCGACCTTTTGTAGTCCCATAAATGGAAGAAGCTCCCAGGTTTATCAAGTTGCTCAGGGCAATTGGAAAATTATGAGATAGAGCTAGGGCTTATCTGTAGGGCTCTGTATTGTAATTAGTACTCTTTTGTATTAGGGACCTTCATTTTGTAATATGAATTCTATTGTAATTTAGACCCTTTAATTCCCGTGGAAGTAGTTCAAAAGGGTGATTACCAGCGGAATCAGTACATTTATCTGTATACATTCTTGCATTGTATCATGACATCCGCATCATTATACACGTATTTATTTTCCTTGTAACCATATTAACATTATAAATATTATGGCAGTGTGTGAAAATAGAAGTTAAGCCGCAATCATTCATCATCCATATCTTACCCGATTACAAAGCAAGCTCATGGAAGACAGGATAATCAGTCTAGAAAAGGGACAAAGTGAGCTCGAGGCAAGATTTGACGAAGCCCAAAGAAGCCTCAGTGACCAGATTGCCCAGTCACAAGCATCAATTGAAGGAGAAACTGTCCAAGAACTGGAAAGTACCCCGGTTCACAATAAGGTTCAACCGGCCGCGCCGAATCTGACTAGAAAGGTATATATCGACCCTGCGAGGATGTCGACTAATATACCGGTATGGGCACCTGAGACTCAACCCCTTGACACTGAAGCACTCTATGAAGAGGAGGTGCCAGACCTGAATTTGGTAGAAAGGATCAGGACAGAGGTAGGAAAAAAGTGGGATGAGAGGTTTCGCCTTATGGAGGAAAGATTTAAAACTTTGCAAACTATGGAAGAATCAGGAAATGATGCCAGTGACTTGAGTCTGGTATCCGACCTTGTCCTACCACCAAAATCTAAAATGCCAGAGTTCGACAAATACGATGGAACCACGTGTCCTTCCGCGCACATAACGATGTATTGTCGGAAGATGGCGGCCTACCTTAAGGATGAGAAGCTACTGATTCACTGTTTCCAAGACAGCCTAACTAGGGCGGCGTTACGGTGGTACACCCAGTTGAGCAGGGTAAATGTCAAAACATGGAAAGATCTTTCAAGAGCATTCATTGAGCAATATAAGCACGTAACAGATATGACCCCCAGTAGAATTATGTTGGAAAATATGGAGCAGAAGTCCAATGAAAGTCTACGACAGTATGCCCAGAGGTGGCGGGTAGTGGCCGCCCAAATTTAGCCACCCCTCCCGGAACATGAAATTACGCCATTATTCGTTAATACTTTGAAGTGGGCACTTTTCGATCGCCTCAATAATAACACAACACAGAGTTTTGCTGATTTGATTAGGACTGGGGAGTCCCTTGAATTGGCAATTAAGAGTGGTAGAATTGATAGCGGGGAAGGATCTCGGAAGTACATCAAGAAGAATGAAGTAAACGCCGCTAGTACTTACACTGCCCCGAAGAATTTTACAGTCTCACAGCCACAAGCACCTGTGGGAAAAGCGCAAAACTCGAATCAAAGAGAGGAGAGGACCTCGAGAAAAGAGAAAGAGAGGCAAACTTTTACTCCACTACTCGTTCCGTACTCGGAGCTTTACTCCCAGTTGTATGAAGCAGACCTGGTCCATCCGTATTACGTTACCCCTTTCAAACCGCCATTCCCGTCCTGGTATAACTCGAACGCGCATTGCGACTATCACGGCGGTGCCCCTGGTCATCCCACCGAGAACTACCTTGCTTTTAAAAAGCTTGTGCAGAACTTAATTGATTCTGGGATACTGAAGTTTGAAGAACCAAGTGTAGCTACTAACCCGCTGCCTAATCATGGGAACAGCGGAGTAAATGTTATTGAGGAATGCTTTACCAGGAAGATTAAGGATGATGTGTCGGAAATCAAATCTCCTTTGCGGTGGGTATTTCAACAATTGTGCATGGCCCATGTGATCGACAAAGGCATAATAATAAGGCAGAAGGGATGTGAAGTGTATTGCGAATTCCATCAGGACGAAGGGCACGATATCTAAACATGCGACGAGTTTAAAAGATTGGTACAACAATTGATGAATGGAAAGCAAATAGAATTCTTCGAATAGCCCAAGGGAAAGAAGGGGTCGGACGTACATATGATGGATAGCCCCAACGCTAAATATGGGAGGGATAGACCTCTTATCATATCCTCTAGGCCGGGGAGTGCAGCTGTATCCCAAGGAGAAACCACTAAGATAAACCCCAAGATCATCATCTCAGCACCATCCCCGTTCCCATTCAAGGATATGCGGCAAACTCCCTGGAACTATGCTGTAAATGTGACCACGCCAGAAAAGCCAGAATCTAGTGAAGTAAAAAAGCTTACACTGAAAGACGAGCAAAGCAAGAGTGATGTGAATGTTGGTGAGGTGGGCCATTTAACGAGGAGCGGCAGATGTTACTCTTCTGAGACCTTGAGGGCTGCTGAAGCGGTCAAAAATAAAGGAAATGATACATCGGTTACCCCTGCGCAAATATTCGGTGAAGAACCTCTTCCAAAGATAAATGAGCCGATCACCGAGGCTCAGGCCAAAGAATTTCTAAAGTTCCTGAGACATAGCGAGTGCAGCGTAGTGGAACAACTACAAAAGCAACCGGCTAGGATCACGGTGCTGGAGTTACTCTTGAGTTCAGAAAGACACCGTGAGACACTATTAAAAGTACTAAACCAGACTTTTGTGCCCCAGGACATTTCTGTGGCAAAACTGGACAGGATAGTGGGGCATATCACTACCTATAACCATATAACATTCAATGACGATGAGATCCCCGAAGGCAGAATGGGGTCCACCAAAGCTCTTAACATCACAACCCACTGCAAAGGGTATATGGTATCGGGGGTACTGATTGACAACGGGTCAGCACTAAACGTGCTGCCTATGGTGACCTTGCAGAAACTACCAATAGATGGTTCTCACCTAAAGCCCTGCCATAACTCCGTGAGAGCCTTTGACGGCACACAAAGAGGAACAATGGGAAATTGAGGTGCCTTTATTGATTGGGCCGACCGAGTACGTGATTGATTTTGTGGTAATGGACATAAAACCATCTTACAGCTACTTATTGGGAAGGCAATGGATCCACTCCGCAGGAGTTGTCCCCTCATCATTACATCAGAAATTAAAATTCGTAATCGAAGGCAAATTGGTTACAGTAGAGGCCGAGCAGGAAATTATTGCTTTAGTGACATCAGATGGCCCCTACATTCAAAATGACGAGGATGCTGCAGAATGCTCTTTTCACGCATTAGAGCTAGTGAATGCCACCTTCGTTGCGAAAGGAAGTCGGATTCCCTATCCCAGGTTATCTAATTGTACCAAGATGACCATTGCTGAAACTTTGGGCCGAGGAGCCAAAGCAGGAAGAGGGCTAGGGAAAAGATTGCAAGGGAGCCTACGAGCCAAAAGTATGATAACCAAGAAGGACCGTTTTGGGTTGGGTTACAAACCAAGTGTCCAACAAAGAAAAGAAGAATACAAGAGAAAAGAAGAACAAAGAAAAGCCAGATTTAAGGGAGAAGACATTCCATAGAGACCAATGTCTTTCCCTAGTTTGAAAACCACTTTTTTCTCCGGAGGATTCTACCAACCAGGACAAGAGGTTGAAGAGGCAATTAAGGAAAATGACATGCTCAAAAAGGAGGAAATGTTTAATGAATCACTTGAAGGGATGTCCATCAACATGATAGCTGGAAAGGGCCAAGTCAGCAAAATGTTGACCAACATCCGCCCCTGCCATCCCGGGGAAACTCTTGATAACTGGAGCCACATTGATCTACCTGTGGTTTTTAGGACTAGATCAGAGTAATGCTCCGAATCAACTTTTTGTTTTTGCCCATAAACAATGGGGATCTCTTGTATAGGGCACCTACGTTAACTTTTTGTTGAAATGAAAATATCTTTTCTTAAATGACAAACATTTCATTTATTTCATTCATTCATTCTTCATGTTCATTCACTTCATACAAAGCCATTATCTTCCCAATACATTTCATTCTCATTTAATGCAGGTCTCTCATGATTGACTGTATGAATGATACCGGATCCAATCCCGGGGTGAATTTTGAATGCCCTGAGATCTCAAAAGGAATTGAGGAAGAAGATAATGAGATAGAATGTAAGGTCCCTGTAGAGTTGAGGAGAATGGTGGCCAACGAAGAAAGGCAAATCATGCTCCACCAAAAAGAAACAGAAGTTGTAAACTAGGGTACTAAAGAAGAGAGAAAAGAAGTAAAAATAGGGACGACGTTTTCCTCGAAAACCAGGCACGAACTAATAACCCTACTCCAGGAATTTAATGATGTTTTCGCCTGGACTTATCAAGATATGCCAGGTTTGAATACTGACATAGTGGTGCACAAACTGCCAACAAAGCCGGAGTGCATACCAATACAGCAAAAACTCTAGAGAATGAGACCAGACATGTTGTTAAAGATTAGAGAAGAGGTAAAAAACAGTTTGATGCTGGTTTCTTGGAGGTAGCCAAATACCCCGAATGGGTTGCAAACATCGTACTAGTACCGAAGAAGGACGAGAAGGTCTGTATGTGTGTAGATTATAGGGATCTAAACCGAGCCAGCCCTAAAGACAACTTCCCCCTGCCACATATTGATACGCTGGTTGACAACACTGCGGGACACTCATGGTTTTCATTCATGGACGGCTTTTCAGGGTACAACCAGATAAATATGGACTCTAACGACATGGAGAAAACTACATTCATAACCATGTGAGGGGACTTTTTGCTACCGGGTGATGCCTTTCGGGCTCAAGAACGCAGGGGCAACTTACCAAAAAGCAATGGTAATTCTTTTCCATGACATGATGCACAAAGAAATAGAGGTATACGTGGACGACATGATCGCCAAGTCCCGAATAGAGGAGGAGCACCTACAGAACTTAAGAAAACTATTCCAAAGACTACGGAAATACCAGCTGAGGCTTAACCCTGCCAAATGCACCTTTGTCGTTACTTCTGGAAAACTCCTAGGGTTCGTGGTAAGCAGAAGAGGGATTGAGATCGATCCAGATAAAGTGAAAACCATCTAGGATCTCTCACCACCCCGCACTTAGAAGGAAGTTCGTGGTTTCCTGGGGAGGTTGAATTATATCTCTCGTTTTATTTCCCAATTAACTGATCGATGTGACCCAGTCTTCAGACTTCTTAGAAAGAATAGTCCCGGTGTGTGGGATGAGGAATGTCAAAGAGCCCTAGAAAAGATCAAAAGGTACCTGACAAATGCTCCGATTTTAGTCGCGCCAGTACCAGACAGACCTTTAATCCTATACCTGACAATCTTTGAGTATTCAATGGGGTGTGTATTGGGGCAACACGATGAGTCAGGGAAAAGGGAGCAAGCCATCTATTACCTAAGCAGAAAATTCAATGATTACGAAACACGGTACCCACCAGTTCAGAAACTGTGTTGTGCTTTAGTTTGGGCTACCAAGCGGCTTAGGCAGTATATGTTGTACCATACTACTTGGTTAATATCTAAGCTAGACCCCTTAAAGTTCCTAACGGAAGCACCAGCACTAACGGGAAGGATGGCCCGCTGGCAGATGCTCCTATCTAAATTCGACATTGTATACGTAAGCCAGAAAGCCGTAAAGGGATGCGTCGTAGCGGATTTCTTAGCTAGTCGCGCTTCGGACAATTATGAGGCGTTGAACTTTAATTTCCCGGATGAAGACTTGATGTGCATTACAACCGAGGAAGAGATTTCAGATGATAACTCATGGAAGCTTTACTTTGATGGGGCCTCTAACGCCCTCAGACACGGGATAGGGGCTGTGCTAATTTCCCCCGATAATGTCTATTATCCCTTCACTAGCAGACTAGAATTCTTCTGCACCAACAATATAGCTGAATACGAAGCCTGCGTTATGGGACTAAACTCAGCTATTGAAAGAAAGACTAAGGAACTTCGAGTATTTGGAGATTCATCCTTAGTGATTTACCAGTTGCGTGGGGAATGGGAAACTAGGGACCCGAAGTTGGTCAAATATTATGAATTAATTCAGGAGCTCGCCAAGGAGTTCGAAAAGGTCAGCTTCAATTACCTTCCCAGAGAAGAAAATCAGATGGCAGACGCCTTGGCAACCTTGGCCTCCATGTTCAAAACGAACACAGGGGCAGAAATGAAGCCCATTAAGATGCAGAGTTTTGGAAGGCATGCTCATTGTTGTAATGTACAGGAAGAGATTGATGGCAACCCATGGTACTATGACATCTTGCAATATGTCCAGCTTCAAAAGTATCTCGAAGGGGCAAATGACAATGACAGAAAAACACTCAGAAAAATGGCAACAGGATATGTCCTAGATGGGGAGATCCTATATAAAAGAGGTCATGACCAGACATTGTTGAGATGTGTGGATGCCCGGGAGGCGAAGGAGATTTTAGCCGAGGTACACGATGGCCTATGTGGGATGCACGCCAACGGGCTGTCTATAGCCCGAAAAATTATGAGATATGGCTATTTCTGGTCGACCATGGAGGGAGATTGTATTGATTACGCCAGGAAATGCCACAAATGCCAAATTTATGCTGACAAGATTCACGCTCCCCAATCACCTTTACACACCATGAATTCTCCGTGGCCTTTTGCAGCGTGGGGCATGGACGTCATCGGGCAGATTCACCCGAAGGCTTCCAACAGACACCGTTTTATTTTGGTCGCTATAGACTATTTCACTAAATGGGTGGAGGCAGCGTCTTACGCCAACATCACAAGGACTACAGTATGTAAATTCATAAATAATGAGATCATTTGTCGATACGGTTTGCCAGAAAGGGTCATCACCGACAACGCTGCCAATCTGAATAACAAAATGATGACGGACATGTGCAACCAATTCAAGATAACACACCATAATTCCACAGTCTATCGTCCTAAAATGAATGGGGCGGTGGAAGCAGCAAACAAGAACATAAAGAAGATCATAGCGAAGACGACGGATACCTACAGGGATTGCCACAAAAAGCTGCCATTTGCCCTTTTCGCCTATAGGACGTCCATTCGCACATCGACTGGGGCAACACCCTACTCCTTGGTGTATGGTACCGAAGTAGTACTCCCCATTGAGGTAGAGATTTCGGCGCTCTGGGTCTTAAATGAAGTAAAATTGGAAGAATCCGAATGGGTGCAAGCCAGACTCGACTAGCTAAATCTCATTGAAGAAAAGAGACTAAAGGCTATTTGCCATGGTCAAATGTACCAAAAACGAATGATGCGTGCATACAACAAAAAGGTACACCCAAGAGAATTCAGAGAGGGGGATCTGGTGCTCAAGAAAACCCTCCCGATTTAGAAAGATTCTTGAGGAAAGTGGATGCCCAACTGGGAAGGGCCATACGTGGTAAAAAATGCCTTCTCAGGAGGAGCCTTAATCTTAACAGAAATGGATGGAGACGAGCTGAAAAGCCCTGTAAATTCTGATGCTGTTAAGAAATACTACGTTTGAAAGAAGAAGAAAAAAACACAAAAGAAAAGAAAAAAGAAAAAAAAAGAAAAACAAAAACAAAAACAAAAAAAGAAAAAAGGAAAAAATGGAGAGCTCGGGGCGAAAACCTGAAACAGGGCGTCTTGAAGCAAAGGAAGGACCCGAGTTGAAAACCCGTAAAGGGCGGCTGTGATAAATTGAGAGGTTGGATATCTGGAGAAAAGGGTCGTCCTAATGAACCCCGTGAAGAGAGAACTTCAGGCAAAGATTCTACGCCGGTTGACGGGATCATGCATCATTCATACTAAAAATAATGAAGGATCTTGTATTTCATGTTTGGCTTTTCCTTTTCCACATGTGTGTCATGACTTTCTCAAAGTTGTCCCAAACCCTTAATCGTAATAAAATCATATTTTTGAGCACCCATTCCTTGCCTTCTTGTTAATATCATGCAAATAAGCTAACATAGGCTTATGATAAACAAGAGATTTCTGAGCATTACTGTGATCTAATCTTAAAGATGCAGGTGATTAGAAAATGATGTTAACTTTACCCTCTAGCTGCCTACATAACGTCTGTTGACAGGGCGGGCAGAAGGCTTCAAGCACCAGGGTAGGATGACCAATGGCACACGCCCTGCTTGTTTAAGAGAAAACATGCGAGACAACAAGAGAGATCTCCCAAGTGAAAACCCGGAAAGACACCTTAAAAAAATGATGAGAAACCTTTAAAGCGAAAACCTGAAAGGGCACTTTAGAATCCCGAATCAAAAATTCAAAAAAGAAGGGTTAGAATGGTTGAACCTGACAGTGAAATGAGGTATCACCGCTAGAAGAAAAAAAGGAGAAAGCAAGCAACGTAAGGTCGAGATTGACTGAGGACTGAAGCAAGCCCACCAAGATATTGACATTCATGCATCATGAATAGTTAGACATCCCTAGGATTAGGAGCATGTTAATTCGTTTGTCATAGCATCTTGTCTTAATCTAGACAGGTATCTATAGATTCAAAGAAACATCGGTAGCCATCCTGGTGTGAATCCTAAATGTGAAGAGAAAGGTTCTATATAGGAATGGCCTATATTTACGAGCGCCTGCAGCGAGAGGCTCTATATAGGAAGAATACACCGCTTCGGGGGTCCAAGAGCTAAAAGTTTTGTATAGGAAGGGCTCGCAGCTCCAGGGTGAAGACTAGCAGATCTATATAGGAAGAACTCCCAGCCGAAAGAATTCACCCATGATACACAAGGTTTTATATAGGGAAAATATATTGTGGTGAAAGCGAATAGTCCTAAATAGGAAAGGCTCCGAGCTTTACTGTCTTAGAGTGAGAGGTTTTATACAGGAAGAACTCATAGCTCCGAGATTTCAGAAGCTAAAAGTTCTATATAGGAAGGACTGACGGCTCCCGGGTTTGAAGACTATCAGTTCTATACAGGAGGAACTCTCAGTCGGAAGAACCCATCTGTGGCGCGGAAGGTTTTATGTAGGAAAAATCAGCAGCGTTAAAGGCAAAGAGTTCTATATAGAAAGGACTCCAAGCCTTACCGTCATAGAGTGAAAAGTTCTATATAGGAGGGACTCATAACTTGAGGCTTCAGAGCGAAGGGTTCTATATAGGAAGAGCCTGTAGCTCCAAGATCGGAGGGGGAAGAAGTTATATATAGGAAGAACTTACGAGCCTGAAGATTCAGCCGAGGAAAAACGAAGAGTTCCAGAAGAACATGTGTTTCCAAAGCTACAAACAGGGAAGTCGGATAAAAATGAGTGCTTATGAATCTTTGCTTTATTCCCATTCCACGAGAACAAGCAAAGAGGGGCAACTGTAATCACTCATTTTTATCTGGTCTGTAAATACATATTAGTATAATTATTAGTATATTAGCGTTGCATGTATACATTGTATTATATTATTTTGTTATATGTTTATTATGTGCATGAGTGTTACTAATATATGTAAAGTGTGAGTAGTGTGTGCATGTATATTATAAACTATGCGTGTATACGTATTAATAAGTAATACGGTGTATGTGTGTCACGCATGTATCTACATTTAGTACGAGCGTATTGTTTTTACGGATAATATGTGTAGATGTTATGTTAATTATGTGTATGATTATATATGCATGTATGCTAGTATGTTATATTAATTAATGTTTGCATGTGTGTTGTACGTATGTGTGTACATAGGTACATACGTATGTATTATCGTATGTGTATTATTATTATTAATGTTGTTATTACTAATATTAATATTATTATTATTAGGCTAATATAAGATGAAATCCAAAAAAACATATTAAACCCAAAATAAATAATTACCAGTCCAAGTCCATTACATATTACAGGGCCTAAAAATATTAATATTATTACAAAGCCTGATCAGGCCCAAACCAGCTAGCCCAAATCCTAAAAAACCCTAACCCACATCAGATAATGGAGCCCTGACGCCATCCTTTTATCTTGCACAGCTGCACGAGGGCCGTTGGATCAGATCTGGATCCAACGGCCATGATTTGAGGCATAAAGACCCATCATCTACCGCGTGAAGTCCACGCGCGGGCTGTTGGATTCTCCACTCGCGCGTATGAGACACGTGCAAGACCTGCCATCTTCTTCAGGCCACGTGGCGCGATCCCGGACCACTACATCATTTCTGAGGCCTCATCTCAGCCATCTGATCATCGAGCGATCCTAACCGTTGGATCAGATCTGATCCAACGGATAGGAACAATTCTGGCAGTAATAATCGCCTTGCCTCCCAAGGCGCCAGTCTGCGCAGCCGAACGGTCACCTCTACCACGCCGCTCCCCATGCCGGCCGTACCAACCACCAAGTATGGCCGGGCACGCCAAAGACACAAAAACAGAAAAATCAGATCAAAAAAGACTACATCATATGTACTAGTCTAAAAAAAGGAAAAAGGATATATGTAACTCAAGAGAAAAAATCAGCAGTTCAGTTGTAATCAGTTACCAAAAAATAAAAAAAAAGCACCAAGTTTCAGTGGTAACCTCCCTTTCTTTTTCTTATTTCCTTGCATGCATGTACAATAAAAAATAAGAAGCGATAACGAAAGGGAGAGGAATGGATAGGATCTTTACCCTCGTCGTCAGTGGGTCTCCCCCCGTCAGTAATAAGCCGCATCAGTTTCTCAAAAACTGAACAAGGTGAACTGAAAAGGGGGAGAGATCCCTTTTGGTCTCGTTTTTGTGGAAAAAATGGTTTTCATCCTCGTATTTTCTTAGATCTAGAAAAAAAGATAGTCTTTTCTGGGAATCTAAGTTGTGATTTGAGTTTGGGTTGAAGCAAGGGTTGTTCTGGTGGTTTTTTTAGGTTCGCCGGCCTCTGACTAGTGGCGGTTGGCTGCCGGTTTCTGGGTTCATCAAAGGGGTCATTTCGTTTTGGGGAGAGAATAGAATGGGGAGGGAGTTATTTTAGCCGAAATGAAATTTTTGAAAGGCCAAATAGAGAAATTGAACCTGGTTGGGTCTTTATGTAGGCGTTTCTTATTTTTTAAATGGTCTAATTACCCATTAAACCATCTCGCGTTTTGGGATTTTTCAAAACGAGTCTGCCCCTTGGTCTAATCACAACCCCAGTCCCCTTCTTTTTTTTGAAACCTTTCAATTCAGCCCTCAAATAAATCGAATTCAGATTTTAAATGGTGAAATTACTTCCCCAGCCCCACCTCGATTTCAAAATTTTCATTCCGAGCTTGCCCCTTGGTTCAATTACATGTCTGGTCCTTTTAAGTTTCATTAGGCTTGTAATCACGTCCTTAAATCAAGTTTTATTTCCTCTTAATTTCCGCCTTTCTATTTTATTTCTTAGCGTTTCAGTCCTTGTTTTTATGTTCTAAATATTCATTGCTTACTTGTGTTTTTATTTGTTTTTTAGCATGTTCTGTTATTCGTTGTACTCATAAATGCCACGTTTTACCGTGTCTATTTACGATTCAGATGTGTTGTTTTCTTTTTATCTTTTTGTCCATATTCATTTTTATATCTTACTCTAGTTTGGTTTTCATGGCATATTTGTTTATGTTAGTACGAGTTTCATGTTTTTAGGTTACATGTTAGTGTGTCATTTGGTTATGAATAATGACATTATTTTATTTATTCATTTGCGTATGCAAAGTATGTCATATGTCACGTGCTAGGTATTAGTTTCTTTGTTAGCATGTTGTTTTGATTTGTGAAATTCACATCATAATACATTTATGTCATGCATACGTTACATTGTGCTTTATTTTTAATATGTATGTATTCTTGAAATATGTGTTTTTGTTCCCACATGTTTTGATTCATGCCTCGTTATTATTATGATGTGCTATGTTCGGGTTGTTTATCATGTTTGTTTACTTTCGTGATACCTGTGTTTTTTATTATTTATTTTGTTTTGTCCTTTACTATATCAATGCGAATATATGTTTCCAAATTATTTCTCTAGGGTTGCATAATGGAATATAAATTGTCAATGCGGTGTCCTTTTATCCGAGCGTAAACAGGGCCAGTATCAGGCGTAGTGATAGTGGTTGGGCGTTTGCTCTCGGATAACGGGGCCTTTAAAATCTACTCGCACTTATAACCAAATTTTAACTTAATCGTCACTTTAATTCGGAAAATCTAACATTAATAAAGCGGTAATTATTAAAGTACCAATTTTGGGCGGTGTGGGGGTGCTAATCCTTCCCCATCCGTAACCGACTCCCGAACCCAACAGTTTTCGAATCCCTAGTTTTATGGTGTCCAGCCTACCTAAGTGGCCGGTGGCGACTCCAATTTTTAAATAAAACGCGGTTTTTAAAACCCCTGCGGAATAAATATTTTAATATCTGAAAAACCACAAACACTTCGAAAATCCACTTTTTAGCGAATCGAACATCGCTACAGATGTCGCTACAATAGGGTCATACGAATACATAGCCCACTACATCTAAGTACTTGTACTCTACCAAAAGGCCAATGCTGGATCCTTGCTTCGATGGTGCTCCGCTATGCTCGAACTACCTATTAACCTGCGAATGAAAACAACGATTCTGAATGCTGAGCTAACAAAGCTCAGTGGATACACAACCACTCGACCATGCTTCAGGTGAATCATAATTAAGAACATGTTATGGAATATGATGTCAAGATAGGATAAAGCAATGGCGCTACCATAACTGCTTAAACACATGCTATAGAACAACCATGCATCTCAACAACATCAACATATAAATAAACAAACCATGAGTGAGGCCCAATGTCACCCGACACTGGGAAACCCACCCATGCTCGGAATCACACATCGAGCTGCTCAGAATTTCACATCGAGTTTTCGCTCGAAATCTCACATCGAGCGGGGCTTAGAATCTCGCATCGAGCAAATGCCATCATCTAGAATCTCACATCGGATGGCCTCATTTCATCACTCAGAATATCACATCGGATGGCCTTCATGTGTTGCAACACTCACTCACTGGGTATCCGGATCCCACCAAACAAAGACTCAAACCAAACAAATGCCCTTACCTGGCACAACCTCAAATAATCAGCCAAAGATCTCTAAAATTTGCTAACTCGAGCAATTTACTTCCATTTTGATACTCAATTAACCAATTAATCCATATAAGCAAGAAGAAACACACATTCTTAGTTTTACCAGTCATTTAACCACAAATTATAGAACCCCCAAACTCAAAACATAAAAACTTGGGCAGATTGCCCAGCGAGTATCGATACTCTAAAGTGAGTATCGGTACTCCCTTCTAGGTATCGATACTCCCTAATGAGTACTGATACTCTATTTAGATTCGAAAGAATTGGCCCCCATGTTGTACCGATACGCTCCGTGCCGTATCGGTACTCCATATCGGTACTGGGATCGCCTCGTACCGATTCTTACCTGTACCGATACGCCTACCTTAACGTACCAGTACACAAAGCCTTTCCAAGAAATGCAATAGGGGGTATCAATACGCCTCTAGCATATCGGTACACCAAAGAGCTACTGGAATTCTAATCAAGCGATGGGTACCGATACACGGGAAGGCATACCGGTACGCCCTTCACAACTCGCCGTCTAAAATACAAAGGAGTACCAATACGCAGCCACCCCATACCGGTACTCGAGCCCCAATTTCGAAACCTAGAGCTCGAGAACTCACCAAACCCTCCCTTAACCTCCATGGTTAAGGCCCAAAACATTCCTACCAATTATGAAGAGTCATTAGGTGAGTTTCTAACCATTTTTACCCTTAAACATCAACAATTACAAGTTTTACCATGGATGACCAACCAAGCTCTAACTTATCCAAAACATCACAATTCAAGCAAGCATAGCAAAATGATGATGCACATGAGCACATAGAAGTTAGAAGTGTACTAACCTCGAATTTCAAGCTAAAAAGGAACCCCAACCTCAACCTCAAACTTTCATCTTTCCTTGGGCCTTTGAATGTTCTCTAACCTCTTTAACTACAAGGAGATGTTGTAAACGAATTACAACATGGTTGAGAGATTAAAAGAAGCTTAAAGGATGATTCAACAACAAGAAGTGGGATGAAAAACACTATTCTCGTTCTTACTCTAACCCCCCCCCCACTAAAACCCATTTCTCCACCATTTCAAGCAAAACTTACCTTGGATTGTAGATCCTTGGATGCCTAAAAATTTCCCTTCAACACAAATTCGGAATTTCAACTCAAAACTAACAAAGATGGAGTTTTTCTTTCAAACTCATAGAGGAGAGAATGAATGTGATGAGGGAGGTTTTTGGGGGAACAAAATGACATCATACACTTACCAAATCTGCAGCTCCCATAACTCCCCCCTTTATCTATTCTTTAATTTTGATTTTACCATAATGTCCCTCTTAAAACCCCATAACTCAAGCCCAAAACCAAGCCCACCAAGGTTCAATAGGCCCAACAACATAACCCAAACGCGATGCCCATGCCTCGGTTTAGCCCGACACTCGGGTTCCAAAAACCCGGGTCGTTATAGATACACAGCTAACCTGTACTGGTACGGGCTCTTCTAGGTATCGACACACTAACAAGTGTATCGATATACAAGGCCTGTTTTTTACTTTTGGGTTATTTTGAAAGCATTTAAACAAGTCAAAACCCCTTTGGAAACATTTCAAACATATTTTGCAAGTTAATAGACTTTTGAAATATTTTTGCAAATTTATTTAAGTCCAAAAACATTTTTCATTTAAGTTATATCAAAATCATATATCTCAACACAAGGTGATATCACCTTCTTCACCTTTCTGTAGCACGTTAATTCATCTCTTTGTCTCTTCAAAAAATGGGGTAAGTTACGTCCTTACCCTTCCCTCATCATCCCATACCATCCACCAACCCAAGACTCAAGGTCAACAACAAGGAGGGAGCCCACTAAGGCTCTCTTGAGCTCCCAAACGCCCAACTCTCGGCCCACATGCAAGGTCCATGGTTTGGGTTAACCCGACCCATGAATTCTTAAATTCAGGTCGTTACAAAGAGGCGCATTAAAATACTTGAATTATAGGATATTTTAATAATTAAAATTTGTAAACATTGTAGATAATTGATTGGATCGGTTAATCAATTTTTTTTCAAAACTATTAAATTGTAATCGAACCGGAATATTTAAACAAAAATTGTATCGAAATCTAATTTTTTGATTCAAATAACTGAACTTTCATATTAGCTTTTTCAAATTCAATTTTGGTTTATCGAATTTTTTCCACAGCCCTATTATGGAGACAACCATTTAGGGTAGAGACAGAGCTTGGGGGGCAAGCAATGACCTTCCCCTCCAATGAAAAATTAGCTTTGTAGTCCCTTCTGAAATTATATAATTATAAATTAATCCAATGAAAACATTGTACTTTTAACTCCCAAACGTTAATAAATCTATTTTTCAACGGCTTGAAAAAACAATACAATCAACACAATATATGTACAAGCATATGAGTGAGATTATTAAGAGACAGGTCATTTTTTATTAAAAAAAGAGATAATTATTTTTTCAAGAAAAATATCGGGATTCGAACCCATACACGATGGGACCATAAGAACATCCATAATCACTCGACCAGTTAGCGGATATCAGGCAAGTCACTTCTTCAATAAGCATACAACATGTCAAAATACAAGTCATGTGTCTCTTAGTGTACATGATTTGAATTGATTGTTTCTATTCACAATTCATTTATGCAAGACTCCAATCTCTTTTTTTTCATTTAGGAAATAAGATGAAATTACAAACCCTAAATCTTCAAAAAAAAGTGTAAAGATTTTCATTGGATTCCGATGGTAGTGAAAGGTTACCATCCATGCTTTCCAACTTGCATGGAACATGTCTTTTCATTGTCCATATATAGTGTATACAGAGTGCATGCATGCATCAAACATGTAGCAGACTCTTTCGGATGTCCTATTATCATTTTTTTTATTTTATGTATTGACGGTGTATAACTTTATACAGAATCGGCGAATTAGATGATAATATCGTGCTAAAATAAATTTAATTTCAAAATTTTAAGATGATTTATGATTCACCAACAATACATATAATTATATTCCGTAGGCGTAGATGCACCAAATATTAATCTTATTTTAGATGTCTTTTTATATCTCTTTTACGGTCTATGTTCAAAGATCATGATTGTCTCTCCCAACAATATCGTCATCAAAGTTCAAATATTATTTATCTAGTTAAAAATATAATATTTCTTATTATTGCACCCAACACTTATCGCAATCAGTAAATTAGACACTACACGAAATTCCATTATTTTTTTTCATACAAAGAATGAGGGCAAATTTTGGTCAATAATGTGATTGGAAAGGAATATTGGGGATATAGGGTTGCCAGAACTTTATTTTGGTTTCTACGGTAATATCTACAGTGTCTCTAAAAAACGTCTCCTGCAAAAGACGTTCGCTTTTTGTTTATTATTTTTTCATGATTTGACGTTGCAACAGTGAAAACAAAATTCAGATTCACGTAAACGCCTCCTACATGAGACATTCTTTGGTTTACCAGTCTCTGCATGGACGTTTTCTGCAGAAGACGTTCATAATAGCTGCATGGCACGATAAGGCTGCAAGGGCTGCATAAGCTGCATGCATGGGAAGGCTGCATGATTCAGATTCAGAGAATCTCTGCAGGAGACGTCCATGCCTTCTACAATTCCACTATATAATGCATGGACGTGGGGGTGGGGTTCATGTAGTTAAAAAAAAAAGTTGGATACTCTCACAGTAGGCAGACAGATTCTAAAAAAAGGGAGAGGTTAGTATATATATATTTTACTTGTTTAAATGTTTATTTATTTTTTTTGTTAATTTATTTTAAATCTTTCAGTTTCTTTTATTTTTTGTATTAATATAAATTTTATATTTTAGTTATATACTATCACAGGGCAACAGATTCAAAAAAAAGGTTAGTATATATATATATTACTTATTTAAATATTTATTTATTTTTTGGTTATTCACTTATTTTTAATATTTTAGTTTCTTTTATTTTTTATATTACTATAAATTTTAATTTTTTAGTTGGATACTCTCACAGACAGATTCAAAAAAAGAGGTTAGTATATATATTTTTTTACTTATTTAAATATTTATTTATTTTTTGTGTTATTCATTTATTTTAAATATTTCAGTTTCTTTTATTTTTTGTATTAATATAAATTTTTATTTTTTATTTGTGTAGGTAATTTAATTTTGTTGAAGAAAAGATTTATCATAGTTTGGAGAAAAAATTAGATTTGGTCGTATATTTCGCTTAGTGAATCAAGTAAGTTTATTTTATTTTTAACTAATAAAATAAGTATTTTTTAGTTGTTTAGTTTAGTTTAGTTAGTAATATAGTTAGTAATGTGTAGTTATACTTATTATATACCAAAAGAATAAATTTTGTAAGTTCTTATATAAAACATATAAATTTTGCCCTTATGTGTGTTATACTATTATTTAACTATTTAGTAATGAATAAATTATTAAGGTAGAAAGAAATAAATTTGTATACTAAATTTTAAATAATAATATTACGAGCTACTTTAAATATTAATGAATAGTATTTTATAATTTTTTAGCTATTTATTTATTTAGTTAGTAATATTAGCAATAACTCAATATTTGTATAAGTTATTATTGTTATATAAGTGTTCATTGAGTAGGAAATCCAATTTAGTTGAAGTAAAGAATTTAATTTTAAAGAAAAAAAATTGATTTGATCGTACGATTTTTCAAGTGTCAAGTAAGTTTATTCTATTTAATTATTCTATTTAATTAGAAAAAATTCTAAATAGTTGTTTTGCAAATTAGTTGGAAATATGGCATCTGAACAAGTTTTGTTACAATTTGATCATGTTTACATCTCTTCTCATCTTGTAAGTAAACTTATAAGTTGTTTAATTATTTGTGAATTCATAATATCATTTGTTCATTCTAAGTAATAAATTTATTTTAATAAATTTATTATAGGACAATCATCGCTTTCGACCTAAGCGAACGATGCCGAGGATACCATCACCATCTGATCGCATAGTTATTTACTTGCATATTGCTGAATTTTATAATGTAACATTTCTTTAGGGATATAAGTTGGTCTCTGGGTTGATAACTGCGCTGATTAAACGGTGGAGACCAGAAACTCACACATTTCATTTTTCAGTCGGGGAATGTACGATAACCCTGCAAGACGTAGCTATACAACTTGGTGTCCCAATAAATGGGAATGTAGTGGTGAGATATGATAGCTACGATGTATTTCAATTGTGCAGTATGTTACTCAGGAAAGTACCTTCTGCATCAGATGTGAGAAGGGCATGTGTAAGATTATCATGGTTGGAGAACGAATTCAAGGTAACCGAGAGCTCTACTGAAGAAAAAGTCATTTATGCCACCCGGGCATATATGCTACACACTATTGGAGGTACATTAATTCCAGATAAATCTGGTAGTTATGCGCACACACAATATATGCCATTGTTGGCAAATTTTCAGCAAATACGTCAATATAGTTGAGGATCTGCTACATTGGCATTCTTGTACCATGAAACGTGTAAGGCGGCGGTTCTTCATAACAATAATAAGAAAATGGATATCGGTGGATGTCATACTTTGCTTCAATCTTGGGCATGGTATAGACTTCCTTATTTAACGTCGGTTTGCAGATCACCCATTTAATATCCATTTGCAAGAAGGTAATACAATGAATCAAATTGTTGTGAATATGTTATTGATTATTAGATTTATCTAAAATTACTTAGAATGAAATATTTAATTTCTATGCAAATGGAGGCATGATATGAAAAAATCGGGAGTGGTGCACAATAATGTTGTAGATATACGACTCCAGATCGAATCTGAAGGAAAAAATTAGGTATTATAATTTTTTTAAATACACTCCTACCTTATTGTCTTTAATTTAATTATATAAATAAATATATTACGTAATTTGTTTACAGTTTATTTGGAGGCCGTAATAATGTGAAGAAGCGATTTCTTGCATACCACGAGATGTGTGGGAATATTCTACATTTGGGGGTGCGGTTATACCGTTGATCCATTTTTCTATTGTGGAGTATCAGTGTGTTGATCGAGTGTTGCGACAATTCAACTTTTTCCAACCCATTCCTAAACCTCTGATTGATATTCAGCATATACATACTAGAGGTTTGAGTGATGAGCAAGGAAATTATGCCATTACTTTATGGAATGATAGAACAAGTTGGCTGCCAGAAGATTGTACTCCAATTGAAGACGATGCTTTTGATTGTTGTCCAGAGTACTCAGAGTGATTTAAAAATAATGGAAAACCATTCTTGGTAGGCCACGAAATGAGTCAAAAATGGCAGATGGAGCAGAGATGTTCATATCAACATGTACCACCAAACGATACAACAATAAATATGCCTACGGATTGGTCTTAATGGGGTCAATACATGCGCCCACAATAACTGTAGAGGGATCACCTAACCCTAATAATCCTTGGGAACAACCAATTCTTAGATATCCACCAATTGGTGAGACCTCATATCAACACACTAAAGTGAACTCATATAGACTTAGTAATGTATTCGAACAATCATCTACCCATACAACATTTTCTGGTACCTCATCATCTTATCCAGGCCAAGATGATGATGTATACATACCAGTATTTGAGCATCATCAATCATATGGATATGGTCAGAGCATGAGTGTTGATAGTATGACATCTTGGTTCTACGACCATTTCCACTTCATTATTTGCACCTAGTGTGTATTTTTACACCGCCTACCATACAAATGATGGATGATCGGGTAAATCAGGATGAACAGACTCCCAATGACCCACAATTTCCACGAAGAATGGTACGAGCCCCTCGACGTTATGATCAAATGACATCCCTACCTAGACAAGAATTACCAAGGAGAATGAGATAATTTTATGGTTGTTTGAGAAACATTAGAACTTGTCTTATTTTTTAATTATGACATTAAGTGTAATATTTGTTTAGACTTTTTAAGTTTGTTTGGACTTTGATTTATTTTTGAAAGATTTAATATTTTTTATTAAGTTCAAAAATATTGTTCAAAGTGTTATAGATTGCCTAATAGTTTTGATTGTACAAAAGATTGCCAAATATTTCGAAACCAAAAAACATCTTAAAACAAGTTAACATTAACAGAAAATTAGGTTGATGGTCCAGCGCGATAGTTGGAAAGATTGGATTTGTTCGGACACTTGTTTCTTGTGTGACCTGGTCTTCTGCAAAGTGTGCAATGCTTAACTTGAATTACCCCTTATCTTCATCAGGATCATCCATATTCGTATGAATGCGAGTGGAAGTCAATTGACGCTTTAATTTTCTACAAAGCTCTGGATTTGGTAACCATTCTTCGTATATTGGATCTACCGGCCAATAATCTTGGTTCATGATGATGTTAAACCGAGATCTGTATATATTTGCCATAGTCTGCAGGCTATAACACTCATCTTGAAACCTGTAAGGGTCTACACGAATATACATACATGCGGCGTGTGCGTGAGAGCAAAGGTATCTAAATGCTTGAAATTCACCACAATCACACCATCTCTGATTAAGGTTTATGATGAACATTCTTTGCTCACCTCGGACCTTGGCTTCGATAGAAAATTAAAAATTATTTGGGTCAAATGTTTTGACTCTCATGGAAGTGGCATCCGCTTGAAGAGTGATCATTCTATCCTGCAGGGTTTGGGACCAATTTTGTCCGTTGTTTATCCGTGCGTTAACTTCTTGCCCTTTATCGGACCAAACTTTACCCAATCTGAAGTAAATATCCCACAAAATACTTGCAATTGGGAGATGTCTTGTTCCTTTAAGCACCGAGTTTATAGCCTTAGCAAGGTTAATTGTCATATGGTCATAACACCAACCTTCATCATAGGCTTGTGACCATCTTTCTCTGGGGATGTCATTTGCAAAATCAAATACACGCTGACCGTGTCACCTCAACTTTCTTATCCTCGCTTCAAATTTTGGTTGAACTAGTTTATACCCTATTAAAAAATATTAGTTAAATCAAATAAGAAAACATGAACTAAAAATAAATTAATATAATTTTTATAAACATCAAATAACAATTTACCCGCACCTAAGATCTCTTTTATGGATCTGATTGTTTTAGAAAATTCGTCTCCGCATCTGCAGTAATATGCCTTACACAATATGCCGAATATACATACAGCGGCTTCCATAAACTCTCATGTCTATCAATTACTAATAAGAGCGTAGTCCCTCTATCAGATATCATACAAAATAAATACTTTTCTTTTCTCATCCATGGTTCTTGTAAATGCTTCAAAAAGAATTTCCATTGGGAATATATTATTTTTCCATCTTGTACAAGGTAATTGGTAATATATGACCGTACTTCCCATACAGCCAGGTTCCATCCACTTGAATCATGCATTTGTAGAATGGAAACCCTTCAATGCTCGCATTAAACGCCCAGAATAACTTACTGAATATCCTTTTACCAGGAAGTAGTGCGCATTATAAGTTGCACGCCGGTTTTGTTTTGTATTCTACCATGGTTCCTGGGATGAATATTTGCATTGCTTGTAAAAGAGCTGGTAGATCATTATACGATTTATCCCAATCACTATACACACGTGTCATTGCCTTCTGCTTTGTCATCCATGTCTTGTAGTAAGATGGAATATATCCAAGTTGATTCCTAATGGATGTTACTAATACATCAATCGAAATCTTTGGATCTTTTTCAACCAATAACCTAGTGTAGGCACATATTAGATCGGAGTCTAAATTAATATAATCTTGTGATAATGATATATTTGAACAAGTGTGTTGCTCATTGAATCATGTCACCTCTCACATATGACTTCTCTGCCGGTATGAAATTCTTATCCTCCAAGGACATTTTCTCTTCCAATTAATACATATGGCGTAATAGGTATGCTTATCAGACTCAGCAACACATGATCTCGTATGTCATTTGATGCGGTACTTTTTAACTACTAGCTGAGCATCTCCTTTTGTTTCGAATTGAGCCTTTAGTATCAATTCCCCATGGTTAGATGATGATGAAGAACAAAATACGCGGGCTTCATGTTTTGAATCTCGCATTGCCGCATAATCCATCTCATACATACGGGCTGGAGGTTCATAAGCTGGATAAATGGGTTCCGGTTGCTTGGACTCCGGTTCAACATAACCCCAAACAGGCTGATTATTTCCCAACCTAAGCCTAGCAACAACCGCCACCCAAATATCATCTTCAACATCTAGACCACTACCCTTAGTCGCATCTGTCATAACAGCCTCGACATCATCAACATCGAGTAAATGAACGTCATCATCTTCCGTAATATACACAATATTTTCTTCATCCTCACTGAAACCATCAAGCGATTCACCTCAACGACCAACCACGATTTTAGTGTCACAATATGTTGATGAGCTCATTCTAACTACATATTGAAAAAGAAAACAGTCAATACCATAGATTAAAATTTTGTTATTAAAATTTGTTAATACATAAACTACTACATATATGTATCAAAAACATTGACTATTAAAAATTTTATTAAATAATTAAAAATTAAATGCAAAAACTTACCGTATTTGACGAGAAACCAAAAAGAATTTCCTAAATCCTTCAACAAAAATTATTTAATATTACTAACTAAATAAATAAATCGCTAAAAAATTAAAAAATATTATTATTAATATTTAAAATAGATCATGTATAACTGCATTATTATTTAAAATTAGTATACAAAATTATTTTTTGTTCTAATAAGTTAAAAAATTTATATTTTTTAACTTCCAAACTATTATATGTATAAGTATTAACTAATTTAAAAAAATGAATTGGAATTTTTTTTTGCCCATTACTTTATATTCTACTTATTTAGTTTTATACTACTATATTTTTTAGGCTATATTATTATATTTATTAGTAAATTAAGAATTCTATTTTAAAGTAAATTATATTATCCTAAAAAAATAAAGGGTTCAAAAAAAAATCTAAAAATAGAAATCTAAATTAAGAATAAAAATCTTTTTATTTAACAAAAGAAAATATATGTAAAATTTCTTTTCTTGTGTCGAAGGCTAAGAAGACGAAGAATACTCCTGTAATTAGTTATATATTACAAACTAAATTTACTAATTTGTTTTATATCACTAACTAAAACTAAAAATACTTAAAATTTAGATTTCGTTTAAAAAAATAAAAAATAAATAAACCTAAAATACATGATTACTTGATAAATTTGTTCTTCAACAAAATTAAATTCCCTACACAAATAAAAATTTATATTAAGAAAAAAAATATTGACACAATTTATAAAAAAAATTATAAACAAAAATAATATTTTAATAAATTAAAACAAAAAATAAACCTAAATTACCTGATTACTTGATTAGAGTAGAAACCCCCTCTCTTACTTGAATCTGTATCTCTTTTTTTTTTTAACTCTTGGAACCTCCCACCCACCCATGCATTATATAGAAGTAGATCAAAAAAAAAGTTATGGCAACCCTATATCCCAATATTCCTTTCCAATCACATTATTGACCAAATTTTGCCAAGAATGAGGATCTATATATATACACATATATGAGTCATGCACCCTCTCAAACGGCCGGTCCACATGCCTTTGTTGTTTACAATTTGAAATTATGCAACAAAAAAAATCATATGCTTGGGAATAAGAAGTTTGATTGAAATCTACTTTGCTAAATATATAATTTCAGATTGTGACAATATTCCCTGTACTTGGATGAATATTAAACCTACTTAATTTTAAACCAGAATTAATAAAATTAAAAATATATATTTTATATGAGTATTCAGATTCGGGCTTTACTATGCGTAATTATTGTGCATGAGTTTTCTCTCAGATTTATTCTGGGTCTAAACCTCATTATATGTGGACTTATCCAATATATTCTAATTAAAAAAAAATTAAATTTGATACACAGGTTGTGTATAATTTATTTTACATAAGCCTACTTACTTATACTATTAATCAACATTAAACCTAAACCCCAAACTCTAAACCCCCAAACTCTAACCCCTAAATTAAACTCAACAACCCAAACCCCCAAACTCTAACCCCTAAACTAAACCCCTAACCCCTAAAATTAAAAGGTTTGTGTAAACTAAAGTTTACACATGCTTGTGTATTGAAATTTTTCTCTTAAAAATACATTCTACTCGTACAAGGTTATCATTAGGGGTGCTAAAAAATACATGACTCGAGTAATTCAACTCATTGAACTGTCGACCTGATAGAAAATAACTGAATATTTTTTAACAAATAAAATAAAATTTCTCAGGTCGGGTACTGCCCCACTAAATATCACAAGTTCACATGTCGAGCTCAGACCTCAGTATTCGACTTAGATGAGTATTCGAAAACCCGGTTCCCAAATTTTTTTTTCATTTGGATTAAGTTTAATTTTAGATTTTTTTGGATAAAATGTGCTTTATTATCCAAGTAGCAGCAAGATGCTGCAGAAAAGAACATTTTACAATTGGTTTGAGGGAATCCTCAATGTAGGATCCCCTAATCTATAATCAACTGTACATTAACACCATCTGCTCTATCTATACTTGTAACGACCCGAATTTTAGAATCTGAGAGTTGGGTTGAATCGAAACGCAAGCTTGCTTTTGGGCCGAGATGTTTAGGCCCCGGGAACCTTATTGGGCTTCCTCTTAGTCGTTTGGGCTTGATTTGTTGGCTTGGGTTTGTGTTAGGGTGAAATAGTGGGTGTAACGCCTCGGTTTTAGGGCTTAGCGGTTTGGCGATTTATTAGACGGCCTGGTAGATCGGAGTAGGGATTCGAGTAGGTTTTGGGACCGTATATTTTTCGGTAAGATAAAAATGTGGGAAAATAGTTAAAAATCATCTTTTAATATATATTGATTTTTGGTGGAATAAATTTTGGAAAATGGAATTTGGAAATGTAACATTTTGGTTAGTGACCAAAATGCGATTTTTGAAAACTGTTTTAAAGTGACTAAAATGAAAAGGGTCAAATTCTTAGAATCCTTAAGGAGCTAAATTGCCAAGTTTTGCTGGTGGTTTCTCCCTTCAATTAAATCATTTTAAACATGTGTTTTAAAGGTGGTTTAAGAGGGATTAAAGTATCTAAGTTAGTTATTAGCTTTTAAAGAAAATTTACGTACTTTTTTCCTAAACCTTTTCTCTCAACTTCTTTTCTGCCAAACAATCAGAATTTCATCAAAATCCAGAGGTGAGAGATTCTTTTCACTCAGATTATTGATTTTAACTTGATTCTTTAATTTTGTCTTGCAAAATCTTATTGAAATCTTATGTTTTCTTGGCTTTTCACAAATCAATTGAGGGATAAACTTCACAATAGGGGTAAGGTCCGAGATCTCCTCTATTGTATGGTTCTTTATTGAAATTCCCAAGCATTTGATCCTTGTTTTGTGTTTCTAATCTGATTTTGATGATTTTCTAATGTTTAATTGAGTTATTTGGGGGAAATGAGTTAATTCACGGATTGGATCTAATTTCTAGTAATTAAGGATGCCTTGATTTATATTTTGGATGCTTAATAATGTTGATAAGAGATTTTTATCAATGGAATCTCGAAACTTAAGAATCTCTATTTGTTTAGGTTGTTAGTTTTGAGGTTTTGTGGTGTTTCTATGGTTGTAAGGTTGTTGGAGGTGGTAGGTTGATTCGGATCTATTTTTAAATGTGTTTTAATGTTGAAAGTGATGTTAGTTTGATAGATGTTGGCTGGGTTGTGAATCGAAGTGCGTTGGTTATGTTTTCGGTTGTTGTGGAGGGTTAATTGTGAAGGTTTTGTGGAAATCCGAGAAGGATTGTAGTTGCTGTGTTTAGAATGCATTATGATGCATTAATCCTCTGTTGTTTTGTGGTAAAAAAGGGAAGGTTGATCCGGAGGTGATTGGAGAAGCGTTGGAGGTTTCGGATACTTGATTTCGCGTCGGCGAATCGAGGTTTCGCGTATTGGTGAGTGAAAATGTGGTTTAAAGCATTTTGATGTTTTGGAAATAGAGTTTTGGGAGTTAAGGTAGAGCTTGAAATGCTTACCTAGACTCAGAAGTATGTATAAAGTGGTTTTCTCTCTCGGTCGTGCTAGATTAAAATGGTTTTATGCACTTGTTTTATTTTACATGTTACCTACTATTTAAGTATGTTTTAAAGTATTCGATATACTGTTTTTGAGCATGTTTTGCTGAAGGATGCACATGGTAGGTGATCCTTGTAAGTATGGTTTATACTTGTGGTTTAAAGCATGGTTGTTGCTTTGGAAAAGTGTTTTGGTTAATGCTTGTTTAAAACAGTGAGGTAAATGTTAAAATAGTTAATTATATTAGCAAGTGATGTGGTTTTAAAATTGTTATCGGATATAGTTGGCCGGCCATAGGATTGAGTGCACTATAAATAAGTTGCCTTGGATGTTGAGAGGTTTATACGGTGTACCGAATACTCTATCCAAGTACCCTAACAGTATAGGGGTTAAACAGTACCAAAAACTCCCGTTAGTGGGTTAAGCATCTAACCGATGAAAGGGGTTGGTGTCCCCATGGGTTGAAAGTGTACCCAGTTGTTATTGTACCGCGATTGTGATTGTATCGCTATTCCAGTTGAGATGGCTTGAAGTGTTGGGTTAACACTTGTTGAATCCATGTATCCGATGAACTCTTTTGTTATTGGACTTGTTTAATGATCACTTGTAAGCCAATATAATTGTTAATGTATCATTGAAATGTTTTATGTTGTATAATGTGATTTATACATGTTTCTCCTTGAGCTTTGCATTTGGTAATAATGCATGGGAAGGCTTAAGTAGAGGGTTAGCAATGTGACTTGCTATTGATTAATGATACATGTAGCATATGGTTTGATATGCCGGTTTTAATGATGTAAAGTGCATGTTTTAAAAGAGAATGATGTTTTAAAGGATTATGTAAAGAAAATGGTTTAAATGCATTGATGGTGTTTTGATCTGAGCATTCCTCACTAAGCCATGTGTGCTTACGCTCTCTTTGTCCATCAATGCATAGAATTAAAGTCCCGGGAGGCAGCTAGAAGCAAGGGGATCTTGGCAAGACTTGTTTCCAAAGTATGTTAGAGACTAGACTATAATGAATAAGGGCAATGGGATACTAGTTGTGTTTTGGAGATGTTTTGTGGAACTCCATGTTTGAGCATGTTTCTTTAGTTGCTCTTGGGTTGTATATGGCCTTTAAGGATTGATTTTGGTGCTGGTTTATCTTTTGATATGTTGGTTGGATGCATATTAGGAAGCATGCCTATAGATTTCCTTTTTGATGCATGAAGCCTTGTTGTGTTGCTAGATGGCTTGAGATATGTTTGGCATGTTGGTGTTGTGTTTTAAGCATGTTAGAGTGGTTAGAGTATGCTTCTGGGATGAAAAACCAGCAAAATGTGACATTACAGGCCCAGGCGTACTGATACGCGAGGGACCGTATTGGTACGGTTAGGCATTTTGAAGCTTGAGGGATCGGTACGCGGATTGGTGTTTCGATACGCCTAGGCCATTTTGGTCTTAGCATACCGGTACGGCAATGGGTGCTTCGATATGGGTCTCGGCTACTGGAAATCAACTTTTTGTCCCATTCCCGTGATCGAAACGCCCGGAGAGCCGTATCGGTACGATCATCAAGGTTTTCAAAAGTTTGGTATTTAAGTTAGGCGTATCGATACGGTATAAAGGTGTACCGAAATGGGGTGTTTCAATCCGTATCGATATGGGTATACCTGTATCGGTACGGATGACCATTAATATTGTTATCGTCACTTTGGGCAGTTTTGTCATCTTTACAATTTAGTCCCTAAATCTTGCCAATGCAATTGAATGTGATAGAATGATCGAATTGAGCTGAAACTTGAGAAGAAAGTTTGGAATCAGTCAAATTAAATGTTGGTAACTTAAAAGCGAGCTATAATCCTGGTATTTTTTGTAATTGCATTTTGGTCCCTAAATTGTAAATATGATCAATTGGATGTCAAATTGATGCACGATTGAGTTGGGGTTGCACCTGATGTCTGCATGAACATGTAGGGTTAATAATTGGTATCTAGATAAGATAAAAAGGAAAAAATGGACCAGGTCTTGTTGTATTTCTTCGGTTTGCTACGGTAAACCTAATGTGGCCTTCTTGGTTCAATTGGGCGTCAAGGGGGTTATAGTGGGGGTAGTTTAGTAAAAGCATAATTGGATGAAGATTGAGGGACATTTTTCTTAATGGTGTTGCAGAAAAATGGGTTCATGAGGTCACCATTGTCCCATATCTTTCTACCCTTCACCTTTCATCTCTTGCTTTCAAAAAAACCTACACTTAAAGATTGAATCTTTGAGTTCTAGAATGTAAATCTCGTTTTGGGTAAGGAGGAATGATGGTTTAGCATCAAAGGATCTTTATTTTGAGGTAAGCTTTGCTTGGAATAATGGGGGGAGAGGTTTAGTTGGGGTTTGAAGAGGAAGAACGAGAATGGGTCTTTGAAGGCTTCTTCATCAGCTTCTTCATCAGCTTTAATCCAAGGTTAGTACACTACTAACTCCTATCGTTTCCTGGAAATTATAGAAATAGACTTTGATGCTTGATTTTGGTGTTTTTGGTTTGGATATACCTTGGTTGATCTCTAATGGCAACTTGTGAATTTGGTGTTAATAAGGCTTAAAATTGATAGTAATCTACCTAATAAACTCCCCATAACTTGAAGGAACAATTTGGGGCTTAACCATATAGGTTAAGTGGGATTTCTTGGAGAAATTTGAACCCAGACTCATAAATTCTGGGCTCACGTATCGATACTGGGTAGCCAGTATCGGTACGCATGTGAAATGAAGAAGACGACTTGTGAGGGGCGTATTGGTACTGCTGGTCACGTACCGATACCCCTTGCATATTTTAAATTCTATTAGCCAAAATGGGTATCGGTACACCAAAGGGGTGTATCGGTACAGGTTGGGGATCAGTACGCATACATTGCGTACCGATATATGGTTTCGGTACGCTAATAGGGCGTATCGATACGGGTGCTGGCTTGAATTCTTTTAAACCTAAAATCGTTATCGATACTCGAAGGAGGGTATCGATACTCATGTAGGCATATCGGTACGCCTAGAGTAATCTGCTCAAGAAATTATGTTTTAAGTTTGGGAGTTCCATAATTTGAGGTAATGGGTCTCTAAAGGTATAAAATGAATAGAAAAGCTGAGAAAACTGATGTTAAATTCGTATGTGAAATAATGGACTAATAACTTGGTAAATATTGTATGAGTTGCTTGTATTAGTACCCTATAGGGAGCCTTGGTGAATCAAATAATGTTATGTGATAATTAGGATCCTTGTTGTAGCCTCAGGGGACGCTTATACAGTTGAGTTGCCTTGAGTAATAAGACAATGTGGATTAATGAGTCAAATAATGTGATTAGTTGAATACTTCTCCATAATGTACTAACAACTCAGTAATGTAAAATATTGATGTGATGTCGCTTATCAACAATAGGGGATCCTTGGGATCGCTTTGCTTGTATGCTAGATAGATATTGGTTGGGTTATATGTTGATGTGTCGTGCCATGTGGGCACTTGATTGATGGGATTTGGTTACCCAGTAAAAGAGTGTTGCAACACCACGGTTTGAGATACCGAATAGAGGTTATCGATGATATGTGACTCAGGCCTCATTCGAAGATACTCGAGGGAGCATTCTGAGTATGGGTGTATGTTTCGATGCTAGGTGACCCGGCCTCACCCAGAGTGTAAATGCTCGAGGATGATTTCGAGCAAAGGTGTATGTTCCGATGCTATGTGACCCGGCCTCACCCAGGGTGTATGTTCTGATGCTATGTGACCCAACCTCACCCGGAGTGTATGTACCGATGCTTTATGACCCGGCCTCACTCCAGAGTTGTTGTTGATGTTGTTATTGCCTAGATGATCTGTTGAGATCTCGGGCTTGGTTGAGCCTTGTGTGCCATGTATGACGTTTTGCTTTGATAAGGGCATGTGTTTAAGTGACTAGTGGTAGCGCCATTGTTATCTTGCCATGATATCATATGTTGCAGCATCGTTCTTATTTATGATTTGCATGAAGCATGGTTGAGTGGTTGTGTATCCACTGAGCTTTGTTAGCTCAGCGTTCGGAATCGTTGTTTCCGTTCGCAGATTAGTAGGTTTTGCTCATTACTTGGAGGAGCACCATCAGTGAAGGATTTCAACGCCTCGTCTCTCTAGAGTACAATACTTAGGTCTTTGGGCTATGTATTCGTAGGAACCTATTGTACATTGTAACGTGTATTTGTATTTCTAAAATGATAGAGTCAAATATTTTATAATGTAATTTTAAAAGGAGCTCCATTGTATATGTTTCAAATATTATTTATACTTTATTGGATTGAAATGAAATGGGTTTTGGAAATTCATTGTGGATTGGGCTAAACTAGATCAAAATTTTATAGTTGGGTTTCAGGCTTGATGCCCAAATATGACATACAGGTCGAGGGTGTTACAATACTTTTCCTATGTATATGAAAACGAACTATATCAGTAATGTATCTAACAATATCGTCTATAGAACAATCAACATTTCTGAATTGTTTATGATTTTGCTCCCCCCCAAATATGGTAGATATAAGCACTCTATGCTATCTTGAGGATTAGCGCAATGAGAGATTTCCCTTTCAAGTTCTTTAAGGCCCGTGAATTTAGAATTGAGTATTTATTTACTTATAATTTTAGAAATGAAATAAAAGTATTTTGGATTATTAAGGGAAAAGATTAGAGAATTAAGGTGCTAGAATAATTATAAAAAATAAGAAACAAATTAATTAAATTTTTAAACCATAAGAATAAAAAAATAAATAAATTTATTTCGAGTACCCTATGACCCGATCTTCATGGATTGGAACATAAGCCGACTTTTTTTTTACTACCCAAATCTTCGTATACTCGATTATCAACAACCCTAATTATCATGGTTAGTTTATAATGATTTTTATTTCTTGGGCAGGCAGTAATCCAAATGTATATTTAATTTCACAATTAATTATTATTCTATATAAAATCCTAGTTCGAACTAAATAAGTAAAACCCTATTCCACTATTACTTAAACTACAAGTTATCATACATGCAAGAAACATAATATATATAATCTTCCTGGTATTAACCACAAATTGAATCAAGGTAGAACAATGCCGAAGGTGAAGACAAACCGTGTGAAATATCCGGAAGGGTGGGAATTAATCGAGCCTACCCTTCGTGAACTGCAAGCAAAGATGAGAGAAGTCGAGAACGATCCCGGCGATGGTAAGCGAAAACACGAGACGCCGTGGTCTATTTTCAAGATCACACATGAAAAGAGTTGTTATGTCTTCGACCTCTACCACCGGAGGAAGGAAATATCCAAGGAGTTGTACGAGTTCTGCTTGGGTCGAGGTTATGCAGACCGCAACCTTATCGCTAAATGGAAGAAGCCGGGCTACGAGCGTCTGTGCTGCCTGGGATGCATGCAGCCACGAGATCACAACTTCGCTGCAACGTGTGTCTGTCGTGTGCCCAAACACCTGAGGGAGGCAAAGGTTGTTGAATGTGTCCATTGTGGATGTAAGGGTTGTGCAAGTGGAGATTAGATTTGCCTTGTTCTCTAAGTCAACCCGGGAAGCTTAGTCGGTATGTTTTATCGATCGGATTCCGAGTTCGTTGGGTTGAAACATTGGAGAAAAAGAAAAATTCCATTGAAAATTGTAACACGGTTAATTGAATTTGAATGCGTTATCGATTAGATAATAATTTCTAAATTAGATCTTTGAATATTTAAACGTTGTGTTTTCAATGGAAGTTCATTATTAGCATTTGTAATCGGACTTTGAATTCCAAATTAATCAAGTAGAAAGGTTAAATTTTAGAAATTAAAATCAGAGGGACTAAATTTCAAAAGTCCAAGAAGAACAAGAACGAAAGCAGTTGGTCGATTCAATCGATTTTTTTTACTTAAACCAACTTTAATTATAGAAAATTGAACCGCTATGTTTGTCAAGAAATAGACCATAAACGAACCGAACGTTTAGCGAACCGTTCGGCGGGAGGTTTGTTTATGTTCGCTTGTTTATTAAACGAACGAACAGGAACAAGATTTTCTGTTTCGTTATATTAAATGAACGATTGTTCATTTACGTTTGTGAACGTTCGGTAATTCGTTCATTCATTTACGTTCGTAAACATTCGATAATTCATTCGTTTATATTTAAAAAAATAAAAATATATATTAAAAATATGAAATAAAAAGAAAAAACATTAAACAATACACGAGCAAATTAACTCTAAAGTTACAGCTTATATTAATGAATTTTATGTGGCTATTGATGTTGTGGTTTATGTTCGTTTGTCATTTAACGAACAAGTTGCATTCCATAACAAACAAACATGAACAATAAATTATGTTCATGTTTGTTAGTTTGTTCGATTAAAATTAAACGAGCAAATATGAACATACCCTCATTCGTGTTCGTTTGATTCGTTATATACCAGAGTGTAACTAATTGAACTAACATAACTTTGATAAGTAAATTTGGTTAGCTGACTTGAGGGTTGTTGAGAAAAAATGGTTTGGTGGCCAATTTTGGCTTGGTTTATAGATTAGATATTATAAACATAATAAATAATTAATATGTACGTATTTTTTTTTCCAAATCGATTTAGTTTGAAATTTTAAAAATATATAATTAAATAAAGAAAAATATTTTTATACACAAGCTTGTGTAAATTTTAGTTTATATAAGCCTTTCAATTTTAGGGTTCAGAAATTTAGGTTGTGGTTTAGGATTTAGGAGTTTAGGGTGTAGGGTGTAGTATTTAAGGTTTATGGTTGGAATTTAGGGTTTAGAGTTTAGGGTTTAAGGTTTAGGTGTTAGGGTGTTAGGGCTTGGGATTTAGATTTTTAGATTTTATAGCTTAAATATGAAGGATTGTATAATTTTTTTTATATAACTTATGTATCAAAATATAACCCTTAAATAAAATAACTGATAAAATCGATCTTATAACCAAGAAAATTGGCGAAGTTATTCAAACCGAAAATCAATTAAATTAAATGATTTGTTTTAAACCAAAAAAACACCCCATTAGACGCTTAATTTCATTTATTATTTATAAATGAGTAGATATCTTAATTTTGGTTTTTCATATTCTCCATATTTTCTTCCATCACGTTTCGGTTTTTATTTTTTATAGATTTTTTCTAGTTTTCACTAAAATTTTATGTGTTTTAGTTATCTATTCTTGCGCATTTTGTTGCGTTTGTTTTTTCTGCCCTGTGGCACGCTTTTTTATTGTCTTTATGACATGTTAGTAGCGGATTCAAGATTTTTATATAGTAGGGTCAGAGTGGAGTATGAAGTACAAAGATTCTCATATTACTACAATAAGTGGGGGCAATTCTAATAATTCTTATGAAAAACTTTTTATTAGCTACTTAAAATTTCCATTTAGCTCCTTGAAAACTTCATACCCAACAACTCAAGTGTGGTCAATTGACCCACAATTCGAATATGAATTCGCCACTATGGCACGTCTCTGTCTTATGACACGTCTATGTCATATGATACACTTTCTGGATACATTTGCGGTCGTTTGACGTTCGTATAGAGATCTTCACGGCGTTTGTTTGTCAATGGTCATAGATAGTTTGACCCTTTTGTGGTTGTTTGTTATGTAATCATAATTGTGTAGCGAATTGGTACCTACGGAATCGACGTGAAAGGTATTTGCAGTTTTCTAGTGTAGATTTCGTCTAGTTCATATTTTGACAACTCCTTAGAAGCTCTTTCTACAACGAATTTCAAAATTTTGTTGTGGTTCAAAAAGGAAGTGTCTGATGTTTGATATTCTTAATTTATTTTGTTTATTAATAAAATTGTCTGATTTAAAGTATCGGAAAAAATTCTTGACAAACGTAGAATAATAAAAGCTATAAACTTATCAACTCTGATAGACAATAATTGACATTTTATAACCAAATATTCCACGTTTTTTACATTAGTAATAACATGAGCAAGAAAAAAGTTTATTTATTACATGATTTATTATATAAATTGAAGTGTATAGAATAATTATTCTTAAAATAACTTATCATAACTTAAAGAAAATTGAGTGTAAATCTAGTTATCTAAACTTAAAATTATAAAGATTAGTAAAAACTAAAGTAAAAAATAATAATTGTTTAAATTAAACAATTTTTATAACTGTTTGTATCTAATTTATTAGTTGATTAATTTAGATTGGGTACTGCAAAGACCTATATTAGAGGCGACTCTCTCAACCCAATTGTTTTATTCACAACGTCATATTCGAATATTTGATCTTACTTATGGAATCTAATGCTTCATCATACTAAATCAATTGATTGTTGGTAAATTAAGCAATATTTATTGCTTCTAGTGTTCATTCTAAATCATTTGAAGGGCTAAAAGTTATCAAATAAAGGGACTGAATTGATCCGGTAGAGGGACTAAATTGATGTAGTCCCTAAAATGGAGGGACCCGCAGTTACATTCGAACCTGAAGAACAGAAAAACCATGCAACTCTCACCAAAATTTCAGACCAGATGGGGGGATTGGAATGGTGCAATCTAGGGTTTGGGTCGGGTTTTTATTAATATTGTGGTCGGGTTCGGTTTATGTTTAGAGCGCGAAATATACGATGTAAGACTAATAGCGTAATTTTTTTATATTTACAATAATGCCATTTTTTACAACTAAATACTTAAAATTGAATTTTATTATAATTTGGTTCCTAAAAATAATTTATTTTACAATTTAGTCCCTAAAATTATTATTTTTTCAATTAAATCCTAATTTTTTTAGCATCAAATAAGGTTTGAGTTTACTATAATTATTTTCGAATTGAATTTGAGTTTACTATAATTATTTTCGGATCGAGTTTGAGTCGGCCAAACCCCACGCGGCCCGAGCCCATCCCTAGATTGGATCAACAAGATAACCTTATCCATTGCTAACAACTTCAGAAGCTGGCACGTAAGCCTGGGGAAATACATGACAAAAACACCAAATATAATCTCAACTTTCCACCTCTCAATCTTCGTTTCACGGTAAAGAGATTCAGAAAACAAACACCAATGGCTTCCACCACTTCAGCTCTTTCAATGGCGGCGGCGAAGCCATTCATCCGTGCCACCCAAAAGAGGGTCTCCAGTTCTGGGGCTTTCCTCAAGCAGTCATCAATGGCGGTGGCGACTAAAAGACCCAATGCACCGTTTCAAATCAAAGCTGCTGCTGCTTCTATCAAGGAGAAGGTGGTCACGGTGTTGACGGCGGCTGCGGTGGCGACATCCATGGTGATCCCCGAAGTGGCTCAAGCGGCCGATGGGGTTACTCCATCTCTCAAGAACTTCTTGCTTAGCATCACCGCCGGCGGTGTTGTGGTTGTCGCCATCATCGGAGTTGTGATCGGAGTGTCGAACTTCGACCCTGTCAAGCGGAGCTGAGCCGTATGAATTTCATGTTGCAGACATGCTGTAGCTATAAATTTGGCTTTAGTCCCTCAGATTTCTCTATATTTTATTTCGGTCGTATTTAGTCTATATACTTTTCAAATTTTAAAAATTCTGTATTATCTAAACAAATTAAGTCAAACTCATTTCTTTTTTTTTTGTTTATAACAATTTTTATTAAAGGTTAGTTTATGGGAGGAATTTAAAGAGTAGAAGTAAGGTTAATTGTTAGATCCGCGAACTTCTTTACCTGTTGAAAGAGATGGTTTAAAAAAAAAATTCTACGACACTTGACGAGCACCGCAGAATACCACTAACAATAAATATTGTTGAACACCGTTAAATTAATTTATAAAGATTAAAATTTTCAAGGACTCAATATATAATTATAAATTATTTAAAATTTTAATTAAATTATTTTTCATATATATTATATTTTTAATTTTTTTAAAAATAATTGGATCAAATATCAAATTTAGTCAATTTAAAAAAACCCTAAACCCAAAACCATAAACCTGAAACCAAACCCCTAAACTATAAACCCTAAATTTGAACAATGGGTTTATAGTTTAAGGTTTAGGGTTTATTGTCTATGGTTTAGGATTTATAGTTTAGGGTTTATAGTTTAGGGTTTTGATTTTAGGGTTTTGGGTTTTTGAGTTTAGGGTTTTTTTATTTTTTAAATTGACTAAGGTTGGTATTTGATTATTTAAAAAAATTTAAAAATATAATATATATATATATAATAATTTAATTGAAAATTTATTTTAAATAATTTATAATTATACGTTGAGTTTTTTAAAATTTTAATCTTTATAAATTAATTTAATAGTGTTCAGCGGTGTTCATAGTTAATGATATTCAGCGGTGCTCGTCGAGCATGGTAAACTCATCCTTTAAAAAAAAATTGCAAAATGACAACACAACAGGTTCATACAGTTGTAAATAATTTTTAAAATTTATTAAATTACAATAACATTATGATTAAATAGATATAATACTTAAGTAATATGAATCAAATGTATAATTATACATTTTTCTATTAATTGTCAAGTCACCTTCTCTTAGATTTTAATTGTAAGTGACTGAATTATATCATTTAGATATATTAGTGACATAATTGACAAAATTAATAGATAAATGGTCAAATTAAAACATCCCAAAAATTGAGTGGTCATTCATACAATTTACTATTCTAAAAAAATAGGATTTGAAGGAAACAATATAGAGTAATAAAACTAATAGATCAATAGTCAAATTAAAACCTTTGTATAATTGAATGGTCATTCATCTAATTTATTTTTTAAAAAATAGGATTTGAAGGAAACAGAGTGCGTTTCCCGTTAAAATTTACATGTCCGGGTCTAGGCTACAAATCTACACCTTCTCCCCATAAAAAAAATTAGGGTAAAGTACACAAAGGTCACTAAACTATCCCTAAAAATTCAAAATGTTTATCAAACTTTTAAAAGCTACATTATGGGCATTAAACTTTAGTTTTTATTACCAAATGGTCACCGAGCGTTAACTGTTGTTAACTAGGTGACATGACAGTTATGAAAGTTTGTATAACAACACATTTAATCATCAAATTTTACACATTCAATCAATTTAGAGATTAAGAATGAGGGTTAAATTAGGACTAAATTGATTGAATATATAAATATTGAGGATTAAATGTGTTATTATTAAATTTTTTGTAACTATCACGTCATTCAATGAACGATAGTTAAGGGCTTAATGACCATTTTGTAACAAAAATAAAATTTAATGCCCAATATATAACTTTTGAAAGTTTGGTGACCATTTTATATTTTTTAGGATAGATTAGTGACCATTTGTGTACTTCACCCAAAATTATTAAAATCCCTTTCTTTTTATTTTATTAGTAATTTTAAAATAATATCAAAATTATACATAAATTTAAATTAAATAATATTTATATAAATTAATTTCCTCAAATTATTAAATTACTATCGATATAACGTATTTTTATATTAAAACGTTATATACACATAATTATTTTTATCAAATATAAAAATTAACGAATGTATTTAAGTCTTAAATATAAAAATTGAATATTTTTTTATATACAACAGAATCGAAATAAAAAAAAATTACATCCATAATTACACCAAATTCAAATTCAGTTTTAAAATGAATACTTGACACAAAGGTGGCAAAAAAGTCGTTCGATTCAAGTTCGTTTAGATCATTTCAATTCATGACATTTTGGGTTTAACTACATTCAACTTCGGTTTGAATCAAGTTCACTTTTAATTCAGATCTATGATGATTCGAGTCTATTGATTTCATTTTAGGAAAACCTAGTTGTGCAGTAGTACAGAATTATAATATTTATCCTTTTTAATTAGTATTATTTTGAACTCTGAAATATTTTGGTTCAGTCTGAGCCCTAAACATTTCATGAAACATGTTACAACACTCCATTTACTGTTACAAATAAATACCAAGCACTCAACATAGAAAAATACCAGATAAATACTAGCATAGACTAAAAGGAAATTATAAATCTCATAAAATAAAAAATCCTTAAAGCATCAAAGGAAGTTTCAGATGAAAAAAAAAAGCATCCAGCAGAGGCCATTTAAGGGATAAGGAAAACTAGGACAATAACATACTCCAAATATCGACTACATCTGGCTTTAAGCCACCACTGGAGGAAGTTCGATCTCGGTTGGCACAACAGGCTGTTCAATCTTGATAACTTCATCCTCCTTGGGAGGGTGGATCGTGACAAGATCCGGGAGTGGGGTTGTAGGTCCCTGCTTACCCTTTGGATCCCAATCAAGCATGATTTTCACCTTAATACCGAGCACCCCCTGTGTTCAAATCCGATAAGTTGAATCAGAAAATGGCAACCAAAGGGGGCATGGCCGAGGGGAAAAATGAATGACAAACCTGTCTTAGAAGAACATGACGAACAGCGGAGTCAATATACTCATTCACTGGATGACCAGAAGAAATCATATATCCATCCTTGAACTTCATAGATTTGGCACGCTGTGCCCTCAGCTTTCCGCTGACAATAACCTGTTGCAAAAGAGAGTGATGATTCAAGGTCAAAGCAGAATCAAAATAAAGAAACCCGGTATCAAACAATGTCCAATATCAACTGCAGTACAAACCTCACAACCCTTGGCACCACTCTCCATGACAAACCTAAGCACACCGTAGCAGGCCCTGTAAAAACCATCCCACAAATTCAGCTACGAACACTAACATGAGAATTGACAAAATGATATCATGCGAAACACAAAGGAGATAAAATTGTTGCACCGAAAAAATGAATAATGAAATCGAGAACGGTGAAATTGTATCCTCCAAAATGTTACTATATGAAAACCATTGGACTTCATACAGGATAATTGTAACGGAGGATTGAATCAATCTTGTCATCTTCCGACACAAAACAAGTATTATAAGAATAACCAATTTGCTTTATAGATGACAAAATTTAGTCAAAAAGTAGAACACAAAATCAATCACATAGTGGGTAATTGAGATTAACAACAGTGAAAATGTAAACTCCCAAATGTTACTGTCTGAAAACCAATGGATTCCGAGACAGACAATGCAAATGGAAGAGCTGATCAATCTCGTCATCTTCCGACACAAAATCGGTACAAGAATAACCTATTTGCTTTATAGATGACTAAATCTAGTAAAAAGATATCAACGAAGAATCAGCTAAAACACAACAAAATCAAATGCAAGCATTCAATTTGAAAACACACTAACACATGCAAAATTATATCGATAAAACAATAGGAAATTAAAAACAATGAAAATTAAACATTGTTCCCTCCACTATGGTTACTGCATCGAAATGAAATGCATTTCAGCAGGCATGAATGAAACAGGAAATATCATCTAATTACTTTCGCCACCTTCCGACACAAGAATTGGTACTGTGATACCAATCCGCTTTGTAGATGACTTAATATAACAAACCCTAATTAACAAGTACTACATATACAGACATTAAATCTGTAAAACAAGAACCAATTTCGAGTATATACCTACGGACGGCGAGACCGCCCAGGAGCTTATATCGAAGAGACTCGGCCTGAGCAATGGCGCAAAGGCCTCGGTTATTCACCTTCTCAGCGTAAAGCTCGACGCTGTTTTCCGGGAACTTGAATCGCTTTTGAACCACAGAGGTCAGCTCCCTGATTCGCCTCCCTTTCTCGCCTATAACCCCGAATCAATCTCAAATTAAAACCCAGATTCAAAAGGAAAATCCCATCACCAGAAAGTAAAAATTTAAGAAAAATACCAAGAACATTTTGGGTGCGGGTGGCTCTGATGATGATCTCAGTGCGCATGGGAGTAACTCTAACCTCGACTCCAGAGTATCCATCCTCGGCCAATTCCCTTGTCAAAACTTCGTTGAGCTCCGCGAAGAAGACTCCATCAGCGACGAACTGAAAGCAAATGGAAAATAAAGAATAAATCAATAAAACCCAGTTGGAGAAAGATGAAATAAATGGCGGAGAAGAGAAGGATGGAAACGATACCTTTCGCTTTTTGCTGATTTGAGCGGCCGCCGCCATGATTTCTTTTAGGGTTTAGGTGGAAAAAGAGAGAGAGATCTGAAGAATGCTGAAGTTCTCAAACCCTAGAGACTGGAATCGAGGACGGCGTAAGTAGCAAAATATAGTGATTTTATGGACTAGGGTTTTCTTAATGCTGATTGGGCCTTCTTTTAGGTTTAGGGTTCTCGATTGAATGGATTTGTCCCAATTACTCAAAAAAAATCTCACAATTTTTATTAGGGTAAACAAGCATTAGTTACTAAATTATTTTCGTTTTTTTGTTTTCATCATACTATTATTTTTGGCAAAATCATAATTAATGTTACGTTTTTTTTTTCTATTTTGATCGTTCATCTTTAGAAAACCCACGAAAAAACCAACAATTTGGTAACTAAAACAAGAAGCAATAGATTGGTTCCAAAACAAGGAAAAAAAGTAATATTAGTGACCAAAATAGTAAAAAACGTAATGTCGATGACTGATTTGCCAGAACTAATAGTTTGGTGGCCAAAATAGAAAACAAGAATAATTAGTTGTTTTACCCTTTTTATGACTAGTCGCTGAAATGATTAGTTTAATTAATAATTGAATTGAAATATTTACCGTTAAACTATCTGAACTTTTAAAAAATTTAACTGTTAATTAAATAATTTTGTTCAAAAATTATTAATTAAATTAAATTATATTCGATTAATTCGTTTGATTTTCAAATTAATCGCGTTTTAATAATTTTTTTAGTTTTGATTCAATGAGAGAAATCTGATGTGCTGTCTGGATGTGCCAATGCCAACTTCCATCCTCACCTGGCATGTCCACCTTGGGGAGTTCCTAAATTTTTGAAAAAATTAAGGGTTAAAATGATATTTATAACAAGTTTGAGAGTTAAAAATTTCATTAGGTTGTTTTATATTAAATGTAAAAATTAGATAGAATCCAATGAAAAAAGCTCTATGAATTTTCATATCAATATATTTCAATTCTTTGACCTAATATATATGTATAGGGATGGGCATTTCACCTAACCTGGTAGGGTTTTGACCTGATTCGACTTGCGGGTCAGGTTTTTTTTTATAAAAGTCATGTTCAGGTTTTTTATAGTGTATTTTTTCCTATATTTTTAGGGATATTTGTAATAATGCCTCATATTTATATATTTTTTACAATTAGATCCTTAAAATTATTTATTTATTTATAATTTGGTCCCTAATATTAATTTTTTACAATTAGATTCCTAAAATTATTATTTTTTAAATTTAAGTCCGTAAAATTGATTTTTTAATATAGATCGGGTCGGGTTTGGGTCTGGTTTAAAGTAATTAATTTCAGGTTGGGTCATATTTTTTAAAGTATAGGGTCAGGATTAGGTTTAGAGTAATTATTTTTCGGTCGGCAAAAAACTCGACCCGACTCGATATGTGCACATCCCAAAATATATATAGAAAACAATGACAATTTAGTAAAATACTACAAGATAATTTTATATTCTTCTAACTAAACATTAAAATTTTATAGTTTGGTCAAATAAATGAATAAATTAATGTAACCTATTCAATAATTTACCACTTACATTTCAATACCCATAGATGAATCGTATATTTCACAAATCAAACGGTTTTTTCCTTTAAAAGGTAGGGTAAATAGTGGAATCCATCCAATTTTTTAGTATGGTTTTCGATATTTGACTCGTTAATCTATTACTTAAATTGAGTATTGCATAGGCTCATATCGGACGACATTCCTAACCTAGTTAACTCAGGGTCGTTTCGGATATTTTCGGAGCCCTGAGCCAAAACTAAAAAACAAACTCCTATAGAACGAAAGCATATCACATTACATTAAACAATTAATTTGATAGTTTATTAATAAACCATAGAAACATGATTAAAACACATTATTTTTATTTGTTTGTTAAGAAAATATTGAAAATTTGAATTGTGGGTTACTGGGTATGATATGGAGCTTAATTTTTTAACAATAAATATAATTTTGTTTTGAAGAATACTAGATCATTTATATTTTTATCATTAGATTGAAGAAGAAGAATAAGGAGATAATTAAATTTAAAAAAATAAGATTTGGGAAATAACTATTTTTTATTGTTCATTAATTTATTAATTTGATAAATTAGAAAATAAATTTAAAAAAATAAGGATAATTATTTTTTAAAGGCCATAGACTAGTTGAGGGCCTGAGTGGTCGCTCATGGTGCTTCCCCTACTAGCTGGCCATGAGTTAGCTTCATTCACAAGGCGAGAATTCAAAACATTCAACCTTGCTTAAAGAATCAAACGTCTCATCCCACAAAACCAGTAAGTAATTACTTGTCTAATAAATATAATTATAAATTACAGTGGTCTTACTAATCCATATAAGTAGATTTAAATCACCAATTATAAATTATTTAATTTTTTTGACATAATTATTCCAGCCCCTTAGTATTTGAAATTTTCTTTTAATTTTCGTATTCTTCGCATATTTACAATTTAATATTTTATTTTAAGAATAAACTTTCTTTTTTACTGCTCATTTAACAATTAAAATTTAAATGGTGACAATGTCAAAAAAAACTTTTACCGAATTAGAATATTTTGATCCCGTATTCGTATCCTGTAATTTTAAAAATTATCGTTTTCCGTCCGCATTTCTGGTCCCGTCCCTATATCAGTATCTGTGCAACTTAGGTATGCCTTGTATCGAATCAGTGACCAGATAAAATTCTTCCAGCGGTGGAGACGAAAGTAAAGTTCAGAGAGAATTCAGAGAAAAAATTCGCCATTAACCTGATCTTCAATCCCCAGTAGTCATAGAATCACCAGATTTAGTGAAATTAGAAAAGGGGAAGTTAGAATCAAAGCAAAAAAATGGAAATGATTGTACCGAGAATTGGGGATTATATTCTATGTGATATGGCATGTAAATCGGTTATAAAAACTGAGCTAAATTCTTGTAATTTTACAATGAATTTCTGGATTATCAAGCAATAACAGTCAAGCAATTTTTAGATACTTTTACTATTTTTTTTATTTCTATTCAAAAAAAGAAAAAAAGGATTTTTTTTACTCAACTTTTGAGCCGTCGCTGCCATCGACGGCGTTTCAAGGCCGCATCCCTGATGATGAGTGTTTATCTCTCTTGTGCCGCGTAACCTTCTTCGTCAGCTTTTGAATAAAAAGGTCGTCAGATTCTAAAAAATTTAAAAAATGTGGGGAATTCGAAAAGTCTTTCAATGATTTTAGCCCTTTTAAAATGATTTGGGTAATTTTGAAGGAAGATTTAGGTTCGGGTTTCGAAAAGAGATCGATTTTTTTAAAAATTTTGTCACCAGTAGACGGTGGCCGACGCTGATAGATAACGAATGACACGACGAGCGTTCGTCGTATTCTTCAAAAAATAAAGAACACGAAGAGCAAGATAAGAGAAAAAGAGAGAAAATATTTTGATCCATTTTTTTAATCATTCTTTTAAAATAAAAAGGTGTTTGTTTTTTTCTTATTTTTTGATATTTATAGTACCCGAAAACCCGACCCGTATTCGGGCTTAAACCCACGCCTTTCTTCCATGGGTTTCGCGCAGTGACCCTCTATTTTTCAATTTATACAATTTGGTCCTTGTTAGTTTTACAAATTTAATTGTCGGATACTAATTTAGCCACTATTATAGTTATTTTTTTCTTTTCTAAATTTTTTTTATTTCATTTTAAATCCGGCTCGCAAGTCAAGTGTTGACCCATCATAGGGAATGATGCATTTTTTAAAATCGACAACCTTATATTTTTTCCTTAAGATTTGTTTTCTTTTTTGTATATATTTACTTTTATGTATTTTAAATTTATTTGTATACTTTTATATTATCTTGTTAGTGTAATTTAATTGAAAAGTTTTAAATGTCATATTTTGATTAAATCTTTAGATTGGATGAAAATCACTAGAATTAGGTTCTTTAATTTAAACCTTAATTAGTTTAGAGCCTTTAATTTTGATCTTTGTAAAATAGTCTTTTCTTTAATATAAAATTAATAATTAACACTTAACTAAACTTGAACCCCTTTAGGTAAAATTCATTTTATACCCTCTTTTTAGGTTAACATTAATTAACGTAGAGTAAAAAAAAATACCTCAACCCCTAATTTAATTGTTTGTTTCTTTGATGTTATGTTTATAACATGATATATAATTTGCAATGCCGTGTCTCACCAAAAGGGGGTAATGGGTTAGCGCCAAAAATGTTGGCGGTGATTATTATTTATTTCTCGGATGGTGAGACCGTTAAAATGAATTCCTATTCATAGATGGACAATAAATTAAATGTCAAATTCTGACATTAAAACAAATTGTAATCGGCTATGTACCAATTTTTTGGTGCTGTGAGGGTGCTCACCCTTCCCCACACGTAATCAACTCTCGAACCCGTTTTTGTGTTTTCGCAGACCAAAATTGTTATTTTAATAAAATAAAGTGTTTTTATTAAAATAACATGTTTTTAGGTAATCCAATCATACCTCGAAAAAAATTGGTGGTGACTCCGTTAATTATTTTCTTTATAAAAGTATCGTCGAGCCTTAGTTGCGACAAGTTTGACATTAAATTTAAAAAGTACGGTGAGAAGATACTTTTGAAAAGTCTTTTTGAATTGTTTGATTTGAAATAAGAATGTTTATTTTGTTGTCAAAAATAATTTAAGTGTATAAAATGTCCATTTTAAACATTCTTTTTAAGATTTAAAAAAAAATGGTAATATAAACGAGGATGAGTGTCAATTTGACATTGCTTTTTATATTGTTTGATTTAAAATAAGTCTTGGTATTGTTTTCAAAAGGTGCTTTTAAATAGATAAAATCTCTATTTTAGACATTCTTTTTGAAAATATAAAAGGAGCGATGACATACACAAAGATAAATGGTTAATTTGTTCAAAAATGCTTTCAAAAAAGTTAAAAGCTAGAAATGCTAACTTTTGAAAGGTACTTTTTAAACCAAGCTGAAAAGAACTTTTTAGTTTTAGTTAAAAAACTATTTGTTTTGTATTGCTTTTGGTCCCAAAAAAATACTTTTTAAATGCAGAATAAGTAACTTTTTAAGTTTAAAAGCCGAAAAATTTTAGCTTTTAGTTTTTCCAAAAGTATCTTCAAACAAAATTATTCATTTGACTAAGAACATATTTTGACCAATATAAATGTGTGTGGTACGTTTGAGAATTTAAAAAAGTTCATCACTAATATATTAGAAAGTTACATAATCTAACCAATTGCCGAGGAACTTTTCTTCATTTTCCCACGCAAAATAATTAGTAACAATGATACTAACATATTATCAAGTATCAAGCAGGCCTGTTTCTTTTATGACCAGCTGATTTTATGGTTGCACTTGAATCACCCTCAGAAGAAGCGGCACCGGCTTCGGCACCGACACCAGCCATGGATTTAGTGAAAGAGCTTGAAAGATCAGCGTAGAGACCAACCACTCTCCTTATGTTGTTGTTGAGCTCCCTAATTAGCCCAACATTTCTGGTCAAGTTGTCAGGGGTGTTGGACTCGCGGTTCTGGTTTATCTCATTGATAAGCAACCTGTTATGGTCCAATATGCCCTGCACCTGCACAAAGCTCCTCTGAAATGTGTCACGGGCCGTCAGCCGAGGCCCAAGTCATTGGCACCACGGGGTGCACACCAGGGTTCCCAAGAGGTTCAGATAGAGATCTTGGGCCCAAAGAGACCACCAGACCTAGCCCGATCCGTGGAGGATTCATGAGGGTAATTCGGTCAAAGCATCATCTATTTATTTGAAATATAATATGTAGATAATGTTTGTGATAATTAGAGATTTGAAATTGAGATTTGATTAGATAAGATCAATCTCGACCGTCGATGTAAATTTGTATAGACCGTCGGATTAGGGGGAACTCAACTATAAATAGAGGCCTTCCCCTCCTCATTTGATATATCCAAGTTTCCAAGGAATAAAGGCATTTACTCTAAATTCTCTGAGTGTTCTTGTGTTCTTTCTTTGTTCTTGAGCGTTCTTTCGAAGTTCTTCTTCCCTCATCTCTTTTGATCCGATTCCGCATAGAACGTTTTACGTTTGTCGGTGCTTGGGAAGTTTGATCTTCCGAGAGGGTTGAAAAGGCTTACTTAGGCGTTTGTCTTGAGTCACATCGCCTAAGGTCGCACGGTGGGCTGGTTGGAACTCTAGCCACGTGACAGTTGGTATCAGAGCCTTGTTCGAGCGACGTGAGCTAGTTCGAGGCACGAAACATCGAGTAGAGATGGCACCAAAGAAGGAAGAGAATGCTGTTGCGAGCCAGAAGGGTGTGGAGACCTAGGCGGACAAAGAAAGTTGAGCAAACTCGAGGGACAAGTTGTCGGCACTCGAGGAGAGGGTCACCAGGCTTGAGGGATCTATAAAGGATTATGTGGAGCGACTCGACGTGGTGGATACACGGATCAAGGAGCTGGATGACCATGGTGATCAGTCAGAGGGAAAGAGAGATGCTCTTGAAGCCATGTTGGAGGCATTGAGGGTGGAAATGGTGGATCTGAAGGCAGAAGTGATGGTTTATCAGGCTGCCATGCGGAACGGTGTGTTAACCACGACGACACATAGACCGATGAAGGACATTCCGAAGCCAAGATAGTTCAAGGGGAACAAGTCAGCGAAAGATGTTGAGAACTTCATTTGGTGCATGGAGCGGTACTTCCGGGCAATAAGCATCACAGACGATGCCGAGAAGGTAAATACTGTTGTTATTTACTTGACTGACGTTGCCTTGTTATGGTGGCGACGTAGGTGCCTTGATGAGAATAGTGGGGGCACGGGCGTTGGATCATGGGAGGAGTTCCAAGCGGAGTTCAAGCTGCAGTTTTGCCCGAGTAACACGGAGAAAGAAGCCAGGACCAAGTTTAGGAGGCTTCGACACGATGGATCCATTGCGGATTACATCCAGGAGTTTAGTGAGCTACAACTCCTTAACGCCGGCTTGTGTGAGAAGGATGCGCTTTTCACGTTTATGGATAGATTGAAGCCATGGGCCAGGACCGAGTTAGAGCGGAGGGATGTGCAGGAACTTTCCAAAGCCCTAGCCATTGCGGAGTCCTTGACCGATTATAGTGCTTACAAGTTCATGGAGTCCAAGTCTTCCAAGCCCCATGGCAAGGGTATTGGTGGGAGAGACGAGGATGTGTCCGGAGATAGCAGCGATGATGGCAAGGAAAGGCCATCGACCAAGCCAGACCGGTATGCGAAACCAGATGATCGGAAGGATCGAGGATCCATAAGGTGCTACCATTGTGATGGTCCACACGTAGTGAAAGACTGTCCCAAGAAGAAGAGCCGCCTCGATGCCATTGTCCAGGAGGACGACGAGTCAGATGGAGAACCCGGTAGAGTTGGTGCAATCGCTAGCATCAAAGGAGGGAAGCCGATGGTAGTAAAAGTACATCGAAAGTGTTACCGATGTAAGGGGCCGCATTTAGCGCGAGAATGCCCTGATCGAGTTAAGAAGTCCAAGGAGGACGAGCCCGAGAGTGACGAGGCTGCGAAGCTTGGCTCGATGATATTAGATTCTGTCAAGGCGAGGAAGGGCCAGAAGTAGAATAGGTTGATGTTTGTCGACATCAACGTGGCAGGACGATCGAGGAGTGCTTTGGTGGACACCGGGGCAAGCAATCTGTTCATGTCCAGGAAGGCTGCCAAGAAGCTTGGTCTTAAAGTTGTGGATTCAACCGGTAATATCAATGCGGTGAATTCAAGGGAAGTTCCAGTTGTGGGAACAGTGTGGAAGATTGAGTTGCAGATTGGGGATTGGAAGGCCAAGGAGAATTTCGAGGTAATCGAGCTAGATGACTTTGATTTTATTTTGGGACTAAACTTCCTTGACCGTATTGAAGCTCTCATCATTCCATATGCCAACGTCGTGTGCATCTTGGATCCAAGACAACGATGCGTTGTGCCTGTGTGCCGAGACAACGGGCGAGGAACCAAGAAGCTGACAGTCATTCAGCTTGTCGAAGATGCTCCAAGCCAAGGAGGCATCGAGTTGGAGACGACAGTTGGTGACACTACCTTGGATGGGCGAGAGTTGCCCGAGGCAGTTGGCATGAAGGCCGTCGAGGAGCCATCCATGAGCGAGGTGGCCGATGCATCGAACTTCAATGGGAGATAAGTGTCGATGGGATTTGCATTGCCGAGGAGCAATAGGGCATCAAACTTCAGGGAAGAAGGATTGATGTGTAGAGTAAATGCCGGGAAAAGGAGTGAGGTACGTCTTGAGCACGGTGATAGTGTTTTACAGTTTGATTTGCCGGATTTGTTGGGTGTAGGGCGCAGAAAACCTAACCCATCAGATGGAGTTGCCAAGACTTGGTGCGGGCCGAAGCAACCGTTCAGAGTTTCGAAGGTTCGTTCGGTGTTCAACGTGAAGGCATCCAAGTTTGTGCACAAGGATCGGGAGAGTCCAGATCGGGGCAAGTCAAAACTGGAGGGAAAGAGTTCCTACGATCAAGATGTACCTGGGACGGGAAATTTTGCATGGCGGTGCGAGCCAAGGCGAGCAGTCCTTATGGGGGGACATCTGAATCAGAGTCCGATGCTCTTTATGGGGAGAGCGGTCCTTATGGGGGGACAATCAAGCCAGATTCCGAGTTGGGAGCAAGCCAAGGCACGCGGAAGGAAGCTCCCAGGATCGATCTCAACTTTGTTCGAGAGACGCGACGAGGGCGTCGCCAAGTTTGGTGGGGGAGATTGTCACGGGCCGTCAGCCAAGGCCCGAGTCATTGGCACCACGGGGTGCACACCAGGGTTCCCAAGAGGTTCAGATAGAGATCTTGGGCCCAAAGAGACCACCAGACCTAGCCCGATCCGTGGAGGATTCAGGAGGGTAATTCGGTCAAAGTATCATCTATTTATTTGAAATATAATATGTAGATAATGTTTGTGATAATTAGAGATTTGAAATTGAGATTTGATTAGATAAGATCAATCTCGACCGTCGATGTAAATTTGTATAGACCGTCGGATTAGAGGGAACTCAACTATAAATAGAGGCATTCCCCTCCTCATTTGATGTATCCAAGTTTCCAAGGAATAAAGGCATTTACTCTAAATCCTCTGAGTGTTCTTTTGTTCTTTCTTTGTTCTTGAACGTTCTTTCGAAGTTCTTCTTCGCTCATCTCTTTTGATCCGATTCCGCATAGAACGCTTTGCGTTTGTCGGTGCTTGGGAAGTTTGATCTTCCGAGAGGGTTGAAAAGGCTTACTTAGGCGTTTGTCTTGAGTCACATCGCCTAAGGCCGCACGGTGGGCTGGTTGGAACTCTAGCCACGTGACAAATGTTTGCACCACTTTGGCATCCATTTCACCACCACCACCATTGCCTAGCCTTGAGTATATCTCCTCCTCCATTGTATTTATGATGTCTGAGCTCAAATCAAAACCAACCCTAAACCCAAAATCACAAACACATAAGACGCAACATCAACCGATCGAGTTGAGTCGGGTTAAAAAAGTTCGACCCGATTCAACTCCAGAAGTCATGAGTCATTGTTATGGGAATAAAAGACAAGGATCATATCAAGAATGGAGATAATTACTATGAGTGGTTAAAGATCATTTGTTTATTTCATTATTTTTACTATTATTGTTGCTATTATTATTGGTATTTATGATGAGATGTGGAAAAGCAGATCCTATTTCCATAAAAGGGAACTTTCTTTAATGTCACTCGGAAAAAATACTCACCTAAAGCACAGAGTTTCAAAGAAGAATCCCACAGAACCAAACAGAAAATATTCCCGGAAAATTTCATAAACTATCCAGAATTCCCAGAAAACTCAGGGGAAAAGAAAAAACCCTTTAAGATCAAAGTTGTGTGAGAAAGAAAGAAAATGAAGAAAACCCATCAAAGAAAACTAAAAACCCATTAATTTAACCATGAAAGAAGGAAACATAAACATAGAATTGATTTTGTTTGATTCTTTTTTCTTAAAGATAAACAAAGATAATAAGTATATATAATCGTATAGTATTTATTTCATAACTACCTGGAAAACCTGAACCATTATATTCTGCGGAGAAGACACGGATTCAGAGGAAGAAGATGATGGATTCCCCAGGAACTGTGGAAAAGATCGCCGATTAAAATCTCAGGCACGCAGAGAGAGAGAGAGAGAGGGAGGGAAGAGAGAAGGAGACAGAGAGATGAGAGACAATGTGTAGATTTGACAGTCACGCTCGAACACCTTTGTGTATAAATATTTTAATTTTATTATTTATTCACTAAATAATTGGTAATTATTTTAATATTATTATAGATAATATTTAATATTAAAAGATAATGATATAATTAATTAGATTAATCTAAATTATAAGCAGTTTGATATCGTCTAAGTAAATTTTGAGTTCGAAGTCTTGTATATATATAAAAAAATTGTTAAAAGACTCACCTACCTAAATTAGATGTACGACATAAATCGAATCAAATTAATCAAAATAAAACTTTAAAAATTGAGAAGACAACAAAAAATAATGATATAAGGATTATTTGGATATTATGATAATATAATTACAATAAATTATAGTAATTCATTAGATATGTTTAGTTGTCAAATAATTACATACAATTTAACGGGCTCGTTAACTAATAAAATTGACAGACAAATTCGCGGCTTACTTTTTTTTGTTTGGCCGACGATAGTATTAGGCTTCGTTTAGCATTATTTTTTAAACTAGATTTCAGCTCCAAAAGCAGATTTGAGTTAAAAAGCAATGTTAAACAGCTAGTTTTTGGAGAAAAAATTGATTTTGAAAAGTATTTTTCAACTCAAACGTAAAAGTTAAAATTTTTAACTTTTGCGGTTGTAAAAGTACTTTTGAGAGTCAAATTATAATTTTGACCTTCATTTGCTATTGTGTTTATTTACAGCTTATAAATTTATATTTTTTTATGAAGACATTATTATATAATTAATAAATTATTTTTTTAGTTTAAAAATTATATATATTTATTCATGTCAAGTGATTTAAATAAAATATTTTAAATTTATTATATTTTCATAAAAACACGTATAATTGTTAGAACAATATATATTTATTAATAAAAATATTTTTTTTATATTTTATGATAATTTAAGCTGATATATTTCATATATTATAACATTAAAGAATTTTAATAACAATTATATATATATATATAACTTACAATATCATGTCTAAAATGGTCATTTATCTTCTTAAAAATACTTTTTGAGAGCAATGTCAAACACTAAAATCTTACAACCAACTTTTTAATTTTTTTTTTTAAATCTCTTTCTAACAACACTTTTAAACATCACTTTTCAAAAGCAATACTAAACTAACCCTTAGTTGACAACAATATTGATTTTAATGTTAGTCGAAATATAATTAAATATGATTTAATGGACTCGTTAACTAATAAAATTAACAGACCAATGTGTCGTTTACTCTTGTTCTTTTTTATCCTTGTTTGGCTGACGATAGTATTAGTTGACAATAATATCAGTTTTTGTGTTGGTCGAAGTATAATTACATACAATTAAACAGATTCATTAACTAATAAAAGTAACAGACCGGTGCCCTGCTTATTTTTTTTATCTTTGTTTAGCTGACGATAGTTTAGTTGACAACAACATCAATTTTGGTGTTGACAACAACATCAACCAACCGCATGTACTTTTTTTTCTCTTCGTTTTATTACATTTTATTTTTATTTTTCCTTTGTTTTTTCTAATTTTTTAATAAAAAATTTATGTCTTTGTAGCACGTTTTCTACTGTCGTTTGATATATTTTTAGTCTTTTTGTCGATTGTTTGGTCTTTCTTCTTCGATTATATTTTTCATGGTTGAATTTGAAGCCACCGCGACTGATTAAGATTGCGCTTATTTATTAATGTTAGTGTTGATGGTTTTTATCCTTCATCATCGATTATTGGTATTGTCTGTATTTACCTTTTGTTTGAGTCTTTTGGTTGAATTTTTTACCTTTTTTTGTATGGTCTCAAGTGACTAATTTCTTGTTTCAACAGTTATAAAAAATATCTAAACTATGTATTTAATTTACATTTATAATTGTAAATTTTCGTTGTTTGAATATTTTATCTTTTTAATAAAACTAACGGCTTCTATAAAAAAATAACAAAAATAGATTTCAAAGTTGTTACACGAATAATTACTTACTACTATTTACACTCTGAACCTAAAATTTAAAAAGTATAATTGAAATGCTCTAATTATAATTAATTTAGTAAATCTCACTAATTATAATAGTTATGTAAATATATCACACATGCATAATTATAAGCAATTATAATTAAATTCAATTACGTAGTGACTTTCCAAACACGCCCATATAATACTTTTTTTTTAAAAGAAATCCATCTATAAGAATTAGAGTGCTTTCTTAGCAAAAAAAAAAAGTGTACTTGGTACCCTAGAAGTTATGGGTTCGAATGCATTTAACAATAATTATAATCTATTTAGGGGTAAAGAGTTGTGTTGTTTCTTCTAGGCGCCTCATGTTCAAATTACATAGTTTGCAGGCGTGTGTGAATTTATTTGAATTTAAAATCGAACTAAAATATTATCTTGTAATTGAATTATAATGCTAAAAAAATCAAGACACGCTAATTACAATGGTTACCCAAATATGCAATATGCAGTTACAAGCAATTACAATATATATATAATTTTTAGTTTAATGCAGTGGCGAAACTTGCAGTAAAAGTTTGAGGGGGCGACTTAAATTTTTTTAAAAATTTTAGAGGCTTAAATGAAAATTTTTGAAAACCATGAGGGTTTAGCTAAAATTTTTAATTATTCTGAGAGCTTTAACAAAAAAGTTAAAAATCGATAGGGAACTTAATTAAAAATATTCAAAATTTTGAAGCTTAATATAAATTTTTTAAAATCTTGAGGGGGACAAATTAAAATTTTCAAAAATTTTAGAGACAAAATTCAAATTTTTCAAAATTTTGGGGGCCGTGGCCCCACCTGTCCCTTAAAGGATCCGCCCCTGGTTTAATGGAAGTAGGGGTGAGCGTTCGATCGAGTCGAGTCAAAAAATTTCGAGTTATTCGAGTTGACGCATCATATTTTACAACTCAAACTTTATTTGAAATTTTTTCGATTCGAGTCGAGTTTTCGAGTTCCTATAAAAATTTCATTGTAATTATTTATCTTGTTATTGTACGATTTGATTCCAATTTAAATCACTTTCTCTAATCATATAAGATATGCATACATATATATATATATATTTCTTCGTATTTTTTTCATATGTTGTAATATTTCTTCTTATTTTTATATATCTGTATATATAATAAAAATTGAGGGACTCGTCTCGAACTTAAAAATAAATCCATTAATTACTAAAAAATTTGAGTTATTCGAGTTTCTATTTTATAACTCAAACTTTATTTGAAATTTTTTCAAGTCGAGTCGAGTTTATGAAATTTTGAAACTTGTCTTAGCAACCTAAAATGATATATTCTTTATAACATTTTAGGTTGTTTTTTCAACAAGTTTCGAAACTTGATTTTTTTAGGTTGGTGGTTTTTCGACAAGTTTTAAAATTTGAGAAAAATTACAAAAAATCAAACTAAAATATTATCAAAAAGTATAACATTTTAGGTTGCATGAACAAGTTTCGAAACTTACCTTTTTCAATTTTAAATTAGGTTATTGTACTGCAGATCTTCCCATAGCAATTCATTCACAACACAATGACCATTACAACTTGAATTTCTTCTATTATACTATATTTAAAAATATATATATTATAATTTATGTAAAATGTGTCCTTATACTATAATTTATGTAAATTTATTTATTTTAAGAGTCACATAATCCGATTTAACATAAGTCCTTTGATTGTGTTATTAACTACATTTCAATTTTTATATCAAAAGAACAGAAGGATTAAATTCCTAGATTTGAAAGATAAGGTGTTAAGTTTTAAATATACAAAGAGCACATGGAGTGAATGCACAATTAGACCGTGGAACCTGCGGAACCTCGTTTTCGCCGAGGATAGGAAATTCGATAACAATTTAAAATCCCGCAAAAGATAAAATCTCACAAACAACTGTTCATGCGAATCAATGACAAACGCGTGTCAGACTAGGCTCGGAAAATCTACAGCTTCGGGTCCGAGGCTATCCAGATTCCCGAGCCAAAGCCTAATAATTTTATTTTTCTCCGCTGCTGGTGGTGGGACCAATCGATAATAACAAGTAGAAATTATTAGATGAATTCGACCCGTAACATTATCTGTTAATAAATTTTTGTTAATAAATTACATAAATGGTCTTCTAATTATAATATATTTTTATGAATTGTCGAATATTAAAAAGTTATAAAATGGTTATCCGATATAATCTTTCATATTTATGCATTCAATTAATTTAGTATTAATTCAAAAATTTTAATAATTAGACAACTTAACAATGGGTAAAGTTCACAAATGGTCATTGAACTTTATTAAAAAACGATAATCAAACTTTCAAATGTTATAAAATGACAATTAAATTTTATGTTTTGCAAGAAAATGATAACTCGACCATTAAATACTTAACGTGGCTGTTATAAAATTTTGTATAATAACATATTTAATCCTCTATATTTACACATTCAATAAATTTAATCCTAATTTGAAAAAATCACTAAATTTAACCATCGTTGTTTACACATTCTTTCAATTTAGTCCTTAAAGCAAAATTCTAAAGTTGTTCCACTGCATTTTAGGAGTGATGTTCAATTTGCAAACTCTACATCTTTATTGAAATATATTTGAAGGGTCGAATCCTCACCTTCAAAAGATACTCATCAATTCGAATCAAGCTAGGATATAAAAGCTTCATCAACTTTAATTGGTATATAAACAGATTACTTGTTTCCATCCCGAATCGTTCCGTTTAGGAGTAAAACTAACAAAAGCATGTATAAGACACAAGATTGTGTAAAAAATGTTCAATTTTTCATATTCCCTAACCTACAAAACAGAGCAACCCAGATAACTACAAAGGTTGTCCATTCCTTTTATTCATCCAAACCTGTGAACTCTATTTGTTAGTAATCATTGCCTTCAAGTTCACTTGCATCCTTTTCGACTTGAATTATTTTCTAAACTGTTATAATCCACTAAACCCTACTCTTAATGTAACAACCCGAATTTCAAAATCCGAAGGTCGGTTTTTAATCGAAGCATGGGCTTCGCTTTTGGGCCAAGAGTTTAGGCCCTCGGGAGCCTTAGTAGACCAATTGTTGAAAGGAAGAGAAACTAAGATAACTGAATTGTTGTTATATCAACAGAAACCCAACAAAAACTTCTCAATTTCAATTTTGGTGAACCAAAGACTACCCAAATAACCAATTTGCTTTTCCAACTCTTCATAATTTGTGGGTGTGGATTGAGTTAACATTTAGACTTTAAGAAAAGGGAACAAAATTAAGAATGGGATTGAGCTTAACCTCATGCGGCGGCGGCGCCGCCAATAAGCTTGAAATCCTGCAACTCCTTGAAATTCATCAATGGACCTTGGCTTCATAAACTTTCATCTTGTCTCCATCCATCGCTACCGATACGCTACCCCCTCGTATCGGTACATGAGCCTAGATTTCAAAATTTGAAGCTCGGGATTTCTTAAATCCTACCCTTAACCTCCATGGTTAAATCCTAAATCGATCCTACAAGTTATTTGGATAGTATTAAGTGATTTACTACCAATTTTAAGCCTTAGCAACAACAAATTCATATTTTACCATTAAGGGGGGTCAATCAAGCATATCAAACCATAAACACCCAAATCAAGCACAAAGCCTATTTTTATGAGTTGCAAGAATTCAAAGGAGTTAGTGGTGTACTAACCTTGGATTAAAGCTGGTGAAGAATCCTTCAAAGATTCATTCCTATTCTTCTTCCTCAAACCCTCACCAAACACTTTTTTCTACCACAACCAGCTATTTTTACCTTGATTCGAAGATCTCCAGATGCTGAGTAAACTTTCCTTCTTAAGCACAACGAGATTCAAGCTCAAAACTTTAAAGATTCTACCTTTAACACTCAACCTTGGATATGAGATGAGGATGGGTGGGGAAAGAGAGCAAAAATGAGAAAAATGGTGACCTCACTTCCTTACAATCTGCAGAATAATTCCACAACCACCGGCCCCCTTTTCATATCATTATGCCTTTACCAAACTACCCTTTTTAAATTCTTCCTAACCCATATTCAAACCAATAACTCAAGCCCAACAAGGATCGAGCCCAAAAAGGCTCATATAAGCCCAATAAATTCGGCCCACACACGAGGATCGTGTTTCGATTTGACCCGATCCTCAAATTCAAAAATTCGGGTCGTTACAAGTTAAGTCTCTCAACTTTGTTTGATATATGTATATATCACATATGAGAAAAAAAATATGAAGAAATATATATGTATATCGTATATGATTATAGAAATCTGTTTAAATTGAAATCAATTAGTATCATAACATTATAAATATTTACAATTAAATTTGAACATAAACTAGAACAACTCGACACACGTTTTTTAAATAAAATTTGAATTATAAAATAAGATTCATTAATTTGACTAACTCTAAATTTTTTGGCTTGACTCGATTGAATTCTTACCTCTACTTAAAATTTGAATCTTTAAATGAATTTTTGTTGATTTTGATTGAATTTATGAAAAATCAATATGAAAAAAATAAAGATAAATAAAATTTAAACATTTTGATATTGATATTGACGCGATGGACGAAAAATAGCAGTCGACCGATAACATTAACTAAAGTAGTTGAAGATTTTCTAACAAAAAAAATCGAATCGTTATAATATTAAATCTTTAGATGGATTTTGTTAATTTTAAACGGGTTTCATGAAAAATCAATCATAATAAAAATAAAAAAAACGTGGCATGTGAACATTTTGGTATTGATCTTGTTAGAAATGACGTATTGACTGTGATTTAACGATCTAATAACCAAAAAATCAATTCAAAAAATTTTATTGACAAAATTAAAAAAAAAATATAGTTTGATGATCAAATCTAAATATTCTTTTATTAAAAGTTTATGTCATCATCCTAACCTAATTGAAGTTTATGTCATCATCGTTAGTACATATTTGGTCTTATTTTTCTTTTTAAATTTAAGTTTTTCCTTTGCGGTTTTCAATCCCCGTCATGGCTACTCTAGACTCTGATGTTCCCATGCTCCCCGCCGGAGAATCTTCAAACAGCTCCGCCGCTTCCTCCTCCACCAAGAAGCCCAAGCGCTTTGAGATCAAAAAGTGGAGCGCTGTTGCCCTCTGGGCATGGGGTACCAATCCCTAACACTAACCCTAATTTACTCCCTCTTTTTTTGCTTTTTTTAGTATTTTAAAATTAATTCGTCTTTTTTTTGTTGATTTGGTTGATGGATGCAGATATTGTTGTGGATAATTGCGCGATTTGCAGGAATCACATCATGGATCTCTGTGGGTATTTCTATCTTGATTTTTTTGGGGTTTCGATGAATTCTGATAGGTTACATTAATTTGGTTTTCAAGGTATAGAATGCCAAGCAAACCAAGCCAGCGCCACCAGTGAGGAATGCACCGTTGCTTGGGGTATGTTTATCTTTTTCCACTCGAATTACACCGCATTATAATGTCTTGGCATGTTCCGATCTTGCGGCGCGTCTGTGTGATCCGATATCTTGACGTTCGATTCAGGAATTATTTAGAGTTCTGTTAGGGCTACTAAAGTACTTGTAAAACATATAGAAGTTGTTTATTTTTTGACTATTTCTGCATTATTTACTTGGGGATAAGTGATACCGTTGTTTGATGCGAGTATATATTATACCAAACATAAGGATTGAGATTTTGCAACTCGTATAATAACTTGTAGTAGTTGCTAATTTCGTAACGTACCACAGTGTTCTTGTCTTTGGGTGGAAAGGGACAAATTAGTTGATAAAACTGTGGTGATTTCATCCTTTAAAGGAGAGGATATTCTTGTCGAGTGTAGAAGAGAATAAATTAATTGTAATTTAGAAGAAATTATGCTTGTACTCTTTATGTTTTATTAGAACATATTAGTAACCATATCTTTTAAGACGCTAACGGGATGAATCTATTAAGTTGATAGGGAGCTATTCGATTTTGTGACGTAATGCTTTGTCATTAGTAATTTACTCCTAGTGGCATGAAATACATTGTTTTGTAGGTTCTGTTGCTTTGCTGAATTGCATTTCTGTGTTTATGCACTTCTAAGTTCGAAGTAAAATGCCAGATTATTTTGTATCCTAAAGCTATCTGAATGTTTTCTTTGTTTTGTTCTGGACTAAGTAACCTGAACTGGTTCGGTTGCTCTTCCTTTGATGGTTATATGTTGTTCGCCTAAATGGTTGATCCCTACACTTTATTTGTTTCGAATGTGGTTAAAATTCCATGACCAAACTAATTAGAGTGATGAATACGGTATTTGTTAAGTGCAATGAATTCTCTTTAAGATTCATATGAAGTTTGGAGAAACTATTAAATCATGTGGGTGATAACATAAGAACAGGACAACCTTCTTTAACAGGGTTAATATTTATGTGCTTGTCGATTAATGTTTTGGTCTCGGATTTTTTATGGTTTTACCTATATTAGTTGTGTTGCATATAAATGAACACTGAAACTTTTCGTTTGTAGGGGTCTGCAACCATGCATTTCACTTTCACTGTATCAGCCGATGGCTGAAGACTCGTCAAGTGTGTCCACTGGGTATGATTTTTGCCTCCCAGTGCCTTCGCTTCGATATTGTCTCATCCCATTTTTGTTAACTGCATAGCAATGCTATCCCTGTGGTTTTGATTTTGCAGATAATAGTGAGTGGGAGTTCCAAAAGTACGGTCACTAAATCTTTCGGTCTGTTATCGGTTGAATCCGCTTACCTCTCTTGCATGGCGTGGCTGAAGATTATATATTTCTTCAGCTTTCTCTTGGGTTCTACTGTATTTGCTTTTAAGTTGTTAGGAAAACATTTGTATCTTTGAATTAGGGATTGGAATTTGCCATGCACTTGACTGCAATATGCTTAAGTTTTATTTAGAATTATTCTTCTTGTGTTAATATTTCCCCTTTCTCTCTTTGGACGTGGGTGCTAACTGCTAATGAATGCCTTTCCATGGGAAAGGCTTTTGATTGTTTTAGGTAGGGTGATTGTTCGATCGAATCGGGTCAAAATCTTCGAGTTAGTAGGGTTGAAGTGTCATATTTTATAGTTCAAATTTTATTTGTTTTTTTAGTCGAGTCGGGTTTGTGAAATTTGAGTCAAGTTGAGTTATTCAAGTTTTTATTCAAATTTAATTATAAATATTTATAATGTTTTGGTATTAATTAGGTTAGTTTAAACGTCTTTTTATAACCATATATGATACGTGTCTTTGTATTTTTTTCTTGTGATATACACATATCAAGCAGAGTTTAAAACCGATCAAACTAATTTACAAGTAATTTTGAGTTATTTAAGTTTTTTTTTTTAGAATTCAAATTTTATTTGAATCTTTTGAAGATGAATCAAGTCAAAATTTTAAAACTAATCAACTAAATTACAAATAACTTGGATCATTCATGTTTAGATCATTTCAACTTCAGATTTGGGTTAGCAGATAAGTTTAGATTGTTAACTTTATATGATCAATCTAAATTATGTCAAATTTAGATTCCGATTTGGATTGATTAAATCAAATTTTTAGATTCGAGTCAAGTCGAAATTGACAGGTATCGGGATCAAACATTCCACCAGAAAATTGAATTTAGTATATTAGAACAATAAGTGGCATGGGTTACAACATTTTTTTGTACAATTGCAGCAAAGCCCTACCTTCGGACATTCAGGACAGCAGCATTTCCATCTGCAACAACAATCCGTGCACGAAGGAAAGCGAAAAACAAAACAGTTCCGGCTGCACGAGATCTTCCGACAGCAATGTGATTTAGGACAAGAGCAACACTGCCATTTCGGAACCATGCAACAGCTTAAACAAGAATTGCAGTCACACAGACAGCAGTTACATGAGCTGCACTTACACGAACCGCAGTTGCACGGGCTGCAATCGCATGGATTTTTACAGTCACAGCAAGGTGTGCATTTCAGATGACAAGAGCACTCAGAATAACAGCAACAGCAGATCCACGACAAGTTAAAGCACGGCATTCCGCTGCAAAAAAGAATGGAATCCATGTCATAATGCGATTCCGAAGTAAGACTGAAGTTCACAGCAGGCAATGTGTATAAACAAGCTATTCAGATTCTACACAAACAAGAAACGGGAGTACCATAGCCACTTCCAAAAGCGACACGATTTCTGATTCTTCCGATTTCTGCTTTGAAGGGACAAATAGTAAAACGTAGGGCTTCTTACATCCTCTTCTAAACATTAAGCGAAAATTGTGAGAAATGTCGACAAGTTCAGCTCTTACACAGGTATAAGAGGATCCGAGTTTGCCGTCACAAAGTCCGTAACCCTGAGAGGCATGTACAACTTCAACAACACATAAATCAACACATTCAAATGCAAGGATGAACTATCCTCTACAATCAACGAGATGCAATTCGAAGAAATTATGAAATTACGCATACTCTTTGCAGCATTTCGAAGCACGTTGGAGACCGTTGACGGACTTTAACTCGACCTGCTCAAAGAATGAGATTGTCATCAACATTTGAGCATGCAACTATAACATCTAACAACAAGGAAATGGCTTACACAATGGGACGATTTCTTCCGCAATTCGACTACACTCGAATCATATTCGACCCCTAACCGGACATTTTTCGGAACCATTTACTCAAATGTGAAAGATTAACCTAAATAAATGAACAACAATTTATAGATTTGAGTGTTTGATGATGAACCAAATTATCCAGATTTCAAACAGAGGAAACCACTGTTAAACTGACAATAACAATCTACAATGGTGTGCAGCTAACAACATTCTGTAAACAATTTACTTTCCTAGAGGGAGAAAAGAAAACATTTTCCCTGATTGTTTTCTAGAAAAACAAAAACTACACTAAGTTTGCAAATGAAACACCATACATATGTCACGGCACGCGAGTTAGCCACTGAGACACATATTTGCTAGGTCGAATTCTAGCCCCGTGACATATACATACATAATTAGTCTAGAAATTTTGAAGCAGACCTCAAGGAAACTAATCTCTCTTTCCAGCATTTGAACCTTAGCCGTTTCCCTTCGCTTGCCGTACAAATCCGGATACTCTGGCGGTGACTTCGGACACGGCGGAGGAAACGACGAAGAACCACCGGATACGGCGGCCATTGATGATTTCTCCGGTCACTTCCAGAGAACAGAAAGCAAAACACAAGGAGAGAAAGGTTGAAAGGCAGTAATTAAAGTATTTTTGGGGGGTGTGACAGTGGCAGGGGCAGTAATTAAAGCTTTCTGACAAGGATAATTACGACCCAGAACTAAAAAGACTCGGCAGCAGCAGAGGTTGTAAATGGAAATGGTGGGCTAAAGTTAAAGTTAAAGTTAAAGTTGAAGAATTTGCTCTAGTTATGAAGTTGCAGGACAGGAGATTGAAAGGTTTAATTGTGGTTCTAGTCCCTAAACTATGTTATATCATGATACTTAATCCTTCTACTTTTTTATGTTAGTAGACCAACTTGATAGTTTCCTTTTTTTAAAACCTTCTATTTATTTTTTATTATGTTACTAGATCAACTTGATAGTATCCTTGGTTATTGCAATTAAAATGCAAGACATGAAATTATTTTTAAAACATATTTTGATATTCGATTGACATGTAAATTCATCGTGGCTTAAATGTTTAATGTATGATTTTATATTTTATTTTTGGCTTAAAGGTATAAAAAGTTCTTGAACTTTAAAAAATTCAATTAAGTCCCTAAATCTATTTTCACTCGATTAAGCCTTAAACCGAGAAACTGAATCAATTAAGCCCTTCAACCCATTTTGACCATTAAATCTTGACAGTTTTTTTTCTTTTAGATATTACTGGCACGTGATACACTATACTTCTATCATGTTGCATTTACAAACTTTTTTTGAAAAAATAGTTTTTATAAATTTTATATATTTTTTAGAAGTTTTAAATTTTTAAAGAAATTTCTAAATAAAATAAAAAATCTAAAAATATCAAGTGAAAATAATGTGACACGACGCACTGCACCAACAGATCTAAAAAACTGCCAAAAATTTATTGTCAAAATTGGTCAAATAGCTTAATTGATTTATTCTTTATCAATAGTTTGATTGAGGGCAAAAAAATTCAAGAGCTTAACTAATTTATTTTCAAAAAGTTCAAAAGCTTCTTACTCGCTTAAGCCCTAATTTTCCCAATGTAATACATGTGATGATGTAACATCTTAATAATTGGTAAAATTGTGACACGTTATAAAATATCATGTCTTCACATATTAAAATGATTGAATTCAGATATGTGCCAAATTTAATTATCAGATTATAACAAAAAAATAAAAGTAAATTATTAAAAATAACAAATTCGGGTACCACGTTACTAAAAGATATTTAACTTTCGAATTGAATAAACGCACATATATCACAATTAAAAAATTGATAAAAATCAAATACAAAATCATATATTAAACATTATTTGAACAATATTTAATAGACTTTTATGTAGCATACTTTAATAAAAATAATTAAAGAGCAAATATATTTGGTTGGTTGGCCAAGCTACTTATTTTTATTTTCTCATTTTCTTTAGGTCATGAGTTTTAGACCCACCAAAAACACTCATTTTTTTCTCTAAAGTCTCCACCTTCCCTTCCTCTTTAAGTAGGCTAAAACTAACTCTAAACATATTAAGATTTTATTTAAATTTGTATAACGAGTTAACTCGACACCAACTTAATTAAAAATATTAGAATAATCTTATTTATTAAAGGTAATAAATAATAATTTAATAGTGTAATTTTCTTGTTCACATTTATACAAATATTTAAGTAAAACATTTAGAACTTGTTATTTGATATTTGAACGTACAATCAAAATCTTCTAAATATAAGTCCTTTTCACTCCACCAACAATTGCTATATTAAATTTTTTAAATATATTTTTATATAAAATATTTTTTTACCTTTAATGAACATGTATTTATATTATTTATTAAATTTTTTATCGAACTAATGTGACAAGTTAACCCAACATCAAATTAATTGTGAAACGAATAGAATACACTAACAACGTGTAGAATAATATATATATATATATATTGTTTATGTATATAACTTTTTTAAATGATATAATTAATATTTGTTGTTTTGGTGCAATTATGTATATATATATGTTGTTTTTTGTGTAATTAGGTCTCTAGTGTTTTTTTTAATTGCACGTGTTTAATTCTGATTGATTCAAACTTATAATTCTAACGTCGTTTATTTAAACAAAAAATTCTTCAAAAATCTGTATATGTCGCACGACAAAATTATAGTGTGTCATGTGATAATAATATTTCAAAAAAAATCTTTCAAAAATTAATGGTTAAAATTGACTAAATAAATTGATTGATTCAAATTTATTGATACGAAATTTAATTGATTGCAAAAAAAAATCAAAATTTTAACTGATATTTTTTCAAAAATTCAAAAGTTTCAAACACCCTTAAACTTTTTAGAAGGTTTGGTACAAACCCTATCTTAAGCTACGGTTTCAACCTTTCCCGGAAGAGAGAGGCATGGTTTGATTTATGTAAATGGGTGAAAGTTGTGTTTATATGAAGAAAACAGACAAAGAAAACAACAGTGTTTGTTTCGAACACATAAAAGAACAGTCTTTTCAGCTGTATGAATTGGATGGATTGCTTTGGGTTTGCAGATTTGCAGAATTTGTTGCAGAAACGCAATGAAGACAAAATCCACAGGCCTCTGTTCCTTAGACCGCACGTGACATCTGCCTAGGGTTAAGAAACTAGGGGCAAGTAAAATTTGAGTTTTTTTTATTCAATTTGACGGACACGGATTGTAATTTAATGAACTCGATTTAAAAATATTTGGTACAATATTAAAAAATATTTCTAATGTTTGACTAAATTGTCACTTTGATCTCTATTTTTTTGAAGCAATTTAGCCCTTTACGTTTCATTTTATGTCAAAATTACCCTCTGTAGATGAAAAATATTAGTCAACTGACGATAAACAACTTAAAATGACTTGGCAGAATGACGCGTCAGAAGAAAAAATATTTTATATTTTATATAATTTTATAAAATTATTTTTTTTATTGTTGTGTCATTTTGTAAAGTCAGTATATTTGCCTATATGACACTGCTATCGCGACGAGCACTGCCATGTTGGTTTTTCATATCATTTCAAGCCATTTACTGTTGGCTGACTAACAGTTTTTATCCGTAAATAGGCCATTTTGATCCAAAATGAAACGTTGAAGGCTAAATTGCTTAAAAAAATAATAGGGGCCAATATGACAATTCAGTCAAACGTTGTGGGCATTTTTTGGTATTATGCAAAAAAAGTTCAAATAAAGTTTAAGTTATAAAATGGGACGTGAATAGCTCCAAATTTTCAGTAATTTGTAGATTAATTTTCAAGTTCAAACGTTAGGAACATTTTTTGGTATTATGCCAAAAAAATTTAAATAAAGTTTGAGTTCAACTATGAAATAAAAAGGAAAAATAAACAATACTCAATCTTCCTTTGCACTCACTTCCGTTCGTTTGTACTCGTTTATCATTTTGGTGAATGAATATGAACAAACACGAATAATCTGTATTTCTTAACAAACGAATACGAGCAATAAATTATGTTCGTTTAGTTGTCCATATTCGTTCGTTTATTCAGTTAAAATTAAACGAACAAACATGAACATACCCTCGTTCGGTTCGTATACAAGCCTAGTTTCAATCTCTTATATAAGAAAATAAAATTATAACATGGACAATTTAATAAATTTTCTTTTATATAATATTACATCATGTCAGTCAAACAACAAACCCTTACATTACAATTAAAGAAATTGAATCGATAACGTAACATATTTAATAACATGCTAAATGATCTTATGTTTCATTAATAGTATTTTAAATTTCAAGGTTTTTAGGTTTTCTCTCTACAAGTGCCCACTAAATTTTTTCATCATCTTTATTTTCAATAATAAAATATTTGTCGTCGACCGGTGGTACTCTTTATTTCTCTTTTACTTTTTTATATTATTTATCTTTTATTTTTAATTTTAATAATAATAATTCTACTTTTATGACACGTTTTCTTATGCGTTTATAGCATGTTTCTAGTCTTTTTATTAGTCAATTATTTGTTCTTTTCGTTTGTTTGTTTTTTAAGGTTTGATTTGACATCACATCGACCGATGAAGATGACGCTTATTTGTTATCATGTTGATATTCCCTATTCTGGACCTTCATATTGAATTTGGATATGTAGTTTGCGTTTGTGGATAATTTTCTCACGATGCTCAGCTTTGATTTGTAGTTCTCGGTGGTCTTTCAGTAACTTATTCCCCTTTTGTGGTTTGTTTGACAGTGCAGCCAGATTTATTCGTATCTATATTTCGTTCGAGTCTTTTGGTTGGGTTTTTAACTTTTTTCATGTATGGTCCTTGTATGATTTAAAGTGGCTAGTTTCTTGTGTCACTGTTATAGAAAATTTCCTAAATTATATATTTAGTTTACGATGATAGTTGTAAAGTCTTTGTAATTTTAGATATTTTTTTAAAATAAGATTAACGAGTTTTATTTAAAAATATTTTTAAATTTTATGAATTAAACCCGTTTAAAATTTATGTTTAAATTACACAAATCCATGTAGGTTTGTAAACAATGAGTTCAAATAATATATATTTAGTATATCACATATATATGACATATTAATCAACTAATTCAAATTAGATAACTGTAGACGTTTACAGTAAGCAGGGGCGGATGTAGCTAGCTTTCTAGGAGAGCAAATGCATTATCATTTTTTCAAAATAAATTTATATTAGAGGGAATTTCTTCCTTAAAAATTTAATTTAATGTGTAAAATTGCATATTATTTTTTTAAATATATTAAGCTTTATTCTTAAATTTCTAGATCCACACTAATTGTGAAAATAATTCTCTTAATCTAATTCACTTTATTTACAATGATAAAAATTTAAATATATGATATTACTAAAAGAAATTAATACTCACTAAATGAAAAAAAAAGTTAAAATAATACATATTTAGAAAATAATTATGCATCAGCTATATATATATTTTTAAAACTGTAGATTTAACTTGAGAGCATACTTGGACAGCGTGAGTCACTAAATTCAAGGTTGTGGGGCTCACCGCCCGCACTCGCGGGATCATTAACCCGTGCCTGCATGCAGTGAACTTCGATGGAACTTTCGTATAATATATATATATATATAATCAGTTTACACAGTTTAAGAATTTTTAAGTTTTATATATTTTTTAAATTATTGGATGAGTAAAATGAATGACTCAAATTAATAATAGAATACGTAAAAATTATCACTTAAAAAAAATAATGAGTTAATATCAACCATTCACCGATCCAAAAAGCGTGTGTCATTGGATCTAAACTCATATATATATATATATATATATATATATATATATATATATATATATATATATATATATATATATATATATATATATATATATATTATAATGGTTTCAATGAGTGGTAGAAAAAGATGAGTATGTTAAATGTAGGATATTCAGGTTCGAGTAATATTGTCTGCGAGGTGTGCGTTATCAAAAGTATAAGAAAAAAATATAAATATATATCATCTTATAATTATCTTAAAACTATTAAAAAATAGAAACGGTTAAAAAATTTAAGGGGCATGTACTATTTACTAGAATGAAACTCTAAATTTTAAAATTTTAAATGTTGATTTGAAGTGTGTATTGTATGTGGATTTTTGAATAAAAAATTAGTATAGTGCGACTCAAATCTATAAAGTATAACAATATTTTTTTTCTTAATGTGTTTTATCATTGGTTTATTTTTTATTTTTTGCTTTTCCCTCGTAAGCAATTAACTTAATTTATTTTGGGTCCATTTTCTCTAGAAATCTTGTGCAATCACTCTTATTACAAGTGTTTGGAACACCATATATATATAGAGAGAGATAAATTATGAACGAGGGTCATGGTTTAAAAACTTGTGGTGCAATTAACTCGTGAATTTGTTTATATATCAATAGTGTATAATTTGTGTTGTTAGTAAACCATACGATGATATATTATCAAAAATAAATTAAATGATTTTAATTTTAAAATTTTAAGACGATAAGCAGAGGCAAGGGTCATTAGAGTCCAAAGGGGTTTACGCCCTGTTATAAATCTCAAGCACGTGATAAATTTTGGTCTTATAACAATTTGACCCATGTTAAAAAATACAAAATTTTATTAAATATTTAATTAAACAAAGAAGAAATTAAAGAAGGATGAATTTGTTCGTTTATGTTTTGGTCTAATAACAGTTTAGGTTTTATAAATTTAAATATTACACATTATGTATTGTCTTTGAATTTTGAATTTAAATACTTAATAAAATTTATATATTTTTTAAATTCAATACTTTAAACTCTCCCAACTTTCGATCATGACTTCATTTTAATAATAAGTGATGATATGATAAAGTAAGAATGCATAAAATTATACAACGTCAATGTATCGAATATGAATATGAATATAAATATAAGCTAGAAAAGGTAATGCAAGAGAGGTTGTGGAAAGGAAGTGAAGGTGTGATTTGATTGATTTGGCTTTGCATGGACAAACACCGACACACAACAATCATTGTCCGATTGAGACGCCATACCATGATTCCTTTCTTTAATACGCCCACACGTGTAGCAAACTTTTTAATACGCTAGAGTATAGGGATGGTATTGAGAATCGGACTTGACGGATTCCGATCAGGTTTTATTGTAACCTCCTACACCGGCATACGCGGAAGACATGACATAGTAGATCACAATTATTTTTTTAAAATTTTTCTTATATCGATTATAGAAAAAAATTTAGATTTTTCATGGATTTAGCCGTAATTTCAAGTTTAATAAAATGATTATGAATGAAAATGAATAATAGTAATAGTCAAAATAGAAATATTGAAGTATCGCCAAACAATAAAAGTTAACAAAACAAACCCAACCAAAATAAGTTATACATCCAAAATAAATGGCACATGTCACCCTGGTAATAAATGGTGGATAAGAACATTACAATCTAGTAGAATCCAATGTGCCGATCCTCTAAGTGTCGGGTACCAGGTGGCCTATCAACAACAATCTGAATGGAGAAGTGTGGAAGTGAGCTATAGAGCTCAGTGTGCTCCAAAAAGTGCAACAATAAAAACATTTTCAATACATAAAGTATGCATAAAAGTATCATCATAAAAAGGGCAACCAAAGGTATACATGCAAACCTATCTACCCTTCAACCGTACATCAATATATAGCTCCCCACTGAGCTACATTTGTAAGGACTTACCCTAAGCCTGATGGCATTAGGAGCCACCCTAAAGGGATACCTTAGGTCCGTAAGGATTTACTTGGGCCAAAGCCGCGACACTTATCGAAAGGGGTACCTTGAGCCCGTAAGGATTTACTCGGGTCGTAGCCACGACACCTACCCAAGTGGATACCTTGAGCTCGTAAGGATTTACTCGGGCCGTAGCCACAACACCTACCAAAGGGGGATACCTTGGGCCCGTGATGATTTACCAGCTTGATCAAGGCTGCACATGCATACACTCCATATAATATCCCGTATATGTCCCCATGTATCATGTCCATGTCATTAACATCATATCATGATCAACCATATTGCATGTCATATTCATGTTAACCCTATGTGTGATGCATGTTGCATGTCATGCGAAGTCATACACGATATGCATATACAAACATGTTATAATCATGGTAATTTTTTTTACGCATACTTATAAAAATAATTATTTCGGATTTAAAATCGTATATAGCACATAAAAATGGAACACACCTCAAAAAGTGGCGTCTGAGCGATCTAAGGTCCAGCAACGTCTCGTTCAACGGTGTGGGAATGAGTAATAATAGGGTCTCGCGACTGGACTGACCAGGATTAGCTGGGTTGACCTGCGACACAATCAGGAGAATCTCGATAACAACCGTAAAATATCCTTAATTAGACCTCTCATAAACCATTAATAATTATCAACAAGTTAACTTATTACAAATAAAGACGCTTGCGTTTCGGGTTCGATTTTGGAGGCCTTAGGGTTGAAATTTCATAAAATGGGTTTAGGGCGTCGAAAAACATAAAATAGGACCATTTCGAAAAAGTTGACTTTTTGGTCAAAAGTCAACACTGACGTGGCACGCTGACGTGGCAGTAAACAATGACATGGCAGCTAACTTGGAATGCTTACGTGGCATGTTGACGCCAGCAGTTAACATTGACGTGGCAGTCAACGATGACATGGCAGCTGACTTGGCATGCCTACGTGGCATGCTGACGGGGTGGTCAGCGGTCAGCGGTTGACGCGGGTCGGGTCAACTATTTGGGTTGGACCGATTAAATATCGGGTTAATGGGTCAGGTCGGTTATGGATCAGGTTTAACGGTTTTGGCCGATTGGGTTTGGGCTATAACCTGCCTGGGCTCAAACCGGTTTGAACCACTGGACCTAGGTCGGCTCAACCGGTTCGACCCAGTAATAATAGACCGCCCCACTCTCTCATTCTAGACTCCGATCACCGGAAGCTTACCGAAAAACGCTCTGACGACCCATAAAGACGTCGATCCTGACCTGAAAACGAAGCTCAACTCATAACTAACCCAACCCAAACCATCCACACAAAAAAAAAAAACAAGTCGGAAACAGAACGGAAATGACCTATAAGGTCACGACTTTATCGGAAAATAGTGCAATTCTGATGAAGGCTCTCCCGGCGGCTAAACGATGATCGGTGACTACGGTTATGCTCGTCTTGAGGAGGAGGACACGATGGGACCTTGATCGTCGGCTAAAGAGGACGGACGGTGGCCGAATCGACAATGGTAGCCTTTAGGGTTCTACCGAACTTTCACACTGTTCCCTGCGACGAAGACAACCGGCGGATGCGCGTGGATGAAGGGGAAACGCTCTGGAGAAGAAGGCAGTTCTCTTGGTATCGGCGGTGAGCCTTACGGCGCGGTGGTGAGGGACAAGGCATGGTGGTAGGACAAAATTTGGGGAGAGATCGAGAGATGAGAAAGAGAAGGGTTGTAATAAAGGCTAGAGTAAATGTGGTATATGGGTTTGGTTGGTATATTAAATACCAGATTTCTTTAGCTATAATTACTCAAATGATATATGCTGTAATACCATATCAAAAATTGGGCTTAGCCTAGTGGTTAACACACAGCTTAGGGTGGGAAAGGTCTTGGGTTTGAGCCTCCTTGCCCCCAAACCCCTATTTTTTTTGAGTGTTACATTTATAGAGTCAATTTAAAAAAAATCAAATTTAGATCGGGTGAAAAATGTTAAATGTCGGGTAGAATTCGAGTTTAGTAAAAAATATTTTGACCTGAAATATGGGAGAAATTCTATAAATATTGTTTTAGGGTTCTTTTTTTCTCAAAATATGGTCTTTCCTATTTTAATTCTCGAAATATTATATTTGCTACAGTACCTTAAAAGTCAAATTCAATAGAATCCGACTTTAAACAGTGAATTCTAAAAAAACTCTAAAGACTAGTTTAGGAGGATCCGACTTCATGCAATTTTTAGGGTTTTTTTGGAAAAATACTGTTCATAGTCGGATTCTATTGAATCCGACTTCTAGGATACTGTAGCAAATGCAATATTTCGAAAATTAAAATGGGAAGTACCATATTTTGGGGAAAAAACATAAAACTATATTTGAGTAAAAATTCCTAAAATATGTGTACAATTTTTCATATATTTAAGAGTCACTAACTATTGACTAAAAAGAGAATATAAATAATTATTGTAAATACACTTATGTATTTTTTCCTATTATCCCCTTTATTTTTAAGAAAAAAAAATTATTGCAAGTCGGAGGCAAATTTTAATCTTAAAATTAAGATCAGATTTAGGTCGGGTGAAAATTCAATACATGTCGGATTGGGTTCCATTTAACCTTTTTATTTTCAGGTTAAGTTCGAGTTAGCCAAAAAATTTGGCCTAACCTATGCCCATCCCTAATAGAGTACATCAATAATAGGATAATTGTATTGATAATTGATATTTCAAATGTTATAAAAAATCAATTAACTTTATTGAACTATTAGAAAATGATCACTAAATGTTATAGAATATTGTAACAATACGAATGATTTAATAATCATTCTGTAATAAATTAATAAATTTTAATAGTCGTTTTAACTTTTAAAAGTTCAATGACCAAATAGGTCGGTTTTCACTACTTATGTACTTTACCCGTTTAAATATTCTATTAACCCAAGTATTCAGCCTGCTTGTTGCTTGGGCCATGCATATGCCCATACCCCTGGCCTAGCTTTGAATCTGATCATTTCATTTGAGTCAGGCTGATTTTAGGTTGATACAATTCAAGTCGAGCGAATTTAAAATTTTAGATTATTTTGAATTCAATTAATTTTGAGTTCGAATTTTATTGATTCCGGAATTTCTCTGTTAATCTTCATTTTGGGTACTCTCGACTTCGAATTTTTTCGATTATGTACAGAGTAAGAACATTATCCATTACGCATATTATGAACCGAAATGTAAGCAAATCGACCGACGAGCTGAGTTTGCCACCAAGCAGTCCGACACCATCGTAAAACGACTCATTTATGTCAGGAAAGCCAGTAGTACAACAACTGGACATCAATAAACAAAACTGATTCCAACAATATAGAGCAATGGTTAGGTCACAGTTTGTACTTACAAATCAATCACCTTGGTTTTGTGGTTGGAACCTTTTACAGCCAGAGAAGCCGGTTTCACACGGTGGGCTTGTCGACTGCCTTCTCCACGAAATCCTTAATGTCAAAAGCATCATTGTTCTTAGTAATGACACCCTGCTCGAATGATAATTAATCATCAGAGTCCGACACAACCGAGTAAAATATCGAAATTACAAGGCATAACCATTAAGCTAGTGTGATGTGCATGTCTACATGCATATAAACAAAGAGGGAGAGGCAGAGAGCGAGAGCGGAAGAGACCTTTTCTGTTATAATACCAGCTATTAAACAGGCAGGCGAAACATCGAGAGCAGGGTTCCATACTGAGATCCCAGATGCAGCAACTTGCTCCCCGAGTCCTTCCCGTGAGTGCAATAACTCCTTTGCGGATCTTTCCTCGATAACAATGTCTTCGCCAGAGGAAAGAGATAAATCGATGGAAGTAAGTGGTGCAGCAACGTAAAATGGAATGCGATGATGCATTGCACATAAGGCAAGGCTATAGGTCCCGATCTTGTTGGCAGTATCACCTGCAATTCAAAGAAAAGGCATCGGTTAAATTACACCGTTAAGGAATTAAAGCGAAATGCATCATTAACATCCACATAATACCATTCGCTGCCACACGGTCTGCTCCAACAATAACAGCACTAACACGGCCTTCTTTCATTAAAGCCGCTGCTGCAGAATCGGCTATTAGAGTAGCAGGTATTTTGTCATGCACCAGCTCAAAAGCCGTAAGTCGGGATCCCTTTGACCAGAACCAAATGAACAACAGAAAATATCAATCACAGATAACAGCTAGTTCATAAATCATAAATAACATACAACGACTTAGCCATTTTTCATACTTCATTTGATTGCAGCACCATGCATACCTGATTGAAGGGTCGGGTTTCTGTACAATACGCCCTTTCCAACACTCCCTCAGCATGAAGTGAACGGATTACGCCGAGGGCAGTACCATATCCGGCTGTTGCAAGACTGCAAAGCAGAGTAAAACACCATCATATGCCAACATTACTGTCACTAGAAGGAAATGAACAAGTGAAAACTATCAAACCTTCCAGCGTTGCAGTGGGTCAAAACGGAAAATCTCTGCATGTTTTCCCATTGGTTCTGGAGAAACCTTGCTCCGTTAGACCCGATTGCTTTGTTTGAAGCAACATCATCATCGAACATAATTTCAGCAGCTTCTATATAAGCCTGTAAAGAAGGATGTTACGAGCTTCATATGTCATGTATGTCGAAAGAAGTCTAAGGAGACAAATTCATACAAGTGAATCTCAAAGCATAACCATGAATACCCCCACCTGGAAAACACTCTCGGGAACTTTCGCAACAGAAGCCGCATTGGATGTAACTTGTTTAAGTTTCGTAGCAGCATCGGAAAGATTCACGGCTGTCGGTCGACTGAAAAAGGACACACAAGACAATCATCTAATCATCTACACATCGAAAGGAACAAGGAAGCAATCAATTTCAGTACAGGGTTCTGCAATTTTACATACAGGAGAGCTAAAATCTACTATGATAACAGCTGCTACTATCGAACCGAAACCATTAACGAGTAAAACGAAGAAAATGAAGCGAACCTCGAGACAAGATATTCCAATTTCAGTTCAATGAAAGAATCAGCATCCTCAGATGTGCCATCAAAGTCCTTCAAGTTGGCAACTTCAACAGCAAGGGAAAGGGCTGCTGCAATGGCAATAGCAGGCGCCCCTCGAACCGCCATATCCCGGATTGCATTCCTGAAAACCATCAAACAAGATAAACCCAAAATTTCTTGCATTGTTTTAATCCAATTCAAGAACAAAAATTACTCATTACCATCCATCTGTTGCATCTTGAACATCAAAGTACACTGTTTCCAGAGGGAGTTTTCTCTGTTCAAACAAATTATTATAGTTAAATTGAAAGAACTAAAACAATTGTACAAAGTTAAAAAAAAATGGGAAAAAAATGAATGAAAATCTAGACCTGGTCGAGCAGCTGAAGGGATCCACGTTTATAGCAGATAGCCTGGAGAGAATTGTCAACTAAAAGCTTGGAATCAGACGCCATTGATGAGTGGTTTTCGAGGTTTATGGAATGATTACAGAAAGGGTTGCCTTTTGAGGAGTTTTGCTCGGTGCGGGTGCGGCACGGTTTACGCCGCCGTAGCTATAAATCTTAAATGTAATTGGTCTTTTGGTCCCTTGATTTCATGTTATTTTCTCAAAAAGTTCCTAGTATTTTCTCCTATTATATCCGGGAACCGATTTTTTTATTTGACTCGAAAGAAATTCAAATAAAGTTTGAATTATAAAATAAGACTTAAATAAATTAAAATTTTAATAATTACTGGATCAAATTTTAAGTTTGAATTGAGTCTCTCAATTACGTCTGATATATGTATATCATATTAAAAAATATAAATAATTATTCTATACACCGGCGATAAAAATTAAAAATTCTAAATCCCTAAACATAAACCTTTTAACACTAAATTCTCACCACTAGCTCTAAATTCTAAACCCCTAAGGAGACATTTGGTTAACGGAATGTAACATTACTCTTGGGAATAAGATTCCATGAATGATTCATTACCTAACACATTACTGAAAATATTACGTTACTTTGTTTGTTTTGTTTGACAATAATGTAAAATTAAAGTGTTTGGTTGCTGGATTATAAGATTATTAAAATGTATATTTTACAAAATTATCCTTTTGATATATTATTTTGAACAAATTGAACTTCTAATATTAAAGTGGAAATATTTACATAAAAATTCATAGGAAATATGTGTTTCTATTATTTTGAAATTATATACTTTTATTTTATAAAGTTCTTACACAAATAATTTAATATATATTTTCTAATGTTATATTATAATATTATATATTTGAATGTATACATACACAATATATTAATTAAATGTGATTTATTATAATTATATATTTAAAAATTATAAAATATTTAAACCCATAAATTTTTATATTATCATATTCGGCACGTAAAGTGTGATTTAGATATTATAATTATCATATTTAAAATTGAATAACACATATGTTTTTCATTTAAATAAAATAATAATATTTTTTAGAGAAGCAAAAATATTAAAAAATTATTATTACTATTTATTATTTATTTATTTTATGCCCTTTTAATTCTTATTCTTATTCTCCCTTCATTCTTGAATAAAAGAAAGACAAGTTGCAATTTTCTTCGCGTATTTGTTGCGCCTCAGGTACTTCTCTTGTTGCTTACGTCTTTAATCTAAGTTTCTTCGTTTTTCTAATTTCAAATTTTCCATAAGATTTCGTTCAATAGATCGGAGCCGTTGGATTTTGTGATTGGATCTGAATCTAGCGGCCGTAATCGTATGTTCCGGTTTTTGTTCATGACTTCATCGTTTTTTTTATTGTTTAATTCCGTTTTTCTCGTGTTTTGATGTAGCTGATGATTGTGACTTTAATGAATGTTATTTACTCTTTTTTTTTAAAAAAAAAATTGTCTTTCATTGTCATTGATTCGATCTAATGTGCATGAAGATTGTCAATTCTCGATTTGAGTTGAGATTAATTGTTTTTAAAATTACAGCTAGAAAAATTAGGAATTCTGTGGATAATTAGGTTATTGTAACTTAATTGTTTATTATTCCAACTGTGGTGGTTGTGTTTAGTAATGCCAGTTGTGAGTTTCGATAGGATCTGTGTCGGTTTCTAACAATGCCATGGAATTGAGCCTGTTTAGCTTAGCTATGTTGGATTTCTGCAAAACAATGGAGTCAAGAAATCTGATTTTCGTAAGTTTGATGGTTTGATTTTGGAATGTTTGTGTTCGAAATAGATGAGGGGGTATTGCTACCCCCTAAGAACAGTTCAGAACGTTTCCGGTAATTTGAAGTGGATCTTTTATGCCCTGCAACATGAGTTCAGAGCATCCTTTTGTGATTTTTTATGACCCATTCTGTGTGTCTAGCACTTAGGTTAGCTGCATAAGTTTACAGCAATAGAATGTATGAAGCACAATTGGTAGTTGTTTTGGAAGCACGGAACACCTTTTTTTTTGTTTCGGCCTTAATTGTTTTACACCTTTATCTTATACTTACTCAAAAGAATCTGTTGATGGATCTGCTACTTTGTTTCCTTTTGTTCTTCCTTGAGGTGTATGCCTTTGTTGCTTTCTTATTGTGTGAATTACTTTATGCTGTTAGTGACATTTTGACAAATCTAGCTTTTCGTGTCCTTATAGGATGAAGGGAGGCCCTTACAAACTGAGGTGGAGGGCTAAAGAACTCTCTATGGCTCTCATTGTTCTTGTATGTACAACTATTCTTATTTGGACATGGGACAGAAGTCCAACGCTTACTTCAACGTTAACATCAAAAAATCAGTTGCAGCTCCCTCCAGGTTTGTTTGGAGCTATCATATTTATTCACCGTGCTATTTATTAGTTTTGCTTTCTGTTAATCGGTTAACCCGAGTTTCTTTTTCCAACTAATATTTTAGTCCTCCCTTGCTTCATATGTGTAGGAATATATGTGCAGGGAAATAGAGTAAATTAAGGATTCCGAGAATATTTCTTGTATTTACAATCCCTTACTTTAAGGGATTATATCTTTCCCTAGAATTAGTCTTTTTCCTAACTTAGAGTTTCCTAAGATAGAGATATAGCTTGTATATAAATTTGTAACAGATCTTTTTTTGATTAATTTAGAGAATTACTCTGATTTACTACATGGTATCAGATTAGGTTTCGACCATTCTAAATCCTAATCGATGGTCAATACTTCTTCTACTGAGGTTACATCCTCACTAGAATTTGTTTCAGTTACGATGATATTCATGAATCCTCAAATCTGGTTATTACTTGCCATCGATTGAATGGTAATAATTATCTCGAATGGTCTCAATCCGTGAAAATCTTCCTTCTTTGGACGAGAAAGATTGGGATATGTCATAGGGACATTTAAAAAACTCTTTGTTGGAGCCTCGGGTTATGCCAAATGGATGAGAGAAAGCAGTCGAGTAATGACGTGGCTTATCAATTCTATGTCTCCTAGTGTGGTCGTAACTTTCTTCTTTATCAAAGCTGCGGAGGCTATTTGGCATCTTTGCTCAAGAAACTTATTCTAGCACAAACAATATCTCCGAATTATATGGGATTAAAGTCGGGCCACAACTCTCAAACAAGAAGGGATGGTGTCACTTTATACTATAACACCCTCAATGCCCTATGGCGTGACTTGATCTTTATGATCAACACGAATGGCGAGAATCCGGTGATCTTTGCTCTTTCCAAAATCACTACTCGGAAGAGGATTTTCCAATTCCTTGAGGACTTAATAAGGAATTAGATGAAGTTCGTGGCGAGAATCCTTGGAACTTCTCCTCTTCCATCGATTAGAGAAGTGTTCTCCATAGTCAAGAAGGAAGCTAGCGAAGACTTGTCATTGCTTCACGAAAATCCCTCTGTTGAAGAATCATCCGCTTACCCAAGCATCCTCCAACTCACATAAGAAGGAAGGCCTTGGTGTGATCTTTGCAAGAAATCGAGCCATTCCAAAGAAAAGTCTTTGGAAGCTTCATGGGAAACCAGATTATTTGGAAATCCAAGTTCGCTCTGACAAATCAGTCCACCTCAACTTACGCCCTCTTGTTTTGAATTTCACCAAGGAACAAATTGCAGATCTTGAGAGGATGTTTAGTCGATTTCTTTGGGCCTCGGCGGGTAACCTAGCCATGGCTGAACCGAAGTAAAACCTTTTCTACAACCCCTTCTTTCTCAACGATTGACTCCCTATTTGGGTCCTTGACTCGGGGCTTGAGATCACATGGTAGCAACAAGACATTGTTTAAAACTTTTTCCGCTACACTTGGTCGGGCTATTAAAACTGCAGATGGTTCCCTTTCCCAGATTCATGGACATGGTTCTATCTCTCTCAATAAAAATTTGCTCCTTGAAAATGTCCTCTTTGTACCTGATCTTACTTGCAACCTCATATCTCTCAGTAAACTATCGAAGGATTTACACTGTGCTATCAATTTTAATGAATCTGGTTGTACTTTGCAGGCACTGGACATGAAGAAGATGATTGGCAATGCTAGCTTGCATAATGACCTCTATATCCAAAATGGTCATCAACTTTCGAACAGACATCTCCTTCTTTCACAGCCTTAAATAAAATTGATACTGTTATGTTATGGCATTTTAGGTTAGGGCATCCTAGTTTTCAATATCTTGCAAAGTTATATCCTTCTCTTTTTATTGATAAAAAACCACATTTGTTTAAATGTCATATTTGTTCTCTTGCTAAACATACCAAAGCATCCTATTCACCGTCTAAATATAAGCCTTCGCGCCCGTTTTCCTTGATCTATAGTGACATTTAGGGCCCTTCTAGAGTGAAGAATGCTAATGGTTGTAAGTGGTTCATTACATTTATCGATGACCATAGTAGGCTAACTTGGACTTATTTGATAAGAGACAAATCTGAAACTTCTGTCATATTTGAGAGATTTTATACCATGGTTGACACCCAGTTTAATTCCAAAATTCAACTTTTTCATTCTGATAATGGCAGTGAATTCTTTGCTACATCGTTGGGTGATTTTTTCAAAACAAAAGGAATAGTTCAAATCAGTTCCTGTGTTGATACTCCACAACAGAATGACATTGCCGAGAGGAAAAATAGACACCTTCTTGACTTTACCCGTTCTCTTCTATTCACCAACAACGTTCCAACCTACTTGTGGGGAGAGGCTATGTTAACTGCCACTTATTTGATAAACCGCATGCCTAGTAAGGTTTTGAATTTCCATACTCCTCAATCCATTTTCTTGGAGAGTTACCCCCACTTCCAGCCTATTTCTTCTATTTTACCCCTTAAAGTCTTTGGCTGCACTGTTTTTATTCATAATTCTGCTCCTAATAGGTCCAAGTTCGATCCTAGATCCCTAAAATGTGTTCTGGTTGGGTATTATTCACTTATCATCCACCTTCTAAGCGTTTTTATGTCACTATGGATCTCACATTTTTTGAGCAGGAACCATATTTTCTTAAAGCTGAAATTCAGGGGAGACATGGAATGATTTTCAGCATTATCATCAACATCAGGTAACCTCTCCTAATTTTTCAATACCTTCATATTTGTCATCTTCAAATCCACTTTTTGTTACCTATACCTACTACCTTTCCTTCCATACCTTCAGATTCTTCTACACCCACTCCTAATCATCATCCAAATACTCCCAAAACTACTCCTAAACAGCTTCTGGTTTACACAAGGAAAAAGAAAACTATACCCGAGGCTATTATGCAATCTGACACTTGCCGAGAGTTGGATTTAGGTCCAGTTGCCAATGTGGAAGAAGGAATTGAGTACAGTAAGTCCACTTCTCCTAATCTTAATGATTTCCCTATTGCCATTAGAAAAGGGAGTAAGACAATGCACTAAACATCCTATTCAGAGATTTGCTGGTTACAGCTCTTTATTGCCTTCTTTCCAAGCCTTTACAGCTAGCTTGAATGAAGAACAAATCCCCTCAAATATTGATAAAGCATTAAAGGATCCTAAATGGAGACGGGCTGTTGAAGAGGAAATCAGTGCACTTGAGAAGAATGCTACATGGACTATAACAGACCTTCCACAAGGTAAAAAACATGTTGGTTATAAATGGATCTTTACTGTGAAATATAATTCTAATGGCAGTGTGCAGAGGTACAAAGCAAGACTAGTGGCTAAAGGATATACACAAACCTATGGGGTAGATTTTACAGAAACTTTTGCTCCAGTGGCCAAACTCAATACAGTTCGGGTACTACTAAGCCTTGCTGTCAACAATGATTGGAAACTACATCAACTTGATGTTAAAAATGCCTTTCTCAATGGCAAACTCAAGGAGGAGGTCTATATGAAAGTACCACCTGGTTTGGAGTCTATTGAAGGAAATCAAAAAGTCTGCAAGCTTAATAGTTCACTATATGGGCTAAAACAGTCCCCTAGGGCCTGGTTTGAAAGGTTCACCGAAGTGATCCTAAGAAATGGCTACAGGCAGTCCCTTGCCGATCATACTCTCTTCATCAAGAAAAATTCCAAGAACAAAAGAGCTATCCTAATTGTGTATGTGGATGACATAATCCTAACTGGATATGATGATGAGGAAATTAGGAGTTTAAAAACACTCTTAAACAGGGAATTTGAAACTAAGGACCTAAGAAAGTTGAGATACTTCCTAGGTATGGAGGTTGCACGATCTAAAGAGGGACTCGTAATCAATCAAAGAAAGTATGTTCTTGATTTACTCAATGAAGCAGGTTTCTTAGGGTGTAAGCCAGCGGATACACCAATGGAAGCCAGCCTAAAATTCAACAAGGAGGCAACAAGCTCCTCAGCAGATAAAGATAGATTTCAAAGGTTAGTGGGAAAGCTAATCTACTTGTCATTAACTAGGCTGGATATAGCTTTTTCAGTAAATGTAATTAGTCAACACATGGCTAATCCTAATGAAGAGCACATGGCAACAGCTAACAGGATCCTGAAGTACTTGAAGAAAACTCCTGGACATGGTTTAATGTTCAAAAAGTCACAAGACAGATCTGTGAAAGTCTTTACAGACTCTAGTTGGTAGGGATTTAAGCGAAAGGAGATCTACTAGTGGCTATTGCACATTTTGTGGGGAAATCTTGTTACTTGGAGAAGTAAGAAACAATCGATTGTTTCGAGAAGTAGTCTTGGCAGAATTTATAGCCTTGGCATTGGGAATGTGTGAAGGAATCTGGATACTCAAGTCTTTGAAGGAATTATATCACGAACAACAAAACTGTTTTGAAGTTTTGTGTGATAATCAATCTGCAATTCAGATCGCCAAAAATCGATTCAACATGATAGAACAAAACATGTTGAAATTGATAGGCACTTCATTTTGAGAGAAAGTAAACAAAGGGATTCTTTGCTTTATCTTACATCCCTTCGAAGGACAGTTAGCAGGCACGTTTACAAAGGCCTTATCTAAACACGTATTTGACAATTTTGTATCCAAGCTGGGATTATACAATGTATATTCTCCAGCTTGAGGGGGAGTGTAGGAATATACGTGCAGGGGAATAGAGTAAATTAAGGATTTCGAGAATATTTCTTGTATTTACAATCCCTTACTTTAAGGGATTATATCTTTCCCTAGAATTAGTCTCTTTCCTAACTTAGAGTTTCCTAAGATAGAGATATAGCTTGTATATAAATTTGTAACAGATCTTTTTTTGATTAATATAGAGAATTACTCTGATTTACTACAATATGCTTGCCCATCTGAGTCCAATATGAAGTTATTTGTCTCTTTTTCCTTTCCTGTTTGCATTCTGTTAATATTCCTGGTTATTGCCGCATATGTACATTTCTATCAATAAAAGAGTCGGTTATTTTTATGTTATAATAAGTGATTTGTCAAGTCTAGTAGCTTTCTGCGTAGGGATTACGACATGGTTTGGCCTACTGCACTGTAAGACCGTTTTTAACAACTGACATTAATGCCAAATTGTCAAGTTGTTGATATTTGCTTTACTCTGATTTTTAAGCCTTCTCGAACATAAAGATATTTTGGATAAGAGTGATGCTACTTACAAACTCACAATAGCTTCCTTTACTCTCATAATATCTGGTGCAGATATTAAAACAGTACCGGTAGATTCCAAAAGACATGTGAAAGAAGATATTTCTACATTGACCCGGAGTGAAGCCGTAAATAACAAAGGGGAACATCATGTAGATAAGACACATTCTACTGATATTGCCAGAAGTTCTTCAGACTTTGAAACAGTTCCTATACAGAAGAAAGGTGATCTGCTTCTCTATCTGTCTCAAGAATGAAGATCAAATTTTTGAACATCTTTTTGGCTAATCTTGTAGAATAAGTTGTTATGCTAATCTTGTTTTTGGTTGGTATCCAATACTTTCATCGACATGATTATAAGTTTTTGCTGCAATATGATGTTTGAGGCCTCTAATTGCCGATGTCATAGTATATAGTTTCCATATCTCTTATTTTGACGTGCATTTACATGGTTAGATTAAACATTTTCATTGCCTTAGATCTGTTGATCTTCTGCTTCATATATGTCTGGATGTAAAGTCATCAATGATTAGAGCTAGATTTTCTATTCTATTTTCTCGATTTCTAATGTTTGCACTATGCTGACTGGTTTTGTGCTTTCCAGTGCACTTTTCCTTTACTTGTTTTACTATGAATATTGTTAGGATTTTTCTGCATCCATTTTCTTCTGTTTGCACTTGTAAGTCATTGCATTTTTTGGGGTTCCCATTTTAATTTGTTATGACGGTGCAGAAGAAGCAATAAAACACAAACACAGTCCCAAAAGAGAGAAAACTGGTGTTATTGAAAGTGGATCAACCTCAACATAGATAGAGGAAACAAATAATGTAATTTTAGGAGGAAAATTTTCAGAACAAGCAGAAGAAAGGATGGGCCATCAAGGTAGAATATTGGCTATGCGTGATATGAATTCTTCTTGTATTGCATATTTCTATCCGTGTATACGAGTTTACATTTCGAAATTGTAGAGAAGAAATTCTGCTGATAGTTCTGTTGTCATATACATTATGCTTGGGGAGGAAATGCATTCAACATGGTTGATAAGAATATGTCTGACAAATCTTTGTTGATCGAGGTCTTTTAAGCTATTGGTGGATAGCTGAGCAAATAGTTATTCACACTGTTTTTACTGCCACTTCCAAACCTCACACAGGTGTTGCATGCTAGTACACGGACACAACATCAATCATTCGACACAACAACTTGTATTACACGCTTCATCATTTAGTCATTTTCCTAGTGGGGTAGTTGGAGACATGCAAGCTGCCTTTGGTTATGATGTCAATGCTCCCTGTCTATTTAAATCGTATATTTTCGAACCTGTTAGTTCAATGTTGTGATAATATGACTGATTAGTAAGTGATTACCTCTCATTTTGTATTTATCTTTTTTCCAGCTTGTGATTACACAAAAGGGACATGGGTTATAGATGATAGGCGGCCTCTGTATTCCGGGCTTGGTTGTAAACAGTGGCTAGCACCAATGTGGGCTTGTCGTATGATGCAGCATCAAGATTTTGCCTTTGAGAATCTAAGATGGCAACCGAAAGGTTGTGAATTGGAAGAATTTGAAGGGTCAAAGTTCTTAGAAAGGTAATAATATCCTTTTCCTCGAATATTTTTCATTTGTTTTGTTTGAAATAGAATCGATATCTATTGGACATTTACATATGCTTATGATGCATTACAGGATGCAAAACAGAACTTTAGCTTTTGTTGGAGATTCATTGGGTAGGCAGCAGTTCCAGTCTCTAATGTGCATGATCACAGCTGGTAAGGAAAGCCCGGATGTTCTCGATGTTGACCCAGAGTTTGGATTTGTCATACCACCCGAGGGTAAACGTCCTAATGGTTGGGCTTATCGATTTCCCAGCACAAATGCTACTGTCCTTTACTATTGGTCTTCAACTCTCTGTGATTTGGAGCCTCTTAACCCCAAGGACCCACAAACAGAATATGCAATGCATCTTGATCGACCTCCGGCGTTTTTGCGTGATTTTCTCCATAGAATCGATGTCTTGGTCCTAAATTCGGGGCATCATTGGAATCGAGGGAAACTTAGGGCTAACAAGTGGATCGTGTACGTTGGGGGCGAGCCTAATACCAACAGGAAGATAGCCGATATGGGAAGTGCCAAGAACTTCACAATCCACAGTACGATAAAATGGCTAAACTCTCAACTCCCAGAACATCCTCATCTGAAAGCCTTTTATCGGAGCCTCTCCCCGAGGCACTTTGTAAATGGGGACTGGAACACTGGAGGGAGCTGTAACAATACTACTCCTATGTCTATAGGCAAATAAGTATTACAAGAAGAGTCTAGCGATCTTGGCGCCGCCAGCGCTGTGAGGGGGACAGGGATTAAACTTCTCGACATAACAGCATTGTCTCAGGTCAGAGACGAGGGTCACATATCTCGGTTCAGTATTACGGCAACTCCCGGAGTCCAGGACTGCTTGCATTGGTGTTTGCCCGGTGTTCCCGACACGTGGAATGAAATCCTCTTTTTAGTCCTTCATTGCCTAACAAAGAAACTCTTGTACCATGCTCCACGCAAAAGTGTTAGCTTCTTCCATCATGGTTCAGGCATGCTCTCGACAGCACCGCACCTATCAAATCATCGGCTCATTCTTAGTGTTATCGAACCACGTAAATTATGGCGGTTAGGATACTTAAACATAGATGTAGTCTCTAGACTCGAGCTTTAGCTTAGTGTGTGCCATGACATTTTATATTTTTACACTTTCGGAACATTGTCGTAGGAGGCAGCTGAATAAAAGTTGGCCTGAAAATGAGTACATCCGCAGCCTCGACGGAAAAAAAAGAGGCTTACGATGGAGGGGAAAAGATGGAAAAAATTGTAATGCAAGGGAGAGAATATGTGAAGGAAAGAAGAGTGAAGAATAGATATGAAATTACAAATGTGATATCAAACATTAATTTTAGGATGCCTTTCACATTTGGGTTCCCACTTCCTCTACTACAATAAAAGTTGTGGACAAGGTTGGTCGTCGATCAACTATCACCAAAGTGTCACTTCATCATGCTTTATATTGATTAAGGGTGCCTTTTTTGTTGTTGTCGGCGTCTTGAACGCTCGTTTAAATGCCACAACAATTCCAAACGACTATTGGTTTGGTTCTCAACGTGCGTTTGTCCACTTATTTTAACGCTCAATCAACGTGCGTTTGTCCACTTATTTTAACGCTCAAACGGACGTTTGGAGACAGTTGAATTTTTCAAACAACCCAAAAAAGCCTAAATCTACTTGATCTTTATACTTGTAATAAATGATATCACCATATATTGTAACCTAAGGCTAAATTACATCCAAGGTCACTTATAGGTTTTATAACAAAAATGTTATGTCATTTTTTTTAAAGTCACAAACATGTCATTCAACTAACATATTGTTATAAATAGATCATTAAATTAACATATTATTACAAATATGTCAATTAACATGTTATAAATACGTAACTCAACTAACACATTGTTACAAATAGATCACTCAATTAACATATTATTACAAACATGTCATTCTACGTACAAACATGTTACTTTTCTTTGGTATAATAATATTTTTAGTCACAAAACTTATACATTTTATTAATTTTATCTTAATTTGAAACAATTCAATAAATTTAATCATTTTATATTTAAAACTCCATCAATTTAGTCTTTTTTATGATAATCAAAGCATGTTTGCCCATAAGATCAAATCAGTAAGTCGGTAACAACAAATCATTGTTTAACTGTTATTATATCATAAAAGTAATATAGTAACATTTTTGGGATAAAAAAATAATTTAGGTGAAGAATAAAGATTAAATATAAATTTTTTAAATATCCAAATTAAATTTATTGAATTGTTTTGAATTATGATCAAATTGTTAGGTTGTATAAGTTTAAAGGACTAAAAAATTATTGTATCATGCCACATTAGAAGAAAAATGACATGTTTGCAACAAATTTTCAATTGAGTGACTTGTTTTTAACAATTTTTTTAATTAAAATGACATGTTTGTAACTTTTAAAGGGCGTTTGGTTCACAGAATGTATGATTACATTGGAAATAAGATTCTCGAAATGTAACATTAATTGACATATTAATCAGAATGTTACATTACCTGTTTAGTTTATTTGGTAGGAATGTAAGATTACAATATTTGGGTGGGAAAATATAAGAATATATGGAAGCAAAATTTACCAACTTTTCCTTATAAAATATTTTCTTTTTAACATGAAATTTTTATTATTAAATTTAAAATATTTACAGAAAATTCATATAATTATTTTTATTACATAATCTAAAATTTGTAAGTTTCATACTTATGATATTTATAATATAATAAATATATTAATTTTTTAAAAAATATATACTTCATATTTTTATACCCTGATTCCCTTTTTTAATTTTTTTGAATTGTAAAACGCTAAACATTTAATATGTTTAAATTTTTAATTTTTATTATTTGTGTCAATTTATTAAATAAATTAAAATAAATAATTAAATAAATCTAAAAGTAATAAAATAGTGATAAAAAGAAATTAACCTACTAACATATTGTGTAAGACGAGACACATTTTATAGATTAAAGAATAAAATTAATAACATCAACTCATTCACTCTTAAGCAACATGCAATCTCATCATATAATCTTAAAAGCATCATCAATACAATATTAATAAAAATATATTAAATATTACGATTTATTTAAATACATGTAACATCATTTAAATATTGAACTAATAATTTTTTTGAATTAATAATTAAATAAATATATTTAATAATTTTACACTACAAATAATTAGACACCTAATTAAAAATGCAACAAATGAACCACATCAACAAAATTCGTTATCTTAAAGGCATTATTATTTAAATAGGAAGAATTATGTAATACCTAAGAAATGGAGGAATGACATCCCCACCATTGGGGGGAAAGTACTACTCTTAGAAAAAGATTATTACCCTTCCCATGGACCAAAAAAGGAAACGAAACCATAATTGGACCAAAACCATAATTGATAAATTCAAGTATAATAAATTTGAGCATATTAAAGGGACCAAAACCATAATTGGACCTAAAATTAAGTATAATAAAATAAGCAGACTTAAGTATAGCTAATAATATCAAGAAACGAAACCACCGTCACCAGAAATATCAACGTAAACCATTTTCCACTTCCCAACCAATCACATCCCGCCACGTACACTCATCTCCTTCGTTTCCAACGCGCACAGGCTGTTAATTTACTGCTTTGCTTCTTATTAACAGAGAGAAAGCTAACAGTACAGCGAAACGAATCCATTTGCTGCCAAAGATCTCATCTTTGAAGTAAACCCATTTCCCCCAAATTCAATTTCCGCCTTAATTTTGTTGTTGAGAATGGCGGAAGACTTTGCAAAGGCGGTGGAAGACGGGCTACACCTAGCGAAACGGGTATACTTAGGTAAAGACAGAGCATCCATGGAGGCGCCGAAACCGCCACCGCCGCCCGTGCAGGCGTTGTCCGATTGGTACTTGCCGTCGGCTCCGATGGTGTACACGGTTATATATCTGACCCGAGGATGGTTGACAACCCAGATATGCCGAGTTACCAGCCTCACGTGCACGGCAGGTGCGATCCGCCCGCTTTGATTCCTCTCCAGATGAGCGGAGTCGATCTCGAAGTTGATTGTTATGGGGATACTGCTTTTGTTCAAGTTTCGGGTAAATGGAGGGTCCATTGCGTTATGGGTAGCCGTTCTTGTGATTGTCGGATCGCTTTCCCCATGGGAAGCCAGGTTTGTTCCTTAATATTTGCTCAAAAATGGAAATTTGAGAAACAAATATTGGTCAACTTACTATAAAGTGGTTTAAATTGCAGTTGCAGGAAAATTTTCAATAGTTTATGTGGTTGCGGACATCACTAATGTTATTGTGCGGTCCTAATTTTTTTTTATAATTGATGCTATTTCAAACACCACGTGATAACGTGCCGAGTTGAGCCCGAGTTTGGGCAAGCTCGGCACCGCTTAAAAATAATACTACTGTGCTCGGCTTGAGCTCGATATTTTAGGCTCAAGCTCAAAAGTAGACAATTTGAGCTCAGCTCATGACTCGAGCTTGACTCGGCTCGTGACTCCTCTAAATGGCAAGCCGGCAACAACATTATATTGGCTAATTTACTTTAGGGAAAAAACTTTGATACACAAGCCGTGTAAACTTTAGTTTACAAAGTTTACACGTGTCTTTTAGTTTTAGGGGTTAGGGTTTTAGTTCAGAGTTTAAAGTTTAGGGCCTTAGGTTGTAGTGTTTAGAATTTAGGGTATATGGAATAAGGCTTAGGGTTTAGTTTTTTAGGATTAACATTAGGAATTTAGGATTTGAGTTTTATAGTATAAAAATGCAGGCTTGTGTAAAATCAGCTTTACACAGCCTGTGTATCAAAATTTTAACATTTATTTTAGTGTTTTTTTTGTTGCCTAATCTACTTTAGTGCTTTTTTTGTTGGCTAAGTTACTAAGTATACTACTTTAGAGCATATGGAGTATTATATATATAATTATTTCGAACTTGTTCATAAGCCTTTCGAGTCGAATTTGGATTAGTTTGGCTCGGCTTGTTAAGGTCTCGAGTCAAGCTCGAGTAGCTTGCGAGTCGGTAAGGCTCATTATCACCCCTACGCTATATAACGGCCGCTATTGCTATTGCGGACCCATATTTAAATCGCTGCTTACAATTTTGTTCCTTACAAGCTGCATCAATAAATCATTAACCTTTATTTAAAAAGCATTGGGAAAAATGGATGTTTTGCTGTCATTTTGAAGGAAAATGATATGGTTTTGATGTCCTTTTTAAAGTCTTTGGTTTAACTCGATTTTGTGTTTGAATGATTCGAATTGTGTTTATTAATCAGGGTTCAATACTAGGTGTTGAGGTTGATCTTCCCGGGAAATCGTATTCTACTGAACTGATCGGAGTAGAAGAAAGTAAGGTTGTCGAGAAGTTAGCAAGACCACAAGATGGAGGCTTTTTTGGAACCACATATATTTACTTTAACTGTACCACAGGTACTTCGATGTTTCGAAGTTATAATGATTTTAAATCGATGTTGTTTAAGTCCATTGTTGCTGATGAATGATTTTGTTTTATATTTCCAGCTTGGTGGTGGTACTAATATCGGAATTAAGCTTCGTTGGTCTCAGAAATTGTCATACAACTAGGGGGAGTTTTCTTTAACCGCGCCCTTTAGTTTTCCTGAATATGTTACGCCCGCCGTGAAGAAAATTTCGAAGAAAGAAAAGATACAGTTGAATGTTAACGCTGGCATTGCAACTGGACTCACGCTACTAAGGCTGCCAAAATCTTTCTTCAAGCTTGGGGATTCATGCCGAAAATGGCTACCGATATTTCTGGACTCACGCTACTAAGGTTGCCGATCTTTCTAGACTTACGCTACTAAGACTGCCAAAATTTTTCTTCAAATTTGGGGATTCATGCCGAAAATGGCCACCAAATTTTTCTAGACTCACTCTACTAAGGCTGTCGATTTTTTCTTCAAATTTTGGGATTCATGCCAAACTAGCTACAGATATGGCCTTATGCTACTGAGGCTGCCAATCTTTCTAGACTCACGCTACTAAGGCTGTCAAAATTTTTCTTCAAATTTAGGGATTCACGCCAAAAATGGCCACTGAATTTTTTTGGACTCACGCTACTAAGACTGTCGATCTTTCTTCAATAAAATCTACTTCTTCAAACTCTTTGACAATTCTCCAAATACATGTCTAAAATAAGCAAAAATTGGCATGCCTCTATCTATATGATGATTGCAATGTAATGCATTTGTTCTTTTTCTTCTTCTTCTTCTCTTTTTTCTTTTTTTGCTCTTTTCTCTTTCTCTTTTTCTTTTTCTCTCTTTTCTTCTTTCTTTTTTTCTTTCTCTTTTTTTCTTTTTCTTTTTCTCTTCTTTCTTCTATTGTTCTTTTTTCTCTCTTTTTTCTTTCTTTCTTTTTCTTTTTTTTCTCTCTCTTTTAAATATGTTTTAAAATTCTATACCCTAAAAAGTTATTTTTCGAATTTCTCCATTATTTTTCTTTTTGCAATATGCTCAGTTTTGATCTTCATTTTCATCAATTTTTCCTTTATCAATTGAATACCCGCTCTTGCTCTCTTGCACAAGCAACCGTCTTTCTTCTTCGGGGTCTCTACCCACTTCACAAATAAGCTCATTCTAATCTCTATATCATTCTTGTGTAGGGATTCTTACCATTCTTCAAGTTCTGCCTTGCCCCACTCAATCATGAGCTCAGCTATATTCCAATTCTTTGACCCAACATTCGGAGTATCTGTCAGCTTCATCATCGGGGCGAGCAAAATGCTTCATTTCCCTGAACTCAATCTAAAGTCCAACATTCCTTGTTGAACTTAACCAAAGTATTATGGAAACCAATTCTAGGTCACTACGCTTTAAATCTCGCATCATTCATTTTCATCATTTTTTATTCAATTCATTCATTTTTCATTCATTATCTCTTCTTTTTTCTTTTTTTTAATAATAATAATAATGTGAAAAGAAAATTCACTTGTGTATATTTCAATACACGAAAATAATGACCATTTGAAAAGATGGCAGTCATTTTTAAAATCATAATTTGGAGGAAAAAATTGTTTGGAACAAATGGTAAATATCTTTAAAGAAGCCAAACATTTTTGAAAACTAATGTTTGGAGAATGGTAAGCAAATTTAGAGTACTGCCAAACACTTTAAAAGTTAGTGTTTAGGGAAAATAGTAAACATCAAAATTTGAGGAGAAAATACCAAACACTGTAAAAACATGTTTGCCCCCAAAATATCGAATGCAATAGCACATCTGCTTCAAATTGCCAGGGATGAACTCTAATGAAGCGTATATTTAAAAGATCTTGATTACTGTGGAGATATATGCAAATGTATAGTCTCTTTTGGTCTATTAGGCTTTTGAGAGGAACAATCCCCTACCTAATTTCTACCCCGTTTAATGTGGCTCTCTTAATCTCACTATCTCACCATGCCCCATCATTTCCTTATTTGGGTGTCGATCAAGCACTTTGAAGTTTGACGTTCCTTGAAGCAAGGTTAACCCTTATAGGCAGAATGAAATCGGAAGACATTCTCATTCAACTTGGATATTTGTGGATGATCAGAATGGTCTTTGGAGGCTTGTAATGTAGGCATTTGGTTCATGGTTAGACGAAGCCGTATCTCTGTGCTCGTATGACCTAGATATGCTCACATGGAGTATTCTTCTTTTTTTCTTTTTCGAGATCACTCTAGACTGCCCGTTTTCGGGTTTTCACCCTAGAGTTCATTTCTTCACTCGCTTTTTTTGGTCTGCCTTGCATTCTGGTTGTGTGTTGATGCTTGTTTTCCGTAAAATGGTGGATCCTCCAAAGTTCCTTGAATGAATGATTATGTACATTTCTGAGAGTTCCTGTGATTGTATGCCCATATGAAATATTCCTCTTTCTGTATTTTTTCTTTTTTTTTCTCTTTTTTTGTTTTTGTTTTTCTTTCTTTCTTTGGATTGTTCTAGACTGCCCACTTTTGGGTTTTCACCCTATAGTTCACTTCCTTTTTTTGTATCTTCAGACCAGTGTATTTTGGTTGGATATTGATGCCAACATGCTCAAGCAGACTACTCTTTTCTCTTTATTTTTAGGATCACTCTAGGCCGCCCATTTTTGGGTTTTCACCCTAAAGATCATTTCCTTTTTCGAAATTGGCAATATTCGGGCTGACTTGTCTTGGCTTTAATTCGAGCTTCTATACAAATCTTCAAAACTGATATTTACTTGAAATGTGGATTCCTTGTTTGCTCATAGTTGAAGTCTCGTTCTTGTATTGTTTGATCTTGTGTGTGAAGTATATACAATATTATTTCTTTCTTTCTTTTTCTTTCTTTCTTTTTTCCTTTTTTTCTCTCTTTCTTTCTTTTTTTCTTTTTTTAGACTGCCCATTTTGGGTTTTTAGCTTTGAATCTCTTTCTTCTCATTCGAGTATGTAGATGTATCCTCGAATCAACACGTATCTATACTGGGTATTGATGCTATCTTCCGCTTGAAGTTAATTGTCTCTCTACAGCTCTTCTGATATTGAATTCTATGGGAAAATTCTTATATTTACTCGATCTGGATTGCTTCAGCCTTCTGATTGCCATTTCTCTTCTTTTTTTCGATTTTTCGTTTGGACATATCCTTGTTTTCAACTACTTTCTTCTGATGATTTTTTGATCTTCGTATCCAATCTGTCTGGTATCACTTCTTTCTTCTGGTAAAGTAAAAGAATACCATTCGTCGTCACATTCACAGATGTCCTGAGAAAGCCTTTAGGGGGTAGAGGTTTAGGGTTAACTCTCGATTCAAGGATCTTAAACGATAAGTACCTGGGAAGGAAATTTTCTAAAATGGGAACTGCCCTTTGTCTAAACACTCGTATTGTTCCTCTATTGGCCTAAGTAAACTAGCAGATACTCACATTTACAGTATCCTCACAACATTCAATCTCTTCTAAATATAAGCAACTTAGAGTTGATCTTTGGAACTAAAACAAAGGTACTGTTGCATTCAAAATTTGAGGACCTGGTATAGAAATGATATATACATGTCCATTCAAAAATGCGTGTATATGCATATGGGAGAACAAAAACTACCCCATAAAAATAAGATGTTTAAAGAATCAAGAATGTAAAAAATACTTTCTAAATGGAAATGTGATTTGTTATTCTGACAAACAATGAGTTTTTATTATTATTTATTTTATGTTGAGATTTTTTTTGTGAAATGATGAGAAAATCGTAGGGACCTTCGGATTATCTCTAGGTTACTAACTCATTCCGACCCTTTCAAGGTAGTGTAAGCTTGTGCCACTTTTCTTGTTTTTCCACCGCTGGATCAACTCTCTCGTCATGACTCCCTCGTCAACCAGCTTCTTGATTTCTTCTATTAACAACCCTAAATTTCTTGGTTTCATGCCCCGGTGCCTTAATGTAGAACTCACATGTACTGTATGGATCAAAACTGTGGGCAGATAAGCTGGGCGTAATCTTTATCGGCTCGGAGGTAAAGTACTAACCCTTGACCAGATAAGGCCATATGCCCGAGATGGAATACTCCGAATATCTCTAAATATGTACTTGTTTGAGGAATTTTTCTCGGTGATTAAGAGGAATCTGCCTGTTTTTTTCTCTTACGATCACGAGAACCTTGAAAGTGGTACCCATTTATCTCTTTCTTTTCTTCTGCTCCTAGGCATGTCTGGTCCATTGAATTAAGACTCAATTTTCCTTCATAGATCATGTATTCTATTAAAGTCATCACATTTGCCCCTTAATTTCCTAAGCATCTTATCAAAGAGGAAATACAGAAGATGGCTTGAGACATGGAAGTCACTTCTCTCTTCAGCAATGGGAGGCTAACCTCTGCCATCGCAAAACACATTCCTTGAAACTCTCATCAGGTTTCATCCTCGTACCCTTGAGATACTGACGACTTGGTGCTAGGTCTAAAGCATATCTGCATTGCCCATAAAGAAGTCGGTTAAGTCTCCGCATGACTACACTTGGTCTCTACTCAAACAGTTGTACCATATCATGGTAGGTCATGCTAGACTGTAGTGGAAGTAGTGGATCGACAATTTTTCATTCTCGATGTAGCCCTCTATCTTTCTGCAGGACGTGGTTAGGTGAATCTTGGGGCAGCTTGTTCTGTCACAAATCTCAAAATCTTGAAATCCGGTGAAATGACCAAATCAAGGCTTTCTTGCGTCGAAGGCATCAATCTTTTTTTCGAGCCCATCTTTTAACTGCTAGAATCTTGATTTTTGAGTGTTTTCAATTCTTTTATTCAGGATAAAACCCTAATTGGTCTTTGGATTACTCCTCATGAAATTTATGCAAGGAAATAATAATGCAAGGTAATGATAATGTCATGTAAAATATGCCAGGATTGTGCAATGTAATGCAATGCAATCCTAAAATATAAACATGAATGCAATAAGGTATTGATTCCAAAAGTGATCCCCATAGAACGACGTTCATTGAGGCCAAAAGGTTTCATTACATCAGATATTAGATATTTACAGTTACTGATGAGCTCCAGTGCCTAATTTTTCTTAACTTCATCCAGTAGTCCGGTTAGCTTGCCTCCGTAGTCCAACACTACGTCCATGTTCAATGCCATCGATGTGTCAGCTAAGTCTGCCACTTTGTTGAGCCACTTTACCTGCTCAGGTAATATCGATCTTCATGTCTTCATCTATCCCCTGCTTAGTCTTTCGCAGTTTGTAAGTTATCTCTACAATATTTTCAGCAGCAACCTGTTTGTTAACTTCTACATGAACCTCGCATTTACGCAAAGAAGTCACGAACTATTCCACTTGCTCATTGTTTTCCAACTAAAGGGTGTTGGATTGTCCTTGCTCTGTTGTAAACTTGTTTTCAAAACTCTTGTTAATGGCTAGGTTATTCTGTAGCTCATCTCTGGAGATTGTCGTACATATTCTCAATTTCCTCAAACTTACCTGATAACATCCTGACTTGATTCTCGCTTGACTAGTTTCTCTTCTTCCAATATTCTGAGTCGTCCTTCAGCTGAACAACACTGTTCATCTACATAGTAAAGCTTCTGGTGATCATTCTGCAAATTCAATTTCATCCAAGTTATCTCTCTTTTATCTGAGTTGGCTGAACTCAAAAGAATATCCCTCTCATGGGATGCCCCTATCTTCGATCTTCAAATTTAACTCGACTATAAAATCGGGGAACTCCGTCTTCGAAACCTAAAATTCTCATCGCGATAAGATCTTGAACTCGTTCCTCAGGGCCCCGCAATCCTCAGTACCATGACCCAAACTTCCTAAATGGTAACTACCTCTAGCACGTGTGTCGTAACCTCTCGGATAAGACAGTCTATTCGGTAGAGACTTCACCGAGGTAATAAGGTTATTCTCGATGAACATTAGGAGTAGTTCGGTGTACCTCACATGAATCGAGATGTACTTCTTTTTATTACTTGCTTCTCGGGTTTCTTCTGGATCGAACTATATATTCTGGAAGCCCGACTCAGACATACCTTCCGCCTGTTTATTGATGCGAATCACAAAAGGGTTCAATTTATCGTATTTGGCTGGCTTTGAGGTAGAATTCTGACTATCTCACTCTCTATTCTGATCCTTAATCGATTCTTCTTTCGGTTCGACGGATCGCTTACCTTTCGTCAAAGTATTTATTTGATTCATCACCTTTGCCATCTGCTTCTTTCAATTCTTGCACTTTACTTTGCTCATTACCATTACCGTGTCGTCTACCGTGTTTGACCTGAAGTCTTCAGATGATTAATCTTCTATTGTCTCCGATCTTGTTCTAGGACAAAACCTTGGATCCGTGCCCTTTAATATCTGACCAGACGACCCTTTGTCAATTATGAACGATTTTTGAGATTTGAGAAACTACTCAGGAATCAATACCCTATAAATGCGAGAATGCATGCAAATGCGATGTTGATTCTCGAACAATCTTTAAAAAAAATCAATAGAGAAAATGTCTGATTGCAAGAAACTAATAATGAATTACAAGTAACAGTTGGCTTCCTTCTGTAGATCTTAACTTCGAAAAGCAAAGCCTGTGCTCCACGTCTCGACGTCGTCTTCAGGATAACGGATGACCTCGTCTTCTCCTCTTATTCTATTCCATGGACTCGTGACATCATGATCTTCATTTTTGGGGCTTCTAAAAAGGACATCAACAAGTGCATGCATAATGCAGACAAAATCTTCTTCTTCTGTAGATCTGGGTGCAAACGATCTGATCTTCGAATAATACGTCTAAACAGGGATGGATTCTATCAATCCTAAGGGGAATACTTTAAAACTTTTAGGGTTTAAATTAAAATTCTCAAGAATCGTTTGGTTTAAAAATTTTCTTTCTTTTTTCTATTATTATTTTATTTTATTATTATTATTTTTATTAAAATGTAAAATTTTAATTAGAACTTCAAAAAAGAAACTTTTAAGGTTTTTGAAAAATTTTAGAAGAAGATAAAGAATTTTAAAACACAATAATATTTTCAATTTTTTTGAGGGAGTTAAATTAAATTCTTAGAAATTTTTACAAAATGCTAAATGTGAAGATTTTAAAATTAGTGTTCTGTAGTGCCCACTGGGTCCTCTGCGCCACACATGTCTTTCAATCGAACCATCTTCTTTCTCGATTGGTCTTTGTTCGGCCTAACTTGATACTGTAATATTATCGTTTTCGGTAAAACAGACTTTTTTCTATTTTGAAAGCCTTTTAAATGAATTGTTCTTGGATCAACACCATGATATATATATATATATGAAATGAATGCAAATAAAGGCATTGATTCCGCTGGTAATCACCCTTTCGAACGACTTTCATAGGAATTAAAGGGTCCAGATTCTGGAGCCAGAAAAGTAAACTTCTACAGATATGCCCCTCTTCATGTCTTCGGGTCATACTCAAAGAAACTGAAAGTCTCAGTTAAGATTGCCGGTACCGCATTCACTTTTCTCCTCATGCGCTCAAATAGATCTAAGATGGCTACATCGATGTTTCCTAATACCCTCGGGAAGATGATCAAACCATATGTCCCCAAAACGAATAAGTCTATCTTCATTACCTCATTCGGGTGTGCTATCTCGGATATATTCCCATGAAGATGCTAGATTGTCTTTTCAATTCCGAATTAAATCGTTGGCTCAATCCTCGTTTATTAAAAGATTTTAAGCTTCAATGGATAGTTCTGATTCCTCGGCGACTTCGCGTAGATCCAATCTTTCTGTACATTCTTCTGGTTGAACAAGGCTGTATATTCCTCTACCGTGGGCATCATGTCTTGGTCGTTGAAGGTAAATCAGCAAAAAATAAGATTCCAGAGCTGGACAATGGCTCAGAGTAAAGGCTGATTGACTCGAACATGCATTAGCTGGGACATGTCCTGTAGTCTTCGGTCTCATCTTTCCTAAATCTCTTTAAGCTCCCACAGATCATTCTGTTATAGGCTCTCGTGTGTATACTTTGGCACTACACGCTTGCTCGGTAAACTGTTACCTTGGACCCGTTGATTAACCTCTGACCAATGTCGGACGACTAGGTTGATGTCGTTCTTCTTAAGATACCTTTTTTCCATGATGAAAGATTTTCTGATCGGGCAAATCACTTGAATCAACACCTTTATGTAATGTGGATGCAATGATAATGCAACAAAAGTATGTGTAAAATAAAATAAAAATAAAACACAAAAAAATGAGTTAGTACCAGATAAAAATAATAAATACATAAATAAAAGGTAAATTTAAATAAAGCAAACAAACAGAATAACCTTATATATATCATGTCTAAAAACTTAGGTTATCTGTATGGCTCTAAATGGGTGGGCTTTCTATATTCTCTACATGCAGTTTTGGTGCTAAGAGGTACCCGAATTGTCCTTGTTGTCCATACTAAGAGTAGCAAGGCGCCCGATCATCACCCATTATAGGCTCCTTTCAACCGGGTTCAATTCAGGGGGACCCATTCGCTTATGCCCATACGAAAGAAAGATATCCTTACGAAAGCATAAGGTACTCGAGCCCCGAAGGTACTTCCTAGGCCCATACGGAGGAACGATATCCTCATGAAAGCATTAGCGTTTTCTCCCCACTTAAAAAGGATGGGTTTATATGCCAAATTTTAAATGCGTTAAAATAAACGCACAATTATAACTGAATGTTACTTTAATAGTCACTTTAATTCAAAACTTTCGATATTAGTAAAGTGGTAATTATTTTAAAAAGCTTGACTCTCATTTTGTTTTTGAAAAAAACAAAAAACTGTCCCCAGATGAGTCGCCATCTGTAGCGATATCCCTTTTACGCGTGTTTCGCTAAAAAATGAGGTTTTAAGGGTGTTTGGGGTCTTTCGGGTATTAAAATATTTATTCTGCGAGATTTTAAGAAAACCGTGTTTTATAAAAAATGGAGTCGCCACTAGCCACTTAGGTAGGCTGGACACCATAAAACCAGAGATCTTAAAGATGTTGGGTTCGGGAGTCGGTTACGGATGGGGAGGATTAGCACCCCACACCGCCCAAAATTGGTACTTTAATAATTACCGCTTTATTAATATTAAACTTTCTGGGTTAAAGTGATGATTAAATTAAAATTTGGTCATAAGTGCGAGTAAATTTTAAAAGCCCCGTTATCCGAGAGTAAACGCAACCACCATCACTACGCCTAATACTGGCCCCGTTTACGCTCGGATAAAAGGGCACAACATTGACAATTTATATTCCAAATGCAACTTAAAACATGGCAAATATAAATAAATACAATGCGATAAAAAATATAAATAAATACTAACATAATAAAATACTAATCTGACATAAATAAAATACTAATATGAAACATACATACATAAATATTAATAACACATAAATAAAAACAAATCTAACATAAATAAAATACTAATCTAAAACATAAATTTAAAACATAAATACTAATCTAAAACATAAATAAACATACAAACTAAAAAGAACACAATTTTAAATTAAATAATACTTCACTAAATTATAAAAATTACAACACAGATAAAAAGGGAAGAAAATATACCTAACTAGGAGCTCGAATGACGAACCCCGACTGAACCCCACCGAGATCTACCACGATCCTTCCAAAAATTAACTAGATCGAATTCAAAATAAGACCCTGATCGAATATTGGATCGAACCAACTGGGGCCGAGGGTACTGCCCCCAACCCCGGCCAACCTTTCAGCCGGCCTAGCTCCCGAACTTAAATGCTTCGGGAGCTAAAGAATTGTGTTATATAATTCTCTTATTATACGGATATGCAAACAAATGTGTCCTATATCATTAGTCTTACTATTTTTCTTTCCTTCCTGAACTTTTGTCAGGTTTAATTGAGGTTCAGATGCAAAAATTATTCAGTAAAGCTTTGTCTACCGTTCTTGCCGATATAACCATTGATGCATTCACTGATAACGGACAAATAGAGGTACGTTTGTAAAGTCCGTATCGTCTTATTTTCCTCATAATCCACATCTAGCATTGTGTGTTTTATTTTGCAATGTTAGTTATCTTCTTCTGATGTTTAAGATCACAATTTATGATGTATGTTCTATGTAGTAATACGTAGAGAATCAATTGAAATCGCATGAATATCAGAACAAACACCTTACCGTGATGTATATCGTGATTCATTCATGTTTCCATCTATGTATAGGTGTACTCTTCATGCATTCCCGACCTTTCCTTCGAAAGTCCATTGACGATATGCGGGAGGTTCCAAGGAAGGTTTCCCGACACCCTTAAAGCTAATGGTGTATTAGGAGATATGAGTAACTTTGTCATGGACTTGAAGGTAGTAAGGACTAAGGACATACCTCTTGACAGAGTAAGTCACCTACTACTTAGCTGATTCGTTTTTAGGGGGTGTGCAAAACCGGGTTCGGTTAACCATTTGCAAATTATTTCGGTTAATCGTTAGGTTCGGGTCACCCAATTCTCGAACCTAAACCGTAACCATTCAACCGGTTAACCGTTTATTCGGTTAACCGAAAAATCCGGTTCGGTTCGGGTAACGGTTTTTTTATTTTGTTTATTAAAAATATAAAATTTAATAATATGTTAGAAAAATATATATACTTTTAAAACCCGACATATTATATTAGTATCTTTTTTTAATATTAGCAAGTTAAACATTTAAATTTCATAAAATGAAATTATGGTTTTACTTTTGGGGAATGAGAAAATAAAATAAAATCTGATTTTTTTAATACAAAATATTAAAATTGCATATAATATAATAGATACTATATAACATGTCGGGTTGGTTACCCGATTTGGCCCAAAACCGTAAACCGTAAGCGAACCAGGTTTTTTAAAAATAAAAACCCGAACCGAAACCAAAATTTTCAGTTCGGTTAACCAATTTTTCGGTTCGGTTTCAAAGTCGGTTTCAGTTTTTTGGTTTGTTTTGCACACCCCTATTCGTTTTAGCTCGGTTTTTCTGCTGTTAGAAGTCCGAGTTATTGCTTCTTAAACTCCCATAATTTCCCATGTTTCTACAGGTGCTTGCAAGACAGCAGATTGATCTACTCACGGCTCAGGCATGGTTCTCGGAAAATAAACAGCTCGAGCAACAGGTTTGTTTTGGAATAACCAATCTCGTCATGTTTCATATCCGTAAAAACCGTGGTTGATGTTATAGTTTTGTTAATGGCAGGTTGCACGATTGAGCACAGAGACTTGCAATATCTCCGAGTACACTCGAATGGTCCTACTCGAAAAAAACAAATTAGACAAAGCAAACGAATCGTCTGGAGCTCTAAAGGTATATACTTTTCCCTCCGTAACTAGCATGCATGTCCAACCAAATCATATCATGAAAGTTTGGGTTTACGAATACAGGTAAAGAAAGGCGATCCAGGAGCGCCCAAAAGGGTACTGCTTCAAAGCCTTCCGGTTGGCTTTGGTGACCTGATCGTAACAGCCGAAAACATCCGCCCAGGAGCTGTAGAACAAAAGCTGCCCAGCGCAGCGGAAGCTTTTGTGAAGGCGACATCGGATTGCTGCGGGCGGATGTGTCATCACTGCTGCTGCATGTGCTGCATCGAGTGTTGTTCGCAGATGAACAATCAGTGTGCCATTTTGTTGACACAGATATTTACCGCATTGGCAATCATCGGTTGCCTCGAATGTTGCACACTGTGCTGTTGCGGACAAAACGGGCAATGAAGAGGAGCAGTCTCCACAGATTTCGAATATGTTGTTGTATATTGGTGTTTATAGTGTGCATAAAAAGAAATTATATTAATTTTTATTTACATTAGTTTGGACCACCCAGACTATACAGTTACAATGTCTGTATTTGTTCCATGTTTTTCCAGTTTCAAACTATGATATTTGTCCAGATTTAGGTATTAGAGCTTTAAGATTAGGATTTACGGTTTTTAGGTTAGGGATTTAGATGAAGAATTTAAGGATTTTTTTTACACAGGTTTTTAGGTTAGGGATTTAGATGAAGGATTTAAGGATTTTTTTTACATATTGTGTATCAAAATATAACACGAATCAAAATAGGGTTCTGTTTTAAAATACAATATATATATATAATTACACGATCCTCCTTATCTGAGTTATATCCCTTCATATATTAAATTATGCAATCTAAATCTTAAATCTCTAATCCTAAACCTAGATTTTAAATCACAAACTATCATAATATTCTAAAAAGATATTGCTTTGTTTAAAGAAAAATTACTTCAGATTAGACTAAGATATTCACAAGCCCACATAAGGTTTGTTGATTCGAACATTCACATCATACACGTGCACACCCAACCTTGACGGACTTGGATTCACACCTCTACGTTTGCACGCGATGCACAATCGCATATCAAGTTATTTAATAACGACCAAGTAGATTGGTTATATAAACACATTTCACCGGGGATAGAGACATGATTTGGGGTGCGGGGCAAAGCATAAATGTTTGAAGGGGGCAAATTCATAAATAGACCATTTTTAAAAAGAAATTATAGAGGAAGACCAAAGTAAAAAAAATTCTTTGGGGATATATGCTTTTATTTTTTCTTAACACAATTCACAAGTAACATACTTAACCATTTTAAGTTGTAAAAATCTAATGAAATAGCATATAAAATCTTAATTAGGGTTGGGCGTTCGATCAAGTCGAGTCAAAAAATTTTGAGTTATTCGATTTTGCATGTCCTATTTTACGATTCAAACTTTATTTGAAATTTTTTCGAATCGAGTCGAGTTTATAAAATCGAGCTGAGTTTCTGTACAAATTTAGTTTTACAAATATATTTCTTCATATATATTTCTATATGCATATATGTAGAGGTGCACATATATGTTTCTACATACATATACTTAGGACTGGGCTATGCACATATGGATTCCAATTTTAACGGCTTTCCATATGCATATACGATATGCATATATATTTCTTCATATTTTCACATGTGATATACATAATATATCATGTAGAATTAATAGACTCGACTCGAATATGAAAACTGATTAACTAATTACTAAAAATTTTGAGTTATTCGAGTTTCCAGTTCATAACTCAAACTTTATTTCAAATTTTTTCGAGTCGAGTCAAAATGAGTCGGTTTTTTATCCCCTAGTCGAGTCGAATAATTCAGTTTTTTCGAGTTGAGTTTTTCTCGCCCCTAATCATAATTTCATTATTTAAATCTCTAACTTTACCTATATAGAATAGGATTATATTTTGATATACAAGCCGTGTAAAAAAAATACACAACCCTTCATATTTAAGCTATAAAATCTAAAACCTAAATCCCTAGCTCTAACATCCTAAAACTTAAACCATAAATCCTAAACTATAAATTCTAACCATAAACCTTAAATTCTACGCCCTACACACTTAACCCCTAAACCCTAACCTAAATCTCTAAACTCTTTTATGTGTAAACTAAACTTGTGTATTAAAGTATTTTCCTATAAAATATACTTTAAAGTTTCCCATTTATCATAAATCTTCAACAAGTTTATATAAAGTTCAAAATACCTCTAATTTAAATAACTGAAAAATAATTTAATTGATTTGGATTCATTTATTTATTTATTTATTGCTCGAAAGAAAAAAGACTTTTTAGTTATGTCTCATATCTCTCAATAATCACATGATCACGTGTTACTACAAGTTATCAAATTTGGAAATGTTGGCTACTTGCCATATTTGGTAACTTTCACAAAATCTATTCAAATACGGCGTTCAACTCAAAGTATCCTTAAAACAACCTTATTTATATTATGGGTTATATTTTAATACATAAGTTGTGTAAAAAAATTATACAACTATTCATATTTTAAATTGTACAATTCAAAACTTAAACTCTTAACCCTAAAACCTGAACCTTAAATCGTAAACTCTAAATTTTAATCATAAATCTTAAATTTACACTATATAACCTAAATCCCTAAACCCTAAATCACAACTTAAATTCATAAATCCTAAAATTGAAAGGTTTGTGTAAACTTACACAAGCTTGTGTATCAAAGTATTTTCCTAATATTATTTATTAAATAAAAATATTTATCTTTTCAAAATAAATATAGAGACTTGAACTCATACGAAATAAGCTAATATGAATATAATTAGCCACCTGATCAATTAATGAATCTCTTAACGATATTATTAATTATAAATAAAACAAACTACATCAACAATCACTAAGATCTGGATAAATTTCTAAAATTATATTTTTATTCATAAAATTAGTATATGATATTTTGAAGTGTTGTACGAGATGTCACTAGAACTGTTAGAAGAGTTCGTATAACATTGAGAAATATCAAGTGTTGTACGAGTGATCTTTTTGAAAAAGAGGATAATATTCATTTTAAGAGATCGGGATTCCTTTAGCTTTGTTTACAAGGTGTGTACGTTATCAATGGGTTAAAAAAATATGAACAACTACTACCTTATAATCGCACACGAGAGTTTATTTTTATAATTCGATAAATATATTTACATCTACGGGATCTTGTTCATAAATTGAATCCACTGGCAAATCATCAGCACAACCATTAATTATAACTTCATCAACCCTAAGATCATTTACTTAAACACCTAAGAGGACTAAATTAAATAATCACTTTTTTAGAAGGATTGAAAATTCAATTTTAACCCATGATGTCACTTGTCATAAGATCATTACCCTCTTTTAAAAAATCATGTATGATAGACTGTAGGAAGACATTGTTCTTATTGCTCATGACCTCATCTTTCTTTTTTCGATGTGAGATTAACGTTCTCATCGATACTAAGATTATTTAATTAAATAGCTAAAAAGACTAAATTAAATAATAAAATATAGGAGGATTAAACTAAAATTATACCACTAAACAAAGGGGTAAAGCATATTGACAGACAACTTGATTGATGAAAGACCAAGCACTTAGAGACACGTGTTGGTCGGAACAGCCGAAGCTGCAGTGGACTGGACCAAGAATATTGGTGGCCGGTCCGGCTCACTTGGTTTGTCTTGTTTGTTTTCTGATGTTCGGCAATGGCCCGACCGGCTGAGCTGATGGTGGCATGGGCATGTACTCCCACGTGATCATCAGGGACAACATCACGTGACACTGATGTTTTGTTTTCTGTTTTCGATTTCCGCTCATGAAAATGAAACACATTTGATAAGCGATTAGGGGTTTAATCATTTTTTGTTTTGTGTTCATCTGGGTCTGTTTAAGAGTTCGCGAGTATAAGGTGCGGCGCCTTATTTAAAAAATAAAAAATAATACAGTTAAAATATTATAAAATAAGAAACTTAAAATATTATCATACAATCGAAATGTTATTAGAAAATATAACATTTTAGGTCGGTAATTTTTTAACAAGTTTCAAAATTAGTTTGTAGTTTCATGACATGTTTCAAAACTTGTTACGGAACTTAAATGGTTCTACTTTAGCATGCATGAAATCACGTATGATGCTTTGCAAACAAAATCTATGCAATGCAACACATTTCCAAACTTTCCTTTCGAAATAAGCTTCGTCCTTCTTAAATTTGAATTAAATACTTAGTAGATTCTTGTTAATTTTAAATTAAATAATTTAACCTCTCCGACTCTCCTATTATTTAATTTTGACTCTGTCCTGATAATACGATAATTTTTAGATTATATTTCAAACTGCATATTGGCATAGGTTTAATTATATATATAGTCTTCAAAGCATTGGTAGAAACAAATGTTTCCTTTTATGCATGCCATTGATCTCTGAACGAAGAAACATGGTAGTTTGAAAATAAGGTGACAAAGTCGGTGTTTGGAACTTGAACCATTTAGCAACTAGCCCCTACTTAATATATATGGTTATATTTTGTACAGTGTAAAAAAATCAACAATCTCTAGAGTAAGTAATTAAAAGCTCTCAGTTAACATCTTCTCCTCCCTAAGTTGTGGGTTCTGGACCCATTAGAAGCAAAACTTCCTATTTCCCCTCCCCTAGGTAGAAATTATTCAAAAAAAAAAGGTGTGTAAAAAAAATTTCTACAACCCTTCTATAAAATTTAAAATTTAAATCTCAAACCCTAACACCTAAACCCTAAACTCTAAATTCTAACCATAAACCTTAAATTCTACACCATACACTCTAAATCCCTAAACCCCAACCTAAAACACTAAACCCTATAATTGAAAGGTTTGTATATCAAAGTATTTTCCATATATATATCGGCTAGTTGCTAAATGATATATATACACACACTTTGATTTCTTGGTTTATATTAACACATTTACCATCCATTTACTGCAAACCATCTCTTCATTATTTCACCTAATGAAGGTGAGAACTGAGAAATTACCATAAGAATGGTTAGTTTTCTTTCATTTAAGGCATCTTTAATGTATGCCATTTTGTTTGATTCCAGATATTCAGCTGGGTGCAAAACAAGCTCCGTAGCAAGAAATTTGACACGGTTCCGACGAATAGTATGTGTTACCTCTTTGACCTATTTTTCATTAAACAGTGTTCAAGTAGACGGTTCGGTTAGTCTAGTAATCATTCATCTTCGTTCTTCTTTTAGATCACATCCTACATTCTTACAATGAAGAACTTAGGGATTGGCCTCATGCATTGGTAGCAATTGGAACTTTAGGAAGTTATGTACAAGGAGTTGACACAGGCAACAACGAGGCCGAAGATCGAAGGGATTATCGCGGTGCATGCTCCGACGAGTCGAACGACAAACACGATGACGCCGTTCTAGTTCATAGCAAAAGGAAAGACATCGGCAAGAAATCGTTATCATTTCTTCTAAAGAAGATGTTTGTTTGCACAAGTGGATTCTCGTCGTCTCCTGCCCCAAGTTTAAGGGATTGCATACCACCAGAGTCACCCATGGAGAAGGTACTTGATAGTAACATAGAGGGGTAAATTAACTTTTAGTCCCTGAACTTTCTTTTTGTTCCAATTAATCCTTGAACTTAGATTTTTTTTCTTCATAATCTCAAAGTGTCACAACACAGAATTACTAAAAATTCTAGTTTTGAGATTAATGTAGACAAAGAAATAGGGATCAAGTTAAAAAGATGTCAAATTGAAGGACTAAAGGTTGATTTATTCCTAATATATACATGCAAAAAGTTTAAGTTAAATCCATTGTTCTTATTAGACTTAAAACAAATCGGCTCTAGTTGGATTAGACAATAATCAAGTAAATTCATTAGTGTAATATTGTCTCATCTTAACTCTTAATTGAAAATTCGTGATCAAATAAGTCCTTGAAACTTGATTATAGAATTTTCAAGTAATGACTCAATTGAGATGTCTTTTTAATTTTACGGACTTATTTGACCACAACTTTTCAAATAAGGATACAATTGAGACAACATTTCATTCAGAAACTTACTTGACTATCGCATAATTTGATAGGGACAATCTGTTATATAAGCCTTCTTATTATTTAAGTAATTTAAAAGTTTTGATTACATTAAGTTTCAGATATTGAGGACTATACTCCAAAAGAAAATACATCCACAAAATTCGAACCCGAGATTGTCTACCAAGAGATCCTTGGAGAGCAGTCGTACAACCAAGATTGCCAATGGAGATGAAAAGGCAGATGATGGGAGTAAATGGGTAAAAACAGATTCCGAATGTAAGTTCATACGATACCATATGTAGTAGATAGGGATGGACCGAGGGGGCAATCACCCCCTTGAAAATTTAAAACTTTTATATGGTGTAGATTTTTTTTGTTGCAACTCAAATCAAAGAAGAAGAATTATAAGGGGGAAGAAATCAGATAGAGCAAAGGGAGACAACAAAATAGAAGATATTAGGGAAAGACAGAGTTTTTCATTCCAATTGATCGATAAAATAACCCTAAAACATTCTGGGATTTAACCCAATTCTAAACACAAAAACGACGTAGTTTCAACTAAAGTTTAATATAATAAAACTCCCCGATTTATTTATGTATAATTGGGCTTGCATCAAAACTCCCCTGCTCGAGAAATCCTTGTCCTCAAGGATTATAAAACTGGAACCTGTAATTCCAACTTAGAAGAACGACCAACCATGCTTTTCTTCTTTTGATTTGACCAAATATGTCCCAAAACTCTTTTCGGCATATCCAAAAACAACAAATGAACCAACAGTAGTGCTAAGTGTCTTCCGAGATAAAAAAAAGTCACCGTAAGTGATTCAAATTTAGCACCAACTTCGAACCTGACACAGCCAAGAAGATGTACCGTGTATACATAATAGTCTTTCGCAACCATCTCATAAAAGTTGTTAAGAGCTTCTCCAGCTTGACTATTTTGTGCACCCTCTAATATCATTGTTGTCCATGAAACAATAGAACCATCGTAAATTACGTTAAAAACACCACTAAGCTTGATGGCAACAATGTCATATACTTTAATTGCTTCCTCTTGAGTGCTAAATGTTTCAAGATAAGGATTCATGTTTTCGGCAACTCTTCCAATAACACCAAACGTATGCAACTCAAAAGCAATAACAACACTTTTCACAAATGGTGGCAGATTACCAATTTCAACTTCTATACCAGCATCCTTTCGCATTTGAACTTCTTCCTCAAATGTAAGCCGCATGGCATTTGGCTTGTACTTCGAAGGTTCAAAGTGTTGCCCCCTACAACTTTAAGTTCCTTCTGACCCCTCTCATTCAAAACATCAAGGTTGCTCCTCCTAACTTTAAAGACAACAACGCAGCAACAAAAGTGTTCAGGGGCAATTAAATAATTCATAAGATCCCCAATGTAATTTAGGTTGATGAGCTGAGAAAGTTTTCCTAAACCACTCGAATAAGAATGTAATACCCCGAAAATTTGCTAAGTCGGTTCAGAGTCATTTAGTACTAAGATTTTAGCTTAAGGCCAACTTAGTGACTAAAATGACAAAAAATGTAAAAGTTAAGGTCTCTCAATTAGAAGATTCTAAAGGTATTTTCGGTTATTTGAAAGTGTCATGAAATAGAGGATAAGCTGAAGAGGGTTCTTATGAAGTTGGGTTCGAATCTGAAAAGAATAAGACCTAGTGACCAAAGTGATACTTTTGTAAAAGTTTGTGGACTAAAGTGTAAATTACTAAAAAGGTAATTTTATACAGTATGAAGATAAATTCTATCGAAATAAGAATTTTTATATAAATTTTAGAAATTAAAATGCAGTGGAAGATACCGTATTTTGATCGAACAAAAGTGTTAAGCGTGCTCAGCTCAAGAAAGTACTAGGATGGGTGACCACTGGGAAGTGGCACATCACTGTATTTTTGTTCGATAAAAATGATACGGAATAATTAGGAATAATTCGTATGAATATCTGATGAAGGAATTTTAAGAAAAAAAAATTATTTGATAAAGATTATCGGGTAATTATCGGTATTTTGGATCGAGTCAAAAATTTCAAAGTTTGACTCGAAAAATATGGGAGAAAAAATTATAACAATATTATTTATTTGGGAAATTTAGAAAATATAGAATTTTCTGATTAGATTTGATAGTTCGATTAATAGAAAATCGTATTGAGTAATTATCGGATAATTGGATCAAATAAAAATCATAAAATAAAATTTTATGATTTTCAAAGGGTATGGCCGGTTGGAAGGGAACCATATTGGTTCAAATTTTATGGAATGGCATAATTATAATATGTTAGTAAATTATGAAGTAATTGGAGGGCAAGTTTGGAAAGTGGATTAAAATAAATTTTAAATTCATTTTAATTTGGACAAGTGGCCAAATTGGATAAATTAAGGAATTAAAGATCAAAATATGAACAACACTTGTTCATCTTCTTCCCCTAAGCTACCGTGAGTTATAACAAAGAGATGAGAAAATGATTTTCAAATTTTCAAGGTATGTTACTTTAGAATAAATTGTTCTATGCTTCAAGCTCTTCATTTTGGTAGTAATTAAGCATAGTATTATGAAGAAGAAGTTTGGTAGTGATGAGAATTGATTTGGATTTTGAAAGGAATTGATGAATTTGAAACTAGAATTGTGTGAAGTTGATGATAACTAGTTGAAAACAAGTTTGATTTTGGATTAATTTCATAATTTAGTTAATAAACCCTAACCTTAACTTTTGGAGCTTTAGTTAAGGATTGAGAATTTAGGATGTAATTAAGCAAATATTGATGTTAGAAGCTTTATTGGAATGTTGAAATGAAAAAATTCCATTTGGTTTTCAAGATGATCAAATCGGCAATTAGGAAAATTTTAGGGGTTTATATTCAAGTTTTAAGTGATAATGGAAATGAATAAATTATGATGGTTGGAGCAAAATTTAAATGCTAGAATGATTGAATTCCCTTCACCATGTTAAGTGGCCAATTCGGTCTAAGTAAAAAAAATAGGGAAGTTATTTGAAATTTTATTCTAGCACTAGAATTCGTAAGATTTGGATGGTATAAGTTTGATTTGGTGATTTAGGACCAAAATGTACATTGTACATTAAAAGGGACCATTTCGGCCAAGATGAAGATTTTAGGGGATTATTGTTGCAATGTTGCTTTAGGGATGTTTTTAGAAGAAAGAATAAAGTATAAGCCTAAAGAATGATATTTGAATTCAAGAATCCTTAATTAGGATTTATGGTGACCATTTCGGCAATAGGGGAAATTAGGAAGAAATTTTTTTGAGGTTTTGTTTTTAAGTATGTACTTGGTGAGATTATTAGGAATTAAGTTTAGTTGGATCAAAAATAGAGTCCTTGAATAATTAGGGACTAAAATGTCAATGAAGATTTGGTGAAGAGCCAATTCGGTCAAAGCTTGCAAATAAGAGGAAATTTTTTTAAGAATGTTAAAAGTGTTGGATTAATGTTGATTAAATATGATTCTAAACTTAAATGTTAAAGTAATGACTAAGATGTCATTATTTCAAGATTTATAGTAGTAGTTAAAGTTTAGAGTAAAAAGGAAAGATTTATGGAGTAATTATTACTTAAGCTTGAATAAATTATTTGAGGTTTAAAATAGTCACTAAGGATCATAATGAACATTTGGTAAAATCCAAGGAAGAAAAGAAATAAAGGAATTAGGAGTTAAATATGGAAGTTGAGTTAGAATTGAATTGTGGCAGAGATTTTGAAAATCCGCCATAAATTCTACAAAAATGATTAGATGTGAATTTTATGCCATTGTAAAGATTTATCAGTCTAGTTTTATTTCCAACAAACGGAAGCTGATTCCGAGTCCTGTGTAAAAAGATATGAATTTTATTCGAAAGAAGGTAAGAAAAATTGTAAAGCAGTTTTCTGCACTGGACAACCTGTGACATGAATACAGGGATTTTTCATAATTTTTGTAAATTTTAGTAATTATGAGGCTTATACCGTTATATTTGTTATCGAATCTAGTATTTAACGGTGTAAAGAAAGTCGAAATCCGATATGTATTATGTTATGTAGAACTGATTAATTGAAGGTAGCGCGAGCTGCCAAGATTGGAATTAGGAATAATTTGTATTCGAATATTGGTTCGATAAACTCAAAGGAGTTATTTGAAGTTTAAATTGGTCGTTAGGGGTCATAATGAGTTTTGGACAGTATAAGGAAGAGAGAAAAATTTTGGGGGTATTTTATTATGTTCGAATGATTTTTATATTAGGCCATATGTTTAAGGAAATGTTAGAATAAAATCTAACAAGTGATTTATTTTATCTACATGATGAATAAAGGTGAATTCGAATCACAAGAGAGTTCGAGATGACAGTAAGAAAAGAAAAAGAACAAACCAACGCTTAGTAAGGCAACCTAATACAAGGCCTAGGTGAGTGCATTCTTACTTATTTATAATATATATGTGAAATGAATGAATGCATTCTTATCTATTTTATATATATGATATGAGAAAACTTGCAATAAGTCAACCTTAATATTAATGAAAATATATGTTGACCAAAGTTATGTAAATGACATGAAATATTAAATGGCATATGTGATACATTGATATGGCATAATGATTTATCTAGAATAAATCGAATTTCATACTTTGGTTATGAAATGCTCATTATCGAATTATGGTTGATAATATTGATGAATTGGATATTGAAGGTGAAAATAATATATTAATATGCCCAAGTACTAGTGCGAGAGTCTTGGTATAATTGGATATCCAATAAGAGTCATAGCAGCTGCGAACCAGCACTACAGTACTGAGATAAAGTAGGCACTACGGTGCTGAAGGTATGAGGAGCAAAGAGCGTCCTCGAGATAAAGTAAATACTACGGTGCTGAAGGTATGAGATAAAGTAGGCACTACGATGCTGAAAGTATGAGGAGCAAAGAGCGTCCTCGAGTACATACTCACCATCAGACGCTACAGCGTTGTAGACATTACGGTGTCAGACTCGTATACTATATGTTCATATGAGAATCCTTGGTATAGTTGGATATCCATAAAGTCTTAGCAGTTGCGTCAAAGCACTACGGTGCAAGAAAGACTCTACGGAGTCAGGAAAGACTCTACGGAGTCAGTTCAAATGTAGAAACTACGATGCTGAGATAAAGTAGGCACTACGGTGCTAAAGGAATGAGGAGCAAAGGGCCTCCCCGAATACATATTCATCTCAATCGCTTCAGCGATGTAGACGCTACGGCGTCGTAGACACTACGGTGTCGTGATGACTCGCGTACCATAGTATCACATGGTTTTGTACTTTGGGCTATGATAAAGAAAATGATATGCAAAGGATTGCATAATGAAAGAATGGCTATGATAAAGGAAATAATATGCAAAAGATTGCATAATGAAAATATGGCTATGTTAAAGGACCTAATATGCAAATGATTGTATAATGAAAATATGGCTATGTTAAAGAACATGATATGCAAAGGATTGCATGATGAAAGTATGACCATGTTATAGAATATGATATGTGAATGATTACGTGATGAAAGCCTGATTACTTAATGATCATAAACCATAGATATCATGAATTCTATGACAAAATTGATAGATGTTATAGAAATCATGTTTATGTTAAAGTAATTTTTATGTATGTGAACACCTGATGAACAATGATTACATGTTTCTTAAGATAGTCATGATACATGACTATTCTTGCACTACAGATGGCTTGATTTTTATACTTTGGCTATAATACTTGAAACGCAATTATGCAAGTAGATAAGCTAAAAAGCTTAATGTACACAAGACTTGTCAAATCTTGTGATTTGAATATTATATTGGACAAATGAATTATACAAGTAAGACAGTTCTATATATGATAAAATATTAACAACTACAATTGAAAATCATTTGACATCTTGCAGAGCGGTGTTATTATAATTATTGGTTATATTATTATGATTATGTTTCACTAAATCATACTTAACGTGTGTCGTGTATCACACGTAGGTACTTCGAACGAGATAGCAAAGAGGAGCTGCACATCATTGAATCAAGTTAATCTGCATTATCAGTAAGTATCACCACATCCTAGTCTAGTGGGGCATGTATAGATTTTAAATAAGTAGTTATTCTGTATGATCTAGCATCATGAATCAGTTTGAAGAATTAAAAAAATGAAAAAAAAATTAAAATTCTGAAAATCAATTAGTAACATCTTTAATGTGTATTCGAATATCGAATATACGTTAAGGGTCTTACAAAGAAGCTAGCATCGAATGAGCACCACTTGCTCAAGAACATATGGTGCCAATTACTTCAAAACTGGCCATAGCTGATTGCATAGTATGCCTCAAGCTGCAGAAACAAGTCTCAAATTCCATGACAAAATTCAGATCACCTGCATTGATGGCCTTCAAATAAATCAAATCGCAAACAAAAAATTCATGATCATCACTCATATTTCTATTAGTTTGAACATCTATCATGTAGCTAATTTGTTGCAATTTGAACTTGAGCATCTCAATAGCAGCCGTTTTTTTTTAACTCCCTATTGTATCAATATTTCCTCCCTCGAAAGAATCCTTGACCTCGAGGATAACGGTAGACAACTGTAATTGCAGATAATGGACCACCCAATTAGCATCTTTTGGATACGAGTTAGTTCACTCCACCAATACTTTGGTTGCAGCCACCCAAAATGGTTTGTGTGAGTTCCTTCAACCTTTCATGGATTTCTAAGTGCAGGTGAATACTATTGTTGGAAAATATTTGTAACTTCACTGGCTTTGTCTCCTTTTCAAAAGAAAATAGACCCAAACACAACAAAATACCTGCTGCCAATGACGAACACACAATGAAAATTAGATTTCCAGCTAACTGTGTTTTCATATTGTGAGAGCTCGACACAAATCCTTGAGTTAATGAGAGTTGCATCTCATTTATCAACTTAGTAACTTTCTCAACTCTCTTCACAATCAGGTTCTCTTCACACTTAAAGCAAGATTCAAGTAACACCAATGATGAATATATCAGTCTCTTCATGGCAATTTGCTCTGTCAATCGCTGGACGTAAAGTGCTTGTTGTAGCTCACGGCTTGGAAGCTGCAAGAAACAAAGGACATCAGTAATAACGTTTTGTTGGGTTTCCTCCCCTTTTAGTTGCCTCTTCTTTCGAGTCCAATTCCAAATCCTCCGGTACATACTCCACAATCTCATGTTCCTCTCCGTGGTACCCCTTGTGAAATTCGCCAACTCCTTAATTATATAAGAACTTTCTCTTCTTACTCTTCCACTAACATGACAGAACTCACTTGATCTGTTCTCAACCTTCCTAAACGCATTCTCCATGCCTCCACATGTCGAGCTTGGGCAATATATCCTTATGCCATGATGATCACCATCAACATGCTTCTCCAAGAATGGCTTCCAAAAACGATTTTCATGAACCACAACATAGTATTTTTCTTCAATAAAATAATTTAATCCTTGGTATGGTTCTCTATTTATAAGCGCATATTTTGAAACAAGAATCACATACCTTTCTAGCAGCTCATCAATCTTATGTTGATCATGAAAAGAATGTTGTGGATCCATCTCATAAACCTTTGAGACTTTAGGTTGGTCTCGACTATTCTTGATAATTACCTCCATTAGCCCCCTTGTGTCTCTCATGACAACGGCAACATCAGACCCATCCTGCATCATAGTCGTTCGTGCCCCAACCCCAAAATTTATATCCACTTATACTTCATCATCTCTTATAAGCATTTCGTCAAACACCTTCTCCGCAGGTATAACTTCCTTCTCGAAGTTAATTTTCGGTGTAACAACTGTTGTCAATGTTGTTGCAAATTACTCACCGTCAACCCGTTCAGCTAGCTCAAGATTCAAGCCCCTTGCCAGTGACACACCCAAAATACCTTTTGAAGCACCGGTTCTGCCAAAAACAGCTTTCATCAAAGCCTTCACCTCCTCCATCTCTTGACGAACACCATTGACTTCCAATCGGATGTCATGAAGCTTATTATACAAGGTTTTCTCGATTTTATCTTCAAGCTTCTTCTCCAGTTCCTTGAAATCTTATCCATCTCTTGTTGCGATTAGAACGTTTGATAAGCTATGAGTGGTAGGAAGAATTTAAGGGAAAAAATTAGCCAGGAAAGATAGCTCTGATGCCTTTGTTGCAACTCAAATCAAAGAAGATGAATTATAAGGGGGAAGAAATCAGATAGAGCAGAGGGAGACAACAGAATAGAAGATATTAGGGAAAGACAGTTTTTCATTCCAATTGATCGATAAAATAACCCTAAAACATTATGGGATTTTAACCCAATTCTAAACACAAAAACGACGTAGTTTCAACTAAAGTTTAATATAATAAAACTCCCCGATTTATTTATGTATAATTGGGTTGCATTATTTTTTTTATTTTTTTATTAAAAATATATTTTCGCCCCCTAAAATTTATAAGTGTGTCCCCTATAATTTTATAAGTTTGTTTCGCTAACATAAAGTCCTAGAGATAAATCATGAATGGTTTCATTATTAATGTTTGACTTGATTTGTTCTTCTTCACTGCAGACATTGTTTTGGAAATATAAGTCTGTTGTTGTTGTTTTGCTTCGACCGGACAAAATTCAAGGTAGAACGATGGAGTTTAGTGCCATGGCTGAGCTTTGTTTTCATGGAAACCCTAAAGTTAACCCCATAGGTTTTTGAATGTAACATTGGTTGATAATATATAGCTTTGTGCTGAGGTTTTACTGATGTTTTCTGCTGAAATCTATCAGCAATGCAAATGATCATATTCATACCAGGGCCGTAAATTTTGGAGGCTCGGGAAAAATCGAAAAATTAGACTATAATAATAAGTATTAAAAAAATTAAATTTTAAACGTATATCCTTAATAATAAATACTAAAAAAATGAATTTTAAGAGTGGGCTCATAATAACAAATATTGGAAAATTTGAATTTTAAAATTGGACCTATAATAACAAATATTGGTGGAAAATTAAGGTTCTAATAACAAGTATAGAACCCTAATAACAAATATTGAAAAAAATTAAGTACGCATTAAATATGTTGATGTGCTCATAATGGAATAATGGTCCATCAGTTATATTTGAATCAGACTCGATTACGACTGTGTCGTGGGTGTTACAGTAGGAATGACGACCATGGCATTTGTGGAGATGATTTCAACGCATTGATAATGCATGTAGGATGTTACCATGTGTGTGTTTTCACGATATTTTTTAAGAAGCAAATGGAATGGCGGATGCTCTAGTTAAAGGAGGTATGAATCGTGTCTTAGTTCCAAATGTTTGAATAATGAGGTGTTGTCTTTTATTTTTTGGGATTCTTTCTTTCATGTGATTTGCTCTCGGTGTTATGTCTTTTTTTGTATTATCGTGCCTGTACTCTTTTCCTTCATTTAGAATTAAGGAAAGTTTTAATAAGGCATGTAAAAATATTTATGTGTATGATTTTCCTCTCAATAAAACCATACCTTTTATGATAAAAAAATAAATATTGAGGAAAATCGAACCTCTAATAAAATATATAAAAAATGTCTCCAAATAGCAAGTATTGTAAAAATTAGACTCATGATAATAAATATTAAAAAAACAATTAAAATATAATTAAAAATCTTAATTATGACCTTAAGAGCCATTAATGCCTAGAGAAAATAAATTGTAATTGTTTTTTATATTTAATGAGAAATGGTGAGACTCATGAATGAATAATTAAATTTTAAAAAGCTTTTTATATATTTTTAATTATGGATGATGATTCTTGGCGAACGTCCTTACTACCTCAGATCCGGCCCTAATTCATATATGTATGTATAAGGGCGGAGCTATGATTAGATAGATAATAGAGAGGCAAAGTCTCCAAACATCAAAATTACCAAGGGCCTATAAATAATCGTAATTAATAAGGGTAAAACTTTAATACACATGCTATGTAAAATTAATTTTATACAAGCCTGTGTATTTATATTATAAAAATTCAAATCCTAAATTCTTAATCCTAACTCTAAAAAATTAAATCTCACACTCTAAATCTTAAATTCTAAAACCTTAAATTCTAAACCCTAAAACCTAAGCTTATAAACCTTAAACCCTAAATTAAAACCACAACCCCTAAAACTAAAATGCACGTGTAAACAAAAGTGTGCACGGTATGTGTATCAAATTTTTTTCCAATTAATAAACCCCAAAATCCCATTTTTTTATAAAGAAAAACAAATAAAATATCATTAATATATTATTTTATTTAGCTTCCAAAAGTCAAAAAGTGCCATTGAGCTGAGTTTAACCTTGTTTGTTCTCTGTCTCTCAGCTAAAATAATTCATAAAACAAATAAATTAATTAAAGATTATTAGAGAAAAAGCAAAGGTGAATGATTGATCCTCAAAAAGCTTCATGCTTTAAACCTAAACACAACTCTCCTTCTCCCTCTCCCTCTCTCTCTAAATCTAGGGTTTTTATAGCTTTGGTGGTGATCTCTTCTGGGTGTATTCTTTTTGGGAGGTAAATCTTGATAAAGATTTGATTTTTTTCCCTTCTTTATGTTTTCTGGGTGATTTTAAAACTTTGGGGTTTGAGTGGGAAGCCAATGCAATTTGTTTAGAAATTGGGATTCAAAATTATTCAAAAAAAGACTGGTTTTCAATGTCTTGGGCTGGCCCTGATGATATCTCTCTCTCCACTTCTCTTGCCACATATCTTGACAGTAATCGACTAATCTCTCCTTTTCTTCCTCTGTTTTATATGTAGTAAATAAGACAATGCAATTGTAATTCCTTTGATGTTTGCAATCTTTTGAATTATCTTGATTTTGGGTGTTTTCCCCTTGTTTTGCTTTGATTTGGGTCTTTTTTTAATGTTACTGTTTGATTCAGTTGATTCCTGTCTGTATTTTATATTGGGTTCTTTCCTTTTGTCAAGTTATATGTTCTTCAATGTTCTTGGATTGTATTTTTTTTAAGTCATTTCGATTTTCTGTAAGAATTGGGAGCAACTGGTATGGTGTTGCATGCTTGTAACATAGGCAAAATTAGATGAAAAGAGAGAGACTCGTTTTATGTTTAAAGTTACAAGCTTTCAGCTTTGATATCATGGATAGGGATTTAGTTACTGTTGCGGCCGCGTTGCTTTTATTGCGGTTGTGACAATATTGCAATGTACCGCATTATCGCAGTTTAGGACGGTGCCGCTGCTATTACAGTTGCGGACCACTATATGAATCCCCGAAGATAATGGAATTTCATAATTGAAACATTGGATTAAAATTACAATCTTGGTACTTGGCTGAAATATTTACGATGTCTTGTTACAATTCGAAATTTGTGCCGAATAGATTTGTGTAGTTGAATCATTATCGTCTTTTAGGACGGTGCCACTACCACTATATAGTGGCCGCTATTACCTTTGCGGACCGCTATTACCTTTGCGGACCGCTATTTGAATCCCTGAAGATAATGGAATTTCATAATTGAAACGTTGGATTGAAGTTGCAATCTTGGTACTTGGCTGAAATATTTACTATGTCTTGTTACAATCCGAAATTTGTGTAGTTGAATCATGATAATTTCTTGCATATGGTGTCTCCAAGAGATAGTTTACTAGCATGAACTATACATCTAATACTATTGTATTATGTTTCGCACTCGACTGAAGTTTTACTTTAGTTTTTTAGCTTCTGCATTCTGATTTTGTGTGTTAGATCATAGATGTTATCCTTTTATATTGTAACACTAAATCGGCCGATTTGATGGCCGAAAAAATTGTCCTGTGGTCTTTAACAATTGTAGAACATGCCTAAGGACTTTTATATATTTTGCAGAGAAACTCCTTGTCTTGCTGAGAGATGGCCGGAAGCTCTTGGGATTACTACGTTCTTTCGATCAATTTGGTATTTTGTGCCAATCTTATTCCCTGCTTAAGTTCGTTTCCACCTTCTTTGTCTCTTTTGTTCTGAATTGTAACCATTGATGTGATGTTGTCCCGCATTCACAGCTAATGTTGTTCTAGAAGGAGCTTGTGAGCGAGTTATTGTCGGCAATCTGTACTGTGATATCCCCTTAGGTCTCTATGTAATCCGTGGGGAGAATGTCGTCTTAATAGGAGAGCTGGTATGCTGTTATCTGGAATCCTTTTTTCACCCATTTTCTTCTATATGGTCGTGGAATTGTTGTCTTATGATGTTATTTCTTCTTATGAAACGGTACTTGCTACACAGGACTTGGAAAAGGAGGAGCTTCCGCCACGTATGACTGCAGTGTCGACAGCCGAGATAAAAAGGGTAAAGGACTTGTCATAATTCTTATTTCATCACATGTTTGTTTGTGCGTCTCCCGTATATACATGACTGAACCTATCTTAAGAGAACCTAGATTTGGCCACGGAAGCTGTACTAATTTGCTATTCCAAGGATTAATAAACGAATTCGAGGAAGATGCACAATACGAATAACTCGTCTCTTTACTCTTTTCCAGGCTCAGAAAGCAGAAAGGGAAGCAACAGATCTGAAGGGCTCCATGAGAAAAAGAATGGAGTTCCTTGATTTCGATTAATAGATCCACCTGTTTGTTAGAGTTTCATGCTATGTTCGCAAATATTAGTGCGATTATGACCCAAAATGTGAAAAAGGATAGCATGAAAGATTCTTACATTATCTCTGTTATCGGAGGAGGAAGAAGCTAAAAGAGGGAGTAAAAGTTCTCGACCATTCTGAAGACATTATATCTGCTAAAAGCTGGGGGAGAGGAAGTTCATTTTTTTCCGTCTGTTCAGAGGCAAGTAAGATAATTTCCTCTATGTGCACTAAGAGTTTTAGATGTTCTGTTTATACTTGATATCGACTTTCCACTCATTTTTTCTCTACTTCCTTTCTAGGCTCTTACATTTCATTTTGTTCTGGTTTGTTGCTCTCGTGCCGCATTTTGTTATGGCACAATCACTTTTGATTATATCTGTAATGTGTTGCATTTTGTTATGGCACAATCACTTTTGATTATATCTGTAATGTGTTTAGTTATGTTTCGTGATCGTTAGATGCACAAGTTATGTTTCGTGATCGTTAGGTATAAATTTCCTTTGCATTGTTACGAGGACCGAGGGTACACAAAGAAAAACAGAATTTTTAAAATGTGTGTGAAATGTATTTGCTGTTGTTCAAAAGCATTTCACGTGAACAATAGATGAACCAGATTCCATGTACTCTTCCTTAGTAATCCGCGTCTGCAGCAAAATCAATCTCTTATAAGTTAATTTATTCTTCAAATATCTGAGCCTTGGTCGGTCCCGAATGCATTTTGTGTAAGAAATTACCTGTTCAAAGGTGCTTAGAGAAGCCAAAATAGAGCCTCCAATCCATACACTATACTGGTTATGACTTGCCCGTCTGGCAATTCGTATTGCCTATTGAGCTCCGACCTTTTCCTCGATATGTTGAGTTCCTTATTGATGTCCATTAATACATATGAAAGATGATCTTTTATGTCTTGAACGATTTCTCTTTCTGCTGTTGTCGTGAAGACATAGCCCTCTTGAGCTAGGATCTTGGTGAGGTAGTCAGTTAGGTCCTTGTCGGCTAGGTCAAGCCTATGGACGGCATGTAGCCCTCATAGATGGGACTACTTGGGTGACTCCTTCACCGGAGTCCATTACAACTCTGCATCGAATGCAGTAGCATTCCTTAGTTTAGTCTTTTATAAGGGTGAAGGTTTTAAGATTTGATTCACCGGTGGTTCGGCCAATGGCATAGAGCGATGAGACTGCTTGAATAGCTATATACATGGCCGGGCCATCGAAAGCTTCAAACATGATTTCCACCATTTTCTCTCTGTTAATTCTAGGATTTAATGGAGACTCGGTTAAGAGGACCGGATGTTCTTCAATGTTAACTCGAAGCTCCTTATCAAATGTATGCTCCCAAACTCTTTCCATTGCTTCCCAATCTCTAACTATCCCATGCTCAACAGGGTAACTCCAACGAAGGATTCCTCACCTTGCTTGTGCTTCATCTCCGAAGTATATATCTTTCTGCCCGATTCCGAACATAGCATGTCTGTTTTGCGGTTGATCCACGATGCTCGGAAAAAGCAAACACGGGACATCATTGCCCCCCGAACCAGCCTGCATTAAGCCCCCCAAAAGGTCAAACAAATGTCTACTCTCTTAACTGATGAAACATGGTTTCTTGATGAACACTAACCTTGACGTAACCTGTTCCGTTATCACAAACAACCGGCCTGTTTTCGACGAACTCAAACTTATGAAATACAATAATATTTTGTTTTTTCTCGTGTGTTTTTATCATTTGTTTAAAAAAATTAATATTTTATTTTCTCCTTAAAAACATTTAGTTTAATTTATTTTGAGACTATTAAACTTTTGTACGATTATTCTTATTGTATCGGTCTAAAACCATCTAAATAAATAGATGAAAAGTATGATGTCATAGTATATTTTATTATGGCGAAATTCTATATATGGACTCATTATATATATATACACACGTACTTAGGAAACTTTGAGTTCAAGGAAAGTCTATAATAAGATATTCACTACACTAACGATCACCAAATTATTATTATTTTTATTTTAGTCACTAAATTAATTTTTTGTTATTTTAACACAAAAAAAAGTTCGTTGACCATCGGTATAGTTTACTCATTGTAAAATGACACATCATTTCAATATTATTAAAATAATGAAAGTGGTTACAATATTAATAATTTAATAATAAGCATATTAAATAATACAAAATCAACATATTTGAGAACTGTGCCTCAAACGAGTTTAATTAACCTCTTGAATCTTACTAATAGCTTCGTTTAAGCTCAATTGTTGATCAGGACTACTTTTAGTGCAAGAAGCTCCAATTCGAATGATTGAGGCCATTTGATTGATCGAAGGTGGACCACTTGCTAATATCTCAGGATCAATTAGCTCTTTGACATGGTTAGCCGATATCAATGATTGTGCCCATTGCACGATGTCGATCCATCATCGCCATCTTTCATATATTGTGAAGGATACTTACCTGTCATGGTCTTGAGGATGACGATACCGAGACAATAAACATCGGATTTGGGAGAGATATGCTGTTGATTTTGGAGACATTCCGGGGACTTGTAAGGGAACAGCCCCTGGACGATGCTGTCGGAGTTTACGAACGGGTGGAAGCCGTAATCGCTCAGCAACGGATCGTAGGTTTCGGATAGAAGAACATTACTGGTCTTGAGATTTCCATGGGGAACAACGTAGGTTGCTAACTGTAACTGTGTGTGGATGTAGCCAAGTCCTTCGGCAATTCCTTTGATGATCTTCAGACGTTTTTGCCAGTTTAGTCTTGCATGAAACAGTTCTCGGTCGCCTGAGGGGTTAATTGCACTTGATGTCCCCAAACTTCAAAACTTTTGGTTAAATTATGATTTTGGTCCTACTACACAACATTTCAATTAATGAAATTATTAAAGTATTTCATAAAAAATGATATTTCAAGATTAAGTAGAAGTATAGGGACTGAATCCAAAATTTGAGCAAAATATAATGATCAAAATCATAGTTTGATTAGAAAGTTCTGATTGAGTCCCTAAAGTATTAGTACCGTATTAATCAAATCTTTTCGTTAGTCGAATCTGTTTCCCAACACCGCCTTATATGTCGAGCTCAACTGGCCGTTTCCGAGCACCTCCGACCCCGCCTTCATCAAATCACTCAACCCAAAGGCACCCTTCTCCCCGTTCACCATTACCAAATCATCCATCCGATTCTTGTTCACTTTCTGGGACGACCATCGTTTGATCCTCAAGCTCGAACTACTGCTTCGACTCGACTCGACTCTGTCGACTTCCGGATACGACGTGGACATTCCTTAAAGTTTCTCAAGTCGTTGTCTTTAGAACTACTTAGGCTTCTCAAGTCGTTGTCTTCATTCTGCGTCGTCGAAGCGATGCCGACGATCACAAAAAAAAAAAAGACGACGACGAGAGTTAACGAGGTAACAATTATGGCCGCAGTGGAAGGTGTATCTGATTTATCTAGAGGTGGCTGGGGAACACATTGTTTCATAAGTAGCTCCCCGCAAAGCTTATCGTTCCCTCCAAATGTCGAAACGTTGAACTTCGACAAACTTTCCGGGATGTTTCCTTCCAGTTTATTACCCTTCAGATCAAGTGATTTAAGCACGTTCGGATATGCCAACTCCGGGATTTTCCCGGAAAATTGATTCCCTTCCAAATGCAATTCCCTGAGGTGGAATAGTTGCATCAACGAGGATGGGATATTCCCGGTGAACTTGTTTCCATTCAGCCACACTTTCTTCAACGAACCCATTGATTCAAAATATTTGTCCGGTATCTCGCCGGAGAACTGATTATTCGATAGGTAAATGGGGATCGGTCCGGTGAAGGAGTTCTTCACCAGACTAATGGTTCTCAAGTTTTGGAGCCGAGTTAAAGCTCCGACATCAACCGGACCCGTGAGACCCAAATTCGTCAAACGGAGGCCGATGATGGTTTCACCGTCGCACACGACGCCGACCCACTTTTTCGACAAGGTGATGAGTTTCGGATCCAATTTTTCAGCTTGGAATCGCCATTCTTCAACGATTTCTTGAACTTGAGGAGGGAATCGACGTCGGATTGAGAGCAGCAAAGGGTGAGGAGAAGATGAACTAGAACAAAGGAAGTAACAACGGCTGACATTGGTGGAACCGGAGGGAGAAACGAAGAAAACAAAACTGGGACCCCAGACATGATCAACCGAAGCCTGCACAAAGCGCTAACCACGAACCCAGATAACTAAACTGGAACGATCGAAATATCCTTTTTTAGTCAAACGATCTGCCAACACATTACATTCCCTAGGAACATAGACAATCTCTTACGAGAACCCCTTGCACATATTCAAACAGGACAAGATAAGAAGCTTAAAAGTAACAGGAGACTTTTGGGGTCTCTATAGCGAGTTGCTCTTAACAAAAACAACACAAAATTTTTTGGGCAGCTAATTAAGTCTGTAATATAGAAGCCATTTAAAAACAAATCGAGTGCTTACCTCGATTCAAAGTGGTTTGGTTCGTTTTATTTAAATAAATGTCGGAAATTCTGTGTAAAAATACCTTACAAAGTATCAGTTAGCCTAGTAATATAATGAAAAAAACTTTGATACACAAGCCACGTAACTTTTAGTTTTATGGGTTAGGGTTTTAGTTTAGGGTTTAAGGTTTATGGGTTCAAATTGTAGGGTTTAGAATTTAAGGTTAATGTTTAGAATTTAGGGTTTAGGTTTAGAGTGTGGGTTAGGAATTTAGGGTTTAATTTTTTATAGTGTAAATACACATGCTTGTGTAAAATTAATTTTACACAGTCTGTGTATCAAAGTTTTACCCTAATATAATTATCACATCTTTTAAAAATTAAAATTATGTTGAAGATTAAACTAAATCAAAAAAAATTCCCATAATAAATCAACCAAAATTTATTTAAAAGATATTCTTGCGTAAATTACATAAATCATCACTGAACTTTACTCTTAAACCTATTTTGAGCACTAAAGTTTTAAAATGTTTAATTTACTCACTAAAATTTAGACATTAAATATTTTTGGTCACTCCTATGTTAACTTTTGGACAGATTATGACGTGGAAGTTGTTCACCGTCGTCAGACGCCACTGTAGATGGTGGTCGTTCGGTCCTAAATTTCACCAGTCATTTTGTCGTAGCCTCCTGAGTCCGAATCAGACCTCCATTTCACCAAAAAATGCCTCAAAGTCTATGAATTGGATAAAAATCTTTCAGTTTTCTTTAGCATATCTCTCTCTTTCGCCGTATGATAGAGCTTGTTTCTCAGTATATTACTTTTCCTCATGCCGATAAAATTTTTTACCATTCAAATTTTGAAAAATTCCTTCGTTTGCTGGTAAATGAATGTAGTCCAAAAGTTAACGAAAAAGTGACAAAAAAGTTCAATATCTAAATTTTAGTGAGTAAATTAAACGTTTTAAAATTTCAGTGATCAAAATCGGTTTGAGAGTGAAGCTCAATGATTATTTATGTAATTTACCCAAAATATAAATATTACATATAAAAATCAAGGAAGCTCTCCGTTATAGTTTTGTTTCTTTAATATTTATTTTTCCTTCCGTTTTTAACTCACACAATCTCGCCTTTTCCTTCCTGGGTTTCTTTTTCCTTTTTTTTTAAAAAAAAAGAAATCCCTTTTGTTTATTTTGAATCAAATCGAAAGAAGATGCAGCAGCAAGCTATGATGCAACAAGCTTTGTACCCCCATCCCAGTTTCTTCACCGCTCCTCAGGTTCTTTTTAATTTTTCATTTTAGATTTGGATTCTTTTTTATTTTAATTTTATACCATAAAGTTTGCTTCTTTATCATTCAAATTGGGTTTTGTCTCTAGTGTCAATTTGGTTGTTAGCTAGTGTTTCTTATGATTAATGGTTAGAATCTAAAAGAAACAAAGTTTGATTAAAAATAGCTTTTTTAGGAAAATTACTTAATTTTTTGCACCCAATTTAGGAATTTTTTATTTATTTTTGCAGATAGAGCCTATCTTGAGTGGAAATCTTCCTCCTAATTTTGATGCAGCTACTTGCCGCAGTGTGTGAGTGTTGTTTAGTTCATAGTATATCATTTCCTCAAGCTTTTGCATTTTATATGCAGTTAATGATTCGATTCGTGTGTTTCGCATCGTTGTTTCGTTTGCCTTAACCGTAGCTTAAATCGCAGGTATGTCGGAAATATTCACCCACAGGTCTCTGAACCCCTTCTGCAGGAAGTTTTCTTGAGTACCGGTCCTATCGAAGGATGCAAACTTATTAAGAAAGATAAGGTCATCTTTCGATGCAATTGTTTCGCCGGTTTTCAGCTTCATATTTGATTTTCGGGGTTCTTGGTTTATGCTTATGTATAATTGCTTCTGGTGGGTGCATATTTTGTTTATAGTCATCGTATGGTTTCGTGGACTACTTTGATCGCAGATCAGCTGCCCTTGCTATCGTGGCTCTTAACGGAAGGCATCTGTGAGTGAACGATATGAAGTTATGAACCCTTTTTCGCATTGGCCTTTTCGCTTGTCCTATATTTTTTTAACACGTGGTCATCTTTGCAGATTCGGGCAACCTATTAAAGTGAATTGGGCGTATGCTAGCAGTCAGAGGGAGGATACATCAGGTTTATATATGTTCATCGATTAATTCTACTCGTTTAATATTATAAATGCGTCTTGTGAGTTGTGTCAACAACTAATGCTATATCTACTTTGGCATTCAGGTCATCACAACATTTTCGTCGGTGATCTCAGCCCTGAAGTTACTGATGCTACATTGTTCACATGCTTTTCTGTGTACTCCAGTTGTTCGTGAGCACTAATTCTCCTCGTTTTAGCCTAGGATTCAATTTATTCGATCATGAACTGCTGGAAATTCATGTTTAATGGGACTTTCGGGTGGTTGCAGGGATGCAAGGGTTATGTGGGATCAAAAAACCGGGCGTTCGAGAGGTTTTGGTTTTGTTTCTTTTAGGAACCAACAGGTACTCGGGTCACTTTGATTATTTTTCTGATTCTTCTCTCACACACACACTATATACGATTCTACATATGATTGTGTAAAGTCATGATCAGTTTATCATCCAGTCATTCTTTTTTCTTTTCAGGATGCCCAAAGTGCAATAAATGACTTAAATGGTACCCGAATCGTTGATTTTATAGATATAGTTGTCTATATTCAGATAAATATTAATTAAATTTCCATCTCTTTTTTTCGGCTTATTACAGGGAAGTGGCTTGGAAGTAGACAGATCCGATGTAACTGGACTGCAAAAGGTGCTACTTCCAATGACGACAATGCAAAAAGCGTTGTAGAGCTGACTCATGGAGCTTCTGGTAAGATTATCTTTCAGTTTCGGAATCATTCTTGTAATTGAGATCCAGTCCCGGTTATTTTAAGTCACCCTTGGCTCCATTTTTTTCCTGGAATAAACACGGATTATTTTCTTCTCGAAATTTGAATGCGTTACAACTATAATTTGAAAAACATTTAATTTGGCCTTTGTTGGAGCCTTCATAGTCGGTACGGACTTTTGAGATATAAACTTTAGCATGCTTCTTGCTCCGTTTCGGTAGAGTTCTCAATCACGGTATATTTTTCTTGCAGAAGAAGGTCAAGAAAAATCTAATGATGATGCTCCGGAGAACAATCCTTTGTATACCACCGTTTATGTGGGCAATCTCGCTCCCGAGGCAAGTATTAAATGTAAAAAAAAAAACACTAGTTTATTTGCTCTTTCCTCGATCGAAACTTTTAGGTGGGTAAGATAATGAGGTTGATGCTACTAGCCATACTGATCAATTAAAGACATGTACCATGGTCAAGTTTCCCCTGCCTAACTTAAAAAAGATGAATTTTCCGGTTTTGTGTTCTAATAACAAGATCGATATTAACTTCGTCAGTAAACCTTAGAAACATCACATACTAGTCATTAGGTGGTGAAAATGAGAATGTTTAGTAGTTTTTTACTAGCAATATCAAATTTCGCTTACACATCAGTTGTTTGCCGTCTCATAGATCGAATTTGCTCGGTTTTCTTTGGTGGTGTGGCTCTGATAGATAAAACAATTTGCAGGTTACATCAGCTGATCTCCACAGCCATTTCCATGTCCTTGGAGCAGGAACCATTGAGGATGTCCGTGTGCAACGAGATAAAGGTTTCGGTTTTGTGAGATACAGTTCACATGATGAAGCAGCTCTAGCCATACAGATGGGAAATGCTCAAATTCTTCACGGGAAACCAATTAAGGTATTTCTAGTCTCGAAATGCTGATCTATCGATTCGAATTTTAACCACTAGCAATCATTCATCCGGTCATGGAACGTATTGGTGCAACTAACGGTATTACAAATATTATGTTATGGTGGGCAATGGCCGCATATGACCTTTCAAATCTTTTAAATGTTGCAGTGCTCATGGGGTAGCAAACCTACGGCACCGGGATCGAGCTCGGGCCCTCTTCCTCTACCAGCCGTTGCACATATGTCCGGTGTATCAGCCGCGAACCTTGCTGCCTATGGTGGCGCCCATGTAATGAGTATGATGCATCCACAGGGTCAGTATGCCATTGGCGGTGGAGCCAGTCGGGCAATGTACAACGTCGGATACCAAAATGTCGCGACCAGCCAGCAGCATATGTACTACCAGTAAACTGATGGGATGCTTCTATTGCCATTGCCATTGCCAGCTTCTACTTTTTACATTTAGTATTTCTAGTTATACTGTATGGTTGGTTTGTTTCTTGAGATAATATTTAAGACCATTGACAGCGTTGTAGAGAAATAAAATTTTTCTCTCTATTTGTTAGTTTTGTTCATTTTGGTCACCCAAGCGTTAAATTCCGAACAACAGTCAGCTGTTAACGTTTTGGTCACCCAACTTTTAAGTTTAATGTTTTGATCATAAATAAGTTTTCTGATATTTTAATCACTAAACGAATAAATATTTTTTTTTATGTTTTAATCACTAAACCATTAAATTCCTTAGTAAATGCTAATGTTTAAAACACATGTTTATGTGTGTAAATAATATTTATTTTATTGATACAGAAGTTATTAAAAATAATTTAATTTAAATTATTAGTATATTGATAAAATTGAATTATTATAATAACTTTATGGATATATATATATTAACTTTATATTTTGTTTCACATATTTTCCAACTGAGTTAAGTGACACTAGCTAAATCAGGCACTTTAAAATTATAGAATTCAATTATGCAATTTGTGTGAAAAATAAATTAATAAGATTATTAAAAAGTGATTATATTGTAAAATTGATTTTATTAAAATTTAAAATATTTATTTATTCGTAAAAATTAAATAATTATCATAAATATTGTTTCTATGTAATACATTTTATCCATTTATTTTCATCCAACAAACCCAAAAAAATAAACTTAAAACTACATAAGGTAAGAAAATCATATCTCATATATATTAACCAGTAAAATAATTTTAAATCTCTCCCCAAGAATTTAGAGTAGCAGAAAGTATCAAAACAAATTGTTTGAATGGACAAAATGTTAACACCTAAAAATTGGGTGATCAAAACGTTAGTCATCATTATTAAGGATTTAAACTTAGGTGACTAAAATATTAGCGCTCTAAAAGTTGAATGACCATTTAAATAATTCACCATATTATTAATATATTATAGTTTTGGGTAAAGTACTCAAATGACCCCTTAACTATGAGATGGTGTCAATATAATTACTATACTTGCAATTTTGTCAATATAACCACATAACTATTTAAGTGGTATCAATTAAACCACTTGCCGTTAAAAACTAACGGAGATGTGACGTGGCAATTAACGAAAAGTTATATAATTACACATTTGGTCATCGTTACTTACATTTTATATCAATTTAATACTAATTTTAATTTAATTCAATATATTAACCATTCAATTAGGTGATGAAACGTGTCACAGATGGCGTCAATATGATTACAATACTTGCAATTTTGTCAATATAACCACATAATTATTTAAGTGGTATCAATCAAACCACTTGCCGTTAAAAACTAACGGAGATGTGACGTGGCAATTAACGAAAAGTTATATAATTACACATTTGGTCATCGTTACTTACATTTTATATCAATTTAATACTAATTTTAATTTAATTCAATATATTAACCATTCAATTAGGTGATGAAACGTGCCACTCAATTGAAGGAGGAAAATTAAAGCAACAAATATTTGGTTCTAAAGGGATTCAAACCTACATGCAGGTAAAGAGAATAAAGCACCCTTACCACTAAACCAATTATAACTTTTGTGATGTGGATTACAACATTTAGTATATATTCTAAATGGTATTCAAGCATAAATCTCATCGCTGCAAAAAGCTCCAAAACGAAAAGAATACTAGCAGAAAGTAAAGAAGCAACTTATGCTCTGAAGAGGCCTAAACAACCTTGCTGCATTGCTCAAAAGCCGGGGCAGTTTCCGGTCTATGCTGCGGAAGAAATTTCGGATGACAAGTTTTGCCATTGCCGATGTTCTTCCAATATGATCTGAATGTGTATGAAGTTTTGACATTGCCAAGAATGCAAAAGGGGGAGATACACAAGTACAGCGCTGCTCGGTCGAATTCATTGTCCGTTCATAACCGTAATCACGTCCATCCGAAGCTGCCGGAGTATGAATACATAGCAACCAAATTCATGGCTCTCACATAAGCAGTGATGAACAACTTTTTTAAAGATTCTCTGGTATTCAATTTTCTGGGCTTTTGGTAGTGTTTTGATCTGATTGTTGGAGTTAACTAAAGAAATTTTATTAGTATTTTATAAGTATATCAACCGAGTCGGTAATCCACATCACAAACTTTATATTTGGCTCAGTGATAAGGGTGTTTCATTTTTGCTTTCATTTTTCTCCTTCAATCGGGCGATACATGTCACCACTTGATTGAAGAAGGAAAATAAGTTTATTTAATTAAATAAAAGTGTTTAAATTCATCCAATAATGTGGTGATACGTGTCACGCCTAATTGAATGATTAGTTTATTAAATTAAATTAAAATTAGTATTAAATTAATATAAAATATAAGTAACGAAGACCAAATGTGCAATTATACAACTTTTTGTTAATTGTCACATCACATCTCCTTTAATTTTTAACGGCAAGTGGTTTGATTGATACCACTTAAATAGTTATGTGATTATATTGACAAAATTGAAAGTATAGTGATCATATTGACACTAGTCCATAGTTAAGTGGTTATTTGAGTAGTTTACCCTATAGTTTTTTTATTAGTTATTTTCATCATATGTCCCCCAATTATGAGCCTCATTCTATACTGGTCCCCAAACTTCTAAACATTCCAGTTACACCCTCAAATTATGACCCTTATTCTAAATTGATCACCAAACTTTTGAATGTTTCAGTTTTATCCCCAAAATATGACCCTCATTCTAAATTGATCCCCAAAATTTGGACATTTCAATTTTATCCTCAAATTATCGTTTATGACACATCATATTATTACATAAGAAACATTGGTGTTTACATGACAATTAATGTTTTTATAACGATTTTATTAACATAGGATATGATTAGTATTTACTAATAACTTGAGGATTTTAGGGAATAAAATTAAAATGTTAAAAAGTTTAGGACCAATTTAGAAGGTTAATTACCCCATTGGTACATGAACTATACCTGATTCTTAGTTTCATACATTTATTTTTTTTCTCAGTTTCATACATAAACTTTTATGTCGTCAACGAATTTATAATTTTTCGTCACGGAAACTGATGTGTACCGCTGGAACCACTCATATTTTGACACATGCCATTTATTTTATTTTTAAAAGATTCTCCATTTATTTAAGGATTAATTACAATATCAGTCCTCAATATTTTGTTGATTTTTTAATTTAACCTTTCAAATTAATTTTTTTAAAAAAAATATTTTATTTTAAAAATTATAAAAAATAATGGACGAATCAAAATGTCTGACACGTGGCACCATATTAAAAACTATTTTTCTTTAATGTTATTTTTCTCTCTTCAAAGACCATTCGTCTTCATGTGCTAACCCTAACCCTCACCGTGCTTTCATCAACACAGCCAGCCGATGCCTTGTCTGAATGCCCTAAAAATCATTGCCTTCACCACTGCATCCCCCCTACTACCCAAGCACACTTAACGCAATGTTCAGGCGTTGTTGCTTCTCCGACCACACCGATCTATATCGGTTTTGAGTCCACGACGGTAATTCTCACATCCCTCATCTCCCTTTCCCCTCGATATGATCTGATTCGTCTTGAACCAGTCAGTCCCCTTCTACCGAGACCCCAATGAGCACACCTATTTGGATTAAAACCCAAACCCCGATGAGCCCGAACACCAATCACATGTTACACGATACTTTCATTTACCCGAGAAACAAATCCCTTCTCTCTTTCGTTATTGGTTTTACTATTATTGTCCAATGAGTTAAATTAATTTTGTTGCTTCATTTCACTTTTGATTGCCCGTGAGGTGGTCAAGTTCTGGTGGGATCGAGTGAAATTGAGTGTTGGAAGGGGGATTAGCTTTTTTGGCGTTGAATATGCGTGTGATTTTTTTATATGATATATGATAAAATGGATTAAAGAATTTAATTATTGATGGACATTCTAAAGAGAGGTTAGAGGGAGAGGAAGAGGATGAAATTGAGAAAACTAAAAACTATGAGGGCATACCGAAGAAAAATAAATAAAATGAACAAGGGTTAAATTGAAAAATAAAATGTACAGGACTAAATTGAATAAGTAAAAAATTAAATAAAATGAAGAAAATAAAAGGGAAATAAATAAAAAAAATTGAGTAAAAAAGAAAGAAAATGGACTAAATTGAAAAATGAATAAAATGAAGAGGACTAGACTAAAAATGAATATTTCTTAATAAGTTTTTGAATTATACATTTGATTTTTTTAAAAAAATAAAAATTTGAAGGGTTAAATCAAGAAATAAATAAAACATTGAGGACTTGTGTTGTAATCAATCCTTAAGTAAATGGAGAATTTAAATATAAAATAAATGCCACGTGTCAAAATATGAGTGACCTCAGTGGTACACATCAGCTACCGTGACAAAAAAGTGTAAACCCGTTGACGACAGGAAAATTTATGTATGAAACTGGTAATAAAAAACGTAAATGGAGAATCCTAGTATCTTCTTTTGAGTTTTGTCTTGGTCGATGACGACGACACTAGCTTTGGTGATGATTGTCGACCGCCGACGTTCCATATCCTTCATATTTTCTATATCTCGCTTTAGTTTATTATTTTCTTTCAGTTTTATCTTATATTTTTAATAAAAATCTATTTTGCTTGGTTTCTTCTATTCGCATATTTGTGTAAGTTCGTCTGCCTTTGTGGCACGCTTTCACTCTGCTCTTGTGGCACATTGTTCGCCTACCTCTGCGGTAGACCTGCGATTGTGTGGAGATTCTCATGTCGCTCGTATCTAATTTGCGATTGTCGGTGTTCTTTCAAGGTTAGATCTTTTGTTCGTGGTTGTTTGCCGATGTATTCATTCTTTTTTTTTGCGAAGCAACCTGTAAGTTTACTTTGGTTTGCTCGCCACTCCTTCATCATCTAAAATGCGTCTAGTTGGATAAAGACAAAAAGTACTATTGATGCTTATTGGATTACTATAAATATAGACGTCGGATTCAAAATAAGGCTTCGACTGTCGTTGCAACTTTGGGTTTCTTTTTATTTTTTTCTTTGTTTGAGTTTTTGGTGGACATAGTCCCCGAATTCCTCCCTTTGAGTGGTTGCATTGTCAAAGTTATACATTCTTTTGCTTCAATAAAATTCAATATCGTTTCAAGATTAAAAAAAAACGTAACTGTATGAAACTAAAAATTGGGTATAATTCATGCACCAATTGAGTAATTAACCCAATTTAAAATAAGAATCATAATTTTAAGATGCAATTAAAATGTTTGAAAATTTAAAGATCACAATAACTCTTTTTCAATCGTGGAATCAAGTCATTGATTATGTATATCAAGTGTACATTACCCTTCAATTTAAAGTAAAAGTACACGTCAAAAAAATTAAAGTAAAAGTAATATCTTATAGCATCAAATTTCAAACTTTCCAATAAAATCAAATAATCTTTTTGCATAAACTTTTAAATATGAACAACAGAAAAGGAAAAAAAGGAAAGCATCAAATTTGAAATAAATAAAAAAAAAGTACAAAAAGGAACATTTCATATCAAAATTCACATTTTCCCATTACAAGCATATATGCTCCCTACTTTTCAAATCCCAAAACTTTCATTTCTAAGGATAACTATTCATGTCGGATCTATTAATAGGCCCTCCTAAGTCTTAATCTTTAAATTTTTGACATTGTTTAAGGAACTTAACATCCCGTCTCGTCTCGCTGGACGAATTAACGATGGATAACTAAAATAATTTATTGATCCCTCATAGATTGTATGGCATTTTTACTATAATTTATACATATTTGGATGGTTTGATCAAAGGCTAAATTGCAAGAATCCCAGTGGAGAAAATTTGCCCAGAATTATTATCACAACACAAGCTTGAAGATTTTGCAGATTTTGAAACTTCTGGTTTACATTGCTCTTTCCTCTCATCAATCATAATTTGTGTTGCTCTACACTCGGAACTGCAAAATCCTTTCTCCCCTCTGCATTAAAACAATCCAATCAACACTCGGATAATCGAAAATATTATTTACGGATCTAACACCACCCACCACTCATTTCTAAAACTCAGTCTGGCTGGTACGACGAGTTTTCAGAGTTTATTATTGCAATCAAAATAGGGTTTTTAGTTCATAGTTCTTACCTATACATGTATATGTCCTTTCCATGCAGCTTCTTCTTGCAAAGATGACGAGCTGAGAAAATCCAAGGTCGGGTATAAAACATCTTCAACGAGACCCGCCGCCGTCGACGACGGCGTTTCCTTAACTGCTCCGAACAACACGTTTCTGTCATGCCCTGAATTATTGTTATTATTTCTTTCGGTTCTTTGTTGTTCGCCATTAAAATACACCTTGGTAGATGATTTCCCAGGTCCGTGATGGCTAATCACGACGGTGTAATCCTCCAAACTATCCATCTCCAAACCCACGAATCCGCCTCTGAGTACGCCGTGACTGTTGCCGCCGTGGTTCACGACGATCGCCGTCGAACTGAGAATAGATTTCTCCATCGAAGCAATGATTCCGAGCCCGACGCCGCCGACGTCGAACCTCTTCGAACCACTCGGCGATGGGGTTTTAAGATCAAATGGACCTCTGGGGCTTCTTAATGGATCCCAGAACCCTGATTTGTGGCCGGAAACGAGTAGCTCCGGCAGGTTTCCGATCAAAGGCCGAGCTCTCCTCCCTAACATGGCTGTGATTAGTTGTTGAAAGGGAGGAGCAAAAAGGAGAATTCGGTGGTTGTTTTTATAAATCTCTTCTCAACCAAAGCTGAAGAGTTCTTTGAGCCCATGGTTTAGCTTGGAGCTATATGGACGATGATTGCTGTTTTCATGGGTTAATTCTTCAAAATGGCCCTTGAACTATGGTTTAGGTTTTAAATTAGTTCTTAAACTTTCAAAAAGCTATTCTTGAGCCCTCAAAGTATAGACTACCTTATCAATCAATTTTTTTTTGAAATGTAATTTTTTTGGATAATTGAAATGTTAGTTTGAATATGGTGTATAGTATATTTAAAATAGGATAGTTAATCAGATTTTAAACATTTGTATATTTACTTCATGTGGTAAAATTATGGGAGAGTAAAATTCGACTCGGCTTGAAAAAATCAAATTTTTTCAATTCGTCTCAATGAGAAAAACTCGAATCATAATTTTATAAATTTGACTCAATTAAAAAATTCAAATAAAGTTTGAGATATAAAATAAAATTTGAATAACTAGAATTTTTTTACTAATTAGTGCATATTTTAAATATTTTAAATTTTTAAAAATTATAATTTTTAATAATTTTATTTAATATTTTTATAAAGATTTTTTTGAAATTTTTAGTTTTTTAAAATCTAACATTTTTGTCATTATATTTTTTTATATTTTTGTGAAATTTTAAATATTTATTAAAAAAAATTATAATTTAATAATGTGATATTTTAAGGGTGTGTCACGTGTCATCGTACTATTAATTTATCAATGAGTTAACGATTAATGTTAACCAACCGTTACATAATAACTAAATTTGATGTTTTTCGTCTAATGATGGTTAAATTGATTTAATGTTTTTTTGTCAATGAGTTAATTAGTTTTTTATTTTTTTTACTGAACTAACCGCTAAGCATATAAACTAAACTAAACTCTATCGATAAAATTTGTAACTGAAGGGACTTGAGCCCAAATTATTAAATTCTTAATTTTTTTTCTAAAAAGGTCACTTTTGTAGTGGGACCCAAACCCTACAATTGTCTTTATCTAATGATTGTGATCTGATCTCGAGCAGTGGGCCCCACATGTGGGGCCACTACACTAACAACACTAAAAAATTCCTCGCCCATCATAGCCGTTGATGTTCGGCTACGTGGCGTAAATCTACGGGAGACAGAGCCTAGCAATTATTTCTGAAACCACCAATTTCTTTGCCTTGATTGGGAGCCCATTGAATTTTAGGGCCCATGGCAATGAAAAGGGTTTCCTTGTTAAGTTACCAAACTACCCCTATCATTGAAAAAGTTTAGATCCATATATTCCAAAATACTTTTCCCCCCTTTTTTTTCCTCACTTTTTCTATGAAATTTCTTTGCACACATCTCATAATATCTTTTAATTTTTAAAAATTAATCTTTTTAAAGGAATAAAAATTTACATTTTAATTCAATTACAAACTAATATTAAATTTTGTTTCATACTCAGATAAACTCATATACGCTTATAGACTATACTGGTCAAAATTAACTTATCTAGAGAAAATATATTACCCTTTACTATTAAGATCATTCAACGAGTTCGAAAACAAATTTTTAGTGAGATTTTTTTATAGTTATGGTATGTTTCTTGAGAATATATCTTGATATTCTCTTTAAATCGAATTATACTTATCGGTTATATGCACTTAAAATTTAAAATTATTATATTATTTTGTTATGTTTACAATGACAGAGTCAAAATCAAACATCAAAACGGTAAAATTATTAATTTTCAGAAAATATGTGTTTATTAGTTATTTAACCTCGAAATGTAGAGAGGCAAGACTTAAATTGATTAATGTTATAAATATTTATATCTGTAAATGTTAATTTTATTCACAATGCTCCATATTACTTTACATTCATTTTTTTGCCAATGATTTTTAGTTTAATATTAAAAATTATATATTCATAATATATTCATTAATTTAATTGCAAATTATATAATTTATAGAGTATATATTTATAGAAAAATATAATTTATATAACACATGTTTATGGTATTAGTGGGAAAGTATTAATTGCATAATATAAAGATATATTAAGGAAAAAAATATAAAATCAAAAAAGATTTCATATACATTTAGATGTATATTATTTAAAGAAGGTTTTACATTTACTTTGTTCCCTATAAAAATCATTAGCTAAAAACATGAAAATAATGCTAAAAATGCATGGAAAAGAAAAGTAAAATACAATAAAAAATTAGGAAAATTATATAAAAATACAAGAATATAAGGTGGGTGTGAATAGAGACGATCATATTACTCGAATTCGATGGATTTGATGTGATCTTATAAGGACATTTTTTAATTTGAGCTCAAGTCGGGTTGGATTTTTTGATGGGTGAAGTCGGGTTAAACTTAGAGTGAAAAGTTCATGATTCGATCAGACATGATATAATAGTATGATTATCTTATATATGTTTAAGGAAAATTACTATAAATCCCTTATATATTTTTTCAATTATCTCCATATTTTATCTAATAAAAATAACAAAAAAATATTTATGTTGAATCAGATCATAAACTGATTTTTATACTAAAATTCGGGTGAAATTCAAATCGAATAAAAGCTTTTAATTTCTAATTAAATTTAGGTGACTAAAAACTCGACCAGCCCGTGTTATCTAGATGTGATATAAAGAGAAAGTGTAACATTTTTTTTCAAAATATAAAAAGTGAGGATAGTAATGTCATTATGTATGTTAGATAGGGCTATTCAAGTCATTAAAGTAGAACAAAAAACCTAGTCCACGATTAAAAGGCAGGCCCACACGCGTTACGCGTGTGTAGTTAAGTACGTGTCGGTCTCTTATTGGCTCTTGTTCATTAAGGGCGCTTGAAGTGAGTTAACTCGTGTGACGAGTCAACCCACAGAGTCCGGTGACAATGACCCACCGAGTCATTTTAGTCCTGGGAAAAAACAAAGGATAAGAGGGTCAAGGATGTTGACACCTATCTTCAATTATTACTTTTTAAATAATTTTTTATGCATTATTATTATTTTGTTATGAAGAAATGTTTATTAATTTTGGGATTGTGGGTCCACATATGTATAGGTTGAAAAATGAAAATGGGCCCACATATTTGTTTTCTTTGGTATTTCTTAGTAATTCCTTATTTATTTTTTTTAACATGTTGTGATTACAGGTAGTATTTGTTTAATTTTTTTAGTATTTTAATAAGGCACACATATAGTGCTCGAACTCAGGTCACATGGATGAAATACATCATCTTTTACTACTGAGACCACTCTACGAGTTCAATTCCTTATTTAATTTCATAAGACTTATAAGTATTCATTAATGATATTTAGTAAAAGAATCACAATAAAAAATAATTAAATATAAAATAAGTGTTCATAATATCTATTTTTTATTTAAGTGTCTAAATTATTTTTAGATAAATTAGATAACAAAAAAATTTATTTTGATCTAAATAGGTGTCTAAATTATTACATGGTTGTGGTGATATGGTGGATTAGTGAAGCTTTTGGCTATGGAGGTTTTGAAATAGAGGATAATAATGAAAGGAATTTCAATCCATGGCGTGAAGATGAAGATGAAACTACTTTTTTTATTGATTTTCTTTGTTGAATTTATTGAGGGTTATTTTTTTATTTTTTATATTATGACTAAATTGATTGAATGTGTAAATATATAAGATAAAATGTGTTGTTATTCAAATTTTGTATCTGTCACATCATCTATTTATCAGTGACCATTTTATAATAAAAACTAAAGTTGAATGCTCATTATATAATTTTTGAAAGTTCGGTGACCTTTTAGAATTTTTTTGAGATAAATTGATCATTTGTGTACTTTACCCTAAAAAAAATTGAATGTTCGGAAAAACTTGGACCTTCTTCGAATTGAAATTCCATCAACCATTTACTTTCAAATGGTGGTGTTTCTTAAAGATTAAATACCTCAACTAGACCCCCAAGTTTGTACCTAAAGAATTTTTACTCTCAAGTTGGTACCTAAACTAGACACATTCTCGTAAGTTAGTACCTAAAGAGTTTTTTTCTTTTCAAGCTGGTACCCAAATTTTAATTTCATCCCTTATTTTGGTACTTTTATTAATAGTTTTACTACAAAAACTTATGTATTCTATTAGTTTGATCACAATTTAAAAAATTCAATAAATTTAACTATTTTATATTTTTTAAAAATTCAATCAATTTAGTCAAAGCAACACCAGTTGGATAACTGCATTTATTGGTACTCTTTTATTATACCAATATGGTAATATAATATTTCTTGGAGGAAAACACACAATTTAGGAGAATAATAGAGAGTAAATTGATAAAAAAAATTTAAATACAAAGGGTAGAATTTATCAAATATTTCGAATTATAACCAAATTGATAGAATATAAAAGTTTTGGTGTCAATTTAAAAGAAAGTACCAAGTTCATGTATCAATTTGAGAGAAAATGATTTTTAACGCATAACAATCCTTAAGTGACCTGCTACAACCAAATAATTCTGAAAAGAAACGAAGAATAACACATTTACATCCCATTGGGTCAGTGCAGCAAATTGTGCTGCCCAAACTGATGTAACCATTTCCAACCCAAATAGACTACCCAGCACACTGTCTTCCCACTAAGTTAATCTGCCATGAAAAATGGTAACTTCCAGCCAGAAAACTGCAAAGAACTTCATTCCTAACCAGCCAGGTCGACCAAGAAAGTGCAAAGAAAGCTAACTTCCAGAGTGGTCTCAAACAAATATATCCAGCAGCTAAAGAAAAGTTTCCCATCACTTGGCAAAGCGCATTGAACATCCAAGATGCCGCACCAACGGCTCCAAATCGACCAAGTAAAATCACAGTGAAAGAAGAGGTGGCTAATCGATTCTTGATCCGAAGAGCATAAGGAACATCTGTCATCAGCCACCGAAACAGCCCCCCTTTTCAATAATTCGACTTTCGTTGGGAGGCGACCATGAAGGAGTCTCCATACGAAGCATTCAACTTTATGAGGCGCGAGACCTTCCCAAATTTGTTTCCAATCAAATGTTGCTGGAACACTTGGTGCTAATAAATTGCACATTTCTTTTGCAGAGTAACAACCTGACGAAGATTTTGCGCATCTTACACAATCGCCTTTATGATTTTCTACCTCTTTCCAAACCGTATCTCCAATAACTCCCGAAACAGCAAAGCTTGCATCAATACTCCCTCCTTTGAAGAACAATCCTTGTCCTCAAGGATTAAAATAAGGATATTCCAGCTGCAACTTGTGAAAAAGCTCACAAGTAGCATCCTCAGGAAATGAATTACTCCATTCTACCAACACCTTAGTAACCGCCTTGTTTCCCCTCTTGACCATTCTTCTATCAACAAATTCTAAGGGGTTCCTTCACCATAGTACCATCCATACCTACTATAGGCAAATCAGTTTGAACAAGAGCAGAACCTACATGCCTTTTGAGCTGAGATACATGGAAAGTTGGATGAACCTTGGACCCAATTGGCAACTTCAATTTGTAGGCAACTTTTCCCACCTTTTCAATGATAAGGAAGGGTCCAAACCATTTAGGAGCGAGTTTCTGGTTCCTCCTGAAATGAACAGATTGTTGTCGATATGGTTGGAGTTTCAAATACACCCATTCCCCCACAGAAAACTGTTTCTCACTTCTTTTCTTATCAGCTTGTTTCTTCATCCTTTCTTGAGCTCGACTGAGATAGAATTTGAGCACCTTCACAGCAGCCTCTCCAGCTTGTAAACTTCTATCAACTGAAGCAACCATAGACTCGCCAGCTAAGTAAGGTAGATGTACAGCAGGCTCTTGTCCGTATAATGCTTGAAAAGGAGTGGTATTGATAGCTGAATGGTGAGAGGTATTGTACCACCACTCTGCTAAAGATAACCAAGAACTCCATTCCTTAGGGGATTCTCCACACATACATCTCAAGTACGTTTCTAAGCATCTGTTAACCACTTCAGTCTGGCCATCTGTTTCTGGATGATAAGCTGTTGAAGGAGTCAAAGTCACCTTTAACTTACTAAATAACTCCTTCCAAAAGGTACTCATAAATACCTTGTCACGATCACACACAATAAATTCAGGCAAACCATGTAGCTTAAAAATGTTATCCATGAATACTTGAGCAACACTTAAAGCTGTAAAAGGGTGGGACAAGGCCATGAAATGTGCATATTTTGCCATGAAGTCCATACTGATGGAAGACCAAGCTTGATTCGGTATAGGCAATGGTTGTAGCAGTCCTGCCTTCAAGTGGTTGTCATATTTATTCTGCTGACAAACCCCACATTCTCTAACAAACCCTCTCACTGATTTCTTCATCCCCTTCCAATAGAAGCAAGTTGCCATCCTTTTACTTGTAACCTCTGCACCCGAATGACCACCAAAAGGAGATTGATGGAACATTTCAATTAATTTCTTCCTTATTTCTCCATCATCCCCTACCACCAATTTGCCCTTCCATTTAAGAAGTCGGCCATCCCAAGAGTATTTCGAATGTGAAACAGGATCATTCACCAGCTCAGTTATAATTTTCTGCAACTTATCATCTTTCACCCAAGACTGACAAATTAGATCCACCCAATGAGTGCTAAAACTGTTAATCGCCATAAGTTTTCCCTCCATAAACTTGGGGTCTCTAGAAAGAGCATCAGCTACTGTATTACTTGCTCCTTTTTCTGTAGCATATTTCGTAGTCAAAACCCATCATTTTTGCTACCCAAGCTTGTTGAGCTGGAGTGGTGGCTTGATTACTTGCCAAGAATCTCAGACTCTGATGATCGGTTCTGATTTTGAAGTGTCTGCCAATCAGATAAGGTGCCCATTTCTTCACAGCTAAGAGGACAGCTAACATCTCTTTCTCATAAATAGACATAATCTGGTGCTTCACCCCTAAACCTTTGCTGAAATAAGCAAGGGGTTTTCCTTCTTGAAGTAACACTGCCCCTACTCCATAAGCTGAAGCATCAGTCTCAAGAACAAACTCCTTGTTAAAATTGGGTAAAGCTAACACAGGAGCCTTCACCATTGCAGCTTTTAACTGAAACATGGCTGCATCAGCTTCAGAACTCCACTTCAAAGCATTTTTTTAACAACTCAGTCAAAGGTTTAACCATTCCACCGCACCCCTTAATAAACCTTCTGTAATAACCAGACAGCCCCAAAAATCCCCTTAACTCTTTAGCATTAGAAGGAGTTCCCCAATCTAACACGCATTGAACCTTTTCTTTGTCCATTGAAATGGGTGAGAAAGGGGCCATGGTGGCCGGAGAAGATGAACGTCGGTGAACAATGAACAATAAAATATAAAAAGTTACAGTTTAACGATAGAATAAAAATAATATTTTCAAACAGAGAATAATGTGTTTCTGTATTTTCTTTTATTCTTCTTAATCAAATGTGTATGAGATAAACCTTTAAATAGGCTGATACAGAGTTTCAGTATAACTAAAATTATACTTTTATCTATAATTTAAATAATATTTATCCCTAATTTAAATAAGACTTCTAGTAAATCTAAACTACTGACTTAGAAATAAACTCTAATTACACATTAAATTAAACTCTAACACTTCTTGTCAACTTACATTCCCCCTCAAGCTCTAACACTTCTTGGATAACTTACACCCCCTCAAGCAGGTGAGAAAGTGTAGTAGAGCACCAGCTTGGATCTTGGATGTGATGCCCTACTCATATTTCTTTGACTACCCGATTTCACGCCGAGCCCCCATGAGTGGGGTAGGCATGGTTATTAATCCCACATCGGAAAGGAAAATGACCTCATGGGGTTAAGTGGGAGAGAACACAGAAGCAGAGGTTAAAGAGACGGCGCCATTTTAGCTGTCCGCCTTGACTGATCATCCGGCATTGGCTTGGCCCTCGAAATGGCTGTGAAATCCTCCAAGGCCGACAAGAAAATCGCCTATGACTCGAAACTATGCCAGCTCTTAGACGAGTACACCCAGATTTTAATCATCGCCACCGACAATGTGGGCTCAAACCAGCTCCAAAACATCCGGAAGGGTCTCCGAGGTAACTCGATTGTACTAATAAGTAAGAACACTTCTTGGATAACTTACACTCCCCCTCAAGCATGTGAGAAAGTGTAGTAGAGCACCAGCTTGGATCTTGGATGTGATACCCTACTCATATTTCTTTGTTGTTTTTTAGGGAAAAATCTCCCTTTTTTGGGACCCATTGAGTTGAACAGCTATGACATACTCATGCTATTCTTTGAACGGCCATTGTTGAAAATTTGCAAACGATGTTGCTGGTTTCTGGATCCTTCTTGAGATGTCTACCAACTTGTTGTTATTGGTTTTTGCACCCTCCTTAGATGTCTTCCAGCTTTCCTTTGTCAGTGATGATCTTTTTCAGGTTTTTGCATCTTCTGAGATGTCTTCCAGCTTTTTCTGTCATTCACGAAATAAGTAGCTGCTTCCATTCAACAATGATCACAGGAATATACACTCCCCTCAAGCTGGTAGTTGCACAAACTAGAATTCCAGCTTGGATCTTTGATGTAGAATCTCTTAAAAAATATTATCTAGTTTTTAAGGCTAAACTAGAACCTCTTCTCCTATCTTTTATAATTGATGGCTGAGATAGAACCAGATAGTTTTTAAGGCTAAACTATAACCTTTCCCTATCTTTTACAATGGATGGCTAAGATAGAACCAAATAGTTTTTAAGGCTAAACTATAACCTTTTTATATTTCTTTTTGATTGGCTAAGATAGAACCATTAAATAGAGAACAAAATAACAAAATTAAACGAGTAGAAATTTCACCATAGATGTAAGATTCCAACGAGAGAAAAGCTAAGGAACGAGCGTGGCCTAATGACAACAGCGGAAAAAAAATGATATGCATCTAAAAAAATCAGATCGTCAATTTGATTCAGATCAGAGATGGTAGCAGTGGTGACGACATCGGGATCGTTGTTGGCTCATGATACCATGTGAGAAAGGGGCCATGGTGGCCGGAGAAGATGAACCCGGTGAACAATGAACAATAAAATATGAAAAGCTACAGTTTAACGATAGAACAAAAATAATATTTTCAACCGAGAACAATGTGTTTCTCTGTATTTTCTCTTATTCTTCTTAATCAAATGTGTATGAGATAAGCCTTTAAATAGGCTGATACAGAGTTTCAGTATAACTAAAATTATACTTTTATCTATAATTTAAATAATATTTATCCCTAATTTAAATAAGACTTCTAGTAAATCTAAACTACTGACTTAGAAATAAACTCTAATTACACATTAAATTAAACTCTAACACTTCTTGTCAACTTACAAAATGAATCCACCAAAAATGCTATAGCCCAAATAATCCATCTCTGTTGCTCCAAAAGTGCACTTGCTCCTCTTTGCAAATAACTAGTTTTGCTCTAACAATTTCAACACTTCCCTCAAATGTTTTAGATGATCTTCCCATGTCTCAGAATAAACTAATATGTCATAAAAAAAACTAGAACATTTTTTCTGAGCAGTTTCTTGAAAATAGAATTCATTAACCCTTGAAATGTAGCAGGAGCGTGGGTTAACCCGAAGGGCATCACTAAGAATTCATAGTGCCCCTCGTGAGTCTTGAAAGCTGTTTTGGGTACATCTGATTCCCACATCCTGATCTGATGATAGCCTGAGCGCAAATCCAATTTAGAGAAATATCTCGCAGCCCCTAACTCATCCAGCAACTCTTCAATTATGGGAATTGGAAATTTATCCTTCAATGTCAGTTTGTTCAGTTGTCTATAATCTACACAAAATCACTAACTGCCATCTTTCTTTTTAACCATAACGATTGGGGAAGCAAAAGAGCTCACACTGTTTCTAATGATTCCAGTTTGCAACATCTCCTGAACCATTCTCTCTATCTCATTCTTCTGGACTGCAGGGTATCTATAAGGTCTGATTTTGACCACAACAACTTCATCTTGCAGAACAATTCTGTGCTCATGTCCCCTATTGGGAGGCAGGCCTTTAGGCTCTTGAAATATGCTAGCAAACTCAGTCAGCAACTGTTGCAAGTCTTCAGGTAATTCTCTTTCCCTCAATTGCATTGCCACTTGAGTAGTAATGGTCAATAAAGAAATTCCTGGAATAGTTCTTGACCCTTTTAACATCTGTGACCCTTCTCTGTCTACTAGAAATTTAGCTGGTCCAGGCGACAATCCAGTCCACTGCACACTCTGTCCAGAATACTCAAAATGCATTGACAGCCTAGAAAAATCCCAATTAATAGAACCCAATGAAGCTAGCCATTGTACCCACAACACCATGTCACGCCCTTTTAAGGGTAAAACCAAAAAATCAGTGGTAAATATTTGCCCTTGAGATTCCCATACAACTGATTTACATAACCCTTGAGTCTGTAAAAACCCACCATTAGCTATAGTCACTCTCATTTGATGGCTCTGTTCCACAACTAATCCACAAGCTTTAACTAGTCCCAAACTCAGAAAATTATGAGTGCTACCAGTATCTATTAAGGCCACCCAAGATTGCTTCTGAAGAATCACCTCCACCTTCATTGTATCATACCCTACAGCTCCCCACATAGCCTGTAAAGACAGTACAGGAATGTCATTCCCCAGACCCTCAGAATTGTCAGGATCCAACTTCTCCTCGCAGTCCACAAACTCTTCATGTTCAGGATCCCCTTCATGACCTTCCATGAGCAACTGGTACAACTGTGATCGAGTGCATTTGTGGCCAGGAGAATATTTGGCCGAGCACCAATAACATAATCTTTTCCTTCTTTTCTCCTCCATTTCAGCTGCTGTCAATTTACGAGGACCATTACTTGTAGGGAATATCCCTTGCTTCGGTGATGGAACCTTACTAACAACTGTTGAAGCTTGCCTGGATTGAAAAGGTGGTGTAACTGTACCTCCCATGCCCTTGTTAGCAGAATAAGAGGTTCCACCTCGAGAAAAATTGGAAGTAAAGGGTAAACTGCTCAACTGAGTCCTAGCAGTACCACTATCATTCTTTCGAGGTGAATGAAATATGAGTTGCTCAAAATGTAAGGCCAATCGAAATGCTTCTAATAAATCCTTAGGTTGAAACACCCTCACAGACTGACCAATTTCCCATTTCAAATTCTTCAAAAAGATGCTAAGTGCATATTCATCATGTAACTAAAGTTGGTTCAAAAAACTTACAAACTCCGCATAGTATTGATCAACTGATGACGTTTGTTGAAGTCCAACCAGCTCACCCATGGGATCTTCCAACCCGTCCGGAGCAAATCTGTCCCTCATAGATTTCAAATATGGTTCCCAGCTCAATTTATCGATTCCTCCATTATTGCGCACCACAAAATAATGCCATTGTAGTACATCTCCTTCAAGAAAGGCAATTCCTACCTTTAATGAAAGCAAATTGATTCATACTTATGATCTCCTCGATACATCAAGAAAGGCAATTAGCTAACAGTTTCAACAGAATTTTGTGGGCCCCTCCCACCAAGCTAATAGGTCGATAGTCTTCGATCGAATCCGAACATTCATTTTTCGAGATCAACGAGATAAAAGAGCAATTTAAAGAGAGGTCCCATGGCTTACCTTCCCAAAAATCATTAAGAAAAGCCATCACATCTGACTTGAGCACCTTCCAAAATCTCCTGAAAAAACCAAGATTGAAGCCATCCGGACCGGGTGATTTGTTCTCATTTGTACACCTAAGAATATCCCAAACTTCTTCCTCTTCAAAACGTCGTTCCAACAATTCACTAGAGGCTGAGCTTATACATTTAAAGGGGCAGTCCAAATCTTCTAACTCTATTGTCATAGAAGAATTATATACAGTAGAGAAATGTCCATGACGAATATCATTGGGATCCTCCAACACATTGTTATCAACCCGAAGCTTATGAATCCAATTAGTTCGTCTTCTTGCCGAAGCCATCATATGATAGAATTTTGTATTCCTATCTCCTTCAATTATCCACTGGACTCTCAATTTCTGTCGCCATTCTCTTTCCTCCTTATAAAATCCCACAACTTCATTCTTAGAGAATTAATCTCCATGTGAACTTACTGCCAATAAGTGGAAGATCAATCAAACCTGTATTTTCAATAAAATCCATATGAGACAAGCCAATCTTTTCTTCCTCACAGTTGACCGTGTTAAAATCTCCCCCGACTATCCACATTCCTTTGTTCGACTGATATGATTTCCTCGAGTTCTTCAAAAACTAATTTCCTAGCAGAAACATCATTAGGTGCATACAGATTGATTAGACTACACTCAACATTCAAGCTTAAGACTTTTCCATGGATAACAATGAAATTTGGATTTACAGAGCTTGGATCAACACTGAAAGCATTCGAATCCCAGAAACAAGCTGAACCACTCGAAGGACTTACAATATAATTATCCGAAAACTGACCCCAACTCGCATTAGCTTTTCTTCCATCAATACACTCCAGTTTAGTTTCTTGCACAAACAATAGGTTAATATTCTTTTCACGCACCATGCACTTCTCCGATCTTCCAAGCCCTCGAATGTTCCAAGATAGCAAGTTCGAAAACTTCATTAATCAAGATAATTCATACCTCAGCTTGCCCCATTCTACTTCAAATTGCTCCTCTAGAGTCGTCCTCTAGCCCACACTCCTTAAATTGAAAACCAACCGCCTCCCCAACTTCCAAAGAGTTCGCTGCTTCAGTTAAACCCACTGAAATCTGATTGCCCATATCCGTACCATTTTTAGTCAACTTGGGACTCAACTTATCATTCGAATTCTCCATTGGTACAGACTTAGTTCCCTTTGACGCGTCTTGTCTTCTTTTCTTCATTACGACCTGACTCCTAACCCCCATATTAGCATAAAGGTTTGGCCAATACCAATGTCTAGTAATTTTAGACCCAACAATGCTCCTCTATTTTTTCTGGTCCATTTCAACTGATGACCCCAGGCCTTTAATGCCTCTACCCGATATCAAAAGACCCTGTTCATTTCTTAAGCATAGGCTCGACTCAGGGAACGCCATGTTTGCTATCATTGAGTTAGGATCTGTTGACATATTATAAAGTTTTTTATGTTACATCTTTTTAGGAATCTTGCATAAGTTAAAATTGATGACTGAGATTTTAACAAAAATATAGATTATATTTTCAATAAAATTTTAATTTCAACTATTTAACTCAGTTAATTTAATATTGGCTTAAGGGTGTAGGAAGCTCTTGAACTTTAAAAAAAATTAATTAAACATCTAAACTTTTTTTCACCCAATTAAGCCCTAGAAGTAAAAGATTTAATCAATTAATCTTTTGAACAAAAAAACTAAATCAAATAAGTCATTTGACCATTAAATCTTGACATATTTTTAGATATTAACAGTTCTATTACGTTGCATTTACAATTTTTTTTTAATTTTTCAAGTTCTTTTAGATTTTTTTTAGAATTTTTAAAGATTTTTGAAATAAAATAAAAAAATTTGAAAATATCATGTGAAAATATCATGACATGATGCATTACACCAACATCTCCAAAAAAATGTCAAGTTTTAATAGTCAAAATAAAAAGCTTAATTGATTCAATTCCTTGGTTCAAAAGTTTAATTAACTAAATTTATTGGTTCAATGTATTAATTATTTTTTTATGTTTAAAGAATTTTTACACACTTAAGCCATAGCTCTGAATTTAAATTATTTTGTAATGTTTTGATTATTTCAAATTTTAGAAATATAAAGTTATTTTAATCCAAATAATCTGAAATATTAAATTATAAATTATTTCAAGTTTAGAGATCCTCTTACACTATGTAAAACTTGAAAGTTTTATACTTTTTTATACCATTTGATGAAAAAAATGAATGATTGAAATTAACGGTAAAATTTTAAAAAATCTCACAAAAGAGGAAATAATAAAATATATTAATTATTTATTACTCTCATTCAACATGCAAAAAAATATATGAATAATTAAGTATTACATTTTATAAATAGAAGATTTGTTTTTACAAAGTCAATCCTTATAAAGGCCAATATTCCAGAAGTTTCTATTCAACAAATAAACCCCATTAGAACACTCTAGGGTTTCTATCATCTTAGACCCAAACCCTTGTCATTTCCAGTGACTTCCCAAAGTCCCCATCTTTCTCAAAGGTATGTTCTTTTCTTAAAGGTAAACCCTCTTTATTTTTACTAAGAAAAATTTATTGCTAGAGCTGAAAGTTGTTTGTTTCCTGGGAAAATTTCAATGCAGCAATGGCTACATCTCAGTTAACAGCATCATCAATGGCGGTATCAGTAAGGAACTTGGCTTCCTTTGATGGGCTAAGGCCATCAACTGTAAAGTTGTCTTCTTTTGGGACTTTAAAGTCTGGGTTTTGACCCAAAGGTCCTTTAAGGGACTTGTTGTAAAAGCGGGCATCATTGTTGCTCCTAAGGTAATTCTTGTTACAGTTCTATGTGTTTAAATTCTCTGAATCTAGATCTTTTATTTAGAAAACAATGGAAGAATTGGACTTGAGTGGAATATATTGTTAGACGGATGCAGTATTTTATGGTAGGAGTGTGGATCTTTAGGAAGTTACATTAGGAATTTACGAGTGGAATTACGAAATGTTAGGATGTGATAAATAAAAAAGAGGAATTTGAAAATTTCATGTGGGTGTGATCGCACCCCAACACCTCTTGGTCCGTCACTGTTTGTTGCTATGCTTGCTTATATGGTATGGGTTGATTGATTTATATCAGTACACCTCGATTAAGCCCTTGGGCGATAGAGTGTTGGTGAAGATCAAAGAAGCCGAGGAGAAGACTGAGGGTGGGATTTTACTTCCAACAACAGCTCAATCAAAGCCTCAGGGAGGTGAAGTGGTTGCCATTGATGAGGGGAAGACAATTGGGAAGTCCAACTTGGAAAGTTCCGTTAAGGTCGATTTCATGGAATTGACATTCTTCCCTTTGTTTCTCTCCATTCGATGCGGCGGCGTTTAATTTCGAAATCCTATGTTTGTTTAGACTGGTGCTCAGGTCATATATTCCAAGTATGCTGGAATTGAGGTTTGAGTTCAATGGTTCAAGTCATCTTATCTTGAAGGAGGATGACATTGTTGGGATTCTCGAAACAGATGACCGAGGCAAGCAAAGAAAAACCTTCCATTGGCATGGTAACAATTGCATGTGTTCGTCATCGGAACATGGCATATAGCTGTCGGCTATGATGCAAAATAAATATTTCCTGATGCCGTGAATGAAACGAAACCGGTGATAGCTGTTGGACCTGGTACTCTGGACGAGGAAGGTAACCGGAAGCCGCTATCTGTTGCACCGGGGAACACGGTTTTATATTCCAAGTATGCAGGGAATGACTTCAAAGGCAATGATGGAGCTAATTATATTGCTCTCAGAGCACCTGATGTAATGGCTGTGCTCTCCTAGTTGGTCTGATAAAGATTAAGTTGTGAGGTTTATGACTACAAGTTAATACAAGAGATGGCAGCTTTGTTGTCCCTGGAATTTTCATGAAAATTTTCATTGTTTCAGTTCACTTTCTGATATGAGAAAATATAAAATGATATTGCATGGATGTATTTATTTCACTTGAAAGAAATTTTCAATTGTATCTGCTGCAACATGAGCAAAAAATTACCAAAAGATTAATCATTGGACTCGCTAAAAAATATGCTGATTGTATATCTTGCTGATGATGTCGAATCATCTCTAAATATGGTTTATATTATACATTCAATGATAGCTTGACTCAAGCTCCCAAGTCAAAAAAGTGGATGCTAAAGCTAATACAAGATCCTTCTGCCAAGATTTCATGGCAGTGGTTTCAAAATTGAACACCTCTGATCATACCTTCTTAAGGCTTGATTAAATTCAATTCATGAATGAGGCTAGGCAAAGTCCAATGGCAGAAAGAAAGATCAATTTGTTTTAGCATTCGAGTTTTGAGAGTTTTATCTGTTAAAAGAGGCAGCTGAGGCATCATCATAATGTCCTCTCCATGCATTTCCACTATCAATCTCACTGCAAGCTTGATTGGGAACTGCCACATTTCCGAGATCGCCATCCAAGCTCATCTGCTGTACTTCCACGGATGACAGTATTTTTATGCTCTGAACACAGCTTACAAATTCTCTGCAAGGAATTAGAGATTACAAAGTTAGGGAGTTAAATAGAAAGACCAAATGCTGTTCGTTCAAACTAGGGTGTCGCTTACTCCCAAGGATCATCGCCAACAAGTAGTATGTCATTTTCGTGATCCACGTAAACTAATTTCCAGTCAGAACTTTGTGGATCTTCCATCTGCCCCTCGATACCAAACATGCGGGCTAGATCGTGCCTGAGTTCATCATACCCTTTGTAGCGGGTTATGTCAATTGATCTTCCCACAGAGCCACGCTTTTGCACCTTCACAAGTTCAAACCAGCACCAAGCATTTAGAGCTTGTACTATAACATTGGGACTTACTGAAACTACATAACTGCCCCATAACATATATGTATCAGACTGGTGATAAAAACTATACTTTTTAACTTGAACTCGTGTTTAGGCTCGGAAAGTCTTGAGGTTAAAAAATCTGATTATACTGTGTGTGCGATGTTTCTATTTTAGAGCTTCTTACATACCTTTGTATATGTTCGCATCCGTTGAGTTTGGTTGGCCCACAATCCTCCATTCAAAACTCCTGCATCATTTATGGCAACTTCATTTGAACACCCAGCCTTGAAAGGTATGTTTGGCACGGCAAAAGACTGAGAGCTTATTGCAGCAGTAGACATCTCTGTGTCAATATCTCTTGGATTGCCACTATAATTAGAAATCAGGTTTTGAAGATCCTTTTGAGAGTCATATCCCCTTGATAACAAAGTGTCCGGTGCCAGTCCATCAATATTCGGTGTAAATGGAAGATTGTTCCGAGGATGTGATTGGACATCACCTTCCAGAAAGGTGGGGATGGAGAAATTATGCTGGATGGTGCCAGCATCCAGGCAGTATGATGTTCCAGAAGAGGATGCTTCTAATTGGTCCGGCACAGTACTTTTGTACTTGGATTGTTCTGGACCTTTAGAGGCAGGTAGCTCATGTTTGATTCGGATGTCAGGCTTGCTCTGAAGCTCCTGAACCAGTGTAGTTGCAGGCTCAACAACTGGATCCGTCACTAATATGGGTGGTACTTGCTGACTTCTGCTTAGAAAGCTTGATGGTGAAACCTGACAATTATTGGTAGACGGTGAGGTTGAACATGATGGAGCATCACCATCTGTATGACCAGAATGGGTTCTCATGGCCATAAGTGGCTTGTTCTGACTCGGGGGTTGACTCACCACAGGCTGTTGAGGTTGCATGAGCATTGATGTTGAAAAGCCATTGCTGCCAAGTGTTTGTGTACTCTGAGAAAGAGGCAACTGCTGTAATGGTTGGTTTTGTTGATGCATTGGCTGTTGCTGCATCACAGGAGACTGCAACTGTGATCCAGATGGTGAGAGTAATTGTTGGGACGACTGCTGCTGTTGCTGCAATTTCTGTAATAGTTGTAATTGAAGCTGTTGCTCAGAGAGGCCCTGCTGAGCCAGTGGATGAATCTGCGGCTGCTGCAGTGTCCTTTGGGATAGACTTTGCTGGAATTGCATTTGTTGCTGTTGGCTCTGTACAAGGTTAGGTTGCTTTTCCATCTGTTGCTGAATCTGTGTCTCTTGAGGTAATGACGTTAAAGGATATGAAGTCTTCTTAGCCGAAAGGATAGTTTGAGTTGACTGGCTATTGCTCGTCAGTAATTGTGGTTGTTGCTGCTGAATCTGAGAATAAACACTTGGCTGACGCAAATTTTGATTCGGGATCTGGTTTGCGGCAGTGATGCCATTATTTACTTGAGCCGATACGAATTGTTGTTGCAACTGCTGCTGTGCCTGCGGCTGTTGTCTTTGTTGCTGCTGCTGCTGCTGCTGTGCTGGTGGCGGTTGCGGTTGCGGCTGTTGTCTTTGTTGTTGCTGTTGCTGTTGCAGCTGCAGCTGCAGCTGCTGTAGAGGTGGCTGAGGCGACTGTTGAAGATGAGGCTGTGACTGTTGTCGCTGCAACTGCTGTTGGGAGAGTTGCTGTTGTTGATTTTGATTCGGAGGAGTCTGCAATAACTGCTGGAGTTGCTGCTGCTGAGGCCATGTCATAGGCGCCTGGGGCAACTGGTTGACTTGGTTCGGATTAGCTGTGTTAAACTGCATATTTGATGCAGGTAATGCCGGAGCTTGAAAATTCAATAATTTGGAAGGATCGTCGGTGCTAAGGTTATTTTGCAAAGGATTTGAAGAAACCATTGAAGGAAAGAGTCCTGATTGAGCAGCTGGAAACTGATTATTTTGTTGCATGTTCATCCACTGAACTAAACTCATACCAGGAAAGACTGAACTAGGAGAATCCTTCATGCCGAAGTCATCTCCAAGCCAGGGCATAGCTCTCTTGAAAGCATTCTCAACATCACCGTCATTATCTGCAAAAGCATCTTCAAAGATTAGAACTAAGTTCTTTAATTTTCCTGTTATATGTCCTTGTTTATAGCAAGATATATCCAGTAATATGGTTCACCTGGCATCCCTGGTAGCTTGGGGAACCTGGGCCTGAAAAACGGCGGTGGGCATATGTAGAAAGGAGTTACAACAGGCTCAATATCCCAAGTTGAAACTCGGCTAGGCCGTTCACCAGCAGTTGATTCATCCCATCCTACCTGTTGAGATCTAAAAGTTAATTGCGAAAATCGAAAAATTACAAGCCTTTTCTCCTCCTGCAACAAATATCTAGATTTACATGTTACCCCAGCAGAAACAAATTTATGCAGCCAAGTTCATATATATTAGAGCCATGTAGTATAACGGATAAAACAGATGAACTTAAAACGTGCATGTTAATAATGTATTTCCACTGAAATCATGCCAGACATTTTCGGGGGAAAAGGTGCAAAATAAAAATGGACAACACTTGCATTCCTACTATTAGAACGTCCAAAAGAATACCTGAAGACTACGCCACTGTGAATTCTTCCATCGCACAGGATCCAGGTCACTGATACCAGTAATCGTACCCATGTATCTGCGTACTCCAGACTCCTCGGTTTCGAACATCATTCTAAACCGCATGCCAAGAGAAACTTGGGTATACATGGCTTTGTTATACTTTGCCAAGGGTACCACAAACTCAGAAGGACTTGCCCTATCAAAATTAAAAAAAATATATTAAGACATATGAAGACCTTATTTTTTAAGACAAAAAATGATGATTACATGATAACAATGAATTAAAGGACCGTCAAAATATGTTATAGGCAGCAATACCTTGGATTGTAGAATATAGTAAACGGGCTGTTATTTGCAGCAGCATGAGCCGCAGCAGCAAGGATCCCGATATGCATGCTATCACTAGAAATCACCGATGAAGAGAGAGCTGGCTGCTGTCTATTAGCCCTCCTTATACCCAAGAGATACTGTGACTTCTCATCTCTACATTTAAGCAAAGAGTTCCGGTTAAGCAGCATAAAAAGATATACATATGTGTGCCGCTATATATGTATGTATAATTGTATATGAACCATACCTTATGAAAAGAACGGCATCACCAGCAAAAAGTCTTTTGTTGCTAACAAAGACACTCCAACCAGTAGTTAGAAGGTGCCTCTTTGGTTGACCTGCAAAGAAGCCATTATGCATTGAAGCCTATTATTCCATTTCTTTATCCACGAATTCTTTTGAGTAGCATAATACAGTGAACAGAATGATATGACTAGTATCACCATATTAACTAAGATTAAGTGTAAAGTTGTGAACGATGAATTTCTTTATCCTCAAACTGTTTTGAGTAGTAAGTATTTATGAGAACATTAATAAAAAGCAAGTGATGATCGCTTTGCAGTAAAAACGCAAAGACTTCTGCTTGTGAAACGGAAGAAGAGCGGCATCTAGAAGAGACTGATACCTCGATAGATATGTCTAAATGTCCATGTATTCTCGTGCAAATCTCTGGCTACTACCTCTTGAGCAGGTGGTTGCATCGAAAAATCCTACCAAATATTATCATTTTAGTCTCGATAAAAGTAGGCACGAAATGCTTCCATCATGGCTCTCAAATCCTAAAATAGAAATCGGAATATTGAAAATTTTTACACACCAGAGGGGGGAAGATCTTCTCAGCTGCTCTACGAGGCACAGAAAATCCACCATGAGTGCTAGTGTCACTAGCTGTAAGAGTCTTGCAAAAGAACTCGGCAGGTTGTCTACTTTGCTTGAGGCCCATATCAGATGCCAGTAATGCTTCCCTGTCACACTGTAGAATACTACTTTAAAATCCTTCCCAAATTCCAGGAAGGGAAAAGGAGGCAGTAACAGTTACTGAAATATTAATATAGTAATTCTCAAATGGACCAGTTGACCTACTTTGCTTACAGGCTGAAGAGTCATCTGAGCATAGACCTCATCAGTTTCCGGATCAGCCTGATTCAAAATTTAAATAAAACGAATAAATTAGAAGCTTCAAAGAACCTTGTAACTTGCATTTTTAGATCATCTCTAACTGTAACAAAGTTATCTACACCATCCGGATGAGTACATGGATGCGCCAAGTACCTAAGCCAGCAACAACTCGGCTTAAAAGAAAGCAATATTGTCAATCAAATGGTGCAGCAAATCTCGGGATAAATGCACAAAATTCATATAGAAACAACTACTTTCCCTTCAATGTTTTGAAGAAAAAAGAAACTTGGGATAACGATGGCTTGCTTTTGCTTACATGCAATGTGATATTATGAAGCATGCAAATTAACTTGGAAGGAAGGTTAGGGTAGCTTGGAACAAAATCAGTCTCCTTCCGCATTGATGCCGCAACCTGACAAGAAAATCTATATTAATTAGTAAGAAATATAAAAGACTAGACTCAGAAACAATTATTCCATAGGAATGAATGTGGAAAACGACTCACTTGCTCGCTATGGCCTTGAGGAAAGTAAACCACCAAACTTCCAACTGGCGGCAAAGAAACAAGTGGTCCAGCACAAGCATGCCATAATTCCGAATTGATACTCTTCCTTTCTCCTGCGTTACCGAAACCAACCAGAATATTATCAAACATCCCAAAAAACCACACAAAGTCATAAAAATAATAAAAAGCTTCAACTACCAAAAGATTCACAATATCCATATCCTTCAAACTTATAGAAGGATAAACATGTTAAGAATTGACTTCATAGGATTATAGACTAAAAGCAAGAAATCCCCAATTCCATTGCGTATGAACTATTAATTCTACTTTCTTTCGTTTTCCAGATTGCCAATTCATGAGTATTCTTATATAATCAAAGACTTTATTTCCCCCCCTTGTTTCACCTCCAATTTGCAAATGAAATTAAATGATCCCAAACCCAAATCTTTCCCTCTAGAAAAAGGAAAACTTGACACTCAGTTCAGTTACAATAACTCCATTTCTTGTCTTGTTGTTAGCTGCTTTCCATTTTTATGGAAACGGGATTTTAAAGGATTTCTCAAAAAAAAATTATAATATAAAGCATTAAATGACACTAAACAAGAAACTAAATTTCTTTAAACCAGCAACAATTTAGAAGGGAATCCATTCAACAACTAATAATTAAGCAAAAAATTCTCAATACTCAAATAAAAAAGAAATTGGCAAGAAAAAACAAACAAACAAACAAACAAACCAACCTTGAGCAGGATTTGCCAAAAACCCATTTGGTGGAGCCTTCATGCTTCTTGCAAATTTGGTTCAATTAAGGGAAAAAATCAATAAACCCCCCTTTTCTTAGCGAATCCAATAACTTGTTTTGCTCCAACAAATGGTGAAAAAGAGATCAACTTTCTCAAACATATATTTAACTTCAACTCTACGAGGAAACGCCGCCGCCGCCACCGCTGCTGCTTTCATACACATTCAAAAATCCCCCTCCCCACATTAAAAAAAATAAACTAAATCCCTATATTGTAAATACCCAAAGCTTAGTTCATTTCGGAGCTGGAATTTTTTCTCTTAATCAGCTTCGTAAAAGGCTTTTGATTCGTTTTGGTATTTCAATCACACAAGGCATTTCCTTCTCCAATCGTTTCCGATAAGCCGAACTAACTTCACGGAGTGATAACCCCCGGTGACCTGAAACTCGCCGTTTTGGGTCCGGAATCCGACGAGAAAATTCAAATAAAAAAGGAAAAAAAAAAAGGAACTTTATGGGATCAAGGAGAATGAAACAGACTTGTCGCCGGGAAATCAGAGAGAGAAAGGAAAGGAAAAACAAAAGCAAAGCTAAAAGCTAAAGCAGCTTTCTTTACATTTTCTCTTTACTTTCTCTGCTTTTTTTTAATATAATTTTCTGGGAAAGAAGCCGACAATATAGCAACATGATAGACTGACGCGATCAGGCCTCTTAAATAAATAAAAAAAGACAGAGAGGGAGAGAGAGAAAGGGAACTTTTTGGATTAATTTCACCAAAGTCCCCCATTTATAACTTCGATTCTAAATTGATCCATAAATTTCATAATATTCTAATAGAATTAGTCAGGTCCTTCTATCAACTTCGTCATCAGCTTGGCTGTTAAATGTTAACCCAAATTGATAGCAAAGTGTTTTTGAAACATATGATCAAAATTTAAATAGTTGTGTTAGTCGTTACGTAAAATTACAAATAGTTTGAAGCTGACGTGTTATGAAAATGATGTGTTAGATCAAGGGTGAAATCATAATTTTGAGTAGGGTCAAAATTGAATTATATGTTTTTATAGGGATCAGAATTCAATCAATTTACAATTTTTAGAATGTTTACATCATAATTTTACTTTTAGGGGTCAAAATCATATTTTTAATTTTAGTAGGACTTATATACAATTTCAACATTTTTAAGGGAATAAAGGCCTTAAGTGCCCTCAAATTATATGTATTTGTACATAAAATTTTAGTCAGGTGCTTTAAATATAGGGTAAACATCATCTTCGGTCACTAAACAATTTATATTTTCTTATTTTGGTCATTAAACTATTATTTTTGGCAAAATAGTCACTAATTTTATGTATTTTTCCTATTTTGCTTTCTTTTGTTACAAAACACATGGAAAAACAGGATAGCGAGAATAGTTTGGTGACCAAAATAGGAAAGAAACAATAGATTGGTGATCAAACAAGAAAAAAATAACATTAGTGATTAAAATAGAAAAACAAACGTAACGTTGGTGATGATTTTGCACAAAATGATAGTTTGGTGACTAAAATAAGAAAGTATAAATAGTTTAGTGATCAATGGTAATGTTTATCGTTAAATATACGTCATATTAAATTCGAGCTAATTTCGATGGTTAGATTGAAGAAATGATACGATTGGCATGCCATTATACTTTGATGTGTCAATTAAAACATTTTGAAAGTTTGAACCAATTTAAAATATCAACCATAATTTGGGTACATTTAAGTGAAATTAAACCCTTTTTTTACCTTTTTCAAATTAGACTTATCCGTTGCGCGTGCGATTTCACGCGTGATGTGATGCAATCAGCGGAAAGTTAAGATTGACACCAAAATTTGGGAGATGCGCGCGTGGACTTCACGATTGGTGCACTGCAATTGCCGGAAAAGTTAAAATGTGGCAGATAAGCGCGTGCGGCGTTGTCGTTTATACATAGGAGTAAAATAAAGGGTAAATATATATTGATACCTGAATTTGGCTACGAGATGTAATTTGGTACCTAATTTTTTTTATTTAATTGGGTACTTGAATGGATTTAGGGTTCAATTTGGTACTTGAACTTGACTTATTTATTTAAATTGGTACCCAAAATTTACTTTTTGCTCTAAATTGATACTTACGATAAATGGCTTATTTGAACTAATTTGAATCGTGAAGCCAAATTTAGGTACCAATTTGAATCTAAAAGACAAGTTCATGTACATAATTGGACAACAAATTTAAATACCGAATTGAATCTTAAAACTAATTTCAGATACCTAACTGAACTAAAAAAATTAAATATCAAATTACACCTTAGAGTAAAATTTAGATAAATGCCCTAACTCGCATCCAACAAAAAGTGAGTTACATTTGAATCTACTTTTCAATTTTTGGTGGAGCTCGTGTTTAGTAGGACGTGAGTTTCTATTTAATTTTCAAAAACAACGTTGTCGAAAAAGTTCATCCACGTCGAATATAACTCACTTTTTTGCTGGACGTGAGTTCAAAACTCACTTTTTATTGGACGCGAGTCCGTCCTACATGGGCTGAAAAGAGATATTATCTAAATAATCATGGATGTAGATTATTTATCTAAATAATAATTATAAGGGGTATATTCATTTAATATACCCTATAAAAACCTAATAATTTCCATAAATGTATATCAATGCCCCCAAACAAGGAATTTTTAAAATATATGTCATTACACAATAAATTATTTTATAGGTCATGCTCGACACGTCATTCATGGTCCCAACCAATAAAAATCATCAATTTTATTAAATTTTTCAATATCATATTTTTATCAAGTGAATCTTCACTTGATAAAAATTATTTTTAATTTAATTTACAATACATATGATTGAAGATTCACTTGGTAAAATATAACATGAAAAAAATTTAATAAAATTGACGATTTTTATTGGTTGGGACCATAACATGGGGAGCCGGGCCTATGATATAATTTTTCGTCATTACACAACCAACTATATAACTTACTCCTAATATAAATTAGCTTCATTTAATTATGTGGGTCATATTTCAATTTGACTTTAATGTTATATGTTTAATTCTCGATTAACACATGATATATCTTAAGGAATTAACATACATTGCCATGGATAACACATTAATTACTTTTATGCTTTCACTCATTAATTTAAGGGTAAAACCTTGATACATAGGCTCTGTAAGATTAATTTTACACAAGCTTGTGTATTTACACTATAAAAACTCAAATCTTAAATTCCTAACCCTAACCCTAAAAAACTAAACCCTAAACCTTAAACCTTATACACTAAATTCTAAACACTAACATTGAATTCTAAACCTTACTACCTAAACCCCTAACCCTTAAAACTAAAAGGCACTTGTAAACTAAAGTTTATACGACATGTGTATCAAAGTTTTTTCCTTAATTTAATCAAGATTTTTTTAACTAAATTTTATCAAGACTTTTAAACAAAGATGATTAGTGGTGTCTGGCAAGAGGAGTAACATGAACGCCCGCTTAGGGTCCACACCTTCTACTTTAATAATTTTACAGATTTTTCAAGTGATAATCTTGTAAGTTAGTGGTTGCCCCCTATTGTTTTAATTGTGTTTAAGGTGTTTTCTTAACACAACAATGAAAATAATGTGTTTGATAAATTTTAATCGCATTTCTATATTTTATTAATGAAATCTTAAATTTAATTGTTCAGAGTAATGGAACATATTTCTGTTCTATAATAACTCAATTTTTAATTTTTACTCAGGGCTCCGAAAATGTCTGAAGCAGCTATAATGATTACCATTTCTTTTCAAATTATAAGTGATGATTGTAATTAGAGCAATAGCATTCCTTAACTAAATAGATAAGTTTGCTCAAGAAATTTGAGAAGTGAAGTTATAGAAAAAAGATGATTTTTTGAAATGACATCAATTTAAAAATTCTAACTTGCAAATGCAATAAGGATAATTCATGCTTATGTGTATATTATAAATCATAAATTATAGAGAGATTAATTACATAAAATTGATATAAAATGCTATTATAATATAATTTTCATTATGTGTAGTGGAAGGACCCGCAAAAGCAGGAGATTTTCACATGCCACCGCCTTAATGATTCCTTCTCGGGACATCATTATATGTAAATTAAAGTTAAGCTTTTGCATAATTAAAGTGTTTGTAGTTGAAATTATACTACTACTAATATATTTAAATTTCAGATAGGGACAAAGCTAAGATTTGAGGTTAGGGGCAAAACATAAATATTTAAAAGTGAGAGAGCAAATTCATAAACAAACCAATTTTTTAAAAAAATTATATGGGAGGGCAAATGTGAAAAAAAAAATTGGGGTGGGGCAATTTAATAGCTCCGTCACTGATTTCAGGTGATGACATGTCATTTCGATATTGTATTCTATTATCATTTAAAAAATTAAAAATACATTACATATATATTGAATTTTTTAATAGTCTTAAGATGATTAAAAGATAGTATTTGTTTATATATATTGTTAATCATTTGACAAGACACACACCTTATAGACAAAGTGATTTGAACTCGGGTCTCCTAGGATAAAAATCATCTGCTTTTCCACTTGTTAGGTTCGTATATATTGAATTCTTAGATTATATATATATTATGTTCAGATGATGCTATGGTATAATCTTAAAGTGTCACATTATCACCTGATTTTTTAATTCAACATCACTAAAAAATCGAGTCCAAGTGATCGGAATGGGAAAGTTACTAAATTTAGACATTAATGTGGGTCGAAAAATTGAAGGGTCAAATTGAAAAGAACATTGAATTTAGAGGCTAAATGGTACTTTATCCCAATAATAAAAAGAATTTATATTCAATACATATGCGGTAGAAATAATGTGTCTTAGTTTTAGGGTTTAGGGTTAGAATTTAATGTCTAGAGGTCAGAGGTTTATGTTTAAGAGTTTAGAATTTAGAGGTTGTGATTAAAATTTAAGGTTTAAAAGTTAGGGTTTAAAGTTTAGGGTAATATGATTAGGAATTTAAGTTTTGACCTATAAACCCTAAACTCTAACCTTACACCCTAAATTCTTCCGCAACCCATCAATTCTAAACTACTAACCCTAACCTATAACTTCTAAACCCTAAAATCTAATCTTAAACCCTAAAACTAAGATAATTATGAAAATTTCTTATTTTTTTCGTTTGTGTATGAAATAATTACCCTAATAAAATTAATATATGGACTTTATTTTATTTTCAACGCAACAAAGCATATTTTTAAATGAAGATTCAATTGAGACAACATTTCGCTGAAGGTCTTACTTGATTACCGTCTTATTCGATAGAGGTCAATTTGTTATATAAAAATTTATTTTAAAATCTTTTTATATTAAGTCATTAATAATTCATTGAGGTGTTTAGAAATATATATTATCAATAATCATATTATAAATCCTTTAAAGTAAGAATATACATGTAGGTAAGATAATAATCATATCTGAACCCATCAAGCGGTCTTAGTAAAAAAGTGGAGCGTTGTTATCCTTAGAAGACTCGTGTTAAAGTTTGTCTGCATAGTGGGTGCATATTTTTTAAGAGCTAAAAATAAAGAACAAATACTACCATGTAATCACATCAGAATGTAAAAAACAACCACTTTTTTATTAAAGAAAACAAGAATAAATTCAATTAACTTAATTTATAATAATATGTTATCATTTTTTAACAGATGATTTGTTATTATTTAATTTATTGATAAAATTTAAAATTATATATCCTCAATCCATAATATATTAACCTATATTAATATATAATTATTCATGTGTTTTTATACACTTATGGAATTAGATATAAATGATTGGCTTTCATGAAGATGTTGTAAATGTGACAGGATCTGTTGATACAATGTAATATATTTTTTTTAGTTTTACATGTTTTTAAAATCGTTGAATAAATAAAAATGAATAATTAAAATTAATAATAAAAAATAAAAAAATAAGTTATCCTTCATTTAAAAGTTTTAAGCCATGTTTGGTAAATAATTTTTTGAGCTAAAATTAGAGATTTGAAGTATTTTTAGAGGTTTGACTAGTCAAATTCGCTAATTTGGATGTTTGGTAAATAGAGGATTGCAATAGCAGATTGAGGTGAAACCTCTCATTTTGAAAAAGTTCATTTTAAGAGCTTCTTGAGTTAGAGGTATGGATAAAAGACTTGTAAAGTCTATTTTATCCTTAATAATTATAAAATTTCTCTAAAGAGCATAATTTTGATTAACTAATAAAATTAAAAAATAATTTTATAAATAAGAAATTAATATATAAATTTAATACTGAATAAAATTATATTAAAAATATAATTTCATAGATAAAAAAATAATATATACTTCTAAATTTAATAATTATTAAAGTTATATTAAAAAGATAATTTTAGTAATAAAAAAATAATATGTACATCCTCATATATGCTTAGTAATGATATTAAAAAATAAATTAATATTAATAGGTACAAAATGTTAATAACTAATAAATTATTTAAACGAGTATTAAATATAATCATGTTCTTATATGTCATTTTGCTTGTTCAAATAATCAAACAGCTATCAGCTATCAGTTACTTTTATTGAACACTTTTATATAATCAATTAATGTAATCCACTAGTCAAATTAATTAATGTTATCCGCTATCAGCTAATGTAATTCCCTATCCGCTAATTACCAAACAGGACCTTAATATCAGTTTTGAACTCAATTAATCCAACGATTGCATAAACTTTTATATAATATCTAAATTATTCATAAATCTCTCAAACACTTAAATGAGAAACAATTGTGTTTAATGACATTCGAACCTATAACCTTTGTGTGATATCAATCGAACTAAAACTTGGTCATCCACTTATACTTAGGGGTGGATCTTTTGAAGGACAAGTGGAGGCCACGCCCCAAAATTCTAGAAAATTTAAATTTTACCCTTAAAAATTTTGAAAATTTTAATTTGGCCCCTCAAAAATTTTAAAAATTCATATTAAGTTTTAAAATTTTAAATATTTTTAATTAAATTCTCTCTCAAATTTTTAAAATTTTATTATTAAATTGAACCCGTGGAGTGGTACCAGTGGTAAAGGATAACTTATTTCATCCAGATCGAGCACCATGTGTGTACGGTATGTGTGCATTATTAAAGGGCTAAAAACATTGAACAGATATTACCTTGTAATCACACCAGTATATTAAAAAATTATTTTTAAATCTCTCAAAATTATTAAAAATTTTAGTTAAACCTTAAAAAGAAATTAAAATTTTCGTTTAAGCTTCCATTTTTTTTAAATGTAAATTGGTCCCTTCAAACTTTTACTTCAAGTTCTGCCACTGTTTATACCGGTGCAAAAGCTAAATGAGTTTTAACAATCAAATCGTTGAACTTATCAATATAATTTTACATTTTATACATCCAAATTTTGAATTAACTTGATATATCTATTACATTGACTCAAAGTAATTTTTCTTTTATATATATATATATTGAATTTTTTACATAAATAAGTAATTAGATATTTCAATTTACTCAAAACTTAACAATTGTGATGTATGTAAATAGAATATAAAATTCAATGAATAATTGTCTAAATATCGATTATAGAAAAAAATTATGAAAATATGAGCATATTAGTTTGATAACATTTTAACCCTCAAATTTTTAGATAAATCGGTTCGACCTTAAATTTTGTTCCTTCCACTCTTGATAAGGGTGTAAATGAATAGAGCGTTCGACGAATTATTTGTGAACCGTTCGTATAACGTTCGTTTATTAAGCTAAATAAACGAGTATGAACAAAATTTTTATGTTCGTTTAATAAACGAACGAACACGAACATAGGTGTGTTCGGTTCGTTTATGTTCACAGACAAGCTCATTTATAGGCTCGTTTATAGGATGAAAATGCTTATGGATGCATCTAAATACTATTTTTTGTTGTTGCTAAGGATGTTATATAAGTTCATGTTAAAATTTAAGTTTTATTTTGTTACTTTTGTTTTATTTATTATTAATTTAGTTAAATTCTGAATATATAAACGAACATGTTCACGAACACTTAAACGAACTCGTTCGTGAACACTAAATAAACGAACACGAACACCTTCAAAAATAAATAAACGAACACAAACACAATATTAAAATTTAAACAAACACAAACTGAATATAAACACATTTTAAGCTCGATTCATTTACACCCCAAATTCTTAACCTCGAACTTCTAATTTATTGTCCAAAAACATGTGACGTGGTGCGGCTTTTGTCGGCCAAACCAGTTCCATCTCCGACCAATGTGTGGGTTCTGGTCTGGTCTGACTTTTATATATATATATATATATTCAATTATATTATATAAAACTTAATTAATTTTATACTAATACATTATCATTGAACGAGTAAAATAGATGGATGAGATTAGAAATATGATATATGAAGATTATTACTTGAGAAAAAATAAGAAGTTAATCTGATTCATCCATTTTACCATTAAATGACCATTAATTAATATAAAAATAATTGAATTTTACATAGTATAAATGAATCATAACCTTATATATATTAGTTTCGTCTTAAAAGGAAAGAAGCATGAGTACTTGTTTAGGGCCCTATTTTTTACCTTAGCAGCTTTAATAATTTTTCAAATAATAATTTTATAAGTATGTGGTTGTAACTTATTATTTTAATTATATTTAAAATATTTTCTCGAAAAAAAAACAGAATAATATGTTTGCAAAGTTTGATCATATTTTTTTAATTTATTAATAAAATATTAAATTAATTATTTAAAATAATAACATATACTTTTATTATATAAGATCTTATTTTTAATTTTTTACTCATGACTCCAAAAATATCAAAAACTATATATATATATATATATATATTCTCCGGTTGCCCACTGCCCTCTGCTATGACACACACATATATATAATATTATCATATAGATGCATCAACCGACAAATCTAAGCCAAAAACACATATAATTGTACTTAATATATACAGGGAGGTGCTGGTTATGCGTTGAACATATCATCTGTCATTTCGCTTTCTTTGGCTATGTCAAGTTACTTGCATGGAGGAGCGAGCTTGCTCGCCATAAAAGCTTTACTTGCCTTCCGACGTAAGGTTGTAAATAAACCGAATTTGATCGAACAAATTTTTGTTCAAGTTTGTTTTAAGTTCGTTTGTTTTCAAGTGGTGTTCATTAACGTGTTTAAAACTGTGTTTTTTTATCTTATCCTCGTAATTTAGTTTGCTTCATTCATAATATTAAGATTTGAACTTTAGACGTTATTTAAGGGATCTAACGCTACATCTTGTTATACCAGCTGATAGTTGATAATATGATTTTAGATATTAAACGAATATGTTTACGAACAATTTTAAACCTATGTATTAGCAATAAACAAACTATAAATAAATATATTTATTTGCTGAAAATTTGATATGCGAAAAATAACCAAAGCGATAACAATATAAAATAAGATATTGACAAGAGCCGAGATTTGACGTGGCTCAGACTTTTTTACCTCTACGATCAAGAGAAACGAACAGTCCACTATCAACGTAGAGAACACGAAGAATACAAATACATGATATCCTATGTATCCTAAAACCAGGTATATATCCCAGAATTCGATGTATCCAAAACACTCTTCCCAACGTTCGTACAATACTCATCTCTACAATATAGTCGCTATAGTTACAGCGATCCTGAAAGTGATTACATCTCTTCAAAACAATTCTCTCTATCTCTCATAATTTTAAATGTTAAACCTAATATATATTTATAGACCAAATACTTAGTCACCGAAACCCTATTCAATAAGATTTCTTATCTAAAATAGATATTTACTCATTAAAGTAAACTTTAATTACCAAATAATTTTTAACTACTAAAATTACAATAAAAACTAAACTTAATTACGAATTAGAATTTGAGTCAAAATATAACATTGTTAGTTCTTAAACATAGGCAACAACGGAACTTGGTGGGACCTGTGGGGTCACGGGTCCCCCAAAATTTTGAAAACTCATCATTTAACTTTTAAATATTTTGAAGAAGTAATTAGGTCCCTTCAAATATCTGAATGCCCAAAAATTTTAAAAATTCATCATTTGGCCATTTGAAAATTTTTAAAATCTCATTAGGCCCTTCAAATATTTTGAAAATTTTAATTATTTCTTTAAAATTTCTCATTAATATGTATTTATATATTAAAAAAACACAATGAAAAATCTTACCGTCGAAATTTTGTAATATATATATAGTTGACCCCTTTCAATATAAACGTATATAATACATACGAATATATACATAAGAGACGAAGGCACGTAGATAATAGAGGGGTTCTAGCCCCTCTCAATTTTTTGTTTAGTAGCATTTTAGGCACTCGTTAGCTTTTTTTTTAAAGTTCAATCATATATTTTTCTCCTCCAATCTTCGAGATTAAATACTTAACGAGTCTCTATTATTTTGAACTTAGAAAATTGACTACTCCCATTATTTGATCACAATTATGTTTCTATACATATAGACAGGGTGCGCAAAATATTCGATCCGACTCGATTATCTATTGATCCGATATGAAATTTTAGATATCCGATCTGATTTTTATTTTCAGATCATATATCCAATCCTTTTTTTATTTTTCTGATCGGATACGAATTGCAATATTTTAAGTTTCGAATTATTCGAAAATTCAAATTTTATGGATATGAATCTTGTTATTTTTAGTAATTTGATGTTTGTTATATCCGAAAAATCGAAATTTTCATAGATGTGAATCTCGTTATATTTGACAATTTGTTACTTGTTATATTTGAAAATTCAAATTTTTCATAGACCCGACCGCCACATTTGAAAAATACTTAAACTAAATTTTATATTCATATAATCAGATATTCGAATATCCGATCCGAACATCAGATATCCGAATATTCGTATAATTGAATATCCGATCCGAACATCAGATATCCAGATATTCGATTTTTCAGATCGAATATAAATCGCTATTTTACATATCTAAAATTTCAGATATCCAATTTTTTGGATCGAATTAGAACCGATATCTAAAAATGCACACACTTAATAGACACATTATTAATCAAACCAAAAGTGTGAAGTAGTGTTATCACTCTTAAATAAGTTAGGCCCCAATAGCACCTTTGTTGGCTCACAAAAATGGAGACAATCGCATGCATTTCTCAGACATTATCTATTATGAACTTTCACCATCGCCATTTCGAAATTAACCTTTCATCATTAAGATTAGAAGCGTGATTAATTTATCTTCGATAATGTCAGATATGAATGTGTTCGATCCGATAACGAAACCTTTTACGATTCGGCAAGCGTCCTATAAGTCGAGTGATACTATAGGCGGAGCCAAAAAAATTTCAAGGGGTGTCATTTTTTAACGGTATATAAGGAGAGTTAATTATTTATAAAATTGTATCGTTTTATTTATAAATGAGTGTTATTTTATTTATTAAAGGCGTGTCATTTATATGTACTTTTATTTTTTTATATAAAAACTATATAGGGAAAAAAATTTCCAAAAAATTATGACTCCCCATTCTCTAACGTTGCTCCGCCTGCAGGGGCAAAGAATCAGATCCTCAACTGAGAATTGTTAAGATTAGGAGAACAAAGGTTGAGAATTGGAATTCAAGCTCAAAGGAAATTGCAGACACTAAGCAGATCAGGTAAAAAGGAGACAAGACATAACTAAAACCTTGGTCATACATTTTTTTTTTTTTGCTTTTGCAATAATACCAATCAAACATTTGATATTCGAAGTTGTTGTTTTCGGACAAAAGATTGTTTTGGCTTCTTAGGACTAAAACTGTTAAAAGGAAAAAAGAAAAAAAATGGTGGACACACAGGTGATTGAGTGTCTGCCATTGATGTTTCAAGTGATCACTTGATGAGGTTCTATCGATGACAAAGTGCAAGTTTTTTTTTTTTTTTTTATGTTCGTGTTCATAAGTGATCCTCATTAGGCATGAAAATCATGAAATTAGGATTACCTGGCAGTCACGGAACCAAAATTTGAAGTTAGGGGATAAACATAAATGTTTGAAAGTTAGAGAGCAAATTCATAAATAACCTAATTTTTAAAATCTTTTTATATATAAGAATAAATGTGAAAAAAATTTTAAGGTTGGGCCGAGGGCAGTTGCCCTCCCACAGTCTACATACCTCCACCCATGTTCTTTTAACATTATGAATGAAGTAAATTAGATTGGAAGAATCGCCCTTATAATTAGTAAACTAATGCCTTGAATACTGATGGTTATACAAGAAAGATGATAATGGTTACGTGGAAACACATGTAATTAGACCCATAAACCTGACTTAAACAACTAAACTTGAATCAAAACAATTCAAACTCGAAATAACATACACTCGCAAATTTTAAAACTCAAATCAATCCGATTCCATTGCAATGGAAAGCAAAGGAACCAAAATGGTTTAGATGATCCATGTTGTGATCATAAAGTAATTGACGATGTTTACGAGAAGAATATAATTAAAAAGAAAGCATTTCCGCTAGTAAATTTTTTTATTACAAGATTTCATGTAATAATTTTGATGAATTAATTATGGAGGAATTACATAAATATGATTGTCCTTTCCCCCCCCCCCCCACAAATATGGTACTAGCTAAAATAATTTCACAAATATTGTGAATGCCATAGTGTTTTTAAAATTGGTACCTTAGAACCCGTCTATAAACAGTAAAATGAATTTTTGAATAAAAAATAAAGTCGGTGGGCGGTGAACCCAACTTCAATAGCAAAGGACAGCTGTTTAAAGTCGGTGGGTGGTAAACCCAACTTCAGCATAATTTCAGAATGGTGCAGGCGGTTCAGCGGGCACATATGGGTGGGGGGGGGGGTGCAAAGTGCAAGTTTGAAAAAAAGTTTAGGATATAGGTTTCGGAATGAAAAATGGTAGAGTGTTAATAAGTTGTGATAGTAAAATTATTTTAAATTATGTAGAGGTAGAGAAAAATTGTAACACCTCTAATAAAATAATATATTAATTGTTAAAGCTAAAAAATGGAAAAAGATGATTGTGCTACCAAGATGACCCCTATCCAAATTTGGGGTTTTAACTCAAAATAAATATATCAATCTAACTCTTCACCTACTCGAATTAATGACCATTCAGATCTGAGTCTGAAAAAAATCCAGATCTCCAGATTATTCCAAAGCCTCTCACCAACTCCTCATCATTGTCCTTCATCGATCTCAGCCACCGCTCTATCGTGGCCATCGGCGGCGGCGTGGTCACCGTTGCACCCCGAACCCAACGTCGTGAACCACTCGCGTGATATTTTCGTCGTTTGCCAGAAAAATCTGTTTAAATTTTCAGCGAGAGACCCAAGCATAACTCTTCTATTTTTTGCATTTTTCGGCCATCCTCGCCCTCCGTTCGAGACGCAACCATCGCCAACATCATCTCCGTGCCAAGGTGAGCAAAACCTAAACAGCCGATTGTCGTTTGGTCACTGTTTTGGGGGTCTTCAAAGTTGGAGTAAATTGTTTGGCTTTCAAAGTTTTGCCACCATTTTTTCCCATTGGTAAGTTCGATAAACCTCAAGAATTATTTTACTGAAGTTATTCTTGTTGTTTTCAGTATTTTGGTGAATTTTCGATCAATCTGAGCCATACATGGCAACTACGAGACCGCCTACGGGTGTTTCTGACCACCATGTGTGGTGCCTGTTAATCTGAACCGACTGACCTATGCTAGACTCGGTCTGGCCTCAACCTGAATCAGTCTAGAGAAACCAAACCAGCCTATTTAGGTTAAATAACCTCTGGCCCAGACCCAACCAGTCTGATTGAACCGACCCGAGTCTAACCCGACTCGTTCGTGTCAACCCGTTGAGTTAGCTCACCGAGTCTAACCTGATGTATGCTGATATTACTTTATGTTATAAACTGTTTTACTTGGGGTATACTCTTGGGATATGGTTTGAAGTCTCTATAGGTACAGCCCTGATCCAGCTGGTACCTCTTGTTAGGCTCAGCCCTAATCAATCCGGTAAGTCCTTCTAGACCTAAGGCATCCCCTTAGGTAGGCTCCTACGCCCACTGGCCTAGGGTAAGTCCTTCAAGATGCAGTTTATGGGGAACTGCATATCGGTATTCGGTTGGAGGGTAGTTAGGTTTTAAATGAAAAGTTTGGTTGTCCTTGAAATATGATTTACTGAAATGATTTATACGTCTAAAACTATTTATATGTTTGATCTGCACTTATTAGAGCACACTGAGCTCCCTAGCTCACACCCCCAAATCTTTCCCCTTTTATACTTTTGGATAGGCTTTCGGACTTCGCACTTGGAGGATCGACACATTCAGTACACATCTTTTGTTGTAATGTCTCTATCTTCCAGACTGTCTTTATTACGGTGACACGAGCCTATATTTTGAGATTGTGTACTTTACTAAATTTGTCTGATGTGGCATTATTTTGTAATTAAAATTTCGATATGGTTTTAGATCGATATCTGATATTGTATTTTATAGTTTATAATTATTATCCATTTGAGACTTTAATTTCTAAATATTTTCATCGAAAGTTTTGGATATGGTCTTGCCCTCCTAGAATTAGGTGTAACGCATAGGCAGGTCTAAGGGGTTACAAAAATTGTGTTAAAAACTTATTATTATGATTAAAAGATGGGGTATGTGTAAGTAGGGGAAAATTTGTAATTTTTTGTGTTAAGTAGGTGAGGTTGAAGGTAAGTTGTTTGAAAAAAGTTTGAGTAAAATTTTGATTAAATAAGGGAATAATAATAAGAAAGTGCTGGAAAAAATATTGTAAGTAGATTCGAAATTTTAATTTTGTAATAGTTAATATTAATTTTTTTTATATAGTTTGTTTTATTTTGTATGTATGGTTTATTTTTGTTTAGGCTTTTACTGGTTTTCAAGTAGATAAAAAATTTGTAATAATATTCGAAAGTATAATTTAAGAAAAAATTATATTCAAAATTATATTTGATAAATTAGTATAATTTTTGAAAGTATATTAAAATTATATTCGAATTATGGGTAAAATAATAAATTTGAAAATAATTTAAAATTTAAATTTTAGTATGTTAATTTTAATTTGTGTATTCTGATTGAAAATATATATTGTTTTGAACATGCAGAGAAAATGAGCAGCAACAGATTTATGACAATTGTCCATTACAATGGACAAATTGTGAAGATTGATGTTGGGATTGTATTTGAATCCGAAAGCACACGAAGATGAGGTTGGAAAGGAAATCAAGCTTCGAGAAATGAATGAGAAGATATCTGGGAAAATTGGAGCTGAGATTCATCCAAACCCAAAAATTTTTAGCTTCGAGAAATGAATGAGAAGATCAGATTTTTGGCTGATCCGCATCTGACCTAAAAATTTAACACCTTCATCCAAACCCGACCCAACCCGACATTTTATGATGCTCTACCCGACCTGAACCCAAACCTGAATTCTAGAGTAAAAACTGAACCCAACCTGACTCGACTCAACATAAATAAAAAAATTATCAATTTTCATTAGTATTCAATAAAATATAAAGTTAATTGAAAAGAATACAAATACTGGGGGATAATTATAATATTTATTCCATTTTTATTAGACAAAATAGGGAGATAATTGATATATATATATATATATATAACAAGATGGACATTGTAGCAATTATACCTAAATATTTATAATAAAATTAAACTATTATTTTGGGCCGAGTAGGGCAGGGTATTTTTTACTTCAAATCCAAATTCGACCCCACCCGACCTTATCTTAAAAAAATCAAACCTGAACCCGACCCAAACCAAAAATTTTCTTTAAAAACCCTGACCCTATAGGATCGGGTTGGGTCAGACCCCATCAGGTATGGGTTAAATGGCATCCATACTCTTGCTCACATGAACTTAGTAGATTTCGATGCGATGAGAGTGCCTTAATTCCTGGATATGCCATAATTAACTTCGAGTCAGTATGATAAATTATCAGTTAGGTTTCTATTTAATGAAAAGAATAAAGCTACATTGGCAGTGAAAGAGCATAGCATAAAGAAGCATGTGGACTATGTTGTTGTAGAATTTAGCCCGAAGACTTTCTTTGCCAAGTGTGTGAAATATGGACAAAAGTGCAATTAGAAGATCTGCGTGTCGAAGATTCAGAGGAAAAATGCTTGGGAGGTCACAAAGTACAAAGGCGATCACATATGTTTACGAACTTCCATCGACCAAGACCACTACAAATTGGACTCGAATGTAATAAGACATCACGTGATGAAGTTGATTGAAGCAAATCCAAGGGTCCCCGCTTCAGTGATTCAGGCAACCATTGGGCAATAATTTAGATATCATATAAAATACATGAAGAGGTGGCGTGCAAGGGATAAGGCAAGCAGTCTTTGTATGGTGATTATGATAAGTCGTACAATGAGCTACCGGCTTTATTACTAACAATGACACATTTTATCCTAGGCGTCATAGTGAGGTATCAAGCCGCGGATACATACGACCGAGAAAGCCAACTTGTTGAAGGGCATAAATTTTTCCATCGACTATTTTGGTGTTCAAGCCATACATCGAATGATTTTGATTTTGCAAACGTATGATCTAAGTCAATGGCATATGGCTGTACGGGAAATACTCCCATGTATTGCTGATTGTTGTTGCGCAAGATGGTGAGAACAATGTCTTTTCGATTGCATTCGCAAGTGTTGAGCATGGGGTTTTATTTTTCAACTTTTATTTACTTTGAGTTTTGTTTTTTTTTTTCAAAAAATGCTAAGTATGATTTCAATCATGCTTAGCTAAACTTTCAATTAGCCGATGGCTTAGCGATGACTCAATTCATTTTGTGAGAATTAAAAAGCACTTAATATTTTCGGATATCATTCTTAATTTTCTGAAAACTTGGTTTGACAATCGCCATTTCCTTTAAAAATCTCAACACTTTCATTTCAAAAAGAGCTCGTTGGTTTGAATGTTGTTTTGATTTACCGTTGGGGGGAAGAATTGGTTGGTCGTAATTTAACTTCCTATGAACAAACTTAGCGACAGTCCGCTAAGGGAAATCAAGATCGGGTACGATTCTCATTGAGACAACATAACCCAAGTCGGGCTTTTCCAGAGCTTTAAGTTGTATTGGTGCTAACGGCGATAGCTGTGGTTAGTCCAGCAAGGACTGAATTTCGGAGATAGACTTGAGAATATCGGTTTACCAGAGAGAAAAGTAAGTTACAAGGGTTGGGCTTTGTAGACTGTAACCGGCATGAATCCAAAAGTAAAATCTCTTTCGATGATCAATTGGGAATTGAGGCAAAGCGAACTTGAGGCTATTTTTCATATATTTTATTCTCTTTTAAATATACTCTATTTTATTTTGCAATCTTTCTAAATTCATTTTTATTTTATTTTCAACTTTCATACTTTTTAGAACCCCATTTTACTTTTCTTGTTGAAACAGGATCAAAACAATTTGGCATTGGAAATTTCTTAGTCCCTGCGGATCGACCCTATTTCTCTTTACTACTTTTCTATTTATTTGAGAATTAGGTATATTTTATTTGATAATTACAATGCTTGTCAATATCTTGTAATTAATGCATTTAAACATAATTATTAATAAATTACAAGTTACTGATTTTCTAATAAATAAATCATTAAAAAATTGTACTATCTCATCAACCCTAATACTAGTAACATGTAGATCATGTAATCTCAAAAGAGCAGCTTGATCAGCCATCCTAAATGACAAATAAGAAAATATTAATCCACTACTTTAAAAAATAATAATCATAATCAAATAAAAAATAATCCGGGACAATTCTATACTTCCAATATTTACTCTAAACCTTCTTCCTCTTTATTTTCTTCTTTACTCTAACAACTCAAAATATTTTCTTATACTATTTTTCACCTTCAACCACTGTTTAACACCCTAAAGATTAAATTTCAACCACTTAATCCACCAACCCATCCCCCAATCATAAAAACGGCACCCTTCCCGGAGCACCCTATGCATGCATGCATGCAGGTCTGCACCCCATGCCCCATGCATTCGCATGATATGCCACCTCTGCACTACCCGTGCATGCCCGCTGCACCATGCTGAAATTATGCTGAAGTCGGGTTCTAAAGATACCGATTTTAAAAATACTGTAGTATTCACAATATTTGTGAAAATATTTTGGTTGATACCATATTTGTGAAAAAAGGACGACCATATTTATATAATTTCTCCATTGATTATACTAGAGTGATTATAGGTGACATGTTCCTAATCAAAAAGTGAGACAAAGACGCAATGATGTCTTTTTATTAAAGATTAATCATGGGATTAACATTAATATTCCCTTGTAATAGAAAAGAACTTTGAAATTAATGATGTTATATATATGGAACCACTTACATATGTAAAACTCAACTAATTTTACACTAATTCATTGCCATTATATGGGTGAAATTGATGGATGAGTTATATATATATGGGGTATTACCTTCATGCAAAGGTCCAAAAAGGTGTAAAATTAATTGAATTTTACATTGTGTAAGAGGATTCTCTCTCTATATTTAATAGATTGGTGGTGAAAACTAAAAATTTTCACAAACGTCTTAAATTTAGGGTTTATGTATTCAATTATGGTTTAGAGTTTAGGAATGTTGATTAGAATTTAGGGATGTTGATTAGAATTTAGGGTTTAGATTTCAGGGTGATATGGTGAGACATTTAGGTTTTAACCTATAAACCTTAAATTCTAACCCTAGACCCTAAATTATAATCACATCCCATAAATTCTAAACCCCTAAACCCTACACCATAAATTAAATCTCTAAATCATACAATTAAGACGCTTGTAGAAACTTTTTGTTTCATAATCATATAGAAGAATTACCTTTATATATATATAGGGATAGAATCCACTTACACAGAATATAAAACTTATAGTTTTACACGTTTTTTGGATTGTCGTATGAGTGAAATAGATGACTGAGATTAATTCCTTACTTTTTTTTTTCAAGTGATAATACATACATACATACAGGTTAGGATCCACTTACACTATGTAAAACTTAACTGGTTTTACACTAATTTATGGCCATTAGATGAGTGAAATGGATTGAAGGGATTAACTCCTTACTTTTTTTTTCAAGTGATAATCTTCACATATCCTACTTCTAATTTCATCCATCCATTTCTCTCGTTCAATGCTCATGGATTAGTGTAAAACTAATTAAGTTTTATATAGTGTAACTAGATCCATATATATATATATAAATATATTTGAAAAGTAAAACAGTGTCCATAGGAATGGTGGGGATACACACAACTTTTATGAGTTTTTGTATTCTTGCATTTTTTTAATTATCGTTTGATAGATCGATTAGTTCGAATAAGATTTTGTAAAAGTTTATTGTAAGACAAATTTTCCAAATATATTTATTCTATTCATAGTGTTAAGATTCAAACTCATGACCTTGTTTAAGGAACCTAACATTTCGTCCCATTAGAATCCAGTTACACTAAAACCTTTTTAGTTTTACACTAATTCTGGAACATTGAATGAGTGCAAATTTGATGAATGAGGTTAAAGTTGAAAATGAGGGGATTTTTAAAAAACAAAAAGACATGTAATTCTATTCAAAAATCATGAATTTATAATTTAATAAATACGTAAAAAATGAATAAGGTTTTATATTTAATATAAAATTAAAAAAATTATATAATTATATAAATGTGTAACTATTTAATGAATATAAAAATATTTATGCACTCAAAATAGCGTTTACCACCAACAAAAGCATATTTTTAACATCCTTTTGCTTTTGGTTTGATTTTTACAATCAAAAACAAGTTTTGACCCAAAATTGCAATGGATTTAAGACTTTTACAAGACCTAACTTAGAGGTTCATTTGTAAGTTTTTTCCCTCAATTATTTTTAAGATAAACTACCATTTTAGTCATCCAACTTTCAACGTATTTTTGTTTTAGTCACATAAATAAAAAATTTCAATTCGGTCACAAAACATTTGAATTTTGTTTTTTAAACCACTTAGAAGTTAATTTCTTTAATGTAGTGATGTTGCAGCACAAAAGCGTTGCGTTTGAACCTTTTTAGTTATGAAATTATCCTAAAATTTTAGCCTTCTTATTCCCTTGGGTCGACATCCTTTTCCATCGTTTACGATATAATTGCCACCAAAACGTTTCTTTTTATCCCTTCTTCTTAATTTGGTTTTCCTTAAAACCGACAAAACTCAAACAAAAACTTGACATTATCTTGGTCTGATATGCACTCTCTATCGTTTAATCAGTATAGATGATTTATTGTTTTTCTCCTCCTTCTTGACCTCCATGTCATTGGGATTCGAAAGAAAATACTTTGACGCACGTAAATAAAAGGAAATAAAAAATATGGGTTTGAGACTTTGAGGTGGGAAAGTTTCGGGGATGCAAAGGTTAAAAAAAATGTTTAATGAGATTTTTGCATAAATTTAAAATGTTGTTAAAGAATTAATGGCTTCATGACTTAAAAACGAAATTCAAAATTTTAGTGGTCAGATTGAAAATTCTGTAGTCAGACGATGGTTTATCCTTATTTTAAATATATGGTATAAAATATAGGTCTAATGACATTTTTTGTCCTAATTTTTTTAAAGTTATTATAAACCTGAAACTTTCATCACTTTTGCCCCTAATTTTTTTTTTTAATTGAACCAACTGGCTAAGAAAATAACAAATTCATTAATCCAACTTCAATTATTTTGTATTTTTGTCAATGTTAACGTCAGTTATTTTGTCCATTTTATACAAAATTTAAAAAGTTCAAAAATATTTAAAAATAATAAAATGTTTTAAAACTAAACAACTATAAAAAAAAATATGAAATTTTGTAAAAGAAAATCCATTATTTTTTGTTAATTGGTTCAATTTGATGAAAGTAAAATAAAAGTTCAAGTGCCAAAAGAGGGGGGGGGGATTAATGGCTATAATGATTTTTTTTAAAAGATCGAAACTAAAAATGTAATCATGCCTAAAATATATTTAAAATTTAAATGAGTTATTATTTGATATACTGACGAAGAATTCCCCCTTCACAAGCGACCTTCCTTTAGAGTCATGTCTCCCTAATTGATATTTTAAATAAATAAGATACATGATAGTGGATTAAAATCACTCGTGGAACTAACAACCAGTTGGTCTAGTGGGACGAGGTACTATATCCCTTAAGCAAGGTTAGTGATCGAATCTTGACATTGTGAATGAAGAAAATTGAGTTGAAAGAGTTGTCCTCATAATAGGCCTATGCAAAATCCGATCTAAATTAGTGGATCAGTAAGTCAGAAACCAGTTGTTAAAAAACCACTCGTAGAAGAAACAAACTTCACCATCAGTAAATCAAATAATAATAATCAAATGTGAAGTCTAACATTTCTTTTTAACTTTTTTTTCTTTATAGATAAAATAGGAAAAGGGAATTAGATGAAGAAGATGGTGATGATGGTAATGGAGTCACTATCCATGTGATTCAACTATATCTCTTTGAAAAAAAAGAAATAGCCACAATCCCTTTTCCCTTTTATGGGACCCCTTTGCAATTTAAAAGTTGGGTTTCTATCTACCCTTCCTTTCTTTTCTCATTCCCTTCTTGGCTTCCCTATAAATTTGATAATGGCAATGACAAAAGATATCTATACATTAGGGCTCCTAGGAAGAAAGTAAAATTTTCATTTCCACCCCCATTTCCCTTTATTTTAGCACTTAAAGATCATCAACAATTAAATCGATTCTTTTTGGTATAATCATCGGCATTTGATATATTGACCGATTAATTTGAAACAGATGCTGCAGAAGCCCATAATGAAAGCAACCCTCCCAACTCAATTTGTTCTATTCACAATACTATAATTCAAACCCACGACTCTGTTTAATGAACTTAATGTATCATTTCACTAAACTAACTGGGTAGTTGGTAATAATTAATTTTGATTGTTTATAAAACGTGAAAAATTCACCTTGCTTCTTTATTTTTAACTATGGTCAGAGGAGAGTAACCTATCGGTTCGGTCAATTCGTTTACCAAAATTGAAAAATATCAATCCAATCGACCAACTCCATACTTAAACGAACTTAATCGACTTAATATCGGTTGTTCCGGTTGATAATTCGAAATGGGTTGGTTCTGAATTTCGGTTAAAGATTATATGTTATAAATGTATTTTTAAAATTAAAAACTACACATTTATTTATATAGTATAAGTGTTGGGTATAATGGCAAGATACATTGTACTCTCAAGGACAGAAACTATATTTAAATCTTGAAGATTACATTATTAAGAGAAAGAATTACAAATTCCGAACATAAACCGTAAAATAAACATTATTTTGGTAAAAAATCTCTACTTCACGAAATAACAAAACAATCATTCTATTTCATGAAATAAAAAAATATTTCAACATTATTTGGGTAAAATACCCCAAACAAGCTTAACGAAATTCTTGTTTGCTGCAATGAAGTTTCCTTAATTTATGTTTGCATTCAACATTTGTAATATTTTTTTTTATAGGAAAAGGCTTTGACACATATCTAACTTTTAAATTTTCTTTTTAACCCTAAATAAATTATTCATATTTAGGTTTAAGTCCTCCGAATTTTTATTTTATTTTATTTTCTCCCTTTTGACAATTTATATTAAATATTTATTCCATTTTTTAAAAAAATGTCAATTTAATGATTACTACTATTTGTAATAAAGGGACGTTCCATTAATCTATAGGGCTGATTATATCATTGGTCTATTTTTTTTTTTTTGGTTTCTTAAAGAAAGAAAGAATGTAAAGATATTTAACCGTCATGCACATGCATGGATCTTTGTTCAATAATAGAAATGAATTAATAAAATTATCACATAACGCAAATAATTTTTGTTTTGTTTTTTAATCCTTGATATCCAATTAATTGATTGATTAATCCTACGCCTGTAAACGAATTAAACGAGGGTATGTTCATGTTCATTTGTTTAATTTTAACCGAACGAACACAGACAACTAAATGAACATAACTTCTTGTTTGCGTTCGTTTATTAAGGAATGTAGCTTGTTTGTGTTCGTTCATTAAGGAATGTAGCATGTTCGTGTTCGTTCGTTAGAATGATAAGCGAACACAAACGAACATTGGGTATTGTTTAATTTTTCTTAAGAAGTTTGAACTCTTGTACATTGAGTATTGTTTAAATTTTTTTCTTTTTATTTCATATTTCTAATATATGTTTTCAAAAATTTTAAATATCATACTTTTGTTATGAAAAATAATATATATATAAAGAGACATATGTGAATAAATCCAAACGATCATAAGCGAACGGATTATTGAGCGTTTACAAACGTAAATGAGCGAACAAGCCTCTTGTTTGTGTTCTTTCATTTAGTTAAACGAACGAAAACAATTTTGTTCATGTGTGTTCGTTATTAAATGAACGTAAATGAACTTTCAGCCGAATGGTTCATGAACGGTTCGCTAAACGTTCAGTTCATTTACAGCCTTAATTAATCCAAATAGAGTATTTCAAAGACTCGGTATGAAGGTGGTTTTTTTCGATCAACAATTCACAACATCAAAATATGATTAATTTACCTTATTTAAAGAATGAGTTATATTTTGATACACAATTCGTTTAAAAAAGTTTACACAATCTTTCATATTTAAGCTATAAGATCTAAAACCTAAACCCCTATCCCTAACACCCTAAAACCTAAACCTTAAACCCTAAATTATAAAATCTAAATTCTAACAATAAATCTTAAATTCTACGCCCTACAACCTAAACCCTAAACCACAACTTAAATCTCTAAACCCTAAAATTGAAAGGCTTGTATAAACTAAAATTTACACAACCTTATATATTAAAGTATTTTCCTTAAAGAATATAACGTCCCATCTCGTTAGACCTATTATTGTTTAGTTAAATAATATTTTTATTGTTATCAGATTTCAGACCATATATGACAGCCTTACATTAATACTCAAATATAAACTATATATTATATAATAATTACCTAGAATATTAACTCATAATTGTCGTCCACTCTCCCCCACGTGGACTGCAATAATGGCAATGGCACATTGTATGTGTAGAATTAAGTAGTACATACTCATATTATTATATATCTAATTGATAGGTCGTTTAATTATTTTATTAATTGAACCCAATAAATAGTACAAGCAGAAAACCGATGATATTCATCCTAAGAGATTCGAATTTAAATTATTTTGTCTGTAAGGTGTACGTGCATTGTCAAAGGGTTAAGAATATGCACTATCACTTAATTATTCACGCTTTCCTGTATTGGTCACCAAACTATTATTTTATGCAAAATCATCACTAACATTACGTTTTTTCACATTTTGGTCACTAATGTTACTTTTTTCATGTTTTGGTCACCAATCTATTGCTTCTTTTCGTTTTGGTCACCAAATTATTATTTTTTCCGTGAGTTTTTTAACAACGGGTAACCAAAATAGAAAAAATGTAACGTTAGAGACGATTTTATCAAAAATAATAATTTAGTGACAAAAACAAAAAAAATGAAAATAATTTAGAGACCAAATTTACCCTAAAATCAATAGCGTTTAATACACATTTATTAATTATTTTAATGATCCCCCTCATATAAAATGGAAATATGTACTTGTTATAAATAATATTACATCGAATATGAATCTTTAAAAGTTTTGAAGTTACAGTTTAATGTAATGATAAATTTCATTTATCCCCTTCCTTCGAATTTATAAAAATATATAGTTGGTCTTTGAAAAATTATAAAGATATAAGTTAATATAATGTAAAATTTTATTTTAGGTACATAAAAAAATTATAATTCAATTATCCCCCCTCGGAAATATATATAGCTCTATCCCTGCATAAAATATTAAGAGAGAGTGTTATGATCCACTTACACTATGTAAAACTCATTTAGTTTTATATTTTTTAGACGTTGAATAGGGGTAAATACGGGTGGTTGAGATTATATTGTTCTCTATTTATCCATAAAAATTTATCATTTCCTACCGTTAATCCCAGTTATCCATAATGGATGGTTGCACTTATCTTCTTCTCTTTTTTTACCCATAAAAATCTCATCATTTTCTACTGTTAATCCATTTACCCTTATCCAACAGTTCAAAAGAGTGCAAAACTTGAAAGTGTTATATGGTGTAAGCAGTGGCGGATTCAAAAATATTTTTGAGGGTGTGCAATTATATATTATATGTGGATCCAAAAATTTCAGTGTTGACACAATCAGTCCAATAAATAACTAACATAAGAAAAGTCAGATTTCAGCGTGCATATAATCTGTAAAATAAATAACTAACCGAAGAAATTTCTATTCAAAGTAGACACTTACCCACCTACATTATACATGGATCTGCCATTGCATCGAATACCATTGTTGATTTGTTGAAAGTTACTTGTTGTCTAAATATAACATGTGAGTTGAATGTTCATAGAATTTGAGACAAGAAATCAACCTATTTTTCACAAAAGGAGCATTCCAAGGGGGATATGGGACAAGAAAACCGACTAATAAATCCCAGCCATAACAATTTCAAGGAAGGGTTAGAACATGTGACATTGAGAAGTTGAAGTGAAATTATTCAACATTTTGGCTGCACTGGGTGCTCAATTGGTCGGTTTGGTTAATCGACCAAATCGAACTACTCAAAATTTATTAACTGATTTTTATGACCGTTAATAGAACTGATTTTTTTGGGAATATTTTTAACCGAACTGAAAAAAGTTCGATTAATTCGGTCGGATTTTGAATAAATCAAAATTTGTTATAAAATTTGGGTAAATTACAAAAATGGTCCTTAAACTATGTTAAAATGATCTTTTTAGCTTAGTGACTAAAAAGATCATTTTAACATAGTTTCGAAAGTTATAAAACAATCATTAAACTTACAAACTATTACAAAATGGTCATTGACTCATTGCATGTATATTGAAAAGTTTAATGTTCGTTTTGTAGTAATTCAATAAATTTAATTAATTTTGTGATAATTTGATAAAGTTTAAACCATTTTATAATATATCAAAAAGTTTAATGATCATTTTATAATTTTTAAAAGTTCAATGGCCAAAAATAAATATATGCAATATATATAATATATAAAAATTTCAGTTAATTAACCGATTTCGAATCGAATTAACCGATAACCGAAGTTTAAAAAAATTATTAACTGTTAACCGATCAAACTTAAAATAAACCGGTCGATTAACCGAAATAACTTCGATCTATTCGATTAAATCGATTAAAATTGAAGTTTGAACACCCTTATGTCCATGAGAAAAACATAAGAGGATTATGTTGATTTTCCATAAGCGGAACATGACTAGGGGTGCTCATGGTAGGTTAACCGTACCGTTTAGCGTAAACGGGCGGTTAACCGTTATAGCGTTTGTTAAATTTTGCTAATCGTAACCTAACCATTAAGAAACGGTTAACCATCAACGGTTAGCCGTTAAGATGAAGTTAACCGACGGTTCGGTTATAGGTTAACCTGTAACTTATTACAATTTTTTTCCACATGTTCACTATTTTTTTAGAGAATAATATAATTATCTTTTCTATAAATATTATATTAAAATATTCATAAAAATACTTAAATAAAGATATTCTAATCACTTACGCCATAATTAAAAAAGGGGCGTGTATATTTGTATCTGTAAGTTGATTTTTTTAAAAGTTATTTTATATTTTAAATATATATAAATAATTTAATAACGGTTAACTTATAGGTTAACCATTGGTCAAAATTCGTAACCGTAACCATTATTTTTAACGGTTCAGTTAATTAACCTCTAAAATATAAAGATTATACCGGTTAACGGTTACGGTTAATAATGCACACCCCTAAACATGGCGTAATAGTTACTAAAAACATTTTATAATATAAATTTAATTCAGTACTGACGTATTATTTTAATTATAAAAATTAACCTTCGATTTAAATATTATTTACACATTGAATCACAGTGTTCGTTAGATTTTCCAATATAGACCCTACGCCTTAGCACAATCCACTTCAAGAACGACCCTACGCACCCCGGAGTCCCAAGCTCGGTTAAGGCCCTCATACACGCCCCAAAGCTCAACCTCGAGCGCGGAACATATACCTACATATTTGGCAAACCAGAACAACCAACCACCATCACTATTCCGGACCACTCCACCACACGTTGCGAAACCTGTCATGACATCTCGAGAGCCATCAGCATTTAATTTACACCAACCGACAGGGGGAACAGACCAGTGATCCACCCGACCAGTCAAAGACTACGTTGTCGACGTCCCGATCACTGCCGATACTAACACCCGAGCACACTCCCCTTACATTTGTTTGCTTCGCTCCATGATATGAAAAGAAGATGTACTATCCGGATCAAACACACATGCATTGCGAAACTATAATTTATCAGGAAAGGGAAAACTATATAATTTATAACAAAGGTCAATGTAGCAATTGAGAACAGAACTCAAACAAAACATAAAATGAGAACAAAAATTAAAGTGGGAGAAAATTGTAGGACAGTAAGAGATGAAGCTTGAGCTTGCGAGTTGCGACGTGGATTAATCAGGGGTGGATTTATGAATTTGAATTTGGTGGTTCATCGACCAATAAATGCAATCACATGTAAATCGAGAATAAATTGAATACGTTATTAAAAATTATATTTAACAAACCATAAAAAAATTAAATTTAAAATTACTAAGACAAAATAATGACTACAAATAAACTTAATTAGTGAAAAAATAGTAAAAGAAGATTAATATATATGATAATAAAAATAATAAAAGTGATAATAATAAAAATAATTAGAATAAATATAATAATAGAGGGGTAAATATATTACACAATAATTACAATTATAACAATGATAAAGTATATGAACTACCGAAAAATAGTAGTGGTGTTTTCCAATAATAAAATAAAAATCTAATAACAATAAATATACAATACAATAAAATAAAATAATAAATAAATATAAAAATAAACGCACTGATGGATCAAATTAAAAGAAAATAAAACTTGAAATGATCAAAATAACATATAATTATGTGAAATTATATTAAAATGAATTACAAACAAAAAGGAAGGACAAATATGGAAATTACCCCAAAAGAGCAAATGAGTTTTTTTTTCATATTTAATCAGAGACGAATACAAAATTTTATGTTATGGGGCGAACTTATAAATTTTATGAGAGGCAAAAATAAATTTTCGTTAAAAATACATATAAATTTTTTAAATCATATACTAATTTTAAAATTTTTAAAATTTTAAGAGGACGAATGTCCCTCAGTTCATCCCTATTTTTTTTATAATGAGTCACATAACCCACTAGGTATCAATATAGATACACCAGTAAGTCTAATGATGAGTAATTTTAAGATTTTATGTGAGAGAAATAAAGTTGAAAAACTAGATGAATTAAAAAATAGCGAGTAATTTTAAAATTTTAGGTAACAGAGATAAAGTGAGACACTAAAAAAGTTGTCTGAACTGATGAGTAATTTTTTTTAAGTATACTTATTATGTATATTGGTTGGGTGGAAATGATGTGGAACATACGAGAATAGTGTGGGATAGATAAGAATGAGACCCATACCACACCTGTCTTACCGCCCACTATAAATTTAATTTTTGTCCTTAATTTCGTCCCACCATCTACGAAACTTGTACCCATCTCCGCACAATTATATATATAAATGAAGTGAAACAAATCCCTGTAAAATTCACTGACATCCCAGAACCCTACCACCAAGACGGAGGAGAGGTTTAAATTCGTTAACACTAGGTTTTTATATTTTTTTGAGGCAAAATTAATGGTCGATCGGTGTAAGTTTAACAGAAGGAAATTCATTTTTATTAAGCGATCAAGGTTAGTACATTTAAAAATAAAAATAAAAACCGAACAAAGAACAAACCCAGAAAATCAAGATGAAACAGTGTTTGATTCAATTAAATAGGTTATAAAAACTAACACATTACCAATGTTTTAGACTATACACAAACACAAATCACATTAAGTACGAGTTTCTCAAAATCAAAATTCTCAACCCGTAACAAACCTCTACAGTACCTAATCTGAATTAATTAATCGGTATACTAAAATAACCAAAATTCTGTCCTGCCTGTGTTTTGCATCTTCTTTTCACCTTTTCTTCTTGCCACTTTTCTTTTGGATCTTTTTGAACTTCATGAATTTAGCAGAGTACAGTTGAGGCGCTCTTACCTTCGAGCTTCTTCGTCATTTTGACCACGCTAGACATGCCTTTCCTTGCAGCCACACGATGTTCTGGCCTACGGCTCATCATCTTGCGATCGAGAGGCCAGTATGCATATGGTTCGAGTTTATCCTTCCTCTTCACATCACCACTAGCCTTCTTGCTAGCATACTCGCATCCGGTGTATGCCCACCTAGACTCCGATGTTTTCCTTCGCTTCTGGTTGTTGTTCCTTGAAGAGCCAACCGAGAAATGACTTTTTGCTTCACTTCTTGTATCTGAATCAGGGTCTAATGCCGCAGCCTTCTTAGGCTTCTTTCCCTCGTGAATTATCATGCGCCCATCAGGGTCGAACTCCGGTTCATCATCAGAATCTTGCTTCCGCTTTAGATTTGAAGATGTTTGAAGTGCAGATCTTGTTTTGTGACGATCGAGCAAGTCTAGTGGCTCATCTTCTAACTGATCAAGCAAGTCCTCAGGCAAGCTCTTCTCTGCTCTCCGTGTTTTCTTGGACCTAAATCAAAAGGTATACATCCACTTAAAATTAACCGGAAAGAAAACATGAAGGATAAGGAGCCTAGACGGTGAACACATGCTCTTCAGACAATATTCACGATATGCAATTAATATTCTTAACAGGGATCAGATGTCTACTGACCGTAATGAAGCTGCTTTTGATTTCAACTTTGAGGAAGCTTTGCTCTTTTGGCCAGAAACCATGTCCACAGCACTATCACCATCATCATCAAAGTCGGAGAATATCTTTGTATGATTCCATCTGCTAAGCCTGCACATTCAAATAAGTACGAAAAATCAAGGGTGCGCAGATAAATAAAACTCAGAAAACAGTAATAGAAGGTTCGCCATTGCCGGTGACCACAGCTTTTCAGACCCGAGCAAATCCATTACAGAAAATGTGGGAGACAGAACAGCCTACTTTAATTAAATCATAAATATGCCACAGGAAACAGAATTGGCCTCATTCACGATGCTAAACCATCTATCATGAATGCTAATGTTAATGCTGTCATTCCCATAATAACAAAAATCACGTCAATGCAGAAGTACAAAGCCAGATGTTCATAAAAATTTGGACATGCATAGCATGTATATTTTTGTTTGCATGCATAATTGCTATATGACAACCACATAGAAACAGTAAAGCAAGGTGAGAAACCTGGATGTAGTTGCCTTCGACAGATGAGATTTACTTTCCTCAGAGCTAGCAGCTTCTTTCTTCTCTTTCCTCCCCTTGATCTGTATTTAAGAATGATGAGCAACATCTTCGAAATGAAACCCATATAATATACACACACAAACACCCATGGACACATTATATACAGAACAACGTTCGTCAACAAACCTTCCGTATGTTAGTGAGGAGCTTCATGTGTTCTTCAGGCATCACGGCCTTTACACCATCGATACCACATTTCCTTACAAGCATTTCCAGAAGAAGTTTTACCTGAAATAAGAATATAGATACATTAATAAGTCGACAAATATATGAACACACAAAAATCTAATAATATTGTCCTATAATCAGTCCAATTGTATAAAACATCTTTGTCAAAAATCTAAGCTCCTGCAACAAGTTGAAAATATTTAAATGAAAAAATAGAGGTTCTGTAAGGAACATAATGTCTGTTATCCCGTTACCAAGTTTTAAAGCAGAATACATATCAAGCTTGTCATGTTTTTAAAGAACTAGCGAATCAAAAAGTTCAGAAAAGTAACAATGGCCAAAATCAATGGTAAATGAAGAGGAACACAAACCTTAGCTTTAAAATGATTCTTGGTATCATCTTGCCACTTCAACAAACCTTCCACCAAGCTGGCCAGATGTGCTTCCAAGCCTTCGGTTTTTGATTTGGCCACCAACACTTTCAATAAACCCAAATTAGCCTGCATCATAAGCAGTCACAGACATAAGTGATGCAATGCAGAAAGTGCAAAATAAGGAACATAACCGTTAGGAAAAATAATAATATATGCGTGTGAGAGAACAAACTTTAATAATTTCTCTGTTCTTTCTTCGAAGGAGAAGAAATGTGGAAGGAAGCAACTTGTAAGCAGAAGAAATAAGATCAGAGAACTCATAAGCCAACCGAGCCAAGCCTTTCACAGCAGCACTAATCATATGAGGACTTTCTCCAGCCAAACCTCTAGCAACCTGTGATCATGAATAAGAAACAAGTTTAATTTCTTTAGAATAAGAAACAAACCAGAAGTACATGTAAGACGTGCAAACACTCGTTGAAGTTAGAGAGATGGCAAACAGTTCAATACCATATTAAACAGGTGTTCTCTCTGTCCATTGTTGTCTTGATCTCCATATTCATGACCAATTTGGACAAGGATCTCATAAACTCTATTTCTAGTTTTCTTATTAGCCTGCATAAAGGTTATATCATACAAAAGTAATCAGAAAGCATGTGTGGGAATTAATCCCATAAACATACCAGAGTGCCCATACAAAAATAACATGCAATACTGTAATTTTTACTTCCAGCAGATCTCGAAAATGAGGCACGCAATGAACATATATCGACAAAATACCTCTTTCAAAGCAAGGATTATTTCAGTCAGGAAAGAACTAAGAATCTCAAGCCTCCTCAGGTTTGAATCCTCCTGTACAAAAAAGCATTGGTTAATCTTCTAAAAAACAATTGTTAGAATGACTTTGAGGAGATGAAAGATTTAATTTAGTTCGTTAACCTTTGAGGCATATGTTATCAGATGATACAAACAGTCGAGCCTGTGACGTTTGGTAGAAAAGTGGAATGATGGCAGCACTTCAATCATAAGTTTAAGCAATTCCTCCAGTTTAGCAGATAGAAATCCTTTTTGGTTCTAATCAGAAAACAAAAAGAAGAATAAAAATTAGAAGCATTAGCATGAAAAGGAGATACCCTGAGAAATAGGAAATTGGACACAAAAGAAAATATGCATCTAATTCACAGAGACAAAAGAAGAATAAAAATTAGAAGCATTAGCAGGAAAAGGAGATACCCTGAGAATTATTGAAAGAACTTTGTAAGCCTTCTTCTGAATCAAGCAGTCCACATCCTGCAGATTAATAATATCATTTTCATCATAATAACTTAAAACTCCAAAAAAAACAAGAATTAATCAAACCAAATAAGTGGAATTGAAAAACCAACCTGTAATGCAGGTTTTATTGCACTGAATAAGACATCTAATGCAGGCTCATCTAAACCAGGCAATAGTAAAACTGCCAGGTCAAATAACCGCGCCCTGCAATAATTTCAATGGTAAGAATATAATCACTAAGCAACATAGATCTGTGATGCCTATAAATGTAAAAATATTAAACTTTCTAGAGTTACCTTTTGAGAGATGATGAGCTTTCAGGGGATGACTCATCAACCTGCATAGTGTTATTCTTTGAGGCCTCAGCCATTCCAGCCTCCTGTGTGACTTTCAAAAGCCTCTGCATTGTCTTTTTAAATAAGGTTCGGACAACATTCACATGTGCTATGGAAGCAAACTCCCCAATTGTGGACTGTAGACAAAGAAAAAAAATCCCTATGAAATTGGGAATGTTAAAGTACAAGTAACAAAGGCCTCACTTGGTAGGAATGATATAAATTTTTACGTAATGGCTTTGTTTAAATTCATTTTCCTAATTTATGGCTTAAACATTCGAAGAAAACTTTTTCTACCCTCTTACATACCATCCTCTCAACTTAGCAAAGGCTTGGGATAAAGACAAATGTCAAAACAGGATGGTGCACTTCATTGATAGGATAATACAAGTACCTGCAAAGAACCTCCCTCATCTACTGTAGATTCCAGGAAGATCCCTGACAGAAGTGACAATAACTGTGGAGCAGATGCAGTTAGCACATTCAAATTTTCACTAGCAATCTCTGGGGTATAATGAGACATGGCTCGCTGTTTGGCAGGACTTAACTCAGTACCATCCTTATCATCTTTTCCTTCTTTAATTTTCTTATTTTGTTGAATTAGAATCTGCAAACTAGAGCAGATTCTTCCACGTATATCGTGTTCCTCATGAAGGGCACTGCATATAGGACTTAGAAGTTCCCTGAAGCTTTTGGCAGTATCCAAGGGATAATTACAAAAGGAGGGTAACATGGCCCACACTGCATGTACAAGGCTATTTGCTTCTCTTGACGAGGAAACATCTCCTTCTAGCTCGAGCTGCAAAAAGTAAGGAGTAACTAAGAGAGGCTTAGAAAATTAAAAGAACATGTCAAGAACAGGAATTTTACCTTCCGAGATCTCTGCTTCATTTCTGCAGCCAAACCCAAAAGTGTCTCACTAAAGAAGCTCAAATGTGCACCTACAACATGCTGCTTCAGAATTGGGAATAACCAAACATTAACATCTTTAGCCTCAAACATCAGCGGCAAAATTCCTAAAAATGTATCAGGGCCCATTGCAGCAAGAGCAGATCCAACACATTCATGCAACTGAAAAAAAATACTCAGCATATCCACAAGTTAATTCCAATATCATGACATTTAAAAAACCAAAAAAGAAGAAGATGGGAAAAAAACCCAGACCAAGATACAGATTCTCCAGGTGAAAGAATACTAAGAATACCTGTTTCCTGTAAGGAAAATCCTTACCTGGCAGCCTTTGCATGTCAGCCAAGTTCTTAAGGGTTCCCTTCATAAAATATGAAGAATAATACCCTGTGGAGCAGCAAACAGATTAAAACTTCAATAAAAAATGTTGAAATACTACCAAGAGAGAGGAAAACAAGCAACAAGAGGACAGTACCTAGTTTATCGAACATTGTTGAAACAATTTGAAATGCCATGTCCCACACTGCACTATAATGATAATCAAGCAGGCTCCCAACGGTTGCACAAACTTTTTCAATTATAGTTGGCCCAGACTTTCTATCATCTGATTTTGAATTAATAATCTGATCCACTCCCTGTTTTATCAAACCCTCATCAATGCAGCCATTTATCAGAGTCTTGAAAGCCTCTGTAGCAGAAAAAATAGCTTCTTCGTGTTCCGATCCCAGAATATCTATCACAATAGAAAAACTCAATAATCATATAGGAAGATCTCCTCAATTCTTCAATAAAAATAATTGCTAACTAAGAAATAAAATATTGAACCTTTGAGTGCACTGAACACAATGGGAAGTTTAATCACACAAAGTTGTCGATTAAGAGAATAGACTTTCATCATTCCAGAACTCAACAAACGGGCATTAAATGTCATGCTAACTGGAGAAGTTTCGTTTGCAGACACGGAAAGAGCCAAAAGCGATAATGAATCCAGCAATGCCTCGGCTGAAACCTCTACATTTGGATAAGTACAAACTGAGTTCAAACTATCTGTTACACGCCTAGTAACAAGAGGTTGCCGAAGTTCCAATAAAGTTTTATAGTACTTGATAATTGTAGTCATGTATTTCGTCGACATAAGTGGTAGAGAGTCCTTAAGAGCATCTAAAACATAGAGAACTTCTTGAGCTCCTTTCGACCCTTAGCTCGAATTCGCATTTGAATCACCGGCTAGCAAAAGAAACCTCTCGAATAAGTTCGATATAGCTTCACTCGCAGGTGACAGCACTGGCGTCCCGCGCAAGCTTTGTAAAACATCACGGATACACAAGTGTGATTGCCGTCTCACCTATTTTCAAATTTAATTCACATTTAATAAAAAAATGAAGCGGAAATTGATTGAATTCAACTCTTCTATTTCTTTTTGGATTCAACAAAAGAAGAAAAAAGATTTTACCTTAGAGCGGGAATCGGCCAAGTATCCAATTATAACACCGTAATTTTGTGATAAATCAGACCAATTAACTTTATCTCCGGCGACCAATAACTGAGCTAAGCATTTCAAACCTGACGCCAGCGTAACCTCCGTAACGGAATTTAGTCTTAAGACGGTAACGATAATTTTTGAAACGAAATATCCTTTCTTTTTCAAAACGGCGACGGGGATACGAGGTAGAAGGAGAGAGAGAATAGTTGAGAGAGACTGGACGACCTGAGGAGGCGAGTCAGGCTCGGAGACGAGGCGGTCGAGGGAAGAACACATAGCGCCGAAGTAGGCGATCGGTGTGAGAGGCAGATCTTGCTCCTTCAGTTCTTGAGCCATTGTGCCGACGGTTGCGCAGAGGCGTTGGCTGTCATCTTGATCGGATTTCGAGAAGTGACGGAGTACTGATTCGCAGAAATCGCCGGTGGTTGAGTCCGGGAAGAAGTCCAAGCCTTCCATTTCGATGCCTTCCATGGCTAAAAGTCGGTGCCCGGTTCAGTGTTGCTTTCCCCCCGAAGTATCGGCGGTGTCGCCGCTAAAACCTTGAGAAAAAAAATCTTTAAGTTTAGGGTTTAAAGGAGAATTGGTGGCGGGGAGAAATAAGAGTAGGTTTGGAATTTTAGAAGGAAAATTATTTAAGAATTTGACAGCTAAACAAAATTATTTACAGAAATAACTTTTTTAAATAAAAATACCAGGACTAAACTTCAAAGATGCAAAGAGTATAGGAACTTGGAGCGTATTTTGCCTTTTATTTTTGATTGGGTTAAAAAAAATAAAACGCCGCCTGAGAGATTAGAACTCTCGCGGGAAAACCCCATGTACTTAGCAGGCACACGCCTTAACCACTCGGCCAAAGCGACGATTTGTTGATACAACTAGAATATAATTATATTTTTTTGTACTATAATCATGCCCAATACTTTTCTTTTTTGATCAAAATGTCCAATACTTTATCATGAATGTTTACGTTTTATCATTTATTTATTTTTTATCAAAATAATGTTTGACTCAAATTAATTTAATTTGAATTTAAATTTGATTCGAGACTTTAACAAGTCAAGTCGAGCAAAGTTGAATTCGATTTGATAAGTTCGTAAATAGTTTATTAGTTTTTTTATACTATGTTAGCTTGATGTATTTGTGAATTGTTTCTTTAGAATTTAGATTTTGGAATTGCTTTCCCACTATTTTGGGTTTTTTTTGTTAAATTTATTAATGTATGTTTATATTAAGCTCTGTATATTGTTACTAAATTTTATATATATTAAAAAATAAGGTAAAAATTCTGACAAACTTAATGAGAAACGAATTTTTTTATTGAACACAAATCAAACAAAGTATTATCGAACTTATCGATGATCGAGTTGAGTCAAACACGAATCGAACATTACTCGACTCGTTCGATAAACACCCTTAATCAGCCATAACAAAAAAAAAGCATGAAGCTAGGAGAACCAAAATAGACAACATGCTCCCCGTAACTCTGTTTCTTTATATTCGTCATTGGAAACACAAATGTGTGCAGTGATATTGCAGTTAATAAGTGATTTTAAATGTAAAAAAAGTTTTTTTTTCAGATTTTTAAAGTTTCGCCCCGATTAATACAGACCAAATCAGATTACACATTTAATTTTGGTAGGTGAATAATGTACTGTTTATCAAACTGTTTGTCACTTAAACCGACCTAGTTGGTGTAAAAAAATTAGTTAATCATTGAATATTTTAATCACTATTATAGTATAAAGTAATATATATATGACTTTACATCAGATATAAGTTATTTAAATTAAATAAGTATATTTTATTCTATCGAACTCGTGAAGCAGAACAAAATATATTGGTTGATATCAGGATCCAAAACTATGACTTAGTGAAAGGGAGGGAAGATTTAACGACGTAGTATTGTGCTTTGATTGGGATAGTGGTGGATCCAGTGGGACATAAATGGGGGGAGTGGATTTTTTAAACTCTAAAGGCCCATTATTTTTCTTCTTCGATTTTAGAATAATTTGGAATTTAAATATTGTGATTCATATTTGATTTAATTATATGAGTTTTTTCAGATAACTGGTTCAAATAACCTGAAATAAAAAAATAAATTGAATATCCGAATTTTTGGATCAAATAATTGGATAAACAGATCCGACTTTTTGGATCAATTTTTTTGCTCAACCATATCGTCCACATTATTGTAACAACAATAATATCAACTGCATTAAAACTACCTAAAAACCAACTAGACAAAAAAAATACGCAGCTGATTATGTTCAATTTTATGTTCTCCAAATTATTACAACAAAACTGTTAGAGTTGTGATCTAAATTTTTTTAGGATTTGATTTAAAGTTAGAATTATACTTTTAGTAGATCTTGTTTATTTTACATTAATTAAATGTAGGAAACTCAGTTTGAGTAGAATTTGTTTCTATGCAAGTTTTCTCTGTAAACAAAAAATCCAATTCTATAAATAGATACTAGGGATTAGGGGTTTAGACAGAACATTTGAAATCAATTGTAGTCTCTTTCTCTATCATAGTGAAAATTCTCATCCTCTACTCGTGTTTTTTCTCTTTAGATTTTTCACGTAAATTCTTAGTGTTATTTTTTTTCTACGTTTGTGTTTATTTATTTATCTCGTAATTATCATCTCGATAATACAACAATAACGATACCGTTAAACTAAAACACAATCCATAGTAATGTACCTCAAAACAATGAGCCCGTGTTTGGGGTGTCGGGCTTCTCAAACGATTAAAACCCTATTAGTTCCATCAACCCTAAAATTTGAACACAATCTTAGAGATTCAAAATTTGCATGGGAGAATGTTTATATTTCAAAGCTACATATACTTCACATTTACATTTACAATTATTCATAACTCGAAAAAGGGTTTTGATTACTTATAATACAATCGAAAGATCGTGCTTATATTTATACTTAAATATTCGTTCGACACAAGTGTCGTACACAGATATAATTATAAATACTTTGTATGTATATATCGGCCTATATTTTCTTATATATATATGTATCAGTTACAAAAACGAATGAGCATGTTGACATACCTCCATTAATGTAATTGGGGAAACCTCAGAAATATTCCTTGTGGAACTCGAACTTTGTCGATGTCTTGTGACTCAGTTCGCTTGATAGCTTCTTCAATTCCTTAGCCAACACCGGCATCCCACAATAGAACACTCCTGCAGTTTTTTTTATTTAAAAAAAAAATCAGTTCCCACAATTTTGGATTTCCATAAATATGTTAATGCTGATATCAGTTAACAATAAATAGTATAAATGTTTTAACGGCAACAATTAACGGTGTAATCAATTTGGACCTATTAATAACATTATAAAATAAGAGGATCAAATTATGTCACATCAAAATAGAGGGATTAAATCCTGATTTCTAATAGTTATGGGACTAAAACCACAATTAGACCATCGAATCTCGAATTTCAACCCATTAGAAAAGACTAAAACCATAATTAAACCTTTTTTAGTATGATGCTAAGCATGTTCTTGATTCATATCAAAAGTCTTCCATATTCTTTTTATGTTGTGATTCTCTTTCATTAGTTAAATTAAACATGACAGCTGTGTGCTAAGCTGAAAGGTCAAATATTATATATATATATATATTCTCTTCATTAGTTGGTAGTGTACAGCCATTTGATGCTGTATTTTAGTATTGTTTATTTGGTTGGAAAAGTATTTACCTACTGTGGCATGAGGATGTTTTGAAGCTATTTTTCTGAAGACTTCTTTCCAGTTGGGCCTTGCAAAATGAGTCCTTGCCTGTGAAGCAAGTAATTAAATATTTCAAAGGGTTAGCAAAAGAAAATAATTGAATAATTGGGTTGTTTGGTAGGTGAGAAAATGATGTGAAGAAAATCTTATAGATGCTGAATTTGACAATGAAGAGAATCTACACCAATGATCTAAAGAAATGGTAATTGAAGATGACTTCTTTGGGAGTATGCTTATTACGTTTTTTAAAGTTACGTAGGAAAATGAAGATCATATTACCCTGGTTCCTGATAAGATGTCAACACCATGTTTGGCATGGTTTAGAGCTTGGACCATTGTTATCAAGGTTGATCTTGCATCCCCTTCTTCATAAACACTTGTAAGGTAGTTGTGCAGCTCGATTTGACCCTGTTTTTCGAGTTTGGAAAATACCAAGGATTAAAGTTGTTATTTACTATAATCACTTTTTGGAAGCTTTTTGGAGTGAAAAGAATGGCATATTTACTTTGTGGTCCATTTTTGCAACTTCATCCATTACTCCTTTAAACCATTCAAATGACCCTGGTTCCCTTGTGACCCAATAGAAATGAGCGTTTCGAGTCCTCGGTGTTGACTTCTTCTTTCCGCCGATGGACAAACTCGAATTCGTGGTGTAATTCGAAGACGCGAGACTGTTCCAGCTATCATCTGATCTACTCATTTCTGTTGTTGTGTCCTATAAACCATGAAATCCCCACCAAATGTGTTATGAACTGTAAATGTACTTAATAGTCCTAATAGAAAAGTGGCTTGAATCATGAATATATGTATGTACCATTTGGTCTTCTGGTCTTGAATTGTTTAAGAGATCTCTAAGGATGCTTATGAAAGGGGTAGCTCCGATTCCTAGTCCCACGAGGAGGAGAACATCGTAATTCCGGTAGTCTTGTGCCGGAGCCCCGTACGGACCGTCGACGAGTAACTTAGGTTGGCTGCATCGGTGAAGCACGTAGCGTTAATACTTGTCAGATTTGAAAATAAGTACTCCATATTTTTCTCACTAATGTTGTTTATACCAGTTGTGATCAATATATCCGGGGCCACCAAATCTAGCTCGGCCAATGACAAATGGCGAGTCGTTGACTTCGGTGAAAACCCGTTTCAGATCCCGAGTCCAGTCTCCGACTGTCCGGATGTGAACACTAAGATACTCGTCTCCTGGTGCTGAGGTAATAGAAAATGGATGCCTGAAATGAATTTAGTGTTACCTCAATGTGCAAAAAAAAAAAGTACAAACAATGTTCCAAAAACAACGATTAGGACTTACCATTCAAATGGGGAGATTGATGGACACTGTAAGAATATGTACTGCCCACTTTTGTACTTGAATCCTTGCGGTTTCGACATGACGATGCTGAAGACATTTCCGGGTAGTACCGAAACCTATGCATTGAACTCGAATGGTTACCAAGTTTAGCTCAATACTAGAATTTGTGAAGAGAATAACTTTGTTAAAATTTACCTTAAATATTTTTACTGAATAATGTTCTGCTCTACTTGTTCTTACACTACGCTCCCCTATGTAAAGCAGCAATGGAACACAGATGTACATCCATGTCTGCAAACACCAACACAGTTAGTACCAGGTCAAGTTGGGATGTTTGTTTTTTGTGTGTCATTATCCTAAAGGGAACTACGACTTATAAGTTCTTACCGATCTCTGATACCACTGGTGTGCCAAGAACAAGAATGTCCCATGGATCACTAGCAAAATGTACACGAGACCGAGAAGATGATGAGAGTACCAGAAAGCATTGAAGCCTGTCAATCTGTTGAACGGTGCAGGGAACCGCAGAACGTTCTTCCGGAATTGACTCGTAGCTAATATAAACGCAATGGCCATGAAAATCACCATGGCTATCCCCGTCACGCCTAGAATACCGATCATGAGCCCCTTATACGTCGGTTGTTTGCCGTGACTGAAATCGGAGGCTATGAGAGCGAATGTCTCGGGAGGAGCATCGGTCAGGCGGATGAAATCACAAGATAAATGGCTTCCTGCATGAACCAAGACCCCAATGGCTATTGCACATGCAATTGTCTGTTCAAAATAGATCATCACTGAATAAGTTTCAACTTTCAATTTACAACATCCACATAAGTAAACCCTTTTTCTTACCTTGTGGAAATTAATGCTGTCGTCGAAAGGGACGAAGGATCTTGCTTTGGTCGAACGAAACCAAGTCAACATGTTTCGACACACCGGTAAAAGAATGAGAGCCATGTTGAGCTTGAGTGTCTCGGCAGCACCTTTGGCGGTACATAAACAATACCCCATGACTTGAAATGCAGCCCTGTTTCTGTATTGCATGAATTTCCAGACGAAAAGGGTAGCCATTGCCATCATCCAAAGCAACAAAATCCATCCCCTTCGCCAGTTCTCCAACAGCAAACACCGGAGTTTGAAGCACACTCGTCGGAACATGCTTTTCGGTCTGAGAGAACTTAGGTTCTGACTCCAACCAACGCTTGCTGTGCTAAGTGGTCTACTGTAGTTCATGTATGTATCCCTTTGTAGGAGTAGAGTTTCCAATTGCCATAACTGAAGTAAACACAAAATTACGCATTCAATCCCTCAACTTATAATTTGATATAATTTAATCATTTTATTTTTATAATATTATCAGTAAGTTCAAACTAATAACACCATTAGTTGTTAAGTGATGACACCGACTTTTTTTTTTTTTACATTTTTACAGATTCGATTAGATTATCACCCGCCTTTGCTCGAGATTGTGTGACCAAATGATATTAAAAGAAATCCTAAATCATCGACTAATGGTGTTATCAATTCAGACCTACCATTAACATTGTAAAGATAGAGGGACCAAATAATAAGAGAATTAAAACCATGACTAAACAATGTACCTCAATGTACCCAAAATTCTCGGGATCCAGTTCTTCCATGATAAGTGAAGCATACTCTTCAGCTTGTTCTTTCAGCTTGGATAGCTTGTTGGCTGAAGCACTCAGCATTATAAGCTGTATTTTTTTTGGAAAATATATATATATATATAATCCAAACAAATCAACACCACCAGCAAAGAAATTGACATTAAAATATTTAACCCAAACTTAAAAGTAACTGAACTTTTGTCATTTCTACACAATAGATGAATTTTATAATCAACATTAATATTTGAATTTGACATTATTTTTAATTTGATAAGTTTATTGTCTGCGCTATTCCTTAAATTTATTTTTTTTCGATTTAAGTTATTTTAATGACTTGACACTATAAAATCGTATAAATACTTAAATGAGTTAAAAAATCTAAATTTAGAGATTAGTGAAAATTTTGTTTCCATAAGCACCTTAGTTTTAGGGTTTATGGATTTTGTTTAGAGTTTAGTGTTTAGGGGTTTTAGTGGATGAATTTTGAATTTATGATTTATGGTTAAAATTTAGGGTTTATAAGTTAAAACTTAAATTCTTAACCATATTTCCCTAAAAATTAAACCTTAACCTCTAATCCTTAAATCCTAACCCCTACACTTAAACCACTAAACCCTAAACCATAAATCATGTCCGTAAACCTTAAAACTAAGACGCTTATGACAACTTTTCATTTCTACTGTGAGTGCAAGAGATATTTTCACTAAAAAATTATCAGATTTAAAACTAAATATTATCCAAAAAGAAATAGATAAAAGATTAATCATTTTTAATTACCTCTTGTACTTCTTCCCGTGTGACTCTACCATCTTCGTTGCTGTCAGCCCTGTGAAATTGTTTTAATCAAAGCTTAAAATAATCAAATGGACCGACCAAAAAGAAAAGAAAAGAAAATAAAATCCAGCAAGGCAAGTTAATCAACGAGAATTAAATAAATAAATAAATAAAACAAAACGCTGCGTTTTAAGTCTTGTCGACTTCCCACGAAACATTAGGTGCTTCACGTAACTACTCATAATTACCGCTCTCAACCAATCACAATCGCGATTGTTCTTTTCGCGGTAAATGAACCGTTAAAAGTGAAAAGGATTATTTTCACGACAAGTCCCCAAATTATAGATCAAAATTTAAAGGTAAAATACACAAATGGCCACTAAACTAAACATAAATGTTTTTTTGGCAAACAAAGTTTTGGAAGTTATAAAATGGTCATTAATTTACCAAACTGTTACAAAATTATCACCGCATGTTATAAAACAAGTCATAAATTTCGATAAGAACCATTCTGTAATAGTTCAATAAGTTTTAATAGCCATTTTAGAACAATTTGATAAAGTTCAGTAGTCATTTTATAACAATCCGATAAATTTAATGATCTATATAACTTTTGAACTTCAATGAAAACAAAGATCATTTTTACTTAGTTCAGTAACCATTTGTGTTCTTTACCTAATTTTAAAATAACCCTAATTTGATTAAATCTGAAACTAAAATGTCGTTCTAGGCAAAACTGGTAGCTAATTAACAAAATGGTTTTATTAGAATGATATTTCGATTCGAAGTTTAGGATAATTTAACTTTTGTTTGGGGATTATTTGTGCAATTAACCCAAAAACTGAAAAGAAAGAAAGAACTAACATGTCGAAGAATATCTGAAGACGCGCGTCGAAACTCTGATCTGATATCTGTAACCAGAAATCGCGAAGCTCTTCCTTTGTAATTTTCTGGATTCTCTGTCTTCTTCTTCTCGCTAGTGCATCGAATATGCCCACTGCAAATTCCTTTGAATCCACCATGCCTACGTTAATGGAGAAAAAAGGAATTTAAAAAAAATAAATAAATTATTTTCTTATTGCCAAACAGAGGCGTAAGAAAGGAGATTCTGTAGTACGGACCTATGCATTCACCGAAATCTTCTCTTGCAAGGAATCCGTCTTTAGCTAGCGACTTGAACCTCGACTCAACTCGTTTCCACATCTGTTCCGCGTCATTTGCACCGGTGTTCTTGCTGATGAACCTCAGCCCTTTCAACGCTCGCTCGGCGCTCGATTTCGTCCGTTGGAGCTTCGCCTTGATCCTCCTCTCGTCGCGAGCCGTGATCCGACGGTCCTGATCGTTCTCCGCAGTCGACGAAGCTCTCGACGACGATCCCGACTTCAACCACGCGAACTTCCTCCGTATCCTCGACGTCGTCGATATGCTTCTCGACGAACCGGCCACAGAAGCGTCCCTCTCGTCCGGAACAATCGGCGGAGTACCTGGAGGCGGTGGCGCCACGCTACAGAACACAATGGAGTCGTTCTCCAGCTCCAGCGTGACTTCGACGAGTTCTTGTCGGTTATTCCTCTGTAAATCGCTGAGGAAAACCGGCAACATTGCTCCACCAACGCCGTACTCACCACCACCGTCCTCATAGTCCTCCGGCAAGTCAAACGAACGGCTGTAATTACTACTCCTTCCGAACGAGTGAAACGACGCCGGCGACTTCATTAAATCTCTGGGTACGTTTCTTTTTCTCCGATAAACCAAACTTACTACTACAAATTCAATTTTTCTGGGCTTTTCTAAAGATCAATGAGATAATTATCAATCAGAAAACAAGAGAAACACTTCTCAACCTATCATTTGACACGATTTCAACGCTTTTGAGATCAATCGCGTGCTTGATTTTGCAGAGTAGCTGAGGTTTCGCCAAACAAATTTCTTGAAAATATGATTCGTTTAGGAATGGGAATAAAGAATTGGGAATTAAGTTTTATAATGACAAAAAACCAAGCGAAATGGAAACAAAAATGGGTTGATGAGAGGTCAAATGTGGAAGGTGAGAGTTTGGAATGTATATGGAGTTGATCGGAGGCTGGCTGCTTACCCTGTTTTTAGGAAGCGGCAGCATGGTCTTCAAATGTTATTTTAAACCAATTATATTATATTCGATTCATTGATTAATTAATTCGGATCAAATTATTTTGTAGAGGTCTAACTTGAGGCGACCATTCCAGTCCAGTTTTTTCTATTCACAACGTCAAAATTCGAATATATGACTTTACTTAAGAGACTTCGTGCCTTATCTCATTAAATCAATTGATTTTTGGTCCTTAAATGTGTTTTTAGTTGCCTTCTATATAATTATTTCATATATGAAATTTTATAATTTTATTAGTGAGAATGGTACTAGGAATGACAATGGATTTGATATTTGGAGCTGTATTATTTTATATAAATAGTGTGATTTTGGATAATAGATATTTAAGATTATATGTTATCAGGGGTGTACAAAATAAACCGTAACCCTTAATCGGTATAACATTTCATTTTATAGGTTAATTAACCTAACTGTTAAGGTTAAATCGTTTCAGTTAACCGAACCACTAAAAAAGATGGTTAACTTATAGGTACTTTTTTAACTAAGTATGAAGTTTATGTTTAAAACCTCTCCATTTAAGTTTTTTTTTAAAAAAAAATTTAATACAATATTTATCGGAGAAATAGATTTATTATTCTAAAATAAAATAATGAACACTTGAAAAGAAATTTATAATATGTTACATGTTAACGTGTAACCGAACCATTTCTTAACGGTTAGATTACGATTAATAACCACTATAACGGTTAACTAACCGTTTAAGCTAAACAGTACGGTTAATTTACCATGAACATCCTTATCCGATCTAATTTTTATTTTTCATATCAGACACGGATCGTGATATTTCAAGTTCCGCATCACTCGGAATATTTGAAAATTCAAAATTCAATGGATACAAATCATGTTATATTTAGCAATTTGATGCTTGTTATATCAGAAAATTCAAAAAAACTGAAATTTTTATAGATGCAAATCTTGTTATATTTGACAATTTGTTGCTTATTATATTCAAAAATCCAAAATTTTCATAGACATGACCGCCAAATCTAACAAAATTACTTAAGTCAAATTATATATTCAGATATACGAATAATCAAATATACAATTTTTTTATGAATTAAATACGGATCGTTATTTTACCGATCTAAAATTTTGAATATATGATTTTTCGGATCGGATCAAATCTGATATCCGGAAGTGCACACCCCTCATCACAGCTGTTGTTATAAACAAAAACAAATGAGATTAATAATACAATGCAAATAATCTTAAACTAACATAGTTGTCATGTTCGTGTCCCCCACTTTATTTTCCAAATCAAACTCTTTATTCTTCACTGAAGCTACCATTTCAATATATAAAAAGCTACCACTTCATGATACGTAATAACTGTAAATTAATAGAATTCGATTCGGTTTCGGTTCAATTTTTTAAAAAATAAATATTGTATAAATAATATTTTTCAAAAATAGATTCGAAACCAATCTGTAACACTGTCAGTATTTATCGTACACGTTTCCATTGTGATTTTTTTCTTCATCTAATACACACTAAGCTCCAAAAAAGTAGAAGGGAAAGGAAAAGGTTGATAGAATTTTGCTCAACATCCTTGATAAAGATAAAGGTTTTATAAGATATTTTATTCTCAAGAAAAGATTTAAGTTTGAACTTGGAAGATAATACTATTGGTAAAGACAATCATAAGCCTTGAACGTGAATCGTAAAACGGACATGAATCATAATTAAAAGGCAAAAGTTATTTGATATACAGGTTGTGTAAACCTTAGTTTAGAGTTTAAGGTTTAATAAGGATTACTTTTTGCAGAAAAAGAGAGGTTAAAAGTTTTTAACGGTAGTTGACGTTAGTGACTATAATGAAAGTGAAATAAAAGTTTAGTGATTTGATTATAAGTTTTTGAAGTCTGGTGACCATATTACAATTGACCTAAAAATTTAGGGACTACCAGTGTAGTTTAACCTTATAATTTTTATAGATAATATATAATCGACTTGATTTTTATATTCATGTTTCAAATTTAAACTTAATATAATTTTATTTAAATTTTTGACACTAAAATTTGATCTCAATAAAGGAAAATTTCTCGAATTCTACCCGATCAGACTTGAAGTACTTTTCTTGAACAATAACAATTGGATTTCATTAATAAAAATAATGGAAACGATTAAAATTACAACGCACTCGGACATAGAGAGAAAATCGTTTTCAATAGTTACAAAAAAAAAAACTCATACATAAAATAACAATATTAAACTCAAATATACGAAGAAAAATCAAATCTTCCCTTGAGAGTGACGTCCAACATTGAAAGAACCCAGTAAACCTTTATAAAAACTCATTGTTTTTATCGAACGAGACGCTTTACGAAGTGATAAAAGAGTGGTGAGCGAACCAAATTATCTGGCAGGCTGCTTTGCTACACAATTCTGACTATATCGACAAATAACTTTTTACTAAAGAGGAGATCTGACTATACGTAATCACTGACAAACCAATCAGAAAATAAATATTATAAAGATCTTTGTGTGACGACCAAAACTCCAATAAGGTATGCAAAAAACCTACTAAAAAGGTACAAAATCTAAAAAAAAAAAATTAAAATATATCAATCTGGTTGTACAATTCAAATATGAGTATTCTGAGAAATTATTGGGTTTGGAAGTTAGAAATGACCTTTCGGATTTGCAAGCCCTTCTAGAAGATTGTGTACTTTTGGTCAAGGATGCCTTAGCTCAATTGTTGAAGCTTGAAGTTTTAGGTTCGAGTTTTATTATGTGTAGATTTTCCGTTTTAATTTTATTTTGAATTCAGTTTTATTTTGTGCGGGTTTAGTCTGGATATATTTTGATTTACTCAGAGTTGACACTAGAGGCTGGTAGTAAGGGTGTGCAAAATCGAGTTGTATTTACCGTTATCAAGTTAATTCGGCTAACTGGTAAATTCTGATTAGTCAATTCTCAATCCTAAACCTGATAACCGATTGACCGGTTAACTAAAATATTCGATTTGAATAATAATTTTTTATAATTCGTTGATTAAAATATCAAATTTAAAAATATGATAAATTTAATAATAGTTCGGTTTGAGTAATTACACTTCTAAGTAGAAAAATCTTTTAAGAATCAAAGAGACAACAAAATCATTGGACTATAGGATATTCAAATACATAAAATTTATAAAATATTGTAGACAGCCAGTCGAATCGGTTAATCAATTTTGTCCAAAATTATAAACCGTAATCAAACTAAAATATTAAAAAAAATAAAACCGAATTTTCCAATTTGGATAACAGAATTTTTGGATTGGTTTTTTTCGAAATCAGTTTAGATTTGTCGATTATTTGCACAACCCTAGCTGGCAGGTGTCTTGGTCTCCCTATATTGGTGAAATTGTTCATTTGGTCCTTAAATTTATAAAAAATTCAATTAATAAAATGGTAAAATATTCTTTGCTCTCCTTATTTTGATAAAATTGTTCTTTTCATCATTAAATTATAAGATTTACAGTTAATAAAATGATAAAAACACTCTTTGAACTCTAAAAAAAAGTTACAATTCAAACTTGACCCCTAGTAAAAAAAATAGCTACGTACCTACGATTGTCGATCTAATTATAATTTATAATGATTAATTCTTGTGATAGTTATTCGAATGTGTATTATTTGTACTTATAATTGTGATTGTACTTTCCGATTTCGATTTTTTTTAAAAAAAAAAAAGTTTAATGTCTAAACCTCATTTGTTGCACCCAGAATTCATATCTCCCCTACTTTGCTTCCAATGAATTGCTATTAATTTTTGCTTTGGTGTCGTAATCTTTTCCTTGAATTAATGGTTGTTGCATTCATGAGCGTTCAATCAACGTTCATGCTGTGGTTGTTGCATTTGCATTCACAAGTTAAAATAAGATATGATATGTTATCTGATGTTAAGTGTCGAATACGAGCATATATCGAGAAAATTGTTGGTCCTGAACTTTTTTTCCAACTTGATTCTGGAATCCTTTCTGGCTCATATTAGTCATTAAAATTGACAACTTTTTTTTTTATTTTTAGTTCTTTTGATGACGATATCGAAAGGATTTAAATTGGGTCAAAAATCCAAGTTCGATAACTAATGTGAGACATGCTAAGGTGTAGCACCTTAGCATGCGGCCCTACACAAATTCTTACCAAAATGGTAAGAATTTATGTAGGGTTGTGTAATAATTTAGATAGAACCGAAATTCTTACTAACTGGGTAAGAATTTATCTAACTACATAAATTCTTATCAAGTAGGTAAGAACTTATGTAGATTTTGCCTTAGGTAAGAATTTGTAAAATTAATTTTCAACGAAATGAAAAAGACATATGGTAGAATCGTAACCATAGAATACGACCCTAATCGAAATGCATACATTTGTCTCATACACTATGGGGATGGTGAGAAGAGATATATTTTACATCCCAGAGGGGCTATAATTGGAGATATCATTGTTTCCGGTACAGAAGTTCCTATAAAAATGAGAAATGTCCTACCTTTGAGTGCAGTTTAAACTATTGATTTACGTAAATGAAAGTAAACAATTAGGTTCACGACAAACCTAAAAATCGATCACTGATCCAATTTGAGTACCTCTACAAGATAGACCTCAACAGAAAACTGAAGAGTAACAGCAGCAAGTGATTGAGTTTAGTAGTTCCTCATATAAAATTATTGACTCTAGAGATATAACACAAATTCTTATATTATAACCTAAATTCTTACCATTTGGGTAAGAACTTGTGTAGATTGTGAGAACTTGTATAGTTACACAAATTCTTACCAACTGGGTAAGAATTTGTGTAGGGCCGCCTCATTTTAGTCGCACCCTAAGGGTGTCTTACGACATAACTTCCCAACTAATGTGGAATAATAAAAAGTCCAATAACCAAATTAGAAAAAAAAATTATCAAGTTCAAAAACTACAAATTACTTTATCCCTATATATGGGGAAAATATTCCAGGCACCGGGTGGAAACTTTTTGTTTCCACAAGCGTTCTAGTTTTAGGGATTAGAGATTTAGTTTAGGGTTTATGGGTTTAGAATTTAAGAATCATGGTTAGAATTTAGGATTTAGGATTTAGAAGTTAGGGTAATATGTTAAAGATTTAGGTTTTAACCTATAAACGCTAAATTAACCCTAAATCCTAAATTCTTACTGATGTACCATTTATCTGATTTATAGTCAATTCATCGAATATAAATACATAAAAATGTGTTAACTTTTAACAGTAAATATGATTCTTGTAGTTGAGATGTAAGATTCATGTGTTTTCTACCCTCTAATCCTAAGAAAAAAAACTTTTTAAATTAAATACAAAGTACAACTAATATTTTGAGGGGTACAAGTCCATGCTTGTGGGGGTGTGACAACGACGGACCATACATGCATTCATTATGAATTTTTGATACATTAGCCCAAGTCTATTGATAAGAGAATATTAAACGATTAAGTATGTTTGATTTCGTTTTTTTTTTTTGTAGTGAAGAATTCATAAATATTTTTTAGGGTAAACACACTTAAAATCTCAAAATCTCAGGGTGGACACAATTTATAAAGATTAAAAAAATTGAAGGATTAATTCAAAAAACTAAGAAAATTAAAGTCAAATTGTGAAGTTTAGAAAGTTCAGGGTGAGTACTTGTCTACCATGATTTAAGGGTGAACCTGCCGCTATGTTCTCGTATATATTGTATCAGCAACAATACCAATCGAGATATACTCAATCTACATTAGCCTAAGTATTCATAATTAGTGACGGTTCGAGAGGAGCAATTAATTATATTATCGTTTTATTTTATAAAGAACTATTAGTTAAATTCTCTAAAATTTTAATTTGTTTCCTTCAATTTTTGGTCTAATGACAATTTAAATTCTTATAAATTGAAATATTAAATAAATTAGATATTATCCCTTAATTTTGAGTTAAAATATTTAATAATTTTATATATTTAAAATTAAATAATTTAATCCCTCTTGACATTCGATCATGATTTTGTACCCGGTACCAAATGTGATGTTATCCCTAAGAAGCGGCTGCAATTTTGTAGTACATAGCTTACATGTAGTTGTCGTTTCATAGTTCCATACTCAAAGGTAAAACTCAACCTACTCCCATTGACTTCTATGCACCATTATGTTACTAACAAACAAACAAAATTAAGAATTAGCTGTCAAATAATAATCTTAGTAATTTATTTTGTAGATTTTAAAAATTAAGGTAAACTACTTACATGATCACTTAACTATAAAGTTGGCATCGATTTAACAATTATGTTTTTAATTGTGGCAATATGACCACTCAACTATGTAAGTAGTCTCAATGTGACTACCTACCGTTAAAACTTAACGGAGAGAGTGACATGACAGTTAATAAAAATTGTGTAATTACATATTTGGTATCCACTATTTATACATTTTATCAATTTGGTCCTAATTTTATTTTAATAAAATAAATTAATTATTCAATTAGATGGTGACACGTCTATGAGGTTTTATATCTCTTCTTTAAATAAGGTTAGGATCAAATCTTGACGTAATGGAGGGAGCAAATTAGGTTAGATTAGTCGACTAATAAATCAGATACCTATACTTATAATAGAAATCATCTGCCCTTTTTGGTGCATTTATTTATGCCCTAACATTTAAAAAAAATAGGTTTACGGTTAAGGGTTAGGGTTTGTGATTTAAGTTTAGGATGTAGGGTGTATGTTTTATTTTATTTTTTGGTTTAGAGTTTGAGTTTATGACTTAATATTTTAGTGTTGGGGCATAAAAAAGACATCGAAAAAGAACATAAGATTTTTGTTTAGATATTTATAAAGAAAACTCTAATTACCAATTCATTTATAGTATCAAAACACTACATCTCTCTCTATATTGTCATGTTCTTAACCTTTTTTGCTCTTAAATATGCAGCTAATGACAGGCTAATCATTGTTTTTGTTCACAATAATGACAGACTAATCTGAGTACTTTAGAGTGAAAGATTTGTCCGAATTGCTGGCATTGACAAAGAAACAAACAATTAAATGGCCGTCGTGAAGAATAAGGCTTGCAATTAGGTAATAAGGAAAACACTACTTACAACACTTTCACTTCTCTACTGTTTTCCACCAACTGCTACTAAATAACAAAGCTCTGTAAGATTTCTTAAGCAACAATTAGCCCTTTCTAGGTGAAACCTATCAATCAACAAGAAGAAGAAAAAAAACACTTCTATTCATTTTATGTTTCTCCGACTCTTTATTTTTCTTGAGATATCAGTGTCTGATATGCTTACAGGGTTATATTTGAGAAAACTTATTAAAAACGAAAAATACCCATTTTAGATATATGTTCATATTTGAAGTTTTTGACTTTTGTACCTGAATCCGAGTTACAGAAGATGGATTGTTATTAGGAGTGAGCATTTGATCTAGTCGAGTTAAAAAATTCGAGTTAGTCGAGTTGATGAGTCATATTTTATAATTAAACTTTATTTGAAATTCAAGTCGAGTCGTTTGAGTTTCTGATCAAAGTTAGTTGTTAATATTTATAATGTTATGATACTAATTGGTTTCAATTTTAAACAAGTTTTTATAACCATATACGTTGTACATATACATTTCTTCATATGTATATACATATATCATGCAGAGTTGAAAGACTTGACTTGAACTTGAAAACCGATCCAATAATTACTAAAAATTTTGATTTAATCGAGTCCTATTTTATAACTCAAACTTCATTTGAAACTCTTTGAGGTGAGTTTATGAAATTACGATCCGAGTCAAGTCGAGTCAAAAAATTAGGGTTTTTTCAAGTCGAATCGAGTTTTGCTCACCCTTAGATTTAAGTTCATTATCAAAACTGAAATAACCAAATAAACCAATTTTTCTCGTATCAAATCGAAAAAATTCAAAAAAAAAATCGAGTTGAGTTTTACTCGATCCTAATTATTGTAAGATGACATGATGACAGCAACAAAAGATCTGCTCAACGTTTACTAATGAGACAATGCTTTTGTCTTACAACACTGTCGCAACAACTTTCTTGAGCATGAAGTAAAATTGCCTGAGAGGTTCATGTTTATTAGACCATCAGTTCCATGTTTCAATCCCAAACTTAATTACCAGAGAATGAAGCAATGTAAGAATTAGCTGAGCATTGAATTTCATTACAACAAGCTTTTAAAGAGAGTTGTCTGCTTTCTTAATTGGAGTTTTCTCCAACAAACAAAACAATCAATTCAGTGCAAGAAAATGAGATTCCATGTTGAACCACGTTCCTTTAGTTCATCTTGCGTGTCTCTAGTGGATTGGTTTTCAAGTTCGAGTTGAGTCTCTCAATTCTGCCGACACACATATATATATATATATAAATATATAAATATGAAAAATATGAAGAAATATATATATATATATATATATGTATATTGTATAGGGTTATAGAAATTTTTTTAATTGGAAATAACCAATACCATAAAATTATAAATGTTTACAGTTAAATTTGAATAGAAACTCGAACAACTCGACTAACTCGAAATTTTTTGACTCGACTCGTTCGAATATCCATCCTTAATCTTTGTATTGTACTTTCAATTACAATTTATTTTGGGCTAAGGGTGTAAAAAGTCTTTGAACTTTTGAAAAAAAATCAATTAATCCCTAAACGTTTTTTGCACCCAATTAAACCCTTGAACCAATAAAGTAAATCAATTAAGCCCTTTGACTAATTTTAACCATTAAATCTTGATATATTTTTTAGATATTACTGTCACATGATAAACTACAGTTTTATCATGTGGCATTTACATATTTGTTTGAATTTTTTTAGAAATTTTAGGACTTTTGAAGAAATTTTTAAATAAAATAAAAAATTTGAAAAGGTTAAGCGACAACATTGTGACATGATGTGTTGCACCAACTAATAAAAACAGTTAGATTCAACAATTAATGTTGATCAAAAGACTTAAATGGGCACAAGAAAATTTTTGAGGCTTAATTATTTTTTTTTTAAATTAAGAGCTTCTTTTAAAACCTTAAGCCAAAATAATTTAATACATGCAACCCTCTCTATTTTCGGGGTTATGATTTAGTTTAAAATTTAGGGTTTATGAGTTTATGGTTAGAACTAAAGGTTTAGAGTTTAAATTTTAGTTTTTAAAGGGAAAATATCAAACTTGTGTAAATTTCTCCTTGAACTTTTTTTAAAAATCAAATAATCTTCTTTGTTAGTGTTATATTTTGACTCAACTTTTAATGGGTAATTAAGTTGAGTTTTATTGTAATTCTAGTGGTTGAATACTACTTGGTAATTAGAGTTTACTTTAATGAGTAAATACTATGTTAGGTAAGAGGTCTTATTGAATAAGGTTTATTGGAGACCAAGTATTTGGGTCTATAAATATAGACTAGGATTTAACCTTTAGAATTATGAGAGATAAAGAGAATTGCTCCTCCTAAGATCTCTTCAACTATAGTGAACATGTTGTAGAAATGGGTATTGTAGGGATGTTGAGAAAAGTGTTTTAGTTACACCGGGTTTGGGATATATATCGGGTAATGGGTTACATGAGATATTATGTATTTGTACTCTTCGTGTTTTCTACGTTGGTAGTGGATTATTCATTTCTCTCATCCGTGGAGGTAGGCAAGGCTGAACCACGTTAAATCTTGTCTCTTGCGCATGTCTTATTTTATGTTGTTACTGCTTTGATTATTTGTCGCATACCCAATTTCTAACAATTATGTCACATTACACGTGGATTGTTAAGCGGGTGATGTTCATCCTAGGAGATCTGGTTCAACCGCTCAGTCTACAAGATGTGTGCATTGTCAAAAGGTTAAGGATATGTATGAACAGATACTACCTATATTAAGCTTTAAGACTATTTAAAAAAAGGCTTAATGGTCAAATTGGCCCTCAATGAAAAATCAAAAAACCAATTAAGTCCTTATGAAAAATTTTCACCTAATTTAGCCCTCAAAATTCAAATTGCACCCAATTTAGCCCCTCTATTACGTTGTCCGTAAGTGCTCTCTAACGGTCAAAGATGGAAGGACACGTGGCACACAGTGGAAGTGCCACATCATTAAATCATAAAAAAATTTGAAAAAAATTCTGAAAATTCTATAAATAATCTAAAAAAATAAAAATTATATAAAAATCTACAAAAATATAAAAAAATTATAAAAATTCATAACAATTAAAAATATAAAAAATGTTAAAATAATTTATTTTTTTCTTATTTTTCTTTAACTTTTTTTTATAAAAAAACATAAAATAATATTTTTCTAAACCCTCCAAAGTTTCATTTCTTTCAAAAAAGCCATCTAAATCCATAAATCAAGCATTGCTACCTATTCAGCCACCGGTCACTCCCCGTCACAGTAAAACACATCCATCTTCGCCGTCCTACCACTGTCGCCAAAGCTCACTGTTGCCCTTGCACCCATTCTCACCGTTTGACACCCCTTGCATCACCCAACCCGTTCCTCCTCAATATTTCTTCTCACCAACATCTTCGTCTGTCACAGCACCAACAAATTTCACCGTCGATTAAAGTGATTTGAGGATTTTGGAATGTAGGGTTAGGGATTTGAAAATTTTGGGTATTATGGAAAATTCTAAAATTTTGGGGGTTTATAATTAAAAAATATTTTTAAAAGTTATGCAAATTTTAAATATTATTTCATTATATATATATTTAATAATTATAACAATTTTTTTATATTTTCAACTTTAATTAAAAATATTTTTTATAATTTTATACATAATTTTATTTTTTTTACAAATTTAAATATATTTTTAGATTTTTAGATTTTTTAAATATTTTTTATATTTTTCAATTTTATATGAATTTAAATATTTTTCAAAAAATTTATATTTTTTAATTTTAAATATTTTTATAATTTTAAATATATATTTTAAAAATTTTAAATTATTTTTACGGTTTTTAGAACGTGGCAATTCCAGAGTGTGCCACGTGTTACCATCCTAATAACTACTTGTGAGTTAACGATCAACTATAACGGTCAACATTACGGAAGGGTCAAATTGATTGTAATTTGAATTTTGAGGGCGTGATTGATCGTAATTTGAATTATGAAGGTTCGGTTGGGTGAATTTTTTTTATAAGAACTTAATTGATTTTTTTATTTTTTTAGGGCCAATTTGACCTTTAAGCCTTAAAAATTACGTTTTTTTTAATGTAAAGGCTTAAACCAAAAAACAACCCTCAAACTATGCTCTCTATTTTTCTACTTTTAGCCCTTAAACTATGATTTGGGCAAAATAGGCCCTTAAACTATCATTTTTGGTCACTTTAAGTCCCTAAACTATGATTTGGGCAAAATAAGCCCTTAAACAATCATTTTTGGTCACTTTAAGTCCATGGTTACAAAAATATCATTTTATAGGCTTTTCTAACATATATAAATATTTATGTTCTTTTTAAATTTTAAAATATCATATATCAAAATAAGCCCAAGTCTGATAGTTATTTAAGTTAAAAGAAAATTACTTCGACTAAAGATGTTGACACATCACAAAGATTTTTTGACTAATTGATAGTTTTAAGGACTAAAAGAAGAAAAATGACATAGTTTAGGTACTTATTTTGTCCAAATTATAATTTAAGGGCTAAAAGCAGAAAAAAGCATAGTTTAAGGGCTATTTTTTGGTTTAAGCCTAATGCAAGTAACATGTTTGAATGATTTTTTTTTTTGAAAAAAATGATTTTATTTTTTAGAAAAAAAAGTAGAGGAATCTTTTAACCTCTTAATCCGAAATTTATGATTTAAGAATAAGGAGAGTTATTTTTCTCGAAAAACCCATATTTCTATTATTAATCGTTTCTTATAAATAGGGTTTATTCACAAAGTATCGGGTTACTTAATATTTTGTCAAAAAAATTGGGTTACTTTATAATACTTTCATGTTATTAAAAAAAAGCTAATGTCAAAAAGAATGCCATTAACATTTGGTTGAATAGTCATTTTGACTCTTATTTTTTTGATCCAATTTAGCCCCCCAAACGTTTTATTTTGGGTTAAAATGATCCATATGCGGATGAAAAATGTTAGTTAACTGATGGTAAATGACGTGACAAATCTACATGATAGTGCAGGCTATCACGACAATGTCATATAAACACAAATATTAGCTTGAAAGAATGTCACATCTGTCAAAAAAATATTTTTATAAAATTATATGTCATTCTGTCAAGTCACTCCAAGTTGTTTACCGTCAGCTGACTAACAATTTTCACCTGCAGAGGGGCCATTTGACACAAAATAAATTGAAAGCTAAATTAGTTTAAAAAAAACCAAAATGACTAGTTAATCAAGTATTAGGGACATTACAAGAAATGAATTTTTGGCAAACCAAATTCCAAAAGCATAATCTTAACAAAAATCCACCAAAGTCCAAAATCACAATCTTAAATCACACAAAGCGAGCGCTCTACCATTTGAACTACATCTCCGCTTTGGCATCCTAATCGGTGATGATTTAATTATTGTATAATGTTAACGAAAACTCCCACTAACCTAACAAAATCTTAAATAAACCTAAGCGTTTAATTCACATAATTTACTTATGATAATAGGATGTAACATAACTACATATTACTGAGAGTTTCGAATAATTAGTTATTTACTTAAAAATGTAACAAATAATTTATATGAACAAAACATATTATTTTAAGTTGTTTATCGTCAGCTGACTAACAATTTTCATCTGCAGATGAGTCATTTTGACACAAAATAAAATTTTAGGGGCTAAATTGGTTCAAAAAAAGAATAAATACCAAAATAACTATTCAGTCAAATGTTAAAGAATTTTTTTGACATTGGGCAAAAAAAAAATCAAATCACAAGAAATGAATTTTTGGCTAACCAAATTCCAAAAAGCAAAATCTTAACGAAAATCCACCAAAGTCCAAAAGCATAATCTTAACGAAAGAATGACTTGAAAAATATTAGTTAATTAACGGTAAATGACTTGAAATGACGTGGCAAATCTACATGATAGTACACGCTAACATAACAGTGTCATATAGACAAAAATGTTTGGTTAAGAGAATGTCACATTTGTAAAAAATAATTTTATAAAATTATATAAAATATAAAATTATTTTTTCTACTGACGTGTCATTCTGTCAAGTCATTCCAAACTGTTTACCGTCAGCTGACTAATAATTTTCATCTGCAGATGAGTCATTTTGACACAAAATAAAACGTTGTTGGCTAAATTAGTTCAAAAAAATAAATACCAAAAAATAATCAAATCACATGAATTTTTGGCAAACCAAATTCCAAAAGCATAATCTTAACGAAAATGGAGATGCAAGGGGATCGAACCTCGTGCATCTCGCATGCAAAGCGAACGCTCTACCATTTGAGCTACATCCCGACAAATCCATGATAATTTAATTATTGTATAATGTTAATGAAAACTCCCACTAACCTAACATAATCTTAAATAAACCTAAGCGTTTAGTTCACATAATTTACTTAAGATAATAGGATTTTATGTATGTAACATAACTACATATTACTGATAGTTTCGAATAATTAGTTATTTACTTAAAAATGTAACAAATAATTTATATGAACAATACATATTATTTTAAGGTCAGTGTTGCTTAAATTGGCCCAAAATTTACAAATACTTTGGAATAGTGTAAATGACATTCCTAATAATTTGACAAAAAAAAACGTTATTGTTGGCTGTGATCATTCCTCTAATTAAGAATCATTTCAAACTAAATATGAGAATAAAATTACAAAAAGAGAAATAAAAAAATAAACTTACATAGAGAAAATATACAAGTAAATAACAATATGAGAATATTTGTCATCGTATTAAAATAGAGAGGTTTGAAATTCACTAATTGGCCTAGTGATTAAGGATGATCATTTTGTCCGAATTTTTATACGGGTTTAAATCCCGATATGAGAATGTAATACCTCTCTATTTGATAAAAAATAGAGGGTTGGCTTTTTTATTATTAAATCTTAAGGGTAACATGGGCAGTACTCGAGAGGGACCGATGGGACTAAAACTCCCAAAAATTTTAAATTTTGATTTTTTTAAAGTAAGAGTAATAATAATAGTAAAATTAAATTTTAATTTCATAAATTTAGAGAATTTTAAATGGTCTCCTCAATAAAAAAAATGTTGAATTCTGCAGCCGAAGGTAAATGGGTATTCTTCAAACCACATGGGTGTAAGTGAAATTTTCATACTTTTCCCTATTTATTATATATATTTATAGGTTTTGCTATTAATAGCTCTTAGGGCTGTTAATAAGACTAGTAAAATTCCTATAATTAATGTTTATTTAATCTTTTAATGAAATTTAATAAATGTAATAATTACATTCTTAAAATTTTGTGTTCCATCACTTTAATATGTAATTAAATTCTAAGGATTTAGGAGTTTAGGGTTTATGGATTTATAGTTTAGGTTTATTGTTTTATATTTTAGTAATTTAGGGTTTTGGATTTTGAGGGTTTATATTTTAGGGTTAGGGGTTTAAGGTTTTATATTCAGGGATTAATGTTTATGGATTTATGATTTATGGTTTATGTTTTTAATGTTTAGGGTTTAGAGTTCAGAATTTATGAATGTAATTAATTACATCTATTAAATTCTAATAAATTAATGAAACACAACTTTTTAGAAATATAATTATTATATTTATTAGATTCTATTAAAAAACCAAATAAGCATTAATTATTATAATTTTTTCACAACTTCGTCTTTGAATTTTTCGCGTGCAAATTATTTTCGGAACTTAGATTTTTGTTACATATTCTGTCAATTTTAAGGTCATTAAAACATGATGATATGAAATTCTAAAATTATATTATAAAGTTACCTATTTTTAAAAAAAATAAATTTTAAATATAAAGTATTGAGAAAATGTATAAGTCAAAATTTAAAAATCTAAATAAAAAATTAATTTTAAGAATATTTATATATATTTTTACTTTTTTAAAGTTTGTATATATATTTTTTTGCTTTTTGAGCAATAAAAATTAAACAAGAATTTATGTGAAAGAGACAGTTTTGTCTTGTGGTTTCAGTGTGGATAATGTTTTCTTGCATTGGTTTTAAGGTAGTCAAGGAGTTCTATTTTTCCAGATCTTGAATGTTGAATTTCAGCAGATATATGCAGATTTCCTTATTTGAGTGTAATTTTTCCGTGTCCGTTTTCCGGTCCATATTCGTAATATTATGATATTGATTTGCATTTGATATCCAGTTTTATTCTAAAGTGTCTCATTCATTTGCTTTAATCATGGGCATTAATGTATGATCCAAAAGCCCTACAAAATCCAGTCCTGGATTTCATTTTCACTGTTGTGGTGAACTTCTTTTCTATAATGATGAATGACCATGGCGGTAGCAAGTTAACCGGAATCCGGCAGATCGCTAGACTAAAGGAAATCCTCCATGAGTGGCAAACCGTGACGGGATCTCGCGAGCGATTAACCGAAGTCTGATGAACATATGACTTGTGATTTTCTGCCCAAGTCCCTCATCACCTCCCGATGTTATGAGATGATAACTGACGTTTCTCAAAGTCATGTTTGAAAAAAACAAGGATGAATTCGGGTAGGATCACAACGGCGACCTTACACTCCCGGTGAGATCAAGACCTTCAAGTATCTTGTGTGCCACATAGAGAACCATCCTACGGGTTAACCCGTTGGCAGCTCGGCGATGTCCGAAGAGGTCATTATTATGTATGCCTTCCTGATGTGAGAATATGAGCCATGCTTAACTCCTCCTTATTATTTTCATTATTATTGTCATGTTAGTGCTAACACCTCGTTTTGCAGTAATATTTTACCAACATACTTTCCTGATGTGAGAATAGGAGTAATGTTTAACCACGAAATTGGTCCCGAATCACGAATCCCATGTCGAACCGGGAGACGTCGAGCAAGATGGGTAAGCTTTGTTCATCGGTTTCGAGTCTTGTCTCGAATGCCGGATTAGATAAAATCGGAATTAGGAAGCTTTTTGGTCGAGACATAGACACTTGAACTTGTTTACTCCTTTCTGCGCATGGTGAACTAGAACCAAGATTTCAATTTGTTCATTCACCAAGATGTCGGTGAGGGCAATGGTGTTAGGTGTGAATTTTAAGGGACTAAAATAGAATTTAGATCATTAACACGGTTAAAATGTATGAATTTATGGTCAAATTATGATTTTGTCAAATTAAATATTTAGTTTCTATAGTTTAATTTGATATAGGTCTTATACTTTTTTTTTTTAAAAGTAACGAAGTCTCGTTAAAAACCCCGTCATAAGGATGGGAAAAGAGTGTCCGGCTAAGATTGATCGAATTTACTTTCTTATAGATATTGTAATAGCAGCTATGTCATTAAGATCCGATCCACATTTTCGCTCCTTTTGTTCTATTAAAATTGTGCTTATTGTATTTTTTTGTTCAAATATTTTAACTTTGACTTTTTATTATTTAAAAGTTAAGACCCAGTCAGCATTTTTCACTCCCTCTATCTCACTCATGAGGTGTCGTACTGACGCAAACGTCATTAATGATTCAATAGTAGAGTGATTGAAATGAAAGTTTTCTTCAACAGAGATGACCGATTGACAATTTTTCTATCTGATTGATCAAAGTGCAAGTGCCCTAAAAGTTAGGTAACTATTGGTGTAGAGTACCCTAAAATTAAAATGCTATTGTACAAAAATTTAATAGCAACTTCTATAATAAAGGGATTAATTTGTAATTCAGCCTATCATAAAGGGACTAACTACATTATTTAACTGAGTTTGAAAGAGCTCTCTAAAGATTGGTTTGGGCCTAAGATGCATACATTTAGTATATCTTTATCCTCATTAGGGCTTTTCATTCCTACACATATGAGCTTCCCAAAAGTTTCTCAATCCAATTATTCATTAGGAATACTTAAATTTTGAACCATCTTATACCCCAATGATTCGATCATTGTCGAGTTGAGCTTGAGTAATCGAATGAGTCGAGTTTAGGTGCTTTAATAATCTATCCAAGCATATAACAAGTCTAATTGAGTTTTTTTTCTATTACTATTAGATTACTACTTCACTTTTGTAGCGACTAAAAATTACGATACGAAGTATCTCACTTTTATTATTTTGGAGGATTTCTTTAAAAAAATAATATTTTTTAAATAAAACTTAGAGTAGCTACCGGTCACTTGGATAAGATAGATCGGACACCATAAAACTAAAGATTCGTTTAAAATGAGTTCGAGAGCTGGTTACGTGTAGGGAAGGATTAACACCCCACAATGCCCAAAATCGGTATCAAATCATACATTGTTTTTATATCGATGGAAATCATTGAAATTTAAATTGGATTTAATTAAATGTTCTCAATTGAATATAAGCTTTAATTAAGTAGACTTTAACATTTGGTGAGTTTGAATTAACTAGTCCTTTAATTAATAAGGGTGACTATTCATTCAGACTATAGATTAAACCCACATCGAATAAGATTAACTGCCGTGTTAATTTATGGTTCGAATCAAGTACATCACATTTATGCATAATGCAAACAGTTAAGTATGATGTTATGACTATACATTCAGACTATAAATTAAACCCATTGGATTAAAATATGCCTCATTAACTGATTTAAAATATGCCCCATTAAGCTAAGGACAAATTTTAATTAAATTTGTTCAAGCCCTAAATTCTAGCTAGGGTTTCAACTAATCTAAAAAGGAACCTAAATTTATTTTAATTAATCTAAACACACACCCATTAAGCCAATGATATGTTTTAAATTAATTAAACAAATTCTAAAAGGCTAACTCTATCATAAAAACATGCAAGCAAATACAAAATTAAACCACATATCGAACAAATAAAAGAGCACATAAACATGATAAATAAATATGCCAACAAAATGTGAAAGAATGAAACTCAAATAAATAAAATAAATATCAATGATCTCATCAATAATTTCCATTAAACTATAAGAATGGATTACACAACAAATAAAAAATAAAAAGAAGAAGAATATACCCAAAACCGAAATATTTATGTTCAATCAACTAGATTCTACGGATTTTTGTTGGGGCTCGGTGGAGAACACTTGGTAAAGTATTTTTTCTTTGTGGTTCGAATGGGTGTAGTGTTGGAGTGATTGAATTGAAGTTTGAAGTGGCAAGAAGCAATGGGTAGCTTTTTTTTTTTTTTTTTTGGGGGGTTCCATTGATGGTGGGTTATTGGGTATTGTTTTGATGGTGGCTAGTTGAAGTTTGGTTTATGAATGGCAGCGGTAAAATGGTAGTTCATGGAGGCAGTGAGGCGAGCCTGGGGAGGGAAAGATATAAGGTTTTGGGCATTAAAACGGATAATGTGAATTGATTTTATTTTGAGCATTTAATTTAACTCAAATAAAATTAAGTGTCTATAACTTCTACTACATGTTCAAAACCCTAAAATTTTAAAAATGTTAAAACTTTAATTCAACTCGAGCTTTAACTATGTAAATCATGTAAACAAACTTTAGTAAGTACGACTAAAAATTTCAATTTTACTTTGAATAAGTTAGACTTCATTTTTTATAAAAAAATTATAAATTAAACTCTTCAAAATCTTTAAAAATTTTAATTTATAATTAACCTCAATCTCTTTCGTCAAATTATGCCACTACTTTTTCTCCATGTGTACGTACTTCATTAATCCTAAGAATGAACTTTTCCATTTTAAACATATTGGATATGTGGACTCAAATTCCAACTCTCTTGGCTCTCCAATAATTACATCTAATTCAATGCAATGATTATACCATTTTTCATAAGAAACAATAAAATATAGGTTTAGCTCAAACTAAGTTGTCAATTGTGTAGATAGGTTGATTTTGAATTGAATAAATGCGAGTCGGGTTAATTCGAGTTTTAAAATTTTCGAGTCATTTAAATTTATATGTTAGGTTCTTTGAATCAAGTCACATCAAGTTAAGGTCAGGGTTTAAATTACTCTGAATAAGGATATAACATAATTAATTTTAGAGGGTTTTGACCCCTCAAAATTTTGAGAAAAAATCATTAGGCCTCTAAAAATTTTGATTAGATACCCTCATTATTTTGAAAGTTTTAACTAAACCCTCAAAAATTTTGAAAATATTTCATTATGACTCAAAATATACATAAAACTTGCTTTAATACACTCTCTCCTTATCTCATTCCAATGAACCAAATACGCCACATTTGACCTCTTGAAAAGGTAATGCCAAGGTACACAATTCTCTTGGGGGCTGAATTATAAATTGTGGGGGCCAAAATGTAATTTATTATTGTATTATGTAAGGTTAAAGTTTTTATAAGTAATAAATCACAATTTTATCATTTTAAAAGTAATATTATTTCATCGTATATTAACATTCAGGATGTCACTACAACAATATAGGTTTTTAGTGACAAATTAGTAGTGATTAGGAGTAATTTTATCACAAATATTAAACCTTTATGATAATTTTTTGTGTGACACTATTAGTATAAGTAATTGTGATGTATTTTTATTTGGTTACTAGTTTGTGACGATTATATTTTTCACAATTAAATTCTCAGTATGAATGTATAACTGTGACATTGTCACTAAAATTTTGGCACATGATAGTGATGGTATATAAAGTGATTACTATTATTTGATATATATTGTGACAATGAAATTGCTTGTCACTTGAAATTTTGCTTTTTATTGCGATAAATTTTATCGCCAATAAAAAACAAAACTAATGACAAATTAAATATTATAACAATAATAAGTTTCTTTGTCTAGTCTAGCGGAGAGACATTGCGCTCTCCCCCTAAAGGTTACATGTTTGATCCTTCTTGAAATCATGCATTGTATTAATTTATTAAAAATTGACACGTAAATGTATCACATCTATAATTAAAGTTCAGTGACCTAGTAAAAGATTAAAAGTTTGTTGACTACAATGCAAAAATGTTTAAACCCTAAATAAGATGATTACAATTAAAACTTTATTTATTATATAATTATTTTTTTATTATTGAAAGTGACAACATATTTTAGACACTATTTTCATATGTATTTGTGATAAAATGTTTGTCACTAATAAAATGTATTTGTGATGGTCCTTTTTTCCTTAGTTGCACGTGCATGATTTTTTTTTTACAATCGTCGGTATTCGACTCATTAATCAACTAATCTAGGTCGGTTATTGGAAACATTTATTGTGAAAATGACTCTCAATCTAATTTATTCCATTTACAATATCAGTATTCAAACTTCTAATCGTATATAAAGAATTTAATGTTTTATCTAATTAGACTAATAGATAATTGTTTCACATGCATCTTCACAAAAATGAATAGAACCCATAGTTTTTGCATGGTGGGAACGTGGGATTTTAGAATTTGAGACCATCACATGTCATGTCTGGAATTGGTTTTTGAACATTTGGATTGTAGTGCCTACAACCATACTGTTGATTGTAATATTTACATTCCCGGAAAATATAAGACGGACGCATGACTTTATGTTAGGAGGATAAACTCATAAAATTTTAGGTTCATTCCTGCCCGAAAAGGTACCTAGGCTAAATGCACAAGTTTATTTCTTGAGCCACCCATGAAAATGATAGCTAAATATTCATTATTTATGATAAAAAGTGAGTAATATTGTTAGTCTTTGTATTTTGTAATTTTTCTTAATTCGGTTTTCAAATATTTTTCATGATAGTCCTTTTTTTATTATGTAGCATTTTACACCAGGAGAAAGCAAAATCCGAATCGGCTTGAAAAAACATTTTTTACTTGGTTTGAATTTCATAAACTCGACTCGACTAAAAAATTAAATAAAGTTTGAATAATAAAATACGAATCGAATAACTAGAATATCTATGTGACTTGAATTTCATTTTTTGAAAATCTTTTTGTTCTTTTTGCAATTTAATCTCACAACTTTTTATTTTATTCAATTTAGTCCTCCAACAGTAACTCTTTGTAAATTCTTCACTTTCATAAATTCCTTGACTCCTTTACACCCCATCAATATTTTCCCCCCAAATCCCTTCTTTTAGAAAATAACATTATAAATATATTTTATAATTTTAGGTGATATTTGATTTATTAAATAACATTACAAATTTCACTCGTGAAAAAACATGTTGAAATATATATATATATATATATATATATATATATATATATACTATTACATAAATCTATTTAAACTGAAACCAAACAATATCATAACGTTGTAAATATTTACAATTAAATTTGAACATAAACTCAAATAACTCAACTCGAATTTCATAAAATCAACTCGATTAAATACTCACCCTTGCTCCCACATAATAGGACTAAATGGACCCAAAACCCAAGTTAAGGGACTATTGCATGCTAAAAAAATGTTTAGGGACCAAACTGGGAAAAGTTGTCAAATCCATAGACAAAAAGTTGTTTTATTTCTTGTGTATATATATTACATGTCAATTGAGCGATTTAGGTTAATTTTGGATTAAGTTAATCCGAATTGGGTCAATCAATGTTTTCAAAATTTTTGGTTGGTATTGTTTTAAGTTTGGGTTATTTGAGGTTCAAGTCATTTAAATTTGCTAGTCGGATTTTTCATGTCGGATCATTTCAAGTTCAATTTGTTTTGAATTACTTGGTCAAGAACTTAGATTAATCTAGTTAGATTCGAATTAAATTCGAATCTACACATAAAATTTCTTTTGACGTGCACTGATTAATACTTTATATGTGTTCTTCAATTAATATAATAATTATTTAAGAATTTAATTTTAATACACAGGCTATACTTGTATAAAATAAATTTTACACAAGCCTGCATATTTATACTATAAACTCAAATCCTAAATTACTAAACCCTAAACCATAAAAAATTAAACCCCAAACTCTAAACCCTAAATTTTAAATATTAACCTTACATTCTAAATTCTACAATTCAAATCCCTAAACTCTAAACCCTAAACTCAACCTCTAACCCCTAAAATTAAAAAACTTATATAAACTAAAAAGCTTACACTATTAAAGTTTTTCTCATTATTTAATTAACAATTTTTTTAAAAAAATTTAACGTGCACTGATTAATACTTTAAATGCGTTCTTCAATCACTCCTGAAATGCAAATGAAGGATTTTATTTGTTTTTTCAACAAAGCAAATTAAGAGCTTTAATTAAACTATGATAAAACAACAATTAGCTTAAATAGGAAAGAGTTTTTATTAATTATGAGTTAGATCTAACAAGATAGGATATTAGAAGATCAAAAGTTCATCTTTTTAGTGTTGCGAATAGAACAAATTAGTCGATCAATTATCAAATACCAGTTATTATAAAAAAGTGTTTTAAATCCAAAAATAACCGACTCGCTCAATCGAAAATGATTCTAATATGTAACCTAAAATAACCTAACTCAAAAAACAATATTTGCAAATTCAAATTATCCAAACCTAAAATAATTCGAACATGAAATAATCCAAATTTTTTAAAACAAGAATTAACCCGACCTAAACCGAAACTAACCGACTCGCCCAGCCCAATCGAAAGGTTAAATTGTTATTTTAACTACGAATGAATCAGAAATCAATAAAAAAAATCAGAAATCAATAAAAAAAGTGAGGTCCCAAAAGAATTTGATTCGACCGTTGACTATTTAATTGCACGAATATCAGTTTTCTGGTTGAGGCTTCTGTTTTTCCTTTTTTCTGAATACATACATTAAGGCCAAAAAGACTGCTTCAGGAATCAGGATAATCTTTACATAAAACTGCCACTACAACTGCTTCTCGAGTTTTACTATACATACCTAAATCCGTTTCCGTGGAAGGCTTGTACCGGTGCAGCAGCTTGGATCCGTAGAGCCGTTGACGATCGAGCTGAGGAAAATGAATCAAAACTTCAATAACAAAGCATTGCTCCGGAGTGCACCCACTGCACAAAACTATCTTTGAATTCCTCAAGAACATTGGATTGTGAATTAGCAGAAGATAGCTCGGTTCCGGTCTGCTGCCGTCCCTGCATAATATATATCAAGGGTTAGCCGTTTTATTTTCCCATCAGACAAACTCATAGCTCGAGATTACAAGTTTTCAGAGACTCCTACGACTCGAGTAAACTATTTTCCAAAAAGAATCTAATGACTTGACTTGTTTTTCTTTTCGACTACGGATTGCTTTCTAGTTTGCGTGCATCAATGTTACAAGTGGTAAACAGAAAACAGGAACTTCCTACCAGCAGTATGAGTACCGACCTTCACACTCGATCCGTATTCGCTACTGGATGGGGTTGCTTCCCCCAATACACCATTAACAACAATCTCTGATGAAAGACCGGCATGGGAAGAGCTAGTCGACCTGCAGGTACCCAAGAGAATGAGTTAGATTATATACAGAGACGGAACCAAATGGAGGGTAATGTTTAATTATTTTTAGGCCATTGATAGTTTTAAAACCTTTGCAATTAAATCATTGCCCCTCCCAAAATTTTTTGATTTATTATTCTTTTAAAACCCTTTTAAGTTAAAATTGATGAAATTAAGCTTTGAGCCCTCATTTTTCTAGTTTAATCACCTTTTGAGAACCTTCAATTTTAAAATTATTGAATTTAAACCTTAATTTCTTTGATTTTTATGATTTAATTACTTTTTAGAACCCTATTTATTTCAAAGTTAATTAACTTGCCCCCTCATAGTTCAATCCTGGCTCCGTCCCTGATTATATATCATGAAGTTTTAAAGTTTGAGCCTTAGAACATCCATGAACTACAGTAAAGGAAGAAGTACCTATCAGATGGTTCATCCTCGCAAGAATTTTCGGAGGATGAAAGACAGTCCAGGTCAACAAAGTTAGAGCAATTGAAACCATCCCCACGTTCAGAGAAGAAAATGCGACCAGTTTCGAGACAGCAGTCTCTCTGCATGTCTCCAAACAGCTGCATTGAGTGAGTGTACCTACACAAAAAACCGGATAATAGCCATATCAATTACGGGACTTGATGCGATAACTATGAAACATAAAACCCATTAGTTTGGTAAACTACAAAAGATATGGTTCGGACAGCTGATTCACACAGAAATGTTTAAACAAAAATGAAATATGAAATCGTTGACACGAAACAGTCGTTTGGTCAAACATTAAGAATATAGGCATTAAATGTTCCATGCAACTGACAATGCAAATTCCATCTCGTTAGCTAACAATTGAAACTAGAAATAGAGGAAATGCAACAATGAGAAATGAAAGCTAGGAACCTTGAATATGATATATCACTTTCACAAGTTGATATATCGGGCGAAGACTCTGAAAGGCCAGGCAAAGTTGAATTCAAAGATTTCTCTTGCTTTCCATTTTTGGCCGACTCAGGTGACTCACTTGGCCAAAGAATGTTTCCATCGGAAAAGGATCTTTTGAAAAGTGACCTGAAAATTAAGCATTGGAAAGTGAAGAGGTGAGCAGCTGAGAATCTTCCCGATTGACAAGACAAATGTGTAAGAACAAGTGAAGAAAACGCTACCTTCCATCGTCATCCACAATTGTTTCCCCATTTCTTCCCTTATAATGCTGATAGGAACCTAACTCCCAAACTGCAGGTTTACCAGGCTGGGGCTGGTAGTACCCGAGAAATCTGCACAAAGAATTGTTTAAAGGAATAAGCAAATAATTAATAAATGAATTCAAGAAACTTACAAAAGAAATGCAAAACTAACTCCAAAGGAAAAAAAAAAGACCAGCATTTTATTCTAACAACAGATAAAAGACTGAAACTTACACATTGATTGCATTTTGTTTCTCCGCATCTATGTATGCATTGCTATAATATCGTTGAAGAGTTCTAAAAAATTCTTGAGACTGGGTCGTTGCTCTCCATTGACCCCTTCTTTGAGAAAATATCTGTATAATTATAAAAGATACATCATACAAGGGAACAGAGAGTTAAAGGCTGAAGACTGCATTAAAGACAGAACATTGACAGGCAACAGAAGTACAGTACAAGAATGTGTGTTTTAAGAAACAAGGTTGTTCAATTCTTTTTGTGTATGTGTGTTCAAATTATGTTGTCAGATAATGACTGCTGACTATCACAATTTCTCACTCTTAAATCAAAAAGGGACAAAAAAAATTAAGCATAGAATGCACACAAGACAGATTGATATGCCAAAATATTGGGAGTATTAACCTCTTCGAAAAGGGACAGCCTAGTTCTATCAGAATTTAGAGAAGCCCATTCTATTCCGACTTTGCAAATTTCATATGGTTACAAGTATGATCGCAAAAGCTGGATTACCTTGTTGTGAGCTGCAGAGCCACCATATTGATGCGCAAGTGTGTCACCCATTCTCTCATACAAACTCATTAATTCATCAGCCAAAGGATCATTGAGGTCTAGTTTTGGGGAATCCTTAATCCCTAAAGCATGAAGCTGGCTTCCAAGAGCAGCCAATCCGTATGCATACTGTGCAACATTTGTACGATCCAAACAATCTATGCAATTGGTCCTAAGCACACCTCTTTGGAATATGGGAGGCTTCACGGAATGATTTCCATTAGCAACATTATTATCTCCAGAACAATTCCTCTTTGATCTGTAAACATCCTCTAGAATATCATTGTAATATTTCTGGGGCGACATGTCATCATCCTTGATATTTCTGCTTTATATTTTCAGAACCAAAATGCCATTTTCAACTCGTAGCAAACAGCAAGACACTAATGATCATTGATCAATATCTTATAACATGGCAATGACATTATAAATTCCCAGTATCCCACTATAATTACATTACCATAAGATAAAAATACCCAAGAAATCATAAAGTCTTAAGTATTTATCTAATGCAAGAATCCAACACACTGCAAATTTGAAAACCTAATAATAGATCGTTCAAGAAAAGCTAACTACAACCATCTAAGCAACCAATTGCACATGTGAAACTGAAAGTGAATGAAACGTGATAAACTTACACAGAGAAAGGCCGTGTCATACACTCCTCAGGTCCCAAGGCTGATGTCACCCGACAATAAAAGAAACCTGTTAGTGCTAATGCATATCTAGCCACTTTACCCAAAAGTTGCAAAACATTTGGCGATTTACTGGAAGGAAAAAATGGAGTTTTACTGCTGGTTAGGAATCAAACTTTAAATGAATAAGACAAAGAACAAAGAGGGGGATAGAATGGGAGAGAAAGCAAAACATGAGTGAGTTAAGAGACAAAAGAACAAGCTTAGAACATATACCTCTGAGAATGTTTGTGTAGATCCCAGTGAAGGAATCTCAAACGGCTCTCTTCTGACAAATCGTTATTAATATAATCAATCGCATTAGCAAACTCTTGTCGGAGAATTGACTCTCGAGGCTTCTTCTCTTGTGTCTGCTCATCACAAAAAAGCAATTGTGTTCAGAATCTGATTAGCATATCAGTCATGTAATGAAGCTACATCAACAAACTCCTCATCTAAAGTGCCTTTCCTTGATCCAATAGAAATGGTACTAACTGAAAATTTTGTACCACATGTAATATCTTAATGAGATATACCAGGTTCAGAAGTAATACAAAGATGGAATAGTTCGGAATAGAATGATTTAGGCATATGGTAGAACAACCTTCTTACCTTAATCAAATTCAAGATAATTATGGGGTTGCCATATCTCTCGACAAGATTTTCAAAATGAAGTCTGGTTGCTTCATAATTTTGGTCCTTCCTAGACACTGGTAAAAAAAATAAAAGAAAGGATAAGTCATTCTATTTTCTGAACATAAAAATGGTCAAAGTAACACCTAAAAGTACTCTCATAGATTACAAGCACATACGTATGATATCTGGTTTTAGATTCAACCGTGAGGTTTCTTGAGACCAAAAGAGTGGGATTGAACCTCGGTTCTGGACGACGGAAGTTATTTCTGTGGGAAACCCTTCAGGGACATCCTCAAAAACAATCTGCTCTGTCTCAACATCATTAGCTACTCTGCCTTTCTCATTTATTCCTCGTTTCAAATACCTAAATGCAAAATCAGATGCAAATTATGACTAGTTCAAGCCATTAACCTAAGCTTAATTTCATCTCATAAGGAACTTCAATAAAATATACTAAGCCTTTTAGCACAAATGGGGGACAACTCTCTTACCTGGTACCTGCATAGTAACGGGACCGTCTTGCTATAAGCGTAAGTTTGAATTCCCGTCCAGATACAGAAAGCGAGGCCTGCATTCACAGCCCAATGTCAAACTATGAAGCTTAGAAAGAAAAAAATAACCATCCATCGATTCAGCACGACAGAACTGAACAAGAAAATTAGCCAAGCATCCATCCTTAACCTGCTTAAAGAAGCCATATACCAATGCAACTGTCCATAGAGTATTCTGGAGGTGATTGCGGATTCCTCGGGTTAGAAACTCATTCCAAACAAACATGGTCTCATAAAGAACTTGGCCTTGTTCATTCTTACACAAGTTCTTCTGAAGACTGCGCATAACATGGTATGAATAGCTGAAGAAGAAGTCCTTTGTAAGATCCACAGTGCCTAGGAGCTTCTTGTACCTAAACGAAAATTAAATGATGAATATCAAATGACAAGCCACTTGCGTAAAATGACCAGCAGAAAAAAGCACTTGGGTTTAAAACAAATAAAAAGGAGACTCTTAAATACCAAGAATTTTCTACTTTTCACACAACAGAACAGAATATACAATCTTTCTGCAAAACATTAATGACATTTTAGCAGTACAAAATAGTTAGCACACAGAATAGAAGAAGACCTGTTCTCATTCCTAATGTCTGAAATGCCTGTGCTAACGGTTGAATTCGGGAGGGGAATCATCTCACTTTTCGAAACTGCGTATACATTGTGACCGCAAATTGCACCAATCCGTCTTCGTTTTGTAATAAGCAGCATATAGTAAGTCCCCAAAAATTTAATGAACCCTAAAACATGAAAAACAAATAGGCACCGGCTAAGAATTTACATAACAATAATAGTCTCCAAAAGTCGGTACACATTTCAACATCCATACCAACAATGCCATAGCAAGGCGTAACAAACTTCAATCCACCAGTGGATTTATTTCCTTCGTGTATTCGCCCCAGCAACTCCGAGCATTCAAACTCCGTGTAAGTGGTAGAATCCTCACGAATATTCAACTCGAAAGGATCAAGCCGATCGATCTTTAGTACTCTCCAATAAGTTCTACTCTTATTCCTTCCAATCATATAAAAGTTCTGGACACAAATATTACAATGCAAACAATCAAAATAAAAATTACAGCAACTTAATTTAATAATTTAAAGCTTAAATCAACGGTATTTTAACTAAAATTACACATTTAAGTTAAATTACTAACAATAAAAATTAAACAGATCATAAATGGACAACGCCAACTAAAAACAAAATTAATACAATGAAAGACATAAATAACAGAAAAAAAAATTACCGATCGAGTTTCGTAGAGTCTGAATTTCTGCATACAGGTAGAAGTATGAGATTGCGAGGAGCTGCCATTATTGTTAATAATATCATAATTTTCTGCTGCCGAAGATTCCATTATAAGCTTCTTTTTTCTCCGAATTTCGAATTTCTAGCTTCGGATCTCCTCCCCGAGCCTTAAGCTCAGGGAATTTAACAGAAGAACATGCACGAAGGCGAAAACCGTTCCTAATTTTGATTTTTAGTTTCCATTGAGAGGAAAATTCCTTTTAACTTAATCCGTAAAATACCTTATTATTGCGCCAAAACATTGCTCCGTGGAGATTGACTGCTTCAAATACAACAACAATGGAAACTCAAACAAAACCTCGCTAAAAACCTCTGACCGCTCCGGCTCCGACTACTTTCTCATTACCAACTTGAACAAGAAAAAATACACAAACGCCGGTAAATTTCTCCAAAAATCTTCAAAATTCTATGATCTTCTTCAATCACCGTGCAAATGGAAATGGAAGAGAAAATCGAGCAGGGAGAAGAAGAAATATATAAATAAATGAAAACAGACATTCGCAGATTCCAGAAAATCAAAGAGGAAAAGGTAAGCGGCTAAGGCTAATATTAGTGAAGAAATTATAATCGTTTTAGGCTTTTTTATTTTGTTTGTTTTTGTTGTTGTTTGTCGTTGGCGAAAATGTGAAATGTTTTGATTTATGATATTTGTATTGAACTATAAAAATATGGCATAATGTCAAAAATGGCCCTAACCTTTGGTTAAATAGTTATTTTAGTCTTTATTTCTTTAAGTATTTTAATATTCAACGTTTTATTTTGGGTCAAAATAGTCTATTTGTAGTTGAAAATTGTTAGTCTACTAACAATAAACAGCTTGAAATAACTTGACAGAATGACACGTCAGCATAAAAGAATAATTTTATATTTTATAAAATTATTATTTAACTGATGTGACATGCTTTCAAATCAACACATTTCTCTATAAAACATTATTATATCAACATGCACTGTTATATAAGTTTGTCACATCATTTCAAATGATTTATCGTTAGTTAACTAACAATTTTCATCTGCGATGGGTTATTTTGACCCAAAATGAAACGTTAGGGGTTAAATTACTTCAAAAAAAGAGATAAATGTCAAAGTGACTATTCGGTTAAACGTTATGAAATATTTTATGGCTTTATACCTAAAAATGTTTGGTAATGTATAAAAGATGTCATTGAACTTTTTTAAAATAATCATTTTGGTCACTAAACTTTTAAAGTTATAAAATAATCATAAAAATTATCGGAATGGTACAAATGGTCATTGTGATGTTAAATAATGATAATAAAATTCAATAAATTTAATGGTTAACAGTTCGATAAAATTAATGACCATTTTGTAATGTCGCGGTAATCATTTTTGTAATTGTTCAATAAATTTAATGATTATTCATTAATTTTTGAAAGTTCAGTGGTAAAAATGATCATTTTAACCTAGCTTAGGGACATCTAATGTACTTTTTCCATATCATCTCATCTCCAGATCCAACGTATTACAACAATAAATGCCACAACTTTGCCTTGTTGACCGTACATCTAATTATTGAGATTCCATTTATTTAACTTATATTATACGTTTATTATCATTTTTAATTTTGATTATTATAATTGTTGGAATAAAATAATATTTAATCCTTAAATTTGATAGTTTTTTTAATTTAATCCTTGAATTCTATTTGTTTGTATTAGTATGAATTTAGTGATTTTTTTTAGAGTTTTAATGATACGGATAAAAAATGTTTAGAGATCAAATTAAAAAAATGTCAATTTAGAAATTAGAAATCATTTAATCTCGTGTGTTAGCAAATAAATATTGAGATTTGATAATATTTTTACTATTTGATAATTAGATATCAAAATCAATAATATTACTTTTTGTTTTAAATTTTATCAATTTAGTCCTTAAACTCCTTAATTTCATCAATCTAACTCTTTGACCGTCATTGACTAACATAACGGTTAAAATCTACATATATCCGCTATATGCTTTCATATCAACTGTTATCGTTATTTGTCTTGCCATGTAAACGATGACGAGTTAGTTTTTATGACATGACAGTGCCAAGAGTGATGGATCCAAAAATTCAAGAATAGGAGTCCAAAATATTTTTTTTCTCAAACAGATATACATATTTCATTTTTTTCAATAAACACGATAATTCTTTTTAGTAAAATTTTAACACTAAATTAAATTCCCAAATGGGGTGTAAATGCTCCCCCTAAGTGGCTATGTGCATCCACCACTGAGTACGAATGGAGGATTTCATAGTTAATTATTCATTTTAGAATTATATATTTTCTTTTAAAAAATTCACGTTATGTGTATTGTCATGTCATCAAAATTGAAGCGTGGACATACTAATTCAGACACTACTAACTATTTAACAACAAAGTGTCTAATATGACAAAAGACAAGTGGTGACAATCGATCAACTCTATTAATCAATTCAGTTAAAAAATGAGATTGTTGTAATTCACAAAATTCGATAGCTAAACTAATAAATTAAAAAATAAAAAATAATACTATTACTGATTTAAAATTTCTACGTGGACAAAATTATACTTAAATATGTTTTTTAAAATGTTCATTCATAGTTGCTTTCACGACGCAACTCACTTAAAATCATGGTCTAATTGATTGAGCCTCTGACATGTTCAAGAAATCAAATCCAATCCAAGGTTTTGTTTAATATTATAAAATTAGGAGAGTCTAACGTACAACAGGGTTACGGTACGATACCAACCAAAATGTTACAAAATACGAAACTTAAAATATTATCTACCAACTTAAATTTTTACACTTTTTGATAACATTTTAGGCTGACAGTCTTATGATAAGTTTCGATACTTAACACCTACCTAAAATATTATCAGAAGTGACAAGTATCGATACTCGGAGCCAAGTTTCGATACTTAACCACCAATCTAAAATATTATCAAAAATGTAATATTTTAAGTTGGTGGTAACATTTTAGGTTTCGTACTTTGTAACATTTCGGTTTGTGCCACACCGTAACCATGTCATAACCCTATTGCACACTAGACTCACCCCTAAAATTAACAAAAAAGTTATTTTAATTAGTTCTCAAGTTTAAATTTTTATCAATTCCAATCGATTCTTCCATTTCTTGATTCAATTTATGTGGTTAAATCGTTGGATTAACTGATTTTCAATTCAACCGGTTGAACCGATAATTTCGATTCGAATTTTTAAATTCATAATCGTAGTTGTCAATTTTAGTAGGGTGATGCAAATTGCACGCTGCCCACGTTTCACTATCACTAGATAAGTTACTGCACGAGATTCACAGGTCCATCTAGCCTAGAGCACGAGATTGAAAATGTAACCTTAGCTTTGATGATTAAAGCAAGAACATGTATATATAATGGATTAATTGCACCATGTCCTTCAACTATGAGTCAAATTTTTAAATTGGTCTTTAAATTTTAAAACATTTTGAGTGAATCCTCAAATGAAAGTATTATTTCAATCAGGTCCTCCTATTTGATTAATTGTTGATTTTAACAAATGTCAGCTCAGATATATGTGTTCAAAAATATTTTTTAATTCACATATGTTTAGAGAAGGAACTAGATCTAACCCAAGCCGACATTTAGACTTTGCTTGATATGAAGGATGAAAAACAGAAAAGATAGAAAATTAGTTAATCAAACAATTTATATTTAAAGTAAGAAAGTGGTTATGAATCTTAACCATTTGATTAATTAATTTTTCATCATTGATCTTTTCCATCCTTCATACCAAACAAGGTCTAAGCGTCAAAGTTGACATAAAATCCTTATAGGAACTATAATAACGGGCCTGTTAGCTTGACGCGTTTCTTACAAAAATTTATTTGGTTTTGAATGGAGTCGCCGCCAATCTTTTGCTTTAGGTGAGATTGGATCACCTGAAAACCCGGTTATTTTAATAAAACTTGTTTTTGTCATTTTATTAAAACAACTAGTTTTGGTATGCGAAAACAGAAAAATGAGTTCGGGAGTCTGTTACGTGTGGGAAAGGGTGAGCACCCCCACCCTAAATTGGTACCTAGTCGATTACATATTGTATTAATGATGGAAATTATAAATTCAAAATTAATTTGTAAATTGTGATCCCGAAATACATGAATATTGTCGTAAATTATGTTTAAAAGGGTACCCCTTTATATGAGACTAACGAGAAACTTACGTCTCTTTAAGTTCGAGACATAATTTCGTGAGATTCCAAATAAAGGAATATTATTTCAAATATTATAATTTATGATTTAAAGAGATAATTTTATATTAGAGATTAACGAGAAAGCGGCACCCCTTTAAGTTCGAGGTACTTTTTCACGAGAATCCCTAATGAAAAAGGTCATTTTTTAATTTAAAATTTGGTTAAAACAAATGAATGCGGAACTTATAAGGATAGATAGATAGATAGATAGATAGATAGATAGATAGATAGATAGATAGATAGATAGATAGATAGATAGATAGATAGATAGATAGATAGATAGATAGATAGATAGATAGATAGATAGATAGATAGATAGATAGATAGATAGATAGATAGATAGATAGATAGAGATAGATAGATAGATAGATAGATAGATAGATAGATAGATAGATAGATAGATAGATAGATAGATAGATAGATAGATAGATAGATAGATAGATAGATAGATAGATAGATAGATAGATAGATAGATAGATAGATAGAGATAGATAGATAGATAGATAGATAGATAGATAGATAGATAGATAGATAGATAGATAGATAGATAGATAGATAGATAGATAGATAGATAGATAGATAGATAGATAGATAGATAGATAGATAGATAGATAGATAGATAGATAGATAGATAGATAGATAGATAGATAGATAGATAGATAGATAGATAGATAGATAGATAGATAGATAGATAGATAGATAGATAGATAGATAGATAGATAGATAGATAGATAGATAGATAGATAGATAGATAGATAGATAGATAGATAGATAGATAGATAGATAGATAGATAGATAGATAGATAGATAGATAGATAGATAGATAGATAGATAGATAGATAGATAGATAGATAGATAGATAGATAGATAGATAGATAGATAGATAGATAGATAGATAGATAGATAGATAGATAGATAGATAGATAGATAGATAGATAGATAGATAGATAGATAGATAGATAGATAGATAGATAGATAGATAGATAGATAGAGATAGATAGATAGATAGATAGATAGATAGATAGATAGATAGATAGATAGATAGATAGATAGATAGATAGATAGATAGATAGATAGATAGATAGATAGATAGATAGATAGATAGATAGATAGATAGATAGATAGATAGATAGATAGATAGATAGATAGATAGATAGATAGATAGATAGATAGATAGATAGATAGATAGATAGATAGATAGATAGATAGATAGATAGATAGATAGATAGATAGATAGATAGATAGATAGATAGATAGATAGATAGATAGATAGATAGATAGATAGATAGATAGATAGATAGATAGATAGATAGATAGATAGATAGATAGATAGATAGATAGATAGATAGATAGATAGATAGATAGATAGATAGATAGATAGATAGATAGATAGACAGATAGACAGATAGACAGATAGACAGATAGACAGATAGACAGATAGACAGATAGACAGATAGACAGATAGGCAGATAGGCAGATAGGCAGATGGGTAGATGGGCAGGCAGATGGGTAGATGGCAGCAGGGTGCAGGTGGGTGGGCAGGTGGGCAGGGGCAGGCAGGCAGGCAGGTGGGCAGGCAGGCAGGCAGGCAGGCAGGTGGGTGGGTGGGCAGGGTGGCAGGGTGGCAGGCAGGCAGGCAGGCAGGTGGCAGGTGGCAGATAGATAGATAGATAGATAGATAGATAGATAGATAGATAGATAGATAGATAGATAGATAGATAGATAGATAGATAGATAGATAGATAGATAGATAGATAGATAGATAGATAGATAGATAGATAGATAGGTAGGTAGGTAGGTAGGTAGGTAGGTAGGTAGATAGATAGATAGATAGATAGATAGATAGATAGATAGATAGATAGATAGATAGATAGATAGATAAATAGCTTAATACATATATTAAAATATGAACATTAAGTAAATAATAATAATAATAGTTAATAATATAACCATAATATTAACAAAAATATTAATAATAGTAACAATAATATTATTAATAAAATAATGATAGTAATAATAACAATAGTATAGTGATAATATCAATGTAATAATATTAATAACAACAATAATAATATATTAGTTCAGTTAATAATAATAGTTAATAATATTATAATATAATAGTAATAACAGTATAATAATATTATATTAGTTAAAAATAATAAAAGCTTAAAAAGAAAAAAGAACAATTACAAAAAAGTAATAAAATAAAAACTAAAATGCGAAATTAAAGGATACTGGGACCAGAATTGCAATTTTCCCATTTTATTCAATAAGGCGTGGATCCTCTTCCGAGCCAGATCACCATACAGGTACAAGCACTAAACGATGTCGTTTTGGGCTTAAACAGTGATGCCCAAACGACGTTGTTTTAAGGAGCATATAAGAACACAATTTTGCCCAAAAATTCTCATTTGATCTCTAATATCCCAAAAAATATAAACTCTCTTTCAACTCTCTCTTCCTCTGCCCCTGTTGTGGCCTAGTCGCCACCCAAGGATCGTCGTGGACAACCGCTGGCCGTCGTTTATCGACGACGGTGAGTCACCGTCTTCGGCAGCCAGAGTTGATGAAAAAATGGTCAAAAGACTCAGTTTTGGCTCCTAAACATAGATCTAAGGTTCATTTTTTTCAAAATTCCCTAGTAGTGTAGATCTAATGAAATATGAACGGTTTTTTGTTTACTTTATTATTTACTTTTTTGTATTTTTTTGTTCTTTTTTGCTTTGGCTTTTTTAGTCTCTAATCCCTTTTCCTTTTAGTTTTTTTTCCTTCTTTATATGTTATTTTTCACTCTCAATCTCCTCTTTTTTATTTTTTTAGTCCCTCCAAATTCTTCCCTCTTTTTGTAGATCAAGCTGAATTTATAGAGGAAGAAAGCGGCCGTCACTCTGCCGCGGCAAAGGGTGACAAGGACTGTGATGGGAGAGGGTGGTGATCACAAAGTGGGTTTGGGCGGTGGTGATAGATGGTGGTGTCAGGTGGCAGAAAAAGGGGATTGTGGATTTAGTTTATGTTATTTAGGGTTTGGTTTAATTTGGTTTAGGGTTTAGCTAGTGACTGATTTAGGGGTTTTTGGGGTTCGGTGGCCGAAATTAGTGGTAGGGGCTCGTAACAACAGTACCAGTGACTAAGGCTTTAGGGTTCGATAAGGTTAAATTTAGGTTTAGGTGTTGGGTCAGATTGAGTTAATGGGCCTAGGTGGATAATTGGGTATTTGGGTTTGGGTTAAATGTAAAGGTTAATTGGTTGTATATTATTATTGGGCTCAAAGCACAGACAGAATTGAGTTCTTACAGCTGCCTCTCTTTTCTCGTTGTTGTGTAATGGCAATAGAGCAAAAATTAAAAGATAATCAATTATGTATGGTTCGGTCCGACTATACTTCGTACGACGTTTTATGTTTTCGATCAATCTTTTTCTCTGCTCTTGGAAACACAAACTAGGTGACCCTTTCTATTGCATTTTTAAGGAGACAAAATCTGTTGTTGTACTCATTCCACTACAATTTCAGAGAGATGAGTTTATCGTAGCTTTATCTGTTCCACTATAAATTCAGGGAGACATACTTTCTGTTGAGTTGATCTACTCCACCAAGGAAGAGGCATGATCTTGTTGACTCGCATTCTTCATCCTTCTGTTGGAAAGACATAATCTGCAAGAGTAAAAGAAAATTATGTTAGATTGGGTATCCACCTTTTTTATTTTAAATTGTAAAATTAAAAGGTTTAATCTAAATTATATATTTGAGTTGGTTCATCCACTCCGCCAATCTTGGAGAAGTAGATTCTATAAATTGGGATGATCTGCTCCACTATTGACAGGGAGGTAAAATCTGGAAAAAGGTTGATCCGCTACAACACTGGTGAAGAGTCAAGATCTAGAGAATAGAGTTTGATCCGCTACAACACTGACGAAGAGGTAGGATCTATAGAAGAGTTCTGATCAAGATACAACTCTAACGAAGATGCATGATCTATGTGTTAGTTCTGATCAAGCTACAACTTTGATGAAGAAGCATGATCTGAGAGTTTGATTTTGATCAAGCTACAACTCTAATGAAGAGGCATGATCTGATAGTTTGATTTTGATCAAGTTACAACTCTGACGAAGATGCATAATATGAGAGTGATTTTGATCAAGCTACAACTTTGACGAAGAGACATGATCTGAGAGTTTGATTTTGATCAAGCTATGACTCTGACAAAGTGGCATGATCTGAGAGTTTGATTTTGATCAAGCTATGACTCTAACGAAGAGGCATGATCCGAGAGTTTGATTTTGATCAGCTATAACTCTGATGATGAGGCATGATCTGAGAGTTTAAGATCAAGCTACAATTCTGACGAAGATGCATGATTTGGAAAAGAGTTTGTTGATCCGCTACACCATATTATAGGTGAGATATGATCTGCAAAGGTTAGTTTCCTTTCTAAAAATTGCATTTTTTAGTTGCCCGAAGATTTTAACATCACTCTCGAGGGTGATGCTCGGAAGGTCCTAGCATCACTCCTAAAGGTGACGACCCGAAGATTTTAAGTTCATCTATTTTTCAGACTCTACTTTCTTTGGCAGCTTGTTCTTCCATCAGAGAAAATAGTATCATGATTCCTCTTTAGACACATATTTCAATAAATGTATTTATTTTTTATGCATCTATTTCTATAATTATGCATGCATTTCTCTTGAATGGACAATGCTTTCATACATATAAAATACAATCTCATCGATCATCATGTTTGGTTCTCAAATGAAGACTTTTGAATTCTTCTTTGGTTGATTTCTTTCTCGAGTATCAACCTCATCAATTGTCAACTTTATCAAACATATATTGTTGCTTAGAATAATTTTGCCCCACTCAAACTTGGGTTTAACTGTTTTCTTGACTTCAACTTCCGTGGAAATTCTTCCCCTGTGAAGTTTAACAACAAGGTATTCCCTTGTCTCAAGTCCTCATATTTTGATACATGGACACATTTGTCTTCTTATATATGGTGATGCCCCTTTTACTTTTGGGTTCAACTACCATCTATTTTGATTTCAACAATGATGGATCATTCTTCATGGTTCTATTTTGTCGATTGGACATATGTCTAAATTGCTGACCATTCTTATTCAGGAGTATTGTTTCCAATTTCTTTTTTGTGCAAATTGTCATTATCATTCCCGCACTTAGTCACTTGTAGGAAAATGTTTCCACCATCTTTGGGTGAAAGGCCAATTTGAACATTTGTTGTATAAGCAATCTCTCGATGCTTTACCATGCCCTTTTTTTATCACAAGATCATATGTTAGGGTGAGCATATGCTTCTGGACCCCTACATTTAAATCTCTTTACAAAGTAATGTAACGAAATCTTTTGTTTATTTAAAATGTCAGTATGCTTGTTTTCCTTTCAATGCATGATGCTTGTATGGATTAACAATATGAATGTTTATTTGTTCTCTCAAAAATAAGATTTTTATTTACAAAATGAAAAACATTTGCAAATAAAACCAAAATTATGTGTATAAATATCAAGGGCATGAGCGACTTTGAACTAACTTACCAATGGTTGTCCCAAGCATAGCTTGTGTCTAGAGAACCTCAAATGTTGTGTCGATGTCTGAAGATGTGAAGTGCCTTCTAGGCTATTAGGCTTTTGAGAAGTTTATTTCCCATATGCCTAATTTCTAACCAGTTTGGGTGTCTCTCTTTGACTCACAAACTCCCTCAGTTATTTTCGCTCTTTTTTTATCTCGATCAAGCATTAAAAGTTTCAACATCTTTGAATAAAGGATAAGCCCAAAAGGTGGGATGTAATCTGAAGACAAAATTTCTTCAGCTCAGATATCCATGTTTGATTAAGATGGCATTCGTAGATGTACAATGTAGGTCAGAGCTTACAATTGTGAACGAAATGTTATTTCTACAGTGCTTGATTTAAACTTGCTTAGATGCATTATTTTTCTCTTTATTTTTTTGAATCGCTCTAGACTTCCCGTTTTAGGGTTTTCACCCTAGAGTTCATTTCCACTCTTCTATTTTGGAGCTTAAGCAAACTTTTGCTTTGACTGAATATCGGTGCCTTTGTGGGTTTTACAGATGAGCAATCCTCCAGATCATGATTCATTTAGATAAGAGATTCTATATTCATTTTTTCTTAAAGGCTCTACTTTTGATTTGGTGCCTTCACTTTTCTATTTCTATCTTTTTTCTTTTTTTAAAGCACTTTTTTGGGGTTTCACACTAGATATTTCAAAATTTTCTTCCCAAAGTGCTCTTTTGGGGTTCCACTTTGGTTTCTTTTTTTCTTTCTTTTTTTTATTTTTTATTTGATTTCAATTTCAGAATTATCAATTCGACTTGACAGGCTCTTCGAGCATAGATTGCTTTTTGCATCTAATGTGCATCTTCTCATTTCATGCCTTTTGATGGATGTTATCTTCTCGATACGATCAGAATTATTCATCTTCCACTTAAACAAGCTTTTCATATTTCTTTCCCCGGTGCGCAGATGATCCTTGGTTGATGAATATCATCTCTTACATAGATATTATCGAGGAAGGGTAATCTTCAGTTGGAAAGATGTTGAAGTTAACATGATATTCAAAAATTTTAGACAACGATGCTTGAGAGGAAATATTCACTCAAAATTTTTGTTTGTGACATTTCCATCACTCCCTAGTACACTCAGTAGTCCTTTTGTTAACCTACGTAGATTGGAAGATAGGTTTCATTCTCCTCATCTTCATATCTTTTGATTTCCTCCTTACACAAGACTACTCGAATCAACCATCAAATTGAAATCGATGTCGTTATACGAGAACCTAAAAAATATATACATATATGTGTGGAAGAACCAAAACTAACTTATAATGAAATCGATGGAATGGTATAAAAAATAATTTTTAGAAAGTATTTGACAAATGAATGTAAAATAAAACATCATTCGTTGAAAACAAAACAAGTAGACACATTCCCTTAAAAAAAGATCCAACTGCCTTCAGGCTTATGCAAAAGGTTGGTTCTATGCATTACTTAAAACGAAATTTAAATTTCATGAATGTATTACAAAATTGAGCACTCATGACATGAAAGCTTAACAAAAAGGAACTCAACCATTACCAAGAGTCGTTTGTCCTAGTCTTTTGATGTTTCTTGACCAATTTAGCCTTACAACAAAGAGCTCAAACTTCTATTTCAGATTGCATCATCTATTAGCTCTTCTCTTATCACAAGATTGCAGAAATTACCTCTTGAACCTATGAGCATCAGATCATAGAAAGGAGCTGGAATGGGTGTTATCGATGGACACTTCACGTATACGGTAGTACCCTTTACTTCATCAATACCTTTTGCAGTTAATGCTTGAGTTGCTTGGTTTATCATTTCTTGTAAGGACTTCAATATTTGGTCTTTTGTATCTTGCTTTATTTTGGACAAATGTGCTTGCAACTTGTTCTTGTATTCATTCCTAAGATTGCGTGCTCACTTTTATCTCATCATCTATGTTGGTAGCAAACTTGTTGGATTTCCAAACAAATCTTGGATCACTTCCATCAAACCTGTAAATGATTCAGGTTTAGTTTATAAATGCAATAATGCTAAATATATAATGGATGTGCAATGCTACTAAAATACAATGAAGATGCAATGTTGGATGTAGACATGTGTGCAGAAAAAGTATTGATTCAAAGAGTAAGCATAATAAGACAACTTTCATTAAGTAAAGGTCTCGTTACATCATGTATCAAAGTTACAGATAATATCGAGCTCTAGCACCTAGCTTATCTATCTTTCTCAAAAGCAAAGACAGCTTCTCGTCATAATCCGAAAACATGTCGTCATTCTGACTTAGTTCAGTTGCTACATCAGCTAATTCTACCACTTTTCGAGCCACTTTTTGCGTTTCAGCAATGACATATTTCATGTGGTTGTCTTTTTTATCTCTTCCTCAATCTCTTGAAGGTGACAACGCCATTTCTCATCATTTTCTTATAAGTTATTAAGATCATCCACAAGATCCTTATACATTAGTAGAACACTGTTACGCCCATCTACTTGTTTTTTTTAGCATTTTAACTTAAGCTTGACTATCTTTCAACTCAGCAATAGTATTCTCGCACAAATGCATGTTCATGTTCAAAACTTCACACTTGGCTTGACTACTCCCCAACTCATCATCGAGGGCAATACACTGGTCTTCCATTACTTGTAGTTTGAGAGATAAGGTCGTAGCTTAATTTTTATTGGCCTTGAAATTTTTCTTCCAATATTTAGCATTATTTTTTAATTTGATGACCATTTTCTTCCATTGATCTGGAGTATCTCCCAAACCAGCATCTCTGAATGCTAAGCAAATCTCTTGGTAGTTATCTTTTAGCTTTTTGTTCAGATCGTCTATTTCTTTCTTTAATATGTTGACTCAGACGTCATGCTCAAAATGATTCTTTTTATTTTCTTTAACTTCAAATTCTTTTGGCTTTACTCTAGTTGGGTAAATAGTAGTCAAATCATGTTGATGCTCTTTTTCAAACTTCTACATCTTACACTCTATGAGGTTCTAAACTTGACGCTTGAAGGCAATATAATTTTTAATGGAATGCCCCCTAATTCTGGTGTGATACTCACAATAAGCTTTAATGTCGTATCATTTAGGGTATGAAGGTTGTAGAAACATGAGATGACATGAGGCCACCAATCGTGCCTCTAATAACTGTAGATATAATTCTCCATACAAAATGGTATGAGATCAAAAGTACCATTGACTCTTGATTTTTTGTCACCAGTAAAAAATGATTCTGAATATTGGACACTTAAATTCAAACTCTGGAGATCATGAGCAATAGATGTTGACTTATCTCCGTATACTTTGGTGCTCCACTATTGTCTGGGCTCTTGGAAATTTTAGGGTTTTCTTCCTTAAAGCTTAGTAGCCCTTCTTCAATTAGGTCACTGACTTTATTCTTCAGAGCTCCGCAATTCTCAATAGTATGACTCGTACCTCCTAGATGATAGTTACATATGGCCTTGACGTCATAACCTTTAGGATAAGGGGGCTACTTTGGCTTGGACTGAACTGGAGTCACAAGTCTTTCTCTGACCAGTACCGGAAGCAAATCTGTATACTTTATCAGACTTTGTTTTGGCTCGTCCCCATTTTTTCTTGAGCTTTGCTTTGGCTCGTCCCCACTTTTCTTGATCTTACAACCTTTGCATCTTCGAGTGTCTTATTTATGTTGAATGTGATAGTGTACAAACCTTTGGGCTTGCTAGAATCAATGTGTTCAGAAGCAGAATCCTAGATATTGTACGTCATGACATGGCTTCCATTTAATTTATCTTTCTCTCTTTGTATATCAGGCTCTTTCCCCTTGGACATGGCGATCATCATACTCATCATCTTGGCTATTTGTCTTTTCAGCTCTTTTATTTTATTCATCTTGGTATTGGCGTGAGTTTCGGCTTGTATGTCTGACGTGTAACTTTCGAAAGAAAAGCCTTCCGCTTCTTTTAGTATCACTTCAGGGCGCTGCCTCATATCTGCATTACTTTCTATCTGATCACGTGACCCTTTATCCATTATGAAAGCTTTCTATATTGAAGATCACTCGTGAATCAATACGTTTCATTTATGTCATGAAACTGCAATGCAAAAAAAAACATAAAAATGTTCTAAAACAGAAAATCGGTTAGTGCGCATAGAAATAATCAGACTAAAAATATAAATGGTAATTACTAAAAAGTATATCTATTCAACCTACCCGAGCATACTTTTCTACCCGAATATATTCTTAAAAAGTGGGTGCTACCCAAACATGCTTTCTACCCTTATACTTTATTTTATAAAAATATATCCTAACCGCATGGTATCTAGTTACATGCTTCATTGAGGGAAAATAAATGATATTAAAATTAAATAGCATAAATGAAAAAAATTAAATAAACCCAATCTCTCTCTAGAATAAACCCAAACTCTCTCTATTATGCACCTATAGGGTGACCCTCTAAACGGGTAGAGGTTCGGTATGGATCTAAACAAGATAGGCTCTTACGGTTCACTACATGGGGTTAGGTTCTAACAGAGGTACCCGAATTATCCTCGATGTCACCTGCTATGGCTAACAAGTTCAATTTAGGGGGATACATTTCCCTAGGTCTACACAGAGATGCATATCTCATGAAGACAAAGGTACAAATGTATCCCAGAAGTGATCCACTATCCTACACGGAGGCGGAGGCCTCACGAAGGAATATCTTCTCACTTTCACATAGAAAGGACGGAGCTCGGGTGTAGAGCTCATGATATGAAAAAATTAGAAAAACAGATTTTATAAAACTTTTGTAAAAATTTTAGAAATAAAGAGCAGGGATCACAAATTAAATTAAATTGAAGTAATAATCTATCAAGATAAAAGTAATCAACTTGTGGCTTGACTCTTTAAAAAAAGTTCCTCAGCGGAGTCGCCAAGTTGTAATAACGGGCCTGCGAGCTTGACACGTTTCTTACAAAAATTTATTTTGGTTTTGAATGGAGTCGCCACCAATCTTTTGATTTAGGTGAGATTAGATCACCTAAAAACCCAATTATTTTAATAAAACTTATTTTTTCAATTTTATTAAAACAACTAGTTTCGGTATGCGAAAACAGAAAAATGAGTTCGAGAGTCTATTACATATGGGGAAGGGTGAGCACCCCCACAACGCCAAAAATTCGGACCTAGTCGATTGCGTATTGTCTTAATGATAGAAATTGCCGATTCGAATTTAATTTATAAATTGTGATCCTGAAATACATGAATCTTGTCGTAAAATATGTTTAAAAGGATACCCCTTTATTGGGACTAACGAGAATTTATGCCTCTTTAAGTTCGAGACATAATTTTGCGAGATCTCAAATAAAGGAATATTATTTCAAATATCATAATTTTTTATTTAAAAAGATATTTTTATATTAGAGATTAACGAAAAAGTGGCAGTCCTTTAAGTTTGAGGTACATTTTTCACGAGAATCCCTAATGAAAAAAGGTCGTTTTTTAATTTAAAATTTGGTTAAAACAAATGAATGCGGAATTTATACAGATATATAGATATAGATATATTAATACATATATTAAAATATGAACATTAAGAAATAATAATAGTTAATAATATAGCCATAATATTAACAAAAATATTAATAATAGTAATAATGATAGTAATAATAACGATAGTATAGTGATAATATCAATGTAATAATATTAATAACAATAATAATAACAACAATATATTAGTTAATAATAATAATAGTCAATAATATAATAATATATTATAATATAATATCAATAACAGTATAATAATAATATATTAGTTAATAATAATAAAAGCTTAAAAAGAAAAAAGAGCAGTGACCAAAATGCAATAATATAAAAATTGAAATGCAAAATTAAAGGATACAAAAATAGAGGGACCAGAATCGCAATTTTCCTATTTCGTTTAATAAGGCGCGGACCTTCTTCCGGGTCAGGTCGCCATGCGAGTACAAGCATGAAACGACGTTGTTTTGAGCTTGAACGGTGACGCCCAAAACGACTCGTTTTGAGGAGCATATGAGAACATAATTTTGCCCAAAAATTCTCATTTGATTTCTAATATCCAAAAAAATATAAACTTTATTTAAACTCTCTCTTCCTCTGCCTCTGTCGCGGCCCATTCGCCGCCTAAGAATCGTCGTGCACAAGCGCTGGTCGTCGTTTATCGGCGATGGCGTATCGCCATCTTCGACGGCCGAAGTTAATGAAAAAGAGGTCAAAAGACTCAGTTTTGGTTCTTAAACACGGATCTAAAGTTCGTTTTTCTTCAAAATTCTCCCTAATAGTGTAAATCAAATGAAATCTGAACAATTTTTTTGTTTATTTTATTATTTACTTTTTGTACTTTTTTTGTTTTTTTTTCTTCGCTGTTTCTGTCTCTAATTCCTTTTCTTTTTCTTTATATATTATTTTTTACTTTTAATTTCCTCTTTTTTTTATTTTTTTGGCCCCTCTAAATTCTTTTCTCTTTTTGTAGATCAAGCTAAATTTATAAAGAAAGAAAGCGATCGGCGCTCTGCCACGTCAAGGGGTGATGAAGAATATGATGAGAGAGGACGGTGGTCGCAAAGTGGAATTGGGCGGTGGTGTCAGGTGACAGAAAAAGGGATTTGGGATTTAGTTTAAGTTATTTAGGGTTTGGTTTAATTGGGTTTAGGGTTTGGCTAATGATCAATTTAGGGTTTTTGGGGTTCGACGGTTGTGATTAGTGGTGGTGGCTCGTAACAGCGGCGCTGACGGTTGAGGCTTTAAGGTTAAGTTAGGTTAAATTTAGGTGTAGGTGTAGGTGTTGGTGTTGGGACAGATTAGGTTATTGGGCCTGAGTGGATAATTGAGTATTTGGGTTAAATGTAAAGGGTAATTGGTTATATATTATTATTGGACTCAAGGGGCTCAGACAGAATTGGGTTCTTACAAGAACAATACTTTAATTTGAGAATTTAATCGGAACATTTTAAAATTTGACAACATATATGAAATTTGGCCAAGAATGTATGATGAAATTAACCTATTATCCAGGGGCGGATAGTGAATAGAGTTAGAGGGGTCTTAGCACCTCGAAAGTTTTTTTGGGAAAAAAGTGTATTATACCCTTAAAATATTTTTAAAACTTTAATTAACCCTCAAAATCTATAAAAGTTCTCATAAAATTTTAAAAATTTTGAATTTTTTCAATTATCCTCCAAAATTATTAAAAAAATTCATCAAACTTCCCTAAATGTTTGAAAATTTTAATTAAACCCTCGAATTTTTAAAAAGTTCTCAATCCCTCAAAATTTTTAAAAATTTTAATTATGCCCCCTCAAACTATAACGTCAAGATATTTCATTGCTTATACTACTCATACCTTTCCCCAACCATAGATTAGAGATATTTACATTCTCTTATATATTATATCGACAAGGATACCAATTTAACTAAACTCAATCGACCATTACTACAATAAAATTGAATTATCTTAAAATAATGAAGCAAAATCAAGTTGATTGTGACATTAGCTCTTTAGATGGTGTTTCTCTATGCATTAGTAGTGGTATTAAATTATTTTTTTATTAAATAGAGAGGTATAACAATTTTATGAATTCGAACTCATACGAGATAAGATATAATATGTATTTTTAGCCATTAAATCAATTAGTAGATCTCGGTGTCAATTAATTTTGTAATTAGTGGAATCCATGTAAATTTGTCAAATTATTGTTAAATGGCTTGAAAATGGAATAAACCTACTACAATGTCTAGATTGACATGAAATTCAATGCCGTACAAAGAATTAGATCCATTTCTAACATAAAAAACAATTATGTCTTTTTGGCTTGTATTAATAATAAGATTTAATTTTACTAAATTAATTTTTTTATTTTAGGCTTTTCAAGGGCATCCATAGTGAGATATAAATCATGGTTTTGTTTTTGGGTAAACTACGTCAATAGTCATTAAATTATGACAAAATTATAATATTATCAGTAGATCCAAACTAGTATTATAAATAGTTGTTGTCACTTTTGGTGACGACAACTATTTATTATTAGTTGAATACAATGACGATAAGGGGGTAAATAAGGTCTTGGCCTCTCGGTTAAATGGTAAAAATTTTTATTTCTCAAATACAGATTATTCCAATCAAATCCATTGTAAAGAATTATAAAGATTAGAAATCAACAAAAGAAAAAGTACCAATAATTCAATTTAAGTCTTCTAGCCCTAGAGGGAGAAATTACATTTTCAGCCCCTTCAGAATTAATTATTTAATCTAATCCCTTATTAAAATAAGATTTTTAGCCTAGGCCTCCTAAATTTTTATATTTATCTTGGTTTCCCAACACAGAGTTCCTAGTAGCAATTAACAGTGCTATCAATTTGGACTTACTGTAACATTATAAAGAAGAAGACAAATCAAACTGTATCAGATGAAAGTAGAGGGAATCAATATCAAAATTTCAGCGTAGTGGAGGGACTAAAACCACAATTAGACAAAAACATATATATTAGTTGAAAGAAACCCTTTATGTAATAGGGCTAAAAAGGCTAAAAGGGACCATTTCTTCTCATTTAAATCTCAATGTTAGATAGTGACATGAGGGACTAACTTGAATTCAAAGCAAAGTGGGGGGTAGTCGTTGTTGAATGTGCTAAGTTCTTAGAATATAAATATAAAAATAATTTTCAACGGGTGCATGGAAAAAATAAATAAACTTGGTAATATAGTGTACCATGTGCTCAATTATTGCCCTATTTGGCCTCATTGAAACTCCAAAAATCAAACAAAAGGGCTAAACGTCAACGTTTTAACTGTCGGCAACATGATTTTAAGACACCTCTCAAAAAAGGAATTAATATGAATATACCATTTGAATGTGTTACCAAATTTGTCCTTAAATCTCTATAATTAGGCTGGAACCAAGATTAAACATTGGAAGGGATTAAAACGATTAATTTTAAAGTTAACGATAATCTAATAAGTATTTGGTTCAAAACTTGGGAAGGACATGACTTAATTCGACGAGTATTCAAATTAATAGTGACTAAAATTTATAAGAAACCTAAAGCATAAAACAATAAAGAAATGAAGGAGAGACCAACAAAGGTTGTCAACTGGCAAGGCACGTTGCTCTTTTAAGGAGAGAATTTGAGTTCGAACCTTATAGACGATATTGTTGAGAGTAAGAGTCACGAACCCGAACATAGACCATAAAATGGACGTGTACTGTACAAGAGATCTACTAATTGACCTAGTGGTTGAGGATAATCATATTGTTTTATCTTGTATAGATTCGAATTTCGACATGAAAATATAATATTTTTTATTTAATAAAAAAATAAGAAGAGAATTCACTATTGCATCAAATAGATATTTTACAATTTATTATTATTCATTACACTGGTTGAAACTTTTAACATCATGATCAATACATTTTATTATAGACTATTGTATCAAACATCAAATACATTTTATTCTACTTGAAGAATAAAAACATTCATCGTAGACCAATAATTAATTGATTTAGTGGGATGAATTGTCATATCTCTTAAGCAAGATCAATAGTTTGAATCCTAACATTGTGAACCTACCAATTAGGTTGGGAGGGTCATTTTCATAATCAGTGGTGGAACATCGAGTGGGCTTAAGGAGACATGGTCGAACCCAACTTTTTTGTTTCGTTTTATTTTAAACTTATGTTCGTGCATATTATTAACTCTTTGGCAATACACACCATGCAGACAAAGTAATTTGAACTTGGATCTCCTAAAATGAACATTATATTTTTTTCACTGAAACTACTTGTTGGGTTCAGATTTGACTTTTAACTTTTTTTCTGTGTTAATTACTTTTTATGATATGTCAATTTTGAAATTAGTAAAATAATGTCTCAACCCTTTATTTTTATAGTTAACTTTTTAGAGTCTTGTTAGTTTTCAAAATAAGCAATTTGGTCCCTCCCATAATTTTATTTGAGTTCCATTTATGCCCAAAATAAATTTCTACAGCACCTGATTTAAATTAGTTGGACAATAAATTATATACGGATGGTTATACAAAAGAATTATCATTGAAATATTTCATACATTTGACAAAATATCTTATCAATAAGATACAAGACATTTATCGATAAATTATGAGAAACTTTCCTTTATTACAACTGTTGCAGTCAACAAAATATTATTTTCAGAGTTATTGTACATATCGTTTTATTTTTAGATTTATTATACATTTAACTGTACTATTAGAAGTTAAATTGAATACGTGTTATTTTACTGTTAAAATATATTGTTATTAAAAATTTAAGAAATAAAACAGATTGTCATCGTCTTCATCATTTTTTAATAAAAAAATGGATGAATAATGAAGTCAGTTTGTAATCCTACCGACTTCATTATTATTTTAATAAAAATATATGAATAGTAACGTCAGTTTGTGATCCTACCGACTTTATTTTTTACTGTAGAAAATATCATAGATTAAAAAGCAGAGGCGGTTCAAAGGTTTATGGGGCTTTGTGCAGTTTATTAAAACGAGACCTGTAATTTATAATCTTATAGATATATAAGATTTTTTAAAAATATATATTTTTATCTTAGTAAAAAATATATTATTGGACCCTCTTTAAAGTCATTTTTTTTATTTCTTTCTTGTAATTTATTAAATCAAAACCTTTTATTTTTTTCATATCAACATTTAATTCAACATATTTGGGATTCTTCTTTTCTTGAAAGCATGTGCAGTCTTTCATTTCGCACTTGTCCAAAACCTCTATTGTCCGAAAATAAAATGGCAGGTGAAAAAAAATTTCCCAGCTGCAATATTGTAGTAAATTCCCGCACCCTTCTCAAAGAAGAGCAAAAATCCCAACCCCCAAACATCAATTCAAGACAACCTTAAACTTGCATGTACATTAGTTCTTGAATCATTGGTTTCTTTGAGAACCAAAGTTCCTTTCACTTTCTTTTTTATGGTGGGTCAAAGAAAATAGTAATGGTTGTTCATCAAATCAAATTCAACTTAGTATTAAGAAGATAAAATACACAAGTCATTCGATTATAGGTTTGATAACAAACATGTCACTATTTATTAAAAGTTACAATTTAATGGCTCGATTAAAATTTCGTTACAAACATGTCACTTTATTTGTAGAATAGAAACAAACAATTTGGTATAATAAAAATTTTAGCCCCCAAAACTTATACATTCTATTAATTTGGTCTTAATCGAAACAATTCAATAATTTTAACCCTTCCTATATTAAACATTACATTAGTGAAGTGGTTGTGTCTATTAGCAGGCGACACTAAGTCCATAATAGATATGCTATTAGTTTGTCAGTTGTCCAATAGTGAAGCAGTTGTGTCTGTCGAGCTATCACATTTGTCGGTTATCGAGCTGATGGACAATAACATGGAGTGCGGTAAGTGGTCGAAGGGTGTGTCAGGAAGATGCAATGTCAAAATTTTTAAATATGAATGACTAAATTTATTAAATTATCTTTGAATTAGGACCAAATTGATAGAACATATAAAATTTGAAGAGTAGAACTATTATTATACCATACAATATTTTAATTTGAACGACAGAGTGACATGGTAGAGACTATTGCAGCAATCCTGATTGGGACTGTGTTGTCGCCTATAGGGAAATGAATTGTAAAGCTCACAATTTAGCCCTTCAGGGAGTTACAAGGAAACACTGATTATGTCCGGTGTTGTGAGTGAGGGCTTGTGTGGTTAGCAGGCTTCATAATGTTAGTTTGATTGTAATTTTTCCAAAAGAAGAAAAATAACAAAGACCCATTTACGTAAATTTACACTTAGATCACCGTGTCTCAAAAAATCACAACTGGATCACTCAATTAATAAAATTGTAACAATCAAGTCATTATGTCGTTGAATCTCAAAGGAATATATGATGTGTAATATTTTTCTTCATGCAAAATTCACATCATGTGCATATTCGTGGGTAAATTATACCACATGCCACTATATTATTAGGAAGTTTACAAATATGTCATCATTTCAAAAAGTAACAATCAAATTATTCAATTAATCAATTGCAACAATCGAATCATTATGTCATTAAATCTCAAACATTTATCTGACATGTACTATTTTTATTCATGCAAAATCCACTTCATGTGCATAATTTTTATGGGTAAATCACAGACGAGTCTAAAGAACGACATCTTAATTTACGACTAAAAAATGACAAGTTTCGAAATTTGTCCGAACAACCTAAAACGTTATACTTTTTACTAACATTTGCCTAGCCACCAACTTAAAAAACCTAGTTTTTTTTACAAGTTTCGAAACTTGTCAAAAAAAGGCTTAAATAAAAAATCAACCATTAAACTATTCCTTATGTTTGCTTTTAGCCCTTAAACTATTTTTTGGGTCAAAATAAGTCTTAAACTATCATTTTTGTCACTTTAAGTCTAGTAGTTATTTAAGTAAAAAATCATTTCGACTAATAAGATTGGACACATCACAAAGATTTTTTTGACCAATAGATAGTTTAGGGACTAAAAGAAAAAAATAATATAGTTTAAGTACTTATTTTGACCAAAAAAATAGCTTAATGACTAAAAGCAAATAAATGACATAATTTAAGAGTTGATTTTTTATTTAAGCAAAAAATAAAAATCAAAACAAAAATATTATCAAAAGATATAATATTTTAGGTTATTTAGACAAATTCAAAACTTACCATTTTTTTAAGCCTTAAATTAGAATTTTGTACCTCATACCTACTTGTAAATTACACTCAACTAAGAGAATGGTTTTAGGAAGCATTAAGTGTAAACTGAGCCTCGAGAATTATCAAGCTCCGAAACCAACAAAGACCCATCATTTTTCTCTGAAATCTGCGTCGACCCAAAGCAAGAAACCGAGTCATTTGACATCAAAGGTCGCTCTCACGGGCATCAAATATGTAGCTTTCTAAACCGCAACATACTTCAAATCGAAGCTTTTTTGATAAGTGGGGAGATGCTTTATGTGAGGCAATGGTTTTAGGGTCTTCATTAAATGTTTGTTCCATTGCTTTTTGATTCTTTATGGAGAACAGGTTGTAAAAGAATCGGAAACTCCCAAGTTGCACGACACTGTTTTCTGGGATTTTCAGAGGTTGCTTAAAGGTTAGCTTTGTTTAGTTTTTCAATTTTGTGGATTACATTTGGTATTATTTGTTTGAATTGGGAATTTTGATGGCATTATCTGTTTATTGTTTCTGAAATTGAATTTGTTTGTGATTCTACATTGCTTTGGCATTTTTCAACTAGAGAATCTGTTCTTTTGGTACCCTCCCTTGAATCCCACTAAGCATGATTGTTCAACATCATTCATTGTCTTTTGTTGACTATTACTTCACTTGGAATTTCGAAATCTCTTCGATCCCTGTACCGATTTTCGAGTATACTCGTACTCGGTTTAATGGAATAACTTGAGTTGATCAAGCTTGGTAATGTTCAAGTTCACTTCCCATTGTGTTGTTGCCTTGTTGAGCTCTCTATAAGCATGAACATGCTTTCTAAAGCTCTTCGATCACTCTTGTTTTCGAGTATACTCGAACTCGGTTTAATGAATAAGTTGAGCTGATCAAGCTTGGTAATGATCAAGTTTACTTCCCATTGTGTTGTTGCCTTGTTGAGCTCTCTATAAGCATGAACATGCTTTCTAAAGCTCTTCGTTCACTATACTTGTTTTCAAGTATACTCGAACTCAGTTTAATGAATAAGTTGAGCTGATCAAGCTTGGTAATGATCAAGTTTACTTCCCATTGTGTTGTTGCCTTGTTGAGCTCTCAATAAGAAAGAACATGCTTTCGAAATCTCTTCAATTACTATACCTGTTGTCGAGTATACTCGTAATCAGTTTAATGGAATAACTTGAGCTGATCAAGCTTGGTAATGATCAAGTTTACTTTACATTTTGTTGTTGCCTTGTTGAGCTCTCAATGAGCATGAACATGCTGAGTAATTTCTCCTTCTGCATCTGCCAATAGGTTCGGAATAAGCCGAATGGATAGTTACCATTTTTTGTGTGCATGTAAACTATGATCTTCCTCGGATGCATTTGCATGATTCCTGTAGCATTCTCTTAGTTGTTAATCATGCAAGTTTGGTCTGTAACTTAATGCAATCAGAATAGACGATGTACCCTTTTATTGTTAGATCGAGAATTGTCGAATTTGAATATTCGATATGGTGATATGAAGATTGTGAACTTGTTGTAAGTTCTAACAGTGTTTTAATCTATGATCAACAAAGGATCTCCAGCATATATAGCATTCTCTTATCTGTAGACTTAAATTGATATCTCTGATATGGCTCTACAAGTGTAAAACACAAGTTGATTCATTCTTGACATAAAATGCATAGGCAAACCGAAAATAATTTAGTTGCTTTTTTTAAGGAACTTTGCTATATCCAGGGGAGCTGGTAGGGGCCTTCCCCCCTCCCCAAATGGTAAAATTTTAATTTTAATCCCTTAAAAATTTATTTTTTTGAGCTAAGATAATGGTAAAATTGCATTTTGACCCGTAAATGATAAATTTTCAATTTAATAATTTTGAAAATGTTTGAATATGTTAGCGGTCCCTGCACTAGTTCAAAAATTAAAACTTAGTCCATATACTTTGTTTTTGTGAAATTATTTTTGAAACTTAGTCCATATACTTTGTTTTTGTGAAATTAAGTCCTTACACTATTTTTTATTTGAAAATCTTGATCTCTCCCTTGATTTCTATTAAATTTTATTATTATTTGTTGCTTTGACAACTATAAAAAAAAAACAACTTTTTAGTCTATGTTTACAATTTTTTTTTATCAATTTGATCCTTACAAGGCTGTACATGTAGTTGATTGGAAAATCGTATTGTTCAATTAATGATAATTTTTTTAAAGATTAAGTGTCAATTTGATAAAAAACTATAAACATATGAGACTAGTAAGGTTATTTTTCCTTTTATTATAGCTGTTAGAGTAGTAATTAACAATTAAATTGAACATAAGTTAGGGGAGAGACTAAGATTTTCAAACCCAAAACAGTACAAGGATTCAATTTCACAAAAATAAAGTATGGGGGCTAAATTTTAACTTTCAAAATAGTACGGAACCCTGGCACATTTAAATCTTTTAAAAATTATAAGTTATATGCTAAAGCATTGAAACAATATTGTATTTAATCCCTTAAAAGTTTATAATTGACCTCTGACCCCCAAGAAAAATTCTTATTTTGGCCCTGTCTAAATCATAAAAATTTTGATATTTTGATAGCAAGTGTGGTAAGGGAATGGACATGTCAATGAATGGCCATTTAGTCAAGAATAAATTTAGTATGTTTTTCAGCTATGTGTATTCAGTAAGAATGATTGAGACTCATTATGCACTCATCAAAAGCGAAAAAATAATGTAGAATCTTGTAGTCCCAGTTTGACACAGTTTATCTTAGGACATGTTTTCGTACTTGTTTTCATGCTTGTCATTTTTTTGATAAAACCTTCTCGTAAAAGTATTTTTACAATATTTTCAGTGATGTTAGTAGATCTTATTGGAACCGGACCTTTTCTATTCATGTCAGCATTTCGTATAGAGTCTTTTCGTCTCGTGTCTAAAATTATCGTATTCGACTAATGTTACCTACTGTGTAAAATTCGATGCCTACCAATTACATGTTGGAGTTTCTCATGTGTGAAAATGGACATAAAAGAACTGTTCTTGATATTAAGCAATTCCATCTCTTAGATGCCCTAAAAGAACTGTTCTTGATACCCTCCAACCCTGAAACAGACAAAACCCAGTACTTCAAGTGTAAAATATCTGTTTTTTTTTACAAATGTAAAATATCTGTTATTCTTTAAACATTGGACTATTAAAATCCCAAATGTGCATATGCTTTGGAAGATATATTTATTTTAGTTTCATTTTTGCTGTATAAATATTTGTTTTTGTTTTTTTTACCAACTACTAGTTGGTTATAGTAAGATGAGGCGCTAGATTCTTTAAATTAGCTCAGGGATTCGAGTACTGGCATTATGAATGGATTGAGTGTCATTGCTATAATGAACTTATGCAGAATCTGATTTGTATTAATTGACCGATATATTGGATATTGATAGTTATATCAGAATCATATTTTTTTGGGGGGTAAACTACACCAGATACCATTGAACTTTAAGTTTGGTATCGATTACTGAACTAAAAATCGATACTCTTTTAGTATTGAACTTTAGTTTAGGCTTCAGTTATACCACTGGGCCGTTAAAATCCCTCCACGTCATTGATTTTATTGGTCCAATGGTATAATTGAAGTCTAAACTAAAATTTAGTGCTAAAATAATATCAATTTTTAGTTCAGTGATATAATTGATATTAAGTGGTATATGTTGTAGGCTTTACTTTGATACGCTTATAACATGGCCTTTTATAATGATGTTAACTAGGGATGGCTATGAGTTGGTTGGGTTAGGTTTTTGGTCAATTCGCACCCGATTTTAAAATTTAAGACATTCACCCAAACTCGACCCCTACATTTTATGATGTTCCACCTGAACCCAACCCGAATTCTAGAGTAAAAATCCGAACCTAACTCAACCCGACCAGCATAAATAAATTTTTTATTATTATTCATTATTATTTAATAAAATATGGAGTTAATTAAAGAAAATACAAATAGAGAGGGAGCATTATAATTATTCTATTTTTATTAGACAAAATAGGAAGATAATTGAAAAATATATATAAAAAATAGGGCTTTTATAATAATTATATCTAAATATTTAGAATAAAATTAAACTATTATTTCGGGTCGGATATGATATTTTTTCATCTTAAACTCAAACTAAACCCTGAATTTTTCTTTAAAAACATGCCTCTATAAGACCGAGTAGGGTCGAAACCCGTCGGATCTAGGTCAAATGGTCATCCCTAATGTTAACCACACATGAATTTTTTATTCTTTTATTTAAAAAAATCGTTAACACAATGTAAAAATTTATATTTTTTAAATAGTTGGATGATTGAGAGAAAAAAAATGAATGATTTTTTATTTTAAAAATTTAATCTCAATTTAAGAAAACTAATAATTGATTCAATATTTAAAAAAATAATAGATTCAAAAATAGATAAAGATGAAATGATGTGCTCTCTTAAGCTTTAGCCTTAAGCAGCAAAATATCAATCAAATCAATCACTTGATTTCAACCATTCTCTTTCGTACACACAAAAATAAATTCCCAACTTCAGCAAATTCGTTACTTTCTTTCTTTTTCCTTTATGCCTTTTGGTATGTCCTTTCATATCTTAATTTGTATATATATGTCTTATGACTCAAATACTTTATATTATATAAATTTTGTTACTAAAGTTTGCGTTTTGTGCATTTATATTTTAATCAGTTATTAAAGTTTGTTAAGGCTTATCGATAAAAGTTGGTCCGAATGGTAAGAAGTTTAATATCACTTAAACATGTATCGAGTTTGAGACTTTGAGCGTGCATGAAATCTTCTATGCGAGACTCACACACCAATACATGCGACATAGGCTGGTCCGGATTGATCAGGACAAAGTCACGAGGAACTAGGTGAACAAAAAAAAAAGTTTGTTAAGGCTTTAGAAAGGAAGTAAGAAACCAATTAAATTTAATTTACTTTTTAAAAGTGGATGGGTTATTATTTGTAATACAATTTAATTAGGGGAATAAAGAAACTGATATGGTTTCGTTTATTTATTTATTATTTTTAAATATTAATTAATAACACATGATTATTTATTATTTAGTTTGTGGGTTTAAAAGATTTTACGAGTGTATGTACCAAGTAATTATCTATGATTTATATTTGATATAAAAACAATAAAAATGTTCATACCGTTAGTGAGTCACAAAAAATAATGTCAAAAAATCACAATTATATATATTTTTAATGATTTCTATTTTTTTATTAAGTGGTTAATATTATGATTTTGTTTCGACATTTAAGCATTCTCACGTTATTTTATATATTGTATTTATAAAGGTATTAATTGAACTAAACTCAATCAACAATCAATATTACCCATCTTTTATGAGTTTGAATCCCGGAGAATCAGGGGCAGATCTTTTAAGGGATCGGTGAGGCCACAACTCCCTCATAATTTTGGGAAATTTGAATTTTGCCCCTAAAATTTTTGAAAATTTTAATTTGACCCCTCAATTTTTAAAAATTCATATTAAGCTTCAAATTTTTAAATATTTTTAATTAAATTTCCTCTCAAATTTTAAATTTTTTTGTTAAATCTCTCAAAATTATTAAAAATTTTAGTTAACCCCTCAATTTTTTGAAAATTTCATTTAAACCTCCAATTTTTTTAAAAAAATTTTAAGTTGTCCCCCTTAAACTTTTATGTAAAACCTATGTTTGATTTTGATATAACAAAGTGTTTAAGGACTAATTTGTAAAAGAAAATAAATTTTAAGTATTCAAAAGTCTCACAAAAGGACAAGGAAAAGTTTTCCAAAGTTATAAACTTAAACCCAAAAATTTTCTAAGTGTTTCAAGCCAAAAATACACAAATACGCCCAAGCGTATCGATACACCCCTTGGTGTTTCGATACGGTTTTTAGCTACTGGAATTTGATTTTGCTAAGCGTACCGATACGGCTTAGCCCGTTTCGATACGACCTTCATATTACCTTGAAAATTAGACCTTATGTTTCGATACGTACATCCCGTTTCGATATGACCTTCAATCTGGGCAAACGTTTTTAGCTTAGCGTTTCGATACGGCTAACATCCGTTTTGATACGGTTTGAAATCTGGGTTTAAGAAATTTACACTCGTACCGATACGGTACACTATGTTTCGATACAATTTGAAATCTAAATTTAAGAAAAATTTTAATCGTTCCGATACGGCACCACCTGTATCGATACGTTTTGTCAAGATCTTCAAAGATCTCGGCATTAAATTTATTGACCGTTACTTGTCAGTTATTGGAATCAACAAACTTTGAATTTCGGTTAACCCGTACCGATACGCCCCTATGCGTATCGATACACTTTTTCATCAAAGATTCCAGTGAGCAAAATCCATACTGATACGACCTTGCCGTTTCGATATGCCCCCATTTTAACACTAATACCGTTTTGATACGACTTCACGCGATCGATACGCTTTTCATAAGGACTATATTTTTGCTGTAATAGGTATCGATATGAGCCTTCGTGTACCGATACGGTTGTTCACCAGACTGCATTTATTGAGGGAAAGATAGTCCTTAACGGCTCTATTGATGACTTCAACCACCCAAACAGCTAGAATTCAATAAAGGGGGTATAAATACAAGTCTCCAATGCTACAGCAAGAACGAATGAACCTAGATTGAACAACATTCAAGTACTCAAGCAAAAATCCAACCCTTGTGCTCATAAAGTCAAATCTTTGTACCCAACTTGTGTTCTTCATTGTAATATTTTATTTCAAGTTTGGGGTTGAGTGTTCTTGTAATTTTGGGAAAATATTTACCTTGTGAGGTCATTTTCTTTTTTTTTCATTTTCTTTCTTGTACAATAGTGATTCTTGATCAAGCTTTGGGTAGAAAGCTTTGATCCTTTATAACGGTTGCCTCCTTAGCCTAGAAAAGGGGAATATTTTATAGTGAAATTGGTTAAAATCCTTAGTAGGAAGCTAAGGTAGTGGACGTAGACCTTGTTAATTTTCCATTTGCTTCCAAAAATTTTAAATTGCCAATTCACCCCCTCTTGGCCATTTCCGTGTTGATTGATTATCCTAACAATTGGTATCAGAGCCACACTCAACTGAAGGTCTAACAACCGTTGAGGCGATCCTAGAAGGTGATTCAATTAGCCAACACTTCAGCCATGGCTTCTACTTCATGCAACCACATGTACGAGTCTTAATCTATCTCCAAGCCACCATTCTTCAATGGAGACAACTATCCATATTGGAAGAATCGAATGAGGCTATTCATCAAATCCAACGATTATGTTCTTTGGGATGTAATCGAAGATGGACCATCTATCCCAATGAAGGAAGAAGGAGGAAGGCAAATTCCCAAGGTCAAGCAAGAAATGACCGATAAAGAGAGAAAGAAATTGCAAATAAACGACAAGGCATTGCACATGCTCTTTTGTGCACTTGGACCCGATGAATATTTGAAAATGTCCTCATGTACAAGTGCAAAAAAAGGTGTGGGACAAGCTAGAGACCATCTATGAAGGCACCAACGATGTAAAGGAGACCAAAATTAGACTCTTCAATCTAAGATACAAAAATTTCAAGATGAAGCCTGATGAGAGCGTCACCAAGATGTTCGATCGCTTCTCTGTCATCGTAAATAGTCTCAAGGGGTTCAGAGAAATTCTCGAAGACAAGCTTGTTCAGAAGCTCTTATATTCTCTTCTCGATTCATAGGATGTGAAGAGGACGGCCATTATCGAGGCAAAGGACTTGAAGAACTTGAAGCTCGATGCTCTTATGGGTTCTCTCCTAACTCATGAGATCATGAAGCAAGGAAGAGAAGAAGAAAAGAAAAGAAGGTTGAGAAAAAAGAAGTAGAAAAGAAAAAACTTGGAATTGCTCTTAAAGCTTCACAAGAAGAGAGTGATTCAAGCGATGAGGAGTTGGCTATGCTAGCCAAATGATTCACTCGGCTCATGAGATCCATCTAGAGAAGGAAGTTCAATAGAAGAAAAGATTTCAAGAGTAAGAGCAATGAAGAAGAAAATGATCTTATTGTATGCTACGAATATAAGAAGCGAGACACATCAAGATTGATTGTCCTCAACTCAAGAAGAAAGGCTTCGAGAAGAAAAAAAGTACAAGGCCCATGTAGCCACTTGGAGTGATGAAGAGTCATCAAGTGATGAAGAACAAGAAGTTGCTAATATTTGTCTCATGGCCTTGGAGGATGATCATATGGTAACCTCAAACTCATTAAATGATCCCACTTATGATGAATTATTTGACGACTTTAATGAGTTACAAGAGGCTTATGAAAAATTGGTTAAAAAATATAAGGAATCTGTTTTGAAAAATAAGAAAACTATCATTGATTTGAAAAACCAAATTGATTCCTTATCTAAAACCAATTCAGAACTCGAAAAGAAGGTTAGTGATTTAAAAGATAATCAAAAGTATTTTGAACAAGAAAATGTTGATTTAAATAATCTTCTTTCCGAATTGAAAGATCATTACCTCAAGAAGGTAAATGATCTGACAGCTTCCTTAAACAATGTTGGGAAATCAAATTTTGAAAAAGGATAATCTTCAAAACCCAACTATGTTAAAAGGAACTTTGGCAACCACAAACAAAGAAGCTTCCAAAGGACCTCTAAAGGTAAGAGAATTAGAAGTGTTTGGGTTTATAAGGAACTTGTCACTTCTAACAATCTTAAGGCTATTGCATCTTGGATTGCCAAGGGAACCAAGTATTTGGGAGCTAATACTCATGGACCCAAAATGATTTGGGTACCAAAAATCAAGAATTAATCTTTTCTTGTAGGGGGAGCATTGCTACAAGGCCAAAGCTTCAAGTACAAATTCGTGGTTCCTTGATAGTGGATGCTCAAGACATATGACCGTCGACAAGAGTAAATTCGTGGAACTTGAACTAAAAAGAGGAAGATTGGTGACATTTGGTGACAACTCCAAATGTCAAGTTGAAGGAATGTGTTTCATTAGTAATCACTCATCCGTACTTATTGAAAATGTTCTATATGTCAATGGTCTTAACATAATCTTTTAAGCATTAGTCAATTTTGTGACAAGGGTTTCAATGTTGTTTTTTATTCTAATGATTGCAAAATTTTAAACATTGAAACAAATAAAATTTCTCTTGTAGGTCATCGCATATGAAACATATACATAGTGCATCTAGATGACATACACATTTCTCATGCATGTTTTGTTGCAAATGATGAGCATGATTCATGGTTATGACATAGAAAATTAGGGCATGCAAGCATGAGTGTTTTGGAAAAATTGGTTTCAAAAAATCTAGTTAGAGGTTTGCCTAAAATAAAGTTTTCAAATGATAAAATTTGTGATGCTTGTGCAAAAGGCAAACATAAAAGAGCTTCTTTCAAACCTATTAATGATGTTTCAACTAGTAGAGTTTTACAATTGATCCATATGAATCTCTTTGGTCCTATTAGAACTACTAGCTTGGGTGGAAAATCATATGCATATGTTTTAGTTGATGATTACTCTAGATACACTTGGGTTTTATTCTTAAGTACCAAAGATGAGGCTTTAGAAAAATTCATTATATTTTCAAAAATTACTCAAAATGATATTGGTCAAACTATTTCTCACATTCGAAGTGACCATGGAACTGAATTTCAAAATTTAGGTTTTCAGGATTTTTGTAACTCAAATGGTATTAGCCACAATTTTTCAGCCCCTAGAACACCTCAACAAAACGGGGTTGTTGAAAGGAAAAATCAAACTTTAGAGGAAATGGCTAGAATCATGCTTTGTGAAAATAATTTACCAAAATATTTTTGGGCGGAAGCCACTAATACGGCTTGCTATATCATAAATAGAGTAATAATTAGGCCTATTTTAAAGAAAACTCCTTATGAAATTTTAAAATCCAAAAAGCCTAACATTAACTATTTTCATCCATTTAGTTGTAAATGTTTTGTTTTAAATAATGGAAAAGATAATCTTGGCAAATTTGATGCTAAAAGTGATGAAGCTATTTTTCTAGTATATTCTTTAAACTCTAAAGCTTATCGCGTATTTAATAAAAGAACCTTAGTTGTTGAAGAGTCTATTCATGTGGTTTTCAATGATAACCTCCTTCCGAGGAAGAATTCTTGTGATGATGATGATGTAAGGATCTTTGAAGCCAATGATGGTGGACAAACATCAAAGGTGGATGAAGTTCCAACCAAAGAGGAAGAAGCACAAGATCTACCTCTAGAAGACTTGAAAGACATAAATCTAAAGGAAAATGAAGTGAGCTACCCAAGAGAGTACAACTATGTCAAATATGGTGAGATTTTGGGTGATCTATCCAAAGGGGTAACCACTAGACTTTCTCTTAAGAATGCATGTAATGTAGCATTTATCTCATGTATAAAACCTAAGAATGTTAAAGAAGAATTAAATGATGATTATTGGATAATGGCCATGCAAGAGGAATTAAATCAATTTGAGAGAAGTCAAGTTTGGACATTAGTTGATAGGCCTAGTAATAAATCTACTATAGGAACTAAATGGGTTTATAGAAACAAACTAGATGAGAGTGGTAACATAGTGAGAAACAAGGCTAGGCTTGTTGCTCAAGGTTACACTCAAGAAGAGGGAATCAATTTTGATGAAACCTATGCACTCGTAGCTAGAATGGAAGCCATTAGGATCCTACTAGCATTTGCATGTTATCACAAATTTAAGCTTTTTTAAATGGACGTAAAAAGTGCATTTTTAAATAGTTTTATTAATGAAGAAGTGTATGTAGAACAACCACCCGGTTTTGAAGATCCAAATTACCCAAACCATGTTTTTAAACTTTCAAAAGCTTTATATGGTTTGAAACAAGCTCCTAGAGCTTGGTATGAGAGATTATCAAATTTTTTAATTGAAAAAGGTTTTAACAAAGGAAATGTGGATACTACACTCTTCATTAAAAGAATTGGCAAAGACATATTAGTAGTTCAAATATATGTTGATGATATAATTTTTAGTTCTACTAATGAAATGTTTTGCCAAGATTTTGCTAAGTTGATGCAAGGTGAGTTTGAGATGAGCATGATGGGGAGCTTTCGTTCTTCTTAGGGCTCCAAATTAAACAAAAGAAGGACGTCATCTTCATCAATCAAGCTAAGTACATCAAGGACATGCTCAAGAAGTTTGACTTAGAGAGTGTGAAACCTCAAGCCATACCAATGAGTTCTTCCACAAAACATGACAAAGATGAATGAGGTAAGTGTGTAGATTTAAATCTTTATTGTTCTACGATTGGATCTTTACTTTATCTTACCGCAAGTAGACCCTACATTATGTTTAGTGTTTGCTTGTGTGCTAGATTTCAAGTTAGTCCTAGAGAATCGCACATTATAGCCGTTAAGAAAATCTTTAGGCACCTTAGAGATATACCTTGTTTAAGTCTTTGGTATCCTAGAGAGTCCTCCTTTAACCTACATGCTTTCTCGGATGCGGATTATGAGGGTTGTAAGATAGATAGAAAAAGTACTTTCGGTACATGTCAATTCCTAGGTAGTATGTTCATATCTTGGTTTTCTAAGAAGCAAAATAGCGTAGCATTATCTACCACCGAAGCCGAATATATATCCGTAAGAAGTTGTTGTGCTCAAGTCTTTTGGATGAAGCAACAACTCTTAGATTATGGAATTGATGTAGGTGTCATCCCAATTAGGTGTGACAACACTAGTGCTATTTGTCTCACTAAGAATCCCATCCAACATTCTAGAACCAAACGCATAGAAATAAGGCATTATTTCATTAGAGATTATGTCTTGAAAAATGATGTAGTTCTAGAATATGTAGACACCTTGAACCAATTAGCGGATATTTTTACGAAACCATCAGACAAAGAACGTTTTTGGTCTCTTAGGAGAGAGTTAGGTTTAACCAACCTCCATTAACCCTTAAAGCCTATTTTGGTCTTAAAAATATGCTTAAATTTGCTTGGTTGATTGCTTTTGTGATTTTGCTCCTATATACATGTATGCTTGTTGCTAGGGGGAGTATGCATCTATTTATGCTCATACATGATGTTCTCATATCATTCACATGCATTTCAATTTGATTAAAATCGAATTTTTGAGCAACTTGCAGCCAAAATTGACATTTCTGGCACAAACATATCGATACGTTATCCGTGTATCGATACGGGTTGTTTACAATCGTTTTGATACATGTTTACCTGTACCGGTACGTATAGCGTATCGAAATGGCCTCAGAAGCGTTTTGATACTGCGTTCGATACGCCACGTTGGCGTATTGGTACGCGTTCACGGCTGAGCAGTTTTTAAGGGCTTTAAATGAGGTTTTTCACTTTAATTCAAATACCCTCTTTATTTCAAAACCATAGATACGAAATTCTCTATAAAAACCTCTCAATCCCTCATATTTTCCCACACAACTCTTAAAATTTCTTGAGGGCTTTTAGTTTTTACATCAAACCCAAGCTACAATCATCAAGTTTGTGCATCTAAATCACTTCATTCATCCTTAATCTCAACTTCAAGGTATAAACCATAACATTTTTCTTTTTAATTTTCGTACATATATATACACTATTTTTGTACTATAATCATAGATTTAGAACCTATATAGTATTGTTTTCAATATTTTGTAAAATCTTTTTCAAATCTGAATTTTTTTATTCGAATATAAAATTATATCTTATAATTTTTAACACTGTTTTTCAAGTTTTTCTTTACCAAAAATTCTTTTTAAATTTGTATATATTTTTAAACTATATTGTATAGATTTTTGACAATACCTTGATTATTGGATTAATTTTTGGATCAAATGTGTTGATTTGTGCATACATCGTTTTTTGTTTGATTTTGTTTTCAGATTATGGCCCCTAAGAAATGAGCATGAAAGGACATTGCCTCTAGTTCACGTTCTCCGCGTCCTCTTCCCGATCATATTGGTAATAGACCCAATCTTACCCATATTTATTAAAACTGTTTTAATGAACCTCAATATCCAGATGCCATGGAATATTTTAAAGAATTCCAAAGTTACAAAATTTGTCTCGAGCGTGTTACTTCAATCCCGTTTTTATCTTCTGAAAGATTTAAATTCAAATATCTTCAATTAATGCACGATTGGAAATTTATGAGTTTTTTAAGTATACCCGGGATTTTATACCAAAATCTTGTTTTAATCTTCTATTCCAATGCCCGATGTATTTTTAATGAGAAGAAATCTTTGGCTGTTGCAATTGAATCTTACTTAATGGGTAATAAATTTCGAATTGATTCAAGTGTTTTAGCAAACTTTTTGGGTCTTGAGGATACGAGAATAGATGATGATGGTGTGTTAGGACATGTCCTTAGTGGTTCGGTGACTGTTCTTGATGCCCATGATCGCATACTACACCTCATGATCACTTGGTGGTTTCGTCCATCCGGTGGGAAATACTCTACCATCCGCTAAGTTGATGATTTTTGCCTTAGATGCTTTCGTGAGGAGAAGCGACCCAACCTTACTCAGATTATCTTCTCCGAGATCGTCTTTCTTGTCCAACATCGCCACACCACCATGGTCACATCCTTCACATACGGCACGACTTTGAGCTATCTCTTCCATAAAATGGGTATTGATTGTTCATACGATCTTTCGAAACCTCTCACGGATATAATGGAGAATGGGTCTGTAACACCAATCTTCTGAGAGGTGTTCAACCCGAACCAGTGGAGACTCCTCAAGAAGCTTCAGTTCCACAAGCTCAGGTGGCCCAACCAACTCTTGATGCTCTCATGACTTACCTCAATGGGTAATTCACCAATTTGAACACCAACATTTTTTCTTGCAAACAACCATGGATTTTGGGTTTGCCGCTTTTGACACACGCTTTACATCCTTGGAGAAAAGAGAAGCGGCTATTGAAAATCGACAAAAATCTATGGACATCACTCTTAACGCCTTTCATGGTGAGTGGCGTCAGTCTCATAGACCTCCGGCCACAAATGTTGATGAGGATGGGGATGAAGAAGATGAAGACGATGGCATTGACTTCTAGGCATCTTGCATCTCATAGCATATCATATTAGGATTTAAGTTATGCACATTTATTTTATGTCTTTATGAACTCCTATGTTTTGTTTTTATTTGGCTTATGCTTTTAGGATTTGAGTTGGATTGAACTATGTTGCTTGAACTAATATTTGCAGTTAAATGCTTATGTTGCTTATTTAATTGCTTGGAGTTGTTATTGTTTTCTTGTCTTATCCCTATTACATTGATTTTGATCTAACAAAAAGGGGGAGAAGTTTTAAAGAGCCAAATTTTTATAGCCTTAAATTAAGGGGGAGTTTTCTAAAAGATACTTAAAAATTTTCACTTTGGTTTTGTTATATCAAAAAGGGGGAGATTGTAAAACCTATATTTGATTTTGATATAACAAAGTGTTTAAGGACTAATTTGTAAAAGAAAATAATTTTTGAAGTATACAAAAGTCTCACAAAAGGACAAGGAAAAGTTTTCCAAAGTTATAAACTTAAACCCAAAAATTTTCTAAGTGTTTCAAGCCAAAAAAAACACAAATACTCCCAGGCGTATCGATACACCCCTTGGTGTTTCGATATGGTTTTTAGCTACTGGAATTTGATTTTGCTAAGCGTATCGATACGGCTTAGCCCGTTTCGATACGACCTTCATATTACCTTGAAAATTAGGCCTTGCATTTCGATGCGTACATCCCGTTTTGATACGACCTTTAATCTGGGCAAACGTTTTTAGCTTAGCGTTTCGATACGGCTAACATCCGTTTTGATACGGTTTAAATTTTGGGTTTAAGAAATTTACACTCGTACTGATACGGTACACTATGTTTTGATACGGTTTGAAATCTAAATTTAAGAAAATTTTTAATCGTTCCGATACGGCACCACCCGTATCGATAAGTTTTGTCAAGATCTTCAAAGATCTCGACATTAAATTTTTCGACCGTTACTTGTTAGTTATTGGAATCAACAAACTTTGAATTTCGGTTAACTCGTACCGATATGCCCCTATGCGTATCGATACACTTTTTCATCCAAGATTCCAGTGATCAAAATCCGTACCGATACGGCCTTGCCATTTTGATACGCCCCTATTTTAACACTAATACCGCTTCGATACGACTTCACGCGTATAGATACGCTTTCCACAACGGCTATATTTTTGCTGTAACAGGTATCGATACGGGCCTTCATGTACCGATACGGTTGTTCACCAAACTGCATTTATTGCGGGAAAGATGGTCCCCAACGGCTCTATTGATGACTTCAACCACCCAAACGGCTAGAATTCAATAAGGGGGTATAAATACAAGTCTCCAATTCTACAGCAATAACTAATGAACCTAGATTGAACAACATTCAAGTACTCAAGAAAAAATCCAACCCTTGTGCTCATAAAGTCAAATCCTTGTACCCAACTTGTGTTCTTCATTGTAATCTTTTATTTCAAGTTTGGGGTTGAGTGTTCTTGTAATTTTGGGCAAATATTTACCTTGTGAGGTCATTTTCTTTTTGCCATTTTCTTTCTTGTACAAGAGTGATTCTTGATCAAGCTTTGGGTAGAAAGCTTTGATCCTTTGTAACGGTTGCCTCCTTAGCCTAGAAAAGGGGAAGATTTCATAGTGAAATTGGTTAAAATCCTTAGTAGGAAGCTAAGGTAGTGGACGTAGACCTTGTTAGAAGATTGAACCACTATAAATCATTGTGTCCCATTGTCTATCATTTTCCATTTGCTTCCAAAAATTTTAAATTGCCAATTCACCCCCCTCTTGGCCACTTTCCGTGTTGATTGATTATCCTAACATTTTACTCCAAGTTCCGCCCATGCGAAAAATGTAATACCCCTATCTATTTAACAAAAAAATACGTCTTAATACAATTCAATGATGATATACAAATTTATACATGCTCAATATAAACCAAATTATAAAGATATAATGAATATTTTCAACTTTTAATATTATAATGCGTCATATTTCAAGGTTTAGGATTTCTAAATACTATATACGACAATATTAGAAGTCCGTTTATAAAAAAATCACTTGAACTTGAAAATAATCATCTATTATTTTTAGAGTAGAATTAATAAATAATAATTGACCGAATCTGGACATTTGCCATAAAAATGTAATACCTCTCTATTTAATCAAAAAATAAAAGGGTAAAGTACACAAATGGTCACTAAACTATCCCAAAACTACAAAATGGTCATCAAACTTTCAAAAGTTACATAATGGGCATTAAACTTTAGTTTTTGTTACAAAATGGTCACTGAGCCGTTAACTGTCGTTAAGTAAATGACGTGACAGTTACAAAAATTTGAAAAATAACATATTTAATCTTTCATATTTACACATTCAATCAATTTAGTCATAATTTAACCTTCATTATTGATGTCTAAATTGATTGAATGTGTAAATATTGAAGATTAAATGTGTTGTTATACAAATTTTCGTAACTGTCATGTCACCCAGTTAACAATAATTAACTGCTCAGTGATCATTTTGTAACAAAAATTAAAGTTTAATTCCCATTATGTAACTTTTAAAAGTTTGGTGACCATTTTGTATTTTTTTAGGTTAGTTTAGTGACTATTTGTGTACTTTACCCAAAAATAAATAATAATTGGGGTTTAGAGGCTAATTTTGTAATTTGAAGAACCATCCACCAAATTCCAAAGTATCTTAACCTCTCCACCTTTTCCGGGACGTATTGAAACTTCTTTTTAATGAAATGACCGAAATGCACTTATGTTGTTGACAATAAATCCACTGAAGACTGAAGTTGCTTCGCTCAAGGGTAATTTTGTAAACTCATCAGCTCGCAAACAATGAGCTATTGTAACGGCATATATTAAAAAGCGGAACGTAAGCGAGAAAGTAACGGAACGGACGAACAGAATATCAGTGACGTGGACGAATCATAAGCTTACACGGCACCAAAAGGAGTAGAAAAAATATTAAGATACTATACGGAAAACAAGAGGAAATATAGGGAAAAATATTTCTGCTAGTCATTGAACTTTTACGAAATTAGAGATTTTAGCCTTAAAGCTTTAGTTAAATGTGTAATGTGATGCATAAACTCTGATTTCGTATAATTATATACACAAAGTTTCGATTTAATTCAATTTTCACAAATTATTAAAACTGTTATCTACATAGCGTCATTTTGTTTTTGTGTATTACATACAAAACAATTTATTTATCGTGGTGTTCGAATCTTGGTGTTGTAAACACAGAAAATTGGATTGAGAAAATCGTCTCCTGATCAGATTAGTTGACCAATAAATTAGATACAGATAGTTATACCTAAAAAAATATTTATTTTCTATCTTCATATTTGAGTCATGAGGATAGCATAATTGTTTACAAAAATTGATGTAAAATGTTAACGATATTAATAATTGGATTAAAATTCCTAAACCGAAAAAGTAAGTGGACTTAATTTTTCACAATAATAATAATATAGAGATTAAATCCAAATTTTATCGAAGTAGAGGGACTAACAACAAATTTAAACCAAAAGTTATTATAAAGAGAAATCTAAAAGGAGCGGTTTTTCTACGTCAAAAGCTAAACATCTTTTCATTCACTTGTAGTACAGCTGCTACACTTCCTTTTTGGATGCTAAGAAAAGAAAAGAAATCGTCTTCTTCTGCTGACACTCGACTCACTGATTCACTCACTTCCTTTGTAAGTGCTCTTTTTATCATTTTTTTTATATTAAAAAAACTTACTATTTAGTCAAATGTTTTGTCTGTTTTAAGGTTGGGGTTTTTTGTTGGAAACCCAGTTTGCATGTTGGAGTATTGGGTGTTTGAAATTTGAGTGCTGGGTTTTGTAGAATTTCTGTAAAAAAGAGAGAGAGAGAATTGATAAAATGGTATAATGAACTGTTACAGCATTTTCCTTTAGTATTGTTTTACTTTTGATTTTTCATGTTTATTGATGAAGATGTTAACTTTTAGTACTTTATTATATGTATGTATATATGTATATGTATATATTCACCATATATAGCCTCAGACTTAGCATCTCAAACTTTCTTCTTGAAGAAGGTACTTGTATCCCATTCCCACTTCCTAATTGATTTGTTTCTTGTTGAGTGCTTGTGAGTTTGATCTTTCTTCTTTTAGGAATATAAATAGCTTAATGTCAATTAATCGTATATATATATGTATGTATGTATTGTGCAGGATATTGTGAGATTTGTATATAGACAATGGATGACTATCTTGATCAGTATTTCTCTTCCTCGTCATGGCCCGATGTTGATGTTGATGCTAATGTTAAGGAAAGGACATCTTGGGTCCATGGTGAACCAGATCAGCCAAATGCACGGCCGGCTGGTTCGCTAGGAGTGTACCAAGATTATAAGAATAACGTGCCGGTAAGCTTGATCAGTTCGAATCACAGCATGGAGTGCTTAGCTGCACATGGTACTTCTCTTGGTGTTGTTGAACATGGTTTGATGTCTGGGGAAGGTGGACCACAAATGGGACTGCAGTTTAGTGCAGATGTTCATTCCTCTGGCTCGATGAGACTCGGTTCTTTAAAGGGTCTTCGAGTTGTTGATGATATGACTTCTTCTCAATCGTTTAACGAGAGAGGGAATGTGATGTGCAATGGAGGTGAATCTTCTGAGTTTCAGAGATCGCTTACCCTTTCTCCGATTCCCCAATTGTGGCATCCGCAACCGTATGATGGTCTACTTTCTTCCCTTCCTACTTTGATGGGACAAACTCAAATGCAGAGCTCTTTTCTTCGAGGAGATAATGGAAATGTAGATGACAGATTTCTGGAGATAGATACGATTCTGCAACCCGAGAACTTATCAGCATCAATCAATGGAAAGGTATGGTGTCAAAAGCCTACTCTTTATTCTTTTAGTTTGGGGTTAAAATTTTGAGTTACCTTTTGTTGCTCATAATGTACCAGGGAAAACAAGATGTGGAAAATCCTCTTTACTCTTCTTGTCCTTCCGACTCTTCGATAACGAAGACTATGATAGGCTTACCGTCTCTGCTGCAGGTACTCTGGATTTGCTCGGTACTCGAATTGTGCTCCCTACTTCTCGTCATTCTTTCCAGGCTTACTAGTTTCGAACTTTTAATACAGAGTTCATCACCTACTCCCAGCAATACTTGCAATGGAACCGGGAAGCCTCGAGTTAGAGCACGTCGAGGTCAGGCTACTGATCCACATAGCATTGCAGAGAGGGTCAGTCACTCGGTTATAGTATTTTTCTCGTCATATAAGTTTGTAGTCTTGAGTTGTTTTCCGTTTTCTGAGATTAGCATTTGTTCTATTGCTTGATCAATCACAGCTCCGAAGAGAGAAGATTGCTGAAAGGATGAAGAATTTACAAGAGCTTGTACCTAATTCCAATAAGGTATTCTCTTCTGTATGTATTTTGCTATGGTCATTAAAAGGCCTAAATTGAGCACATTGATTTTGGTTTCGAGTACATGTCCTTGTTTTACTCCCAACCTTCTGGATCTCTGTTCCTCGGACTCGGGTAAATGTGTCAGATATGAGTATGCATATAATACCGAAATTTTCAAATTTTCTTTATGTGTGTTATTGGTGAACTTTGCAGACCGACAAGGCCTCTATGCTCAACGAAATCATAGAGTATGTCAAGTTTCTTCAACTCCAAGTCAAGGTAAGACTAAGCTTTCGTTAATATCACAAATCCGAGCCAAGCCGATGTACCGTTAAAACATTTACTGGAATTTTAGTAACCTCAAGTGAACTCGGTTCTTCGGAAAATTATTTGCAGGTGTTAAGCATGAGCAGGCTAGGGGCAGCTGGTGCAGTTGTTCCTCTCATCACTGATAGCCAAGCCGAGGTGCCAAATTCTTGCTTTCTCTAAACCACAAACCTTAAGCCTTAAAACATCAAAATTCCCGGATTTAATCGTTAGCTATGTTTTCGATCAGGGATGTAATGGTTTAACACTAACACCCTTGGTGGGGGAAGGAGTCGATCATTCGCCGTCTCCCGAACAAGTCGTTTTTGAACAAGAAGTGGTGAAACTCATGGAGTCCAATGTGACAAAGGCCGTGCAATATCTGCAGAGTAAAGGTCTCTGCCTTATGCCGATTGCGCTCGCTGCTGCCATATCGAACGGGAAGGCATCGTCGTCGTCACCGGGTCCTCCGTCCGAGGAAAGGAATGGCAGCTTGTTGTCTGGTGTTGAAATTCATCAATTAACAACCTCCGAAGGTGAATTTATGATTGAAAAGATCAATGGTTGCAATGGCACATTCAAACAAGAAGATGTGAATACTGTATGCACAGCCAAATGAGTGGACTTACTTTATTAACTATTTTCCTTCTCTATGGGGAACCTGTGTCTGCAAATATGTACATATTCTGCACATTTATATATTTAGTACATTTATCTTACCATTATATATATATATATAGATATATAGGTCTAGGATCTATTGACACAATATAAAACTCAAACGTTTTTTAGATCATTGGATTAGTAAAAATCGATGGTTGAAATTAACTGTAAGTAATGACAAACTTTTCTGTGGATCTGTTTACCTGGTGTAATCCTAACTCATATATATAGGGTAATTATTCCATGCAGAACTTTAGTTTTAGGCTTTAGAGATTTTATTTAGGTCTAGTGTTTAGGGGTTTTAGTGGATGAGTTTTGAATTTAGGGGTGTGATTAGAATTTAGGGTCTAGAGTTAAATTTTATGGTTTATAGGTTAAACTTAAATCACTAATCATAGTACTATAAAAATCAAACTCTAACATCTAAACCCTAAATTCTAACTTTAAACCCTAAATTATAAACCCCTACACTTAAACCCTAAACTAGGTCCTTAAACACTAAAACTAATGTGCTTGTGGAAACTTTTGTTTCCACCTGTGCATGGGATATATATATATATATATATATATATGAAAATTCTTTGATACATAAACTTAATTTTTAGGGTTTATGTTGGTGTTTAGAGATTTAGAGTTTATGGGTATAATTTAGGATTTAAGTTTTAGGGATTTAGGTTTTAAATTTCATAGTTTAAATACGAAGGATTATTTAATTTTTTTACATATGTGAGAGGATTCTACCCCTCACTGTATATATGTTTAAATATGCTTAAAGTCCCTATACTATTTTAAACTTTATTATTAGATTTAATTTTGTCTAATTAAATTTATTTTTTAAAATATATTAATCCCTCTAGTAACTATTATTCAATTTTGTGGACCTAACTACAATAAAAAAATAAAAAATATTTTAGCCCTCCACGTTTATATTTTTATCAATTTAATCATTATAAAATTATGATGAAGAACTTATACCATTCAATTACTGATAATTTTTTTTTTTATATTTTAGCCTCCTACATTTATATTTTTATCAATTTAATCATTATAAAATTATAAACATAGATGACGAACTTATACCATTCAATTACTGATATTTTTTTAAAAAAATTTAGCCTGCTACATTTATATTTTTATCAATTTAATCATTATAAAACTGTGAACGTAGATGAATAACTTTTCCACTATTTTAAAAGATTACGGATTTAAATAGTACAAGGACCCTCAACTTATTTAAACTATATATAATTAGTACATTATCTTACAAAATTAGTCCTCAAACTTATGAATATTAGAGTGAAGTCCTCAATGAACAAAAGCTAACTCATCAAATCTAATCGTAAAATACAAAATATTCTTCTACAGTTACTCTTTCATCTCTGTTTCGCAGAATACAAAATATTGGGGAAATCAGGTGGTGGGGTACTCTTTAATGGCTTGAGCCAACAACAATGGAGGGATGGATACAATACACTAATTACATTTCCTAAAGTGAGTGCCAACCGATGTCAATAACCGTTCACGGGTTTCGGTTTCTTCTTAAAATTCGAGATGCTGCAGTGCGGACAAACATACTCCAGCCCGTCCGTTTTCGCATAATCCTGTCGTTCACGAGATAAAAATGGAGTCGGTTACATAATCCTATCGTGTTTTACTTTCATTTCTTGATAGGAAAAGTTTGGAAAGTATACCTTAAAAGCTCCGAGCCCTTGCCGCCTGTCACAGCCGAAGTGAGCCCATTCGCCACAAACTCCACAGTTCACCCAGTCGCCTGCTGCGCTACTGTTTTCACACAAACACGTTCCGCCGTCAGCATCGCAAACAATTCTGAGTAAGTTTGGACATATGTGTGCAAGTGAGAGGGATACCTGTGACATAACAAACAGCATTCTCCATCCACGTCGTCGTGAGCCAATTCGTATTCTAAAAGGTAAGTCTCATAATGCCTTTTAAGAGTGTTGCCCACTCCCTAAGTAAATTAGAGGAAAACGCAATGGTTATTGTCCCGATGTTTGAAAGTCGACTAGGACTTAAAACTCGATACGACGTAACAACATACTGTCATTCTATTTGTCAATGTGTGATTGCGCATCTTCGAAAAAACTTGTCCCTTCCAATTTATGCCGTTCCCGACATGAAAGCCTCCTCTAGACACCACCTGTTACGCTCAATCTTTCAATAATATATATAGCCATATTCCCATCATATTTAGCTCATAGAATAACCTACCTCTCTATACAAGTTAAAAAGGTCGAGACGCTTCGCATTCAGAATGGCATCGGGGAACTCGGCTAACCCACCTTGAGGAACCAGCCGAGTATGTCCTCGAAGAATCAGAAACTGCATTACATCTCTCAAAAATTCTTCCTGCCAGAAAATAAACAGACAAAAATATAAATATATATATTCGCACAATATGAAGAAGTTCAAGTATGATGAAAAGAGATTCATAATTTTCCTTAGCATATTATAAGTGGACTATATTTGTAAATTCTTAACTCGAAACTCAGAGAAGAAGACAAACCTCTGAGCAAGCATGTATCGGGGCTCTACCACAACCATGTTTCTTAAGAGGTAACGGATTTAAAGATATAATCTGCTGGGCCTGATAAGAACTCGATAATGCTTTCCGATGCGTAACAGGTGCAGGTTGCTTCATGGGAACTACTGGCAAGTTAACCTTTCCTTGGTCACCGTCATATCTCTCGGTCTGGGAAAATCCAGAAAAGGGAAGCATCTTATGACGATGGGTGTACGGAATTGGTCTCATAGCAGCAACATTAATTTTCGGTCTTGCAATACCATTTACACCTTCCATGATGGTACGGATCAGAGGTTTAGTGTCTTTACGTGGCTCTGATCTTTTCCGACTAGGTGGCGGCGGCACCAACCAGCTTGGAGTTCTGGAAATTATTGAACTACCCAAGGCGGGATCCTTGCCCGGGTTTTTGCAAAAGAAAAGAAGGCGTTCAGCATCATCTTTTTCGAAAGATGCAACTGACAAACCCTGAATGCTAGCAATCCCCAGCATAACTAAGCTGCGGTATGACACATCTGGTGCAAGTTGCCTTAATACCTGTCAAAAGTCATTCCGAGTAACTCGTTTTGGTTTCAAATAAATCAAGAAAAGTCGAGCAAACTTTAAAAACATTAAAAGAGAAAATCATACCAGTGAAGCCCATGTGGGCACCTTCATGCACACTTCAAACACACTTGCTCCACAGGCAATTGAGGAGGATCTACGAGGTTCGGATGGGGAAGATTTGCTCTCCTCGGAACTTGACTGTGCACGGACTAGCTGATTCTTCTCAATAAGCTCATTTTTTATGTGATTTTCCAAAATCTGACACAAAAAGAAAACAAGAAAAAGGAAAATTTTTGAGGCTTGAACTTAAAGTAACAGCACTAGCAATTAACCTGATCAGAATTACTTGCCTGATCGATAAAACAAGTCTGTGCACTGCCAGACACTAGAAGTGATATGTGAGTCAAACTGCAGGTTGAAAAGTCGCAACGCATGGTCGCTACACCCCGAGAAAATGTCCCCGCCTGAAGAGGTGGTGGTGGAGCACTATAAGAATAGAACCCCATAAGTACATTGATGATAACACACAAAAGTAACTTCGAGGAAGCAAAAGTAACAAACATTTAACTCAAAACCCTCAAAACTGAATTAAGCCAAAAATCAACATCCCGAAAGAAACTATAACTAAGCTCAACTCTAACGATACCTCGATCGGTTATGGAGCTTGCTCCCTCGTATCTGAATCATGACAATTGAATCTAGTTAATAAATGGAGAAAACAGAACATATAAGTCCGACAAAAAAACAATCGAACGAACTTACTTCTATGCTTAAGAGGGCATTAAGCCCATCCTCCAAAGATCCCAAAAGGAATGCATCCTGCAGAGCATACAGTAAACAGCCAATATAAACCAGGGCAGAAAAAGTATTACTGTTTCAAGAACAGAAAAACTAAAACACAAACCTACCGATGCGCATGGCAATCCACAAACAAGAAACCTCATAGTCACATCATCATCATATATCTTTACGGCAGGAAGATTTTCAGTAGAGCTTTCTTCGTCTTGCATGTCAACCTCTGGTTGAGAAACATCAATCTTGGGAGGCTCCCCGAGCAGACAAGGTCCTGGCTTAACACTTTGTTTCTGACTATTAGAAGAGACGCTATTGTTGTTCCATACACAGTACAGTCTAAAAGAAGCATGGGCGAGTTGGAATGCATCCCATGTATGGCTACATGAACTGCAATAGACCAAAACTGAAGAACTTTAGAACGGTCTCCAATAAATTTTCTTTCAATTTGTAGATAATATCTCAGTAAGACTTAAAATAGGTTAAAATCATTTAAAAGTGGCGTGCTTAAATTTGTGTTATGAACCGATTTCCGAAGTTAACAGCACTATCAGCAACCTCTCTTAACAATTGAGAGAATACAATCATCATTCAGGACATGCTTTATCGATATAATGAGCAGAAGCAGAAGATTTGTACCTTTGAATCACCGATAACAGTGCCTGACGAAAATGGCAAGCTGCATAACGCGAGACTGTATTTTTCCAATATATAACATACGGTACTCCCTGCCATGTGAAATGAACATCAACAACTTTTATGTGAACATAAAAAATGAATGTACAATCATTTGCCCATGATCATGATCGATAATAGTTTTACCTTGGAGTGAAGTGCCTCCGCCAATTCGTCACCATCAGGGACCTCTAGATAAACCTACATAAACATTTAGGCCTAGATTATTTCAAATTCCAACAATTATAACCAACTTCAAGTAAGCAAAGAAACCAGCAAAACTCGTAAAAGGAAGTCATCGAACAACCGAAACTTGCATGTAAAAAGAACAACTTTTCGTATATTTCAAGGAGAATGAAATCAAACTATAAACTCCATGCAACAACTATCATAATCATAACATAGTCATGCATCATCACTAACAGTGGTGGGCAATGTGGATCCGAAGAGTTCACATAAACCTTCCGGAGGGGACAAGTCAACATCTCCCCAAACCAGAGAGCCAATCTCTTCACTATCCGGATTCTGCTCTCCTAGCAAATAAACAATATTCGGCTTCGATGATTCCAGAACATGCCGGAACTCATCAATGCTAGGATTATTAAGAAGCTGAACCTGCACTCACACACATACAGAAAACGTCACAACATTGCAGTAAAACTATGTAGAACTATTGGCATTGTTTATATACCTCTAGGCGGCCTGAAGAAGCAAGCTCCGGAAACGGGTATCTCGGCTGATCATCGGAGAAAACAGGTTGCTTTCGTTTAGTACCAGAAACTTTACCACCACAAAGAACTGCAAGGAGACTGCAGTGGTTCCTTGAAGACCCTGTCATGGTCATTACAGACCCTTGAGAACCAAACATCATGCAAACATGCCAGACAAACAAAACTCAAGCTTGCCACTAAACCACTATTGATTCTTTCTAAGAATCCCCAAAACTAAAAAAAACTAAAACTACTGTGAAATCAAATCAAATCAAAACCCTAAAAAACTTAATAGTAAATCTGATAACTCAAAAACCCCACCACTCAAAATCTCTGGATTTCCCAAAATTTCAACCAGAGACCTACAAGGGAACTTCCCCTCTGTATTTGCAGTCACTTCAAAATCCCTAAAATTGAAGAAAATTGAAAAAAACTCACCGACCCAGATTAGATTAGCAAAAGAATCGAGAACCCAAATGAGCAAAATCCCCAAATAACAGAAGGACGAACAAAAATCGAAAAGTGAAAAAAGAAGGAACCCTAAGTTTAATAAGAGTCTAAATGATAAAGAAATCCCAAATAGAAACCCCGAAAGGACACATCTTTCTTTCACCTAATAAAAATCCCACCTTTGACAAGTAAAGATAAAAAACCAAAATCAAAACTTTATATTTTGGATTATTGTTTAATTTAAAATTAAAAAAGGTCATTTCATGAACCGTTTGATCAGGAAAACACACCCACAAAAGAAAATTCGTTTGTTTAATTAAATTCCCAAATTGACTTTTTGTTTTAATCTGTTCCTTTCCTTTCCACGTTTGTTTGATAGTATAAGCCTAACAATTAACATCATGTTACCGTAACTCAAAAGATTTTATAACAAACTTTGAGGATGCCAACAACAACAAAAAAAAAATATTCTTTTTTTGTTCTTCACTAGAAATAATTCAATAAAAACCTGAATTTAGACACTAATTCAGGAGTGGTCGGATTATTCTCAGTATCCAAGGCTGTCCATTTCATCTCCACGATCATTACCATCAATTTTATCATCGATTTTTTGCTTTTGGGTCTTTGAATAAATGACGTTTTTTAAAGGTTGATTCTTGTTTAATTAACAGAAATTAAAACCCAAAACGAAGATTATTAGTAGTGTTGGGTTTTTAAGTGATGTTCTTGTTTGGTTCAAGGAAGAACTGGGGACGCAGTTTCCGGGCAAAATTTGAGGATAATGCTGTTGGGGGGTTAATATTTAAAATATGGGGATTCTGAGGTAATATTTCAGAAACTACGATAATTTTTACGTGATAAAAAAAACGCTATGTGCAAAAAAAAAAAGTTATAATTTTTTTCATATTTAGTAAGAGGACGTCACTTGCACACTGCATTACAAACTTATTAAGCCATAACAGCTTAGCCAGCTTTATTTCACAGATCTCAGTCAACTCAACAAAATTTTTCCAGATACTATTTTTAAAAAAATCTACAAAATAATCATCATTCGAATATATACAACCAAAAAATTTATTAACTTTAAAAATTTTCACCTATTCGAATATATCTTCAAAAAATATAAAAAAACTTACATGATTAGACGAGAAACCCAGAAAATATGCTCTAAAATTTTTAACAAAAAATAATTATCATTCGAATATATCTTCAATCACACACAAAAATTCTACAAACTCCTCTTATATTAAAAAAATAGATTAATTTAAAAAATTACTTGTAATAAACTGAGAAGATCTACAACTAAATATACTTCAAAAAAATTCCGTCTTCGAATTTATCTTCAAAAAATTTCACCTCAATCTCTCAATTTTTCCCCAAAGACTAACCAACAAACATATCACTCTCTCATTTGTTTTTTTAAATACTAACTAACAAACAATAAAATATCTTCAAAAAAAATATCACTTAAATTTTCACCTCAAACTCCTTCAATCTTTTTCTCAAACCTTACACAATCTTCTTCTTTATATCCCTATATATACACACATTGATTGAAAAAAAAAATCAAAATTCTTCACCAACGTTCACGTAAAAGCTGGCATCCTGCCACATCTGATTAAAGCCATGCATAGATGCATGACACATTGAAGCAAGACGCCACCTAGGAGTGGGGTCCTGCCACATCTATTTAAATTTAGCTCAGCTGACTGAGCTTTAACCATCACGTGAAGTGAAGTTGGGTGGGTTGATATGGCTTGATAAGCCCGTGATGTAGTGTGCAGGTGGCATCCTACCACCGTGCATGAAAAAAATTATAAAAAAGGGGACGCCATTTGCGCATAGCATCTTCCTTTTGGCACTGTAAAAAGTGTCGTAGTTTCTTAAATATTCTTTCAGAATTTTTATATTTCAAATATTAACTCCCAATGGCACTATTCTCAAATTTTGCCCATCTTCCATGAAAAAAATTAGTACTTTTTTTCGTCAGACTTTTCTTAATTTCAGCTAAAAACACACAATTCGTCTGTCCTTCTAGTTCATGTGTTGTGTTTTGTCAAAATCACTTTTTTGATATTGTTTTGTTTTTTTTTTACAGATTAAAACTCGAATTACACTTCTTAATTCAATTTGACGGCAATCTCCCACTTCTATCTATACTTTTTTAAAAAGTAGACAACACCATTAGTCACTAACTATTCTCTTTTTTTATTTTGGTCATCAAATTGTTATTTTTGGCAAAACTATCACTAATATTACGTTTTTTCCTATTTTTATCACCCACTGTTAAAAAATTTACGGAAGAAACAATAGTTTGATGACCAAAACATGAAAGAAGCAATAGATTGGTGACCATAACAGAAAAAAATAATATTAGTGACCAAAATTGGAAAAATGTAACATTAGTGATGGTTTTGTCAAAAAATAATAGTTTGATGATTTTAGAGCCCAATGGTGTTATTTACCCTAAAAAATCACACTATAGCCTAATTTTAAAGACTAAGGAAACCTAGAAGAGTAAAAATTAGAATGAAAGAAAATGGGAGGAGAGACAGTCTTCCCTAGTTCTTATACAAATAGTTTTTTCTTTAAAATTAGGTGAAAAATAAGAAAGAAAACTAGAAGCTACTCTTACTTTGAAGAGAAGAAATCTAAATGGGTAGTCATCAACTTCCCCATTTTTTCTCTAACCTAGAAAACCCCTTAGCATAACCCCTTCTTTGCAGCGTCGTTTTGAGGCTAGTCGCCTCCTTATTTCACGACGGCTGGCCTCTCCGATAGCTTTTCCCTTTCTTTTTTCTTTCTGGGTCGTAGTTGTATGAGTCTTCTCTTTGTTCTTGTATTTATTTGTCTTCGATGGTCTCTCTTAACTCGTTTGGCGCTCCCAACGAATAAGTTTCAGGCTCAGGCCTGCTTTTATGAGGATGAGTGCAGGTCTCCTCTGTGGTTTAGGACTGCATCGGTTAGAGGGGTGGTCATCCGGTGACCATCGTTTTTCTCCTTTCTTTCTCTCTCAGTTTTGAATGTCGTTTTCTTCTCTTGGTTTTCTTGCTACGACAATGAGGGTGTCTTTCGGTGAATCCTTGTTTCCTCTGATTTCCCTTGCTGGTTCAACCATTGTGTTACAGGTTTGGTAGAAGTTTTACGGTGGGTGTCGTTCTCTTCTGGCCCTATTGACGAGTCTATCGTTGCTCCGGTGGTGGCCCTGTACAGTGGGTTCTTGGTAGGATCAAAGGCAATGAAGGCTTCTTTTTGCGACGTCATGTCATTTCTGCTCTTGGATTTCACGACGAGTGTACCTCGACCGCCAAGCTTCAATGAATCCATTGTTGATCTACGATATACCGCTGTTCTTCTTTGTCGGTAGAGCTTCCCGCCACTTGCCATTATTTTGGTTGAGCCATGGTTTTTATTTCCAGGGCTGTGTCCCTATTTTCTTTTTGGGTCGTTTGTGGCCTTCGTTTTTGCAGGTCTTTTGGAGGGCTCTGCGGTGTGTGTTGAGTTTTGATGCTCTTTGTTTGCTCCTTATGGTGGTTTGAATGAATCTCTTCTTTGTTAAAAAAAATAAGAAAAAAAACTGAAAGCTTTAGTACTTTAATAATAAAATTATCAAATTATATTTAAAAATAGTTTCATCTAATATTTTTATTATGATTATATTTTTTTTCAATTTAGTCCGTAAAATTTTTTATTTAATCTAAAATTTACCCATATTTGTTTCTATTTTTTACAATTTTATCTAATATTATTATCATAGTTTTATTTTTGTTCAATTTAATCCCTCAAATTTTATTTAATTTGGAATTGACCTCTGTTTATTTTTATTTTATAATTTAATCTAATACCTTATAATTGCAACCTTTACGTTTTAGTCACTAATTTTATAATTGCAATTAAGGACTCGTTTTAGCTCCGATTAACCTGAAACTTGGTCTATATTTAATGATGATATTGATTTCATAAGGGAATGCTTAAATTCACTTTTTGAAAAACTGGCCCCTGTATTTTATGAATGTTTTCAAAATGGCTTATAAACTACTTATTTTTCTAATTAACACTCTATTTGAAATTCGATTTCAACAAGAATTTACCATTAAGTCTAATTGGAATTAATGAGTCTAAAACGGACCTGAAACTGATTTTTTAACTTGAAATCCAACTTATGAATTATTTACATTTTAGTCCATAATCCTTGATTCGGCTAAATTTACTTCGACTTGAACTTCTTTTTATTAGCAAAATAGAGTTATAAGATGTTTCTACTTATATTAAACTTGTATTAATTAACACTCTATTTGAAATTCGATTTCAACAAGAATTTACCATTAAGTCTAATTGGAATTAATGAGTCTAAAACGGACCTGAAACTGATTTTTAACTTGAAATCCAACTTATGAATTAATTACATTTTAGTCCATAATCCTCATTTCGGTTAAATTTACTTCAATTTGAACTTCTTTTTATTAGCAAAATAGAGGTATAAGATATTTCTACTTATATTAAACTTTTATTTAAGTTTTGAATGTTTTTTGAGTTTAAATCTTGTAAAATTACCGAAATGTATTTTTGTTAAATTGTTTATTTTTCTAAAGTTTTAAAAGGTTTATTCTCTTGGGTGACTTTAGATGATTGTTTCCTCTTTATGTTCTTGTTGGTTGCTTACTTTCATGTAATCGAATATGCTTGTTTTTGAAAATATGTTTTTAGGCCACAAATGGGCCATTTGTAGCATTCAATATTCGGGTTGGATTCATTTATACCGGGTATTAGGTGTTGCATTGATAGTGAAAATCTTGAGATTAAATTATAAAAAATATTAGACTAAATTATAAAATTAAAAATAAATAGAGGTCAATTTCGGATTAAATAAAAATTGTATGGACTAAAATGGAAAAGAAATAAAACCATATTAAAAATAATGGACTCATTTATAAAAAATAAAAATACATATAGGTCAATTTTGAATCAAAGAAAAAATTTAGGGATTAAATGGAACAAAAATAAAACTATATTAAAAATATTAGAATAAATTGTAAAAATTAAAAATAAATAGGGGCTAATTTTAGATGAAATAAAGTTTTTAGGGACTACATTGAATAAAAATAATTATATTAAAAGCATACGACTAAATTATAAAAATTAAAAATAAATTATAGTTTTCAAAGTTTAATTTTCTTTCCTCTCACTTTTATATTGTACCAAGCAATAGAGAGAAAAGAAACTTAGGGTCCGTTTGGTTTTAGAAACTATTTTATATTTTTGTTTTTTATTTTTGTTTTAAAAAAATAATTTTTATTTTCAGATTTTTAAAAAATTAGAAAACATATGGGGTTAATAGAGATGAAAACTTGTTTTCAAAAATAAAATAGTAAAAACGTGTTTGGTATCTAGCTTTTTAAAATATAAATAAAAAATAACTATTAAATAATAAAAATAAAATATAGTTAGAAAATGTTATTATTATAAATAACAAAAAATATGAGTAAACAAACCAAAGTTTTAAAAAAGTATTAGAAGGATTCGAACACGGGTTAAAATGAAGTTAAAATTAAAAAAAAATCATATTTTCATATTTTTCACTTTTCTAAAATATTTTCAATGAAAACATTTTTTTATTTTTTAAATTTTTACTTATTTTTGTTTTCATTTTCTAAAAATTATTTTCTAATTTTACAACCAAACAAGTTTTCTGCACCGTTTTCTATTTTGCAAGAAAATAAAAATAAAAATAGACTTCATTTTCTATAACCAAACGGACCCTTATTTTCTTTCTAATTTACATCTTCTCAACCAAGCACACTGATGGAAAAGAATAAGAAAATATATTTTTCATCCTTCCATTTTTCCATCACTTTAAATTTTTATCTTTAAATTTTTTCCCTCTCTACCAAGCAAAGCCTAAATTAGAGATTCGAATCATGACATAGTAAATTAAATAAATTGTGTTGAGATGATCATCTTATAATGAGTCTCCACAGTATCTGATCTGGATTAATCATCCTATAATGAGTCTCCATAGTATATGTCAATTTGAGAAATAATTTTTAATGAATATATTTGGATAAAAATATTGTTTTTTTAGGTCGATAGTTGGGTAAGAAAGTTTTCTCTCTCTAAAATGCCAAGAATATTTTTTTTTCTTGAACAATAGTAAGAAATTAAGTTTCATTAAAAGTAAGGAAAAATAAAAATAAATACAACATAAAATAAGAATTATGCTTGTGGCTCTACAAACAATAGAATATCATAAAAATAGAAGAAAACTGTGTCATAAGACAGACAAAAATTGTATCATAAACATAGAGGTAGACGAAAACTGTGCACTTATAAGTATATTATACATATTATTATTAGATGCAATTTGTTGATTGTTTCATATGATGTGACATTCATTGTTATTAGAGAGGCCAAATGAAAGTTAATATTTATAATATAAGCGATGTTGGGATATTTGGAGATATAGACCATTTTCTACAATGCTCTATTTTTTAATATTTTTTTCCTAAGTACGCCACCTGCAGGTGGCGTCTTCCCTATTTTTAATATTAAAAAATGGAAGACTCCACCTGCAGGTGGCGTCATTGGGAAAAAATATTAAAAAATAGAGGAGGTGGCTTATTCTCCTTGCACTGTAGAAAATGGCCTATATTCTTAAATATCCCCAACATCCCTATATTCTAAATATTAACTTCCATTTGGATTATTCCCCAAATTTATCCCATTAGAGATGATAATGAAATGAGATGAAATAAATTTAATCTAATTGATTTTGTAAATTTGATAAAAAAATACTGATCTTTGTTCTTAAATCTGATTTTAAAATAAAATAAAAGGAATATTTTTAGAAAAACAAAATAAAAAAGCACATGTATAGATCAAAATTTGATAAGTTTGAGTTGTTTTACAAATCTTACCCAATAGAGATTATTGACTTATATATTCTTTATAGAAAGAATATAAATGAATCAATTATGATTTCGATTAAATTAATTTTGTTGATCATTTATTAAAATTTATAATATTATATAATAAGTAATGAATTTTAATTATACTTATTTTAAAAAATAAGTCGGGTAATGAATTTAGTTATTGTATGAGATTGTTAGTTAAATACAAAAGAATTGGCTGAATCAATCGATTTAATTGCTTGTTTGTCCTTAATTGCAACAATAATAATGTTAATTGTATTGATTGTTGTCTTTTAATAAATTTCTACATTATTTAAATTTAAGTTAGTTAATCAATAAATCAGATAGTAACGGAATAAAAATTTGACTATCTAAACTATTCATTTATCCACATTTTAATGTAATGCAATAAAATTTTGGGTAAACTACTTGGGTGACCACTTAATTATTAGGTCTGACCTATTTTGACCATCGAACTATAAAAATTTAAAATTTGACCACCCAACTATTAAATTAGACCTATTTTGACCATCAGCCGTCAAAATCTAACCGAGGGGTGATGTGGCTGTGAATGAAAATTTTTATAACTACATATTTGATCCCTGTTACTTACCTCTTCTATCAATTTGATCATAATTTTAATTTAATTAAATAAATTAATCATTCACCATAAAACAAAAGGAACTATTGGCTTGGATAGGAATAAAACCTATGTCCCCTGGAGTAAATGGTGCAAGTTTACCACTAAACTAAGTAGTCATTGGTGATATAAAATACACAATGTAATATATGTTTAGTTTGTTGTTAATGCAAGAAAAAGGAAATAAATATGGATTAAGAAAACTCGAACATGACACACTTGAGACGAATTCAAAACATTTAAACCACAATAGAAATATAATATTTAAATTAAAGTTGACATCATTATATATATATATTAAATAATAGTTAATTTATAATTTAAAATAAAAATTTTAAAATTATATTAAAAATTCGTTTAATAAAACCAAACTTATCTTAAATTCGTGAGATTGAATTCGTTAAATAATTTTTTATATAATTTTAAATTTTTATTTAATTAAATTAATTTTGTTAAAAATAAAAATATAATAATTAAACTAAAGTTAATATCATGAAAAAGAAAATAAATAAGATTAGCAATAAAATTAAAGTTAACTCGAATATATTTTTTTATTTTTAATATTATTTAATATATATAATATATAAAATGTTGTCAACTTTAATTTAAATATTATATTTTTACAATGGTTTAAATATTTGTTATGTGTTTCAAGTGTGTCATGTTCGATTTCTCTTAATCTATATTTATTTTATTTTCCTTGCATTAACAGCAAACTAAAACATATATTACAATGTGTAACTGATAAACATATTTGATTTTGATATAACTTAAAGAAAAATATTTTTGGACTTAAAAAAATTTGCAAAAATATTTCAAGAGTCCATAAACTTGAAAAAATATGTTTGAAATGTTTTCAAAGGGTTTTTGACACGTTTTAAGTGTTTTTAAATAGCCAAAGTGTCAAAAATTGGTCTTCAGTACCAATATAGTTTGACCCATTTCGATACCTAGAGAACCACGTAACAATACAGTTTTGAGTGCATCGATACGATTTTTGATCCCCAAGTTTTCTAAATTCTAGTAGCCATTTTTTGTACCGATACAAGCTTAGCTGTATCGATAAGAAAGGGTTCGTACCGATACGCTTGTGAGCGTACCGATACCCATGTGTATTAAACGCTCCAACAACTCTTTCTATGTAAGGCGGGTACCGATACCAGTGCCCGAGTACCGATGCGCCCTGATTTAGAACATCATTTATAGCTAAAAATAAAGTTCTTGTAACACCCCAAAATCGGGCCTAGTCGGAATTTAATTCCGGTAACCAAAAAATTTTGCATCAGAAAGTCAAATTATAAAGTTGACTTTCGACCAAGTGGTCAATTATTGATTTATTGAACCCTAATTAAGTATTTATATTGATTAAGGATCCCATTGTAAACATTGAAACTTGTCTTAGTGGCTAAATTGAGAAAATTGGAAGTTAGGGGACAAAAGTGTAAAGAATAGGGAGTTAAGGGACTAACCTTGCGATTAGCCCCTCCTCAAGATTTATCATCACATACGTGAGTAATTGGGGTGAAGTTTCTTCACCCAAAGGAAAGCTAAATAATTAAAGAAATGGATAGAAAGAAAGAAAGAAACTTACCGGTTGAAAAATCTATCACCAACACTCCATCTTCTTCCTCTAACCACACACCTCAAGCAAGCATCTCCATTGTAGAGCTATCCAAGCTTTGCTTTCTTTCAATTTCTTTATACTATAGTGTTGCGATCAAACGGGTAAGCTATAATCCCTTATTGGCCTATTGATTCCATGAACAAATCCATGTTTAGTTCCAAGTTCATGAAGCTAGGAACCCTAGAATTTCCTAGGTATATCAAGGCTTAACCTTTATTGCTTTTCATAGCTATTAAGTTTCTATGAATCTATTATCGATATTGAAATCCTTGTAATTTCTATTTTCCTTGTAGCTCAAGAGAACCAAGGTAAAGAATCACCAAATCTTTTAAATTCCACCAAACTAAAGAACAAAGGAATTGTCATCCGGGAGCATTGAAGCCTCAGAAGTGTCGGTGAGTGTAGTTGGAGTCTAGGGATTGGCTAGGTGCCTTTCCCAAATTCATTGATATTGATTATTGCATTATCATCATTGATTCAAGGTATGGTCACATTGAAACCTTGTAGGAGGTACTATCGGTAAGCTTGGGTAAGCTTATTGCATTGATATAAAGATTATTGAACCATTATATTGTCATTGATATCAACAAAACATTGAAAAAGGCCATGTTGATCATTGTATGTTGTTATTGCTATATCGTTATTGTCATTGTTACCGTTATTGCTATTGTTATTATTATTGGCCTAAGTATTGAATCTTTGGATACGAATGGACATGGGATACAATTGGCATGCCATAGAATTCATGAGCTCATTGGTACGAAGTGGACTACGGTCCTTGAGCTGAGGCTCTATTTGGCGATTTTGGCGGGATGTGTTGGCTTTGGTCTTATTGGTGATGTTGGAGGGTATTGACCATTTATTGTTGGCGATGTTGGTTGGGAATTCGCGTATCCACATTTACATGTCAATCCAAGGAAATAAATTAGTGCAAGTATTGTTAAAGTATAATTTGAGATGCATTTATGATGATATACATGTTAGTGATGTCATTGTTATTCTTTCCATCATTATTGACTACTTCACTGGGCTATATAAGCCTAACGCATCTCATTTCCATGCATTTTCAGGTTAAAAGTACGTTGGATCAAGGATCAGAGCAAAGACATTTTTGAAGCAAGTCACCAAGTTACATGTAATGTAAACTTTGTCCTTAAACTCCTAGAAAGGTGGCATAAGGTCTAGAAATGCTAGTTTAGCCCTATTTTGTGTGTATGTGATGCTCATCATGTTGAAAGAGTTAAAGTATGAGATAAGGCATGTTGAATGATGATAAAAGTACTAAAAATGGCCTATGATACACTAATATATGGAATCATAGTAAATGGATTTGAAATGGCATGAAACTTGACATGTGCATAGATTTGATGTTTATAGACACGCCTGTAAAATTTGGTAACAAATGAACAAGGTTAAAGCCCTTAATTTGAGTAAAAACTAGATAAAATCGATCAATACAAGCCCTGTCGTACCGATACGGGTGATGGCGTATTAGTACGGCCTTGCATATTTGGTCAAGATTAAGGTTGGGGTATTGATATGCTTTAGGGAGTATTAGTACAGGGTTTAGTCACTGTAATTCCCTCTGTAGCTGAGTATCGATACGTACCTAGGCGTATCGGTACGAGTCTTAGCCACTAGAAAAATATTAAAGTACCGTATCAACACGGTGTCGATCCTAAAAGTTGATTTTGTTGAGCGTTGATCATGCGTACTGATACCCAGTATCGGTACATGTTTAAAAAAATAATCGTTTTAACGGTCAAGATAGGCGTACCGATACGGCCCTAGGCGTTCCGGTACGGCTGGTGGGTTCTAGAATTTGAGTTTAACTAAGACATCATAGCATACCGATACAGATGTACCCGTATCGATATGACCCTTAATGTCTATAACCATTTTAAAGACCATAAGGAAGGCGTACTGATACGACCTTTTCGAGTATTGGTACCGAGGTAGGTAAGTTGGTTAAAAGATGTTTAAAAAGATTTCAAAATGTTGTAAATTGGTCACCGAATCTTATAGGACTTAATTGAAGTCATAAATGAACTCTGATTATGATATAAATTTGTATATAAGATGTTCATGCATTGAATTTCATTTTGGTAATCCAAACTTCAGACAAGACCTTGTAATTTACTAGTTTTTACAATTTAGTCCCTAAACTTTAATAAGTTACCAATTGGTCCTAAATTATAAATTGGGTAAACCTTATTGATTAAAAATGTTTATTTTATTGCACTATAGATAAATTATACATGATTTATTGTATACATTATCGTAATCATCGATTTGATCACCTAATGTTCTTCGGTAACGCTTTTTGACCCATATTCCTATAGGACCGAAAAAGGGGTGCTACATTTGTGGTATCAGAGCTAGAGTTTAGTCGATTCTAGGACAAAACCGAAGTCTATTATATTGTTATTGCATTGCATATGCCACCAAGGAGTTTATTGTTGTGCATATTGTGACTTGCGATTAATTCGATCATTTTTTCCTTTTATAGTATATGATGCCTGACTCTAGGAAAGCTCACGAAGAAGTTGAGCATACTACCGGCTCCTCGACACATGGCGAGGAGAAAAAGGGGAAGACCCTCCGAATTTACAAATTCCTTTACAAGAACTCCCAAATCCTAAACTCGTACTACAAACTACTCAATTTGAATGTTACAAGAACATGACTGAGATGTTCAAATAGTTTATGGTTACTCTTAAGTAGTCTACACAATCTTCTATAGTTGCTAGTTTTACATCCCGATACCCTATTGATAAACTAACACAACCTTGAGCTACTATCTTTATAGGTAAAGCTGGTGAGTATCTTGAGACGACAGAATACGGGTTGGTCAACATGATAAGAATCTTGATCAAGCAGTTACAGTGTTCGGATGAACATAAATTGGAGTGTGCCCTAGCCTTGATAGCAGACGAGGCTCTGCATTGGTGAGAGACCACTATACTTACTTCTCCCGAGGAAGCTGTAACCTAGGAGTTCTTTCTGTATGAATTTAGAAAGAAATATATTAGCGAGTATTATTTAGCTAAAAGGAGAGATATTTTCCTGCTTCTTAAGCAAGGCGAAAGATCGGTAGAACAGTGTATGCACGACTTCTGCAAGTATTGCAAGTATGAAGCCGAGTACATCAAGAAAGAAGAGGATAAATGTAGAATGTTTGTAGCCGAATTAAGTGATGAGCTTTGATCTTTGTTCACTGCCTTGGGGATCACAAATTCCCAAGAACTTGTGAATCAAGCAATCTCTACTAAAGCTGTTCAAAGGTCACAGAGGTTTAGTGGGATAACCCGATCTGAGAAGAGGCCTAGAGATGATTCTCGGCCACTTTTGCCATATAAAAAAAGGCAAGCAACAAGGATTCAAGCAACAATACCACCAACAGCCTTCTCGGTCAGGCAATTTTGCCAAACCACAAACCATGTCCCAATCTGCTGCAAGAATAACCTTCATTGAGAGTACTGGAGGTTCAGGACAAGAGTCTTAATATCCTATCTATAATTTATGTCAGAGGAGGCGTCCTACGGGCAATGTCTCAGACAATCTAGAGTATGTTTCTTCTGTGGGGAACAAGACCATTATATCAAAGATTGCCCAATGAACACCTCCAAGTCTTCTGCACCGGTAAATCCAACATCCTTTGCTCAATCCTTCAAGGGTAAGGGATAGAAGCAAGTTGCATTAGGAGCCTTCGGGAGACCTGGTGGCTCTATAAGGACCCCAAGCCGACAAGAATCCAAAGCTTCAACTTAAGTTTATTATGTGAGGAGCATGGAAGAGGATGATGATCCATACATTATAGCAGGTACGATTGAACTATATACTCACCCTGTTTATGCATTGATTGATCCTGGATCCACTCATTTTTTATAAGTACTGTGTTGATTAAAAGATTTGAGTTAACATATGAGTCTATGGCTTCTAGAATCACCGTAACCAACCATTTAGGTGATAACGTTGTAATTAATCTAGAATGTAAAAATTGTCCCCTCGTGATACAAGGGATACCTTTTTCGGCCAACCTTATGGCCTTTCATATTCATGAGTTTGACGTTATTTTGGGGCTTGATTGGCTTGAAGAACATCAAGCTTGGGTGGATTGTTCGAAGAGAAAATTGCATCTTAGAGGTCTTGGCAAGAAGAGTGTAACTCTTATGGACTCTAAGGGTAAGAGATCATTATTATATACTACTGCAAGTAAGGAAGAACCTCATTTGCAAGATATAGATGCAGTCCAAGAATTTCCTGATGTGTTTCCTGATGAGCTTCTGAGTTTACCATCAACCTGTAAATTTGAATTTAGGATTGGGGTACAACCTGGAATTATTTCGGTTTTTATTGCACGTTATCGAATGGAACTAGTTAAACTTACTGAGCTTAAGGTACATATTCAAGATTTGTTAGATAAAGGTTTCATTCGACCAAGTTCCTCACCTTGGGAGCTCCGGTCATTTTTATCAAGAAGAATGATGGGTCAATGCGTCTTTGTATTGACTATCAAAAATTAAATAAGCTCACCATCAAGAATAAGTATTCCTTACCAAGAATTGATAACTTATTTGACTAGCTTAAGAATGCAACCGTCTTTTCCAAGATTGACCTAAGGTCGAGGTACTATCAAATGAGAGTTAAAGAATGTGATGTGCACAAGACAACTTTTTGTACAAGGTATGGCCACTACGAATTCTTGGTTATGCCCTTTGGGTTAACCAATACATTGGCTGTCTTTATGGATCTCGTGAGCCGGGTTTTTAGACCCTACCTTGATAAGTTTGTAGTAGTATTCATAGATGACATATTGATCTATTCTAAGAATGAAGCTTAATATCGTGACCATCTTCGCGTTATACTTCAAACCCTTTGAGATAAGTAATTATATGCCAAGTTCAGTAAGTACGAGATCTAGCTCACGCAAGTTTCATTTCTGGGACATGTAATTTCTACTAAAGGTATTCAAGTAGATCTGAAGAAGATCCAAGCTATAGTGGAGTGGAGGCCACCGAAGAATGTTAGTGAAGTTCGTAGTTTTCTCAGTCTTGCTGGTTATTACAAAAGATTTGTTAAAGGATTTTCTATAACAGCAACACCGATAACCAAACTCCTACAGAAGTATATCCTTTTTGAGTGGACTGAGAAATAACAACGATGTTTTGATCAGCTTAAACAAGTGTTGACACATGCACCGATCTTAATCCAACCCGAGTCTGGTAAAGACTACCCCGTATATAGTGATGCATCGCATCAAGGGTTAGGATGTGTATTGATGCAAGAAGGCAAAGTTGTTGCTTATGCATCGAGACAACTTAAGCCACATGAAATGAACTACCCTACCCATGATCTTGAGTTGGCTGTGATTGTCTTTGCCTTAAAGATTTAGAGGCATTATCTCTATAGAGAAAAATGTTACCTATACACCGATCACAAGACCCTCAAATATCTATTAACACAAAAGACCTCAATCTTCTTCAAAGAAGATGGATGGAACTTCTCAAGGACTATGACCTTATTATTGATTATCACCCGGGCAAGGCCAACGTTGTAGCTAATGTACTCAGCCGCAAACCTTCGCCTAGTAAGTATCAATATTGGATATTGAATCTCAAGTATTGATAATTGTATTGAAAATTACAATATCGTTATTGCATTGTAGCCCCTCGAGCTATCAATGCTCATTTCAAGTTACAGAAACACCGACCTTTAGTAGTTGAACTTCATGTTCAGTCTACCATTGTGTCGAGAATCAAATCATTGTAAGATCAAGACCCTGAATTACATGACATCATTTTTAAACTTTAGATCAATCTTGACCCCAACTTCAAAATTAACTCTGAATGACTCTTATGTTTCTGTGATAGAATTTGTATACCGATTGATGAATCCTTTGATGATGATATTCTCAAATAAGCTCATTATAGCCCTTTCTCGGTTTATCTGGGGTCGGTAAAGATGTATAGGACCTTTGGGAATTATATTGGTGGCCAGGTATACAGAAAGCCATAACAGAATTTGTATCTAGGTGTTTAACGTGCCAACAAGTCAAGGCTGAACACTGTATCCCTACGGGACTATTGCAACCCATTGAACTTCCCCAATGGAAGTGGAAAAAAATAACCATGGACTTTGTTAGTGGACTACCGTTGACTTCAGCTAAGCATGATGCTATTTGGGTCATCGTTGACCGTTTTACCAAGTCAGCTCATATTTTACTTGTCATGATGGACTACGGTCTTTCCAAGTTAGCTGACTTGTAATTAAGAAAGTTGTAACACTCTAAAAACCGGCCTAGCCAGACTTAAGTTTTGGTGATCAGAAAATCTATTTCAGAAAGGTCCAAATGCTTCCTTAACCTAAATTCGTGTGACTAATGTATCGAATTATACTCTAATTGAGACTAATTTCAATGACTATGACCTAATTGTAAAAAATAAAAGTTTAGGTGGCAAAAGTATGAAGCTTGGAAAGATAGAGGACCACCTTTATAATTACCCCAATTTAAGGTGCGAGTCACCTCCTTGCTTGAGCTTACCCCTTGGGGAGGGAAAGCATCCCGCCATTGAATACCCTTTTCTGGAAAGTGTTTCATAGCACAAAAACCATTTTCTATCATCTTTTAACTCCATCTTCTTCCTCACCTAAGCAAGCACCCCACTACCTCTAAGCAAGCACCTCCATTGACATTCTTTGAAAGCTTGAGTTTTCTCAAGTCTCTTGTTACCAAAACATAGCTCTCTTATGGGTAAGATAAAACCCTCTATTGATTTTGAAATTCCATGGCTATCTTGTAAGGAATTTCCTGTGGAAAGACTAGGGAAAATCAAAAATATCCTTCATGGCCTCCTAGCTCTTCCTTTTATTATTTTCATAGCTAAAGTTAGCTATGAAGTTAGAAAATATCATTGAATCCATTGAAATCATCGTAATCAATTTCCTTTGATTTTTATCTAGTTCAAGAAAGGGAGATTGAGGCTCTATCATCTCCTCCAAGAGCTAGCAAGCAAGGAATCACCATCAAGGAACCAAGAAACTCTTAAAAGGGCAAGGTGAGTCTAATTGAGTCATGGGAATGGCTAGGTGCTTTCCTTATGTCATTTTTCATTGTTTTATTCATTAACAAATACTTTTTCAAGGCATGACTACATGAAAGCTTTATGGAAATCATGTATGGTAACTTGGTAAGTTTATAGCATGGAAAAGTATAATCATTGAACTCATTGATATGTCATGAAACATGAAACTTGTCATTGAATTATTGAATATTGGAACATTGGACCTTGGATTCGAATGGACTTTGGATACAATTGGCATGCCATAGAATTCACGAGCTCATTGATATTGGTGGACATTGGTCCTAGGCTACGGCCACTATTTGGTGAGGATGAAGGATAATTGTGTTTTTGGTCTTTGACGAGGAGGAGGGATACGACCATTCATTGATTTCATGGACTTGGCGAGGAGGTAGAATTCATGTATCCATTATCGCATATCGATCCAAGGAATTAAATTATTGACGAAACACGAATTATATTGATCTCTAACATTTCAGGGATATATGTTTATATATTGTGAAATTGAGATGCACATTCATTTATCACGAGTATTATATGCCATTGATAGTGTTAACTTGACCATATTATACATTTCATGGTTTATTGACTACCTCACTAGGCAATTTGTGCCTAATGCATCTAATTTCCCATGCATTTCAGGTGGTAAGGATTAAAGTTCGAGGATCGGATCAAGCGAAGATTTTGCAAGTCACTAAGCCGTTTTTGTAATACTTATAGCCCTTAAACTCCTAGCTTGGTGGCACAGTGCTCCATACGTCTTAAACGCCCTTTTGATGTGTAATATGGTATTAACATCTAGGTATGCATGGCATGGTCTAAAATGAACTTATAAGTACTTGTAAAATATGACTAAAATGGCATATTTGGCATGCTATAGACAAAACATGGTAAACGGACTTAGAATGCTTTGAAAATTTGTACGCATCAAGATTGATATGTTTATAAGTTGTTTGTAATTTTTCATAAAATTTGGACCACATTTGGTATGTTAAAATGTTAGTAAACCAGGCAAATTTTGTTATTACAGACCCTCATGTACCGATACGGTTGATGGCGTATCGGTACGGCTATGCATAATTGGACACAAGACAAATGGCGTATCGATACTACACAGTGCGTATTGATACGGACAGTTGCTACTGGAATTTTAGATTTAGCACCATATCGATACGGGTTGGGTGCGTATCGGCACACCATATCGAATCCAAAAAGTAAATTTAATTTCGTACCGATACAGATTGATCACGTATCAGAGCTAGAGTTTATTGTATTGTCATTGCATTGCATTATGCCACCTAGGAGTTTAGTCGATTCTAAGACTAAACTAAAGTTTATTGTAATGTCATTGCATTGCATTATGCCACATATGAGTTGTTATTGTGTTTTGTAACTTGCAATTGACCCGATCCTCTTTTTTCTTTCTTTCTATAGTATAGAATGTTAGACTCATACAAAGCCCGTATTGATCTCAATCATGATATGGGATCCTTGATTCATGGCGAGGAAGTAAGGGAGGGAGATCCTTTAAATCCCCAACAACCTCAACCTACCAATCTGAACACTGATCCAGCGATTCAAGCTGCTCAGGTTGAGTGCTATAAAAACATAACTGACATGTTTAAGCAATTCATAACCTCTATAAGGGCTGAGCAGATTGCACAGACCTCTATGGTTGCTACCCCGACACCTAGAACTCCTACTGACAAGTTAGCTCAGCATCGGGCTTATACCTTTCATGAAAAGAGTTTTGATGCTAAATATTGGCTTAACAGTACCTTGAAAATCTTAACTAAGCAACTTTAGTGCTCGGATGAGCATTAACTCGAGTGTGCTTTAGCCTTAATCGTTAACGAGACACAACACTAGTAGGAGACTACCACTCTCACAGTCTCTGAGGAAACAGTGACATGGGACTTCTTCCTCCGAGAATTTCGTAAGAAATATCTTAGCGAATTCTACCTGTCAGAGAGACGAAAATCTTTCTGTATTTGAAGCAATAAGACATGTCCATTGAGTAGTATATTTATGATTTTTGCAAGTACTGCAAATATGGAGCTGAGTATATCAAGAAGGAAAGAGAAAAATGCAGAATGTTGATTACCAGACTTAATGATGATTTACGTCCTTTGTTTACTGCCCTGGGCATCACGAATTTCCAAGAGCTTTTTAATCGAGCTATCGCCACTGAGACTACCTAGAGGCCTTTGAAGCGTAGTGGAAAATCTCGACCTGACAAGAGGCCCCGGTTTGATTTTTGTCCTCTCTCATCTTTCAAAAATGGTAAACAACAAGGACCAAGGCAACAATTTTATCGACAGCCTGGCTGATTCGGTGATTTATCAAAACCACAGTCCGTATCTCAGTATTTTATAGGGACTATTTCAGTGGAGAGCACTAAAGGCTCACAAAAGGAGGCATTGTATCCTATTTGCAATTATTGTCAGAAGAGGCATCATTCTGGTGAATGCCAAAAGAAATATGGAGTTTGCTATTTATTTGTGAGCAAGGCCACTTTATTATGGATTGTCCAGAGAACCTATCCAGGAACATTGTAGCACCAGCGAACCCTTCTCCACCTAACCAGTCTTTTAAGGGTATGGGACTAAGATTTGTTACATCGGGAACTACCAGGAAGTCTCGTGGCTCTAATAGTGTATCCAACCGTGTGAATTCTAAGGCCCTACCCAGGTGTATCATGTGCAGAGCAGGGAGGAGGATGATGATTCAAACATCATTACAGGTACCGTTGAGTTATTTTCTTACCCCATTTATGCATTGATAGATCCTGGATCTACTCATTCTTTCATTAACAATGTGTTAATCAAGAAATTCAAGTTGCCTTCTGAACCATTGATGTCCAAGATCAATGTAACCAATCCATTAGGCGATAGTGTCACTATCGGTTTAATATGTAAGAATTGTCCCTTGATGATTCAAGGAATTCCATTTCTGGCCAACTTGATGGCCCTTCCAATTCATGAATTTTATGCCATCCTAGGACTTGATTGGCTTGGAGAGCATCAAGCCTGGGTGGATTGTGGTAAGAAAAAGTTGTACCTTCGAGGCCTTGGTAAAGAGAGTATAACCCTCATTGATAATCAAATTAAGAACCCATCCTTAAATGCTATTGCAGATAAACCTCAGTTACAAGATATTGACAAAGTGAATGAATTTTCGGATATATTTTCTGATGAACTTCAGGGGTTACCACGCACTCAGGAAGTGGAGTTTGGAATTGAGTTACAACCTAGAACCATTCCAGTTTCTATTGCACCGTATAGAATGGCCCCCGTTGAACTTAAAAAACTCAAGACTCAAATTCAAGAACTTCTCGATAAAGGTTTTATCCAACCGAGCTCTTCACCTTAGGGAGCTCCAGTCCTACTTGTTAAAAATAAGGACGGTTCTATGCGTCTATACATTGACTACCGTCAGTTAAATAAAGCGACCATAAAGAATAAGTACCCTCTCCCAATGATTGACAATCTCTTCGATCAACTTAAGGATGCTTCTGTGTTTTCTAAGATTGATTTGAGGTTTGGTACTACCAAATGAAGGTGAAAGAATGTGACGTGCCTAAAACAGTTTTCCATACAGGATACGACCACTACGAATTCTTGGTGATGCCCTTTGGGCTAACCAATGCATTGGCAACATTCATGGATCTTATGAATCAAATTTTCTGACCCTATCTGGATAAGTTCGTAGTGGTGTTCATTGATGACATTTTGATTTATTCTAAGAATCGAGCTGAGCATCAAGAGTATTTATGCATTGTGCTTCAAACCCTCCGGAAGAAACAACTCTATGCTAAGTTCAGCAAGTGTGGGTTCTGGCTCACTAAAGTTTCATTTTTGGGTCATATCGTTTCATCAGTGGGCATCCAAGTGGACCCGAAGAAAATCCAAACCATCTTAGATTGGAGGCCACCGAAGAATGTTGGTGAAATAAAGAATTTTCTTGGTCTTGCAGGCTATTATAGAAGATTCGTCAAAGGGTTTTCTATATTAGCTACCCCATTGAAAAATTTGTTACGTAAAGAAACCCCTTTTGAATGGACTGATGATCAACAGAGAAGTTTTGACCAGCTTAAACAAGTTCTGACTCATGCACCGGTCCTGACCCAACCTGAGTCTGGAAATGACTACACTATTTATAGTGATGCGTCTCACCTTGGGTTAGAATGCATTTTGATGCAGGAAAGCAAGGTTATAACTTATGCTTCCCGACAACTAAAGCCACATGAATTGAACTATCCTACTCATGATCTTGAGTAGGCTGCAGTTGTCTTTGCATTGAAAATCTGGCGGCATTATCTCTACGGGTAGAAATGCTATTTATTCACCAATCATAAAATTCTTAAGTACCTCTTGACTCAAAAGGAGTTAAATCTTCGACAACGAAGGTGGATGGGACTCTTGAAAGATTATGATCTTGTCATTGATTACCATCCAAGCAAGGCCAATGTTGTGGCTGATGTACTCAGTCGCAAACCTTCGCTTGGTAAGCACTGCCATTGAATCATTAAAACCTAATCTTGACCATGCATTAACTTCTTAAAATGAATTATCGTATGCCCCTGAGCTATTAATGCTCATCTTAAACTCAAGAAACATCACCGGCTTGTAGCTGAACTCTAAGTTCAGTCTACTATCACATAAAAATCAAGTCGTTATAGGATCGTGATCATGAATTACAAGCTATCATGTCTAAGATTCATGAAAATTCTGACTCCGACTTCAAGGTTAATTCTGAAAGACTTTTATGCTTTCACGACCAGGTTTGTGTACCCAACAATAAACCCCTCCGTAATGATATTCTCAAAGAGGCTCATTCTAGCAAGTTCTCTGTCCACCCGAGGTCGGTAAAGATGTACAAATACCTCTGGGAATTGTACTGATGGCCTGGCATGAAGCAAGCTATCATTGACTTCGAGGAAAAATGCTTAACGTGCCAACGAGTTAAAGCTGAACATCGTGTACCCACTAGACTCCTTCAACCTATTGAACTTCCACACTGAAAATGGAAAGAATAGCTATGGATTTCGTCAGTGGCTTGCCATTGACTCCTAGGAAGAATGATGCTATCTAGGTCATTGTTGATCGTTTTACCAAGTCGGCCCATTTTCTACCTATAAGAATGGACTTCAGTCTACCTAAGTTAGCGGACTTGTATATCAAAGAAGTAATCAGACTACATGGTGTACCTAAATCTATAATCTCTGATCGAGACCCACAGTTCGTATCTCGATTCTAGAGAACAATGCAATAAACTCTGGGAACCAAAGTAAATTTTAGCACTGCCTTTCATCCTCAGTCTGACGGTCAATCAGAGAGAGTGATATAGATTTTGAAAGACATGCTACAAGCATGCATCATTGATTTCGAAGGCACCTGAGAGAAATCTTTACCGCTCATCGAGTTTGCCTACAACAACAGCTACCAAGCATTGTGTAACACCCTCTTCCCGTATCTGTACACCGGGTATGAGTCGAAAATGTTACGACTTTTTTAATAAAAAAATCAGGGTAATTTAAAATTTTTAGAAAAACTTCTTAATGTTCACCCATCCTAAAATTGCTCTAGCCCAAGCATGCTTAACTTTATTTAAAACCGACATAAATTATTTATTCGAGTTCCAATCATAAATCAATTATCTTAGCATGCAACTCATCACCTAAGATTACTCTTAATTTTGATTCATTCCAGAAATGCCAATTATCATGAAACCATAATGAACTTTAAAGGCCAATAACAACTCAAATAGGTTTAGCAAGTGTACATGCCACTATAATAATCAAACCTCAATTAGGATGTCATTATTGTGATTACCTGTTGAGCTTTCCAATATTGATGCAATGCTCTTCTCACTCTCATCTTGATTTACCTACGTGTGCATAATCAAACACACGCTAAGTACAAACTTAGTGAGGCAATAAAGAAAGTTAATAACAACAATTTAAAGTTTATTTGACTTTATGGCTATGTTTATATAACATGATATATGACAATGCATCAACTTTCACATTGCATTAGTAATGATTTACTATATGCTAATGTCATAAGACTTTCATCCTTATTTATTTGTCATAATATGCCTTATATGCATAAATGCATAATGATCACTAGACATAAATCCAACATGTTATTCATATATTAACATGATATAAATCACATATAAATTTCTTACCAATATACTTTCCATTTACTCCAAAAGCTCATAAGCTTATTCACCTATTTATCATTTATTAACCATAAACCATAGCCCAAATATAAGCCTATGAGGACCCTGGGTACATGAGTCAAAACCGCACATAAGGTTGTGCTAACCATCCGCACATAAGGTTGTGCTAACCATATACACTAAGTGTCTTTTATATACACTATAGTGCTAAACTGAGTATGCAGCGTGCTAGTGGACTCTATGGCATGCCAACTATACCCTGTCCTTCATTAACATACTTGGGCATATATTCCATATTTGTTCCATCCATGGCAATGTATATCAACATAATTTAACATTGGACAGTTCATACATGCAATAACATTCATAATATAACATCATATATAACTAGTGATCTATGCATTTATGTTCAACCTATGACATATTTAAAACATGTCAATATATAAATAAGGTAGACTCATTGCAAGTCTTCCTAATGATGTATAAAACATCCATGTATCATGTTGTGTCTGTATTGCACTCACCTTGACCACTTAACACAATGCCTCACTAAGTTCTAGTTCGATCTTTGCTTTCAAAGTACCTCGAACCTTCTTTGATTCGGACTTGACTTTATTAATCACATGAATAAAATAAAATATATGTTAGATTCAAATCTAACAATACCTTAAACATGTTGTCTAATATAATCACTCGAATATAAAATTTCCAAATATTTTTCCTTTCTTCCTTGTACTGTTCAAAAGCTCATTATGGTCCTTAATTACCAATTTGAACTTCCATTAATTCTTTCGAGCTTGCTGACTAACATTTAAATACAAAATGTTTCAAATTCCATTTTCTGACATCTTGCGCTACCTTCAAAGATTTACCTATACAGGGCAGAATACATACTGGATCTCAATTTCCTTTCTACCACAGAAACTATATTTGATAATAGTTCTAAAGGTATAAGCCACATAAATTAATAAAATATACAAAAAATTATGAAAATTCCTTACATTAACGTCACAAAGCTATCCAAGCAGAAACTGTTCTGTAATTTTTCTGACCTTCATTCGATTAAAAATTCATATCTTTTAACTCAAAACCAGTTTCTGTTTGACGGAAACAAAAGTAGACTAAACTAGACTAACAAATCTTTACAACGGTATAAAATTCATCATCTAACCATTCTGTAGAATTTATGGCGAATTTTTAAACTTACTACCATAATTCAAATTCTAACATAACTTTCCATAAATAACTTCTAATTTACACCAACTTCTTCTTATTTCTCTAGTTGTCAATTTAGTCCCACCACTTTACTTCAAATGGCTAGAATAAAGCTTGTATTCATATGTTCTCTTTACATCCTTCATCATAATAAGCTTAAATCTTTACTCCTCTAATTTCTCTTGATTTGTCAAAATGGTCACAAAATTTCCAATACAAGGATTCAAGCTTCTTAACTTTGCAAATTAGTCCTCAAATCAACATTACTACCTTAATTCCATCATTTTAACTAAAAGTCATATTTACTCCTTCTACATATCCTCTTTGCCAAATAGACCATTCAAGTTTGACAATTTGTCAAAATGGTCACTAATGTGATTAATCATCGATTTAGCATTCTAACTTCATTTTCATGTCTCTAACATCATTAATAACATAAATACATTTCAAATTCTAAAAAACTGAATTGGACACCTAACTCTAACACTTTGTTGAATTAGTCCTTTAGGGTTTAAATTTAGGGTTTTGATTCCAAACAACAAATCAAACTTGCAAGATTTCTAACTCATCATCATAAACCCTAATTTAAGGTTAGACCCCTAAACTCTAATCTTCTTCAAGGTTGCTAAATTTTTTAGGGTTTAAATCACAACTCAAAAACATAAATCCAACATCATTCTTGCTTGATTTCAACATAAAATCGAACATAGATTCATAAAATCATAAAACCCCCAATTTGAACATAAACCCTAATTTCTCTCTCATATAAAGTCTCATCAATCAAGCATGAAATCCATGAATAATTTACATCAATAGATAGAGATCGAAGAGATGAACAACTTTGTAGTTTGGAAGATTACCTAAAAACCGAGATTCGGGGCTTAAATCGAGCTTGTAAAATTTCTCTTCTTTTTATCTTCGCCATGGTTTTGGAGGGTATTTGGATGATAAATCCTTCATATTTCATGTATTTAAGACACTTGTATTATGAAAAAATAAAATTTTAATTCAATAAATTTCACTTTCCAAAAATACCCTCCAACTAGATTTATGTTTCTAATTTGCCATTTTGTATCATTCCAACTAGACTTAGTTGGATTATAATCAGCCACTATTCATCAATAGAAAAAATCTCAAAATTCCTTCCATGTCCCTTTTGGGAAAAATGACCAAAATGTCCTTTACCGATCAACTTATTCACAAAATTGCCATTCTATGTCATTTTAATCGATTTAAATTTTTCTCGACCTTTTTAACATCCAAATATCCATAAAATAATATTTTATGACTCTTCTAAGGTTCATGGAACCATCTCTGAAATTTTAGCTCGATCTGATTATCCGAATATTTTTCTGAACCATTAACACAAATTCTGTACCAAAAATCTGAGTAACACGAACCGTCATTCTTGGGGGTAAACTATTCATTTACGGGGTTAAAATACACAACTTTTGAAAACTACACTTTGCACCCTGAACTTTTCCAAAGTTTATACTTCAGCCACAAAACTTTCAAAATTTACATTTTGGTCACTAGCCAAAAATTGGGATATTACAATTCTCCCCCTTAAGAAAATTAGTCCTCGAATTTTCAACACATACCTGATTCAAAAACAATGAGGAAACTATTTTCTCATATCTTTTTCTCTTTCCCAGATCATTTTTTCGACTTCATGATTTCGCCAAAGAATTTTAACAAGCGATATCATCTTATTCCTTAGTTCTTTGACTCCATGTGCCGATATATTTACGGATTCTTCATCATAAATCAAATACGGTTGAATCTTTATTCCTTCAGGGGTAATAATATATAAAAGATCTTATCGATACTTCTTGAGCATCGATAGGTGAAATATATTATGAATCTTGTCCACTTTCAGAGGTAAGACTAACTAATAAGCCATCAGACCAACTCTTTTCACAATCTTATGTGGTCCAATAACTCTCAGACTCAACTTCTTTTTTTGTCCAAACCATAACACTTCCTTCCAAGGTGAAACTTTTAAGGAATACTTTATCATTAACTTCATATTAAATATCTTTTATTTTACGATCAACAAATAATATCTATCATTCTAAAGCAATTCTAGATTGCTTCGAACCATTCTTACTTTATTCTCTGCATCCTAAAATAAATCAAATTCAATCACCTTTTAGTTCTCTTTTAACTCATTATCATCAGGGATATAAATTACCCCTTGATAATATGAACATCCTTTAGATTTAACATCGAAATCTTTAATTTTCCCTTTTCACCTTACTAAATTCTTTCCAAGTATATATTTTCTTTCATCTGTAAATTTTTTATCCGATTTGTCAAAGTAGACTTGAGCTGAAGTTGTGTAATCAATATATTGTTTTCTTCCAAAGGTAATTGGGCATTTAATGCTTATAAGCCAAATAATGACTTTTAGCTAAATACAACAACTACTACTTTAGCCTTATTACATCAATACACATCCCAACCTATTATGAGACGTATTATTGAATAAGGTAGAATCCTTACTAGATTCATACTGCACTAATACTAGTGTTACTATCAAATTTTATTCTACTGGTAATAATATAATCGTAAATTAATCTTATAAGAATATTACTCTTCTTTTGACTAATATTACTGGAGCTTCCTAAGGTGATATACTGGGTCATATAAAACCTCAATCTAATGACTCTTGCAACTAGATCTTTAGCTTTCTCAATCTAGTAAGAGCCATTCTGTAGAGTGCAATCGATATAGGTCCCATATTGGATTAAATCCAATCCTAAACTTAGCATCTCAATTAAGCGTCAAGCTTGAAAGCTCCTTTTGGGAAACCCATTTAAAACTCACAAACAACAGGAATACTCTCCCAACTTACCCTTGATGCTCAGTATCCATAGCATAAGTTAAATAATTTTTCACATTGGTAACAAATTCCAATAAAAACTCTGCATGCTCATGCATGCCAATTATCACGACACTCACATGATTGGTTTTGTGCTTTTCTTGAATCTCCAACATTAATTATAAATGTCAGAGAGTTCCTAATTTTCCATGTCCCGATCTCTTAGCGAAACTATGTAATAAATTCAGTTTGATATTTTTGCCAAGAATCCTCACAACTTTTTAGGAGTGGTGAAATAAATAATAATTCACTATTTCTCTTTACGAGCTGTGACCTCTGTTTAGATATTTTCTCATTTTGAACTCTTTGCATTGCATTCGTCATAATTTATTGCTTCATGGAATTTTGAAATACATAGGGCAGTCAGTACTTATTTGTACCTGACCTCCAGCCCTCTATGAGTTGTCATAACAGGCTCTCTTTCTGTCTGTAGGAAGTAGTTTAGAAGCAAATCAGCTCAGTTTATTAAACTTGCACGCATACTTGTAAATAATCCAATTTCCCTAATTAAGATGCAAGAAACTCCGTTGAATCTCTAGGATAAACTTTGTTACGGAACACTCAAAGAAAGAACTTCTAGTTAATATACTTTTGAGTACGTACCGTAACATTACTTTATCAAATACGGGTCTAATCTTTTCAAATGAGATAATACTTTTACTTTGAGTCTCCTCTGATCATCCATACAAAGTTCCTTCAACATAACTTTTATATCATTAAACCATAGATTAACAATCATAGTATCTCCATTAATATCTCTCTGAAAATCTAGTGTGTCAAAACTCTTAATTCTTTTGCAATCGGTGCCTCAGCAGTCTGATTCATGATCGCATCTAATGTCTGAAAGAAAAACTCTTAATCTAGAACATGCATATCATGTTACTCTGGTGCCTCTGCACCATGCTAAGCTGAGGGTAGAATATTATCATTAACCTTATCATGCTCGTGAATCTCTTATTGATCCACTCGCATAAACACCTGACACGATTCTTTTACCCTCACACATTGGAATTTAACATTATTATCATAATGAAGTAAGCAATTACATCCATTCAAACAAGTAAAATCATCAGTAATTTTGACATCCTAGTGGCATGTATACACTTTTGACCTTTACCATACTTCGTTTAACTCCAGAACCGGCTAAACTTGTAGCTCTATTACCAATAAATGTAGCACCCCCTTCCTATATCCAAACACTGTGTACGATTCGAAAAGGTTACGACTTCTTTAATCAAAAAATCAGAGTAATTTAAATTTTTTAGAAAAACTTCTCAATGGTCACCCATCCTAAAATTGCTCTAACCCAAGCACGCTTAACTTTATTTAAAATCGACATAAATTATTTATTCCAGTTCCAATCATAAATCAATTATCTTAGCATACAACTCATCACCTGAGATTACTCTTAATTTTGATTCTTTCCATAAACACCAATTATCATGAAACCATAATGAACTCTAAAGGCCAATCACAACTCAAATAGGTTTAGCAAGTGTACATACACTATAATAATCAAACGTCAATTAGGATGTCATTACTGTGATTACCTGTTGAGCTTTCCAATATTGATGCAATGCTCTTCTTAATATTATCTTGATTTACCTATGTGTGTACAATCAAACACACGCTAAGTACGAACTTAGTGAGGCAATAAAAGAAGTTAATAACAATAATTTAAACTTTATTTGACTTCATGGCTATGTTTATATAACATGATATATGCCAATGCATCAACTTTCACATTGTATTAGTAATGGTTTACTAAATGCCAATGTCATAAGACTTTCATGCTTGTTTATTTGTCATAATATGCCTTATATGCATAAATGCATCACGATCACTAGACATATAAATCCATCATGTTATTCATATATTAACATGATATAAATCACAGATAAATTTCTTACCAATATACTTGCCATTTATTCCAAAAGCTCATAAGCTTATTCACTTGTTTATCATTTATTGACTATAAACCATAGCCCAAACATAAGCCTATGAGGACCTTGGGTACACGAGTCAAAACCGCACATAAGGTTGTGCTAACCATCCGAACTAAGTGTCTTTTATATATACTATAGTGCTAAACCAAGTATGCAACGTGCTGCTGGACTGTATGGCATGCCAACTATACCTTGTCCCTTATTAACATACTTTGGCATATATTCCATATTTGTTCCATCCATGGCAATGTATATCAACATAATTTAACATTAGGCAGTTCATACCTGAAATAACATTCATAATATAACATCATTTATAATTAGTGATCTATGCATTTATGTTCAACCTTTGACATATTTAAAACATGTCAATATATGATCAATGACATAAATATCATGCCAATATATATAAATAAGGTAGACTCATCGCAAGTCTTCCTAATGATGTATAAAACATCCATGTATCATGTTATGTATGCATTGCACTCACCTTGGCCACTTAACACAATGCCTCACTAAGTCCTAGTTCGATCTTTGCTTTCAAAGTACCTCGAACCTTCTTTGATTCGGACTTGACTTCATTAATCACATGAATAAAATAAAATATTTGTTAGATTCAAATTTAACAATACCTTAAACATGTTGTCTAATATAATCACTCGAATATAAAATTTCCAAATATTTTTCCTTTCTTCCCTGTACTATTCAAAAGCTCATTATGGTCCTTAATTACGAATTTGAACTTCCATTAATTCTTCCGAGCTTGCTGACTAACATTTAAATACAAAATGTTTCAAATTCCATTTTCTGACATCTTGCGCTACCTTCAAAGATTTACTTATACAGGGCAGAATACATACTGGATCTCAATTTCCTTTCTACCGCAGAAACTAGATTCGATAACGGTTCTAAAGGTATAAGCCACATAAATTAATAAAATCTACAAAAATTATGAAAATTCCTTACATTCACGCCACAAAGCTGTCCATGCAGAAACTGTTCTGTAATTTTTCTAAACTTCATTCGATTAAAAATTCATATATTTTAACTCAGAACTCGAAATCATTTTCCGTTTGTTGAAACAAAACTAGACTAACAAATCTTTAAAATGGTATAAAATTCATCATCTAACCATTTTTGTAGAATTTATGGCGAATTTTTAAACTTACTGCCATAATTCAAATTCTAACATAATTTTCCATAAATAACTTTTAATTTACACCAACTTCTTATTATTTCTCTACTTGTCAATTTAGTCTCATCACTTTACTTCAAATGGCTAGAATAAAGCTTGTATTCATATGTTCTCTTTACATCCTTCATCATAATAAGCTTAAACCTTTACTCCTCTAATTTCTCTTGATTTGTCAAAATGGTCATCGAATTTCTAATACAAGGATTCAAGCTTCTTAACTTTGCAAATTAGTCCTCAAATCAAAATTACTACCTTGATTCCATAATTTTAACTAAAAGTCAGATTTACTCATTCTACATATCCTCATTGCCGAATAGACCATTCAAGTTTGACAATTTGTCAAAATGGTCACTAATGTGATTAATCATCGATTTAGCATTCTAACTTCATTTTCATGTCTCTAACATCATTAATAACATAAATAAATTTCAAATTATAAAAATTAGAATTGAACCCCTAACTTTAACACTTTGCTGAATTAGTCCTTTAGGGTTTTGATTCCTAACAACAAATCAAGCTTGCAAGATTTCTAACTCATCATCATAAACCCTAATTTAAGGTTGGATCTCTAAACCCTAATCTTCTTCAAGGTTTCTAAATTGTTTAGTGTTTAAATCACAACTCAAAAACATAAATCCAACATCATTCTTGCTTGATTTCAACATAAAATTGAGCATAGATTCATAAAATCATAAAACCCCCAATTTGAACGTAAACCCTAATTTCTCTCTCATATCAAGTCTCATCAATCAAGCATGAAATCCATGAATAATTTACATCAGTAGATAGAGATCGAAGAGATGAACAACTTTGTAGTTCGGAAGATTACCTAAAAACCAAGATTCGGAGCTTAAATCGAGCGTGTAAAATTTTTCTCTTCTTTTTCTCTTCACCACGGTTTTGAAGGGTATTTGGCTGATAAATCCTTCATATTTCATGTATTTAAGACACTTGTATTATGAAAAAAATAAATTTTTAATTCAATAAATACCATTTTCCAAAATTACTCTCCGACTAGATTTATGTTTCTAATTTGCCATTTTGTAACATTCCAACTAGACTTAGTTAGATTATAATCAGCAACTATTTATCAATAGAAAAAATCTCAAAATTCCTTCCATGTCCCTTTTGGGCAAAATGACCAAAATGCCCTTTACCGACACAAAATCGCCATTCTATGTCATTCCAATCGATTTAAATTTTTTCCCAACATTTTTAACATCAAAATATCTATAAAATAATATTTTATGACTCTTTTAAGGTTTATGGAACCATCTCTGAAATTTTAGCTCGATCTAATTATTTGAATATTTTTCTGAACTTTATCGCTTTATAGCCATTCACACAAATTCTGTACCAAAAATCCAAGCAACACGAAAACGTCATTCTTGGGGGTAAACAAATCATTTACGGGGTTAAAATACACAACTTTTGAAAATTACACTTTGGTCCCTAAACTTTTCTAAAGTTTATACTTCAGCTACAAAACATTCCAAATTTACATTTTAGTCACTAGCAAAAAATTGGGATATTACACATTGATTCAAATGGCCCCTTATAAGGAACTATATGGTAGAAAATGTCGTACTCCCTTGTGTTGGTCTGAGCTCGGTCAAGGCAAGATGTTGGGCCCTGAATTTCAAGAAACCGGAGAACGGGTTACCATCATCCATGATCGTCTTAAGGCCGTCTTTGACCGACAGAAGGCTTATGCTGATCTCAAAAGAAGGGATATTCAGTACTCTGTGGGCGAGCAAGCTTTTCTAAAGTATTCCCGTAGAAGAAGATTCTCAGATTCGATATGAAAAAAAAGTTAAGTCCTCGATTCATATGACCTTTTGAAGTCATTGAGAAAGTTGGCCATGTGGCATATCGCTTATCATTGCCTACTGAGTTGAGCAAGATTCATGATTTCTTTTATGTATCGATACTTCGTAAGTATCGGTCTGATCCCTCAAATGTTATTGAACTTGAGTCTGTAGAGATTCGGCTAAATCTTTCCTACAAAGAAGAACCAGTCCAGATCCTTGCAAGGGAAGTCAAGAGACTTTGTAATAAAACCGTTCTGTTGGTTAAAGTACTCTAGAGAAATCATAAGGTGGAAGAAGCCATGTAAGAATCGGAGAAAACAATGAAGAAGCAATACCCTCGCCTTTTCCATTTAGGTAAAATTTGAGGACAAATTTTTCTTAAGGGGGAGAGTTATAACACCCTAAAAACTGACCTAGCCGAAATTAGGTTTCGGTGATCAGAAAATCTATGTTAGAAAGGTCCAAATACTTCCTTAACCTAAATTCGTGTGACTAATGTATCGAATTAAACTCTAATTGAGACTAATTTCAATGACTAGGACCTAATTGAATTCCTAAAAGCAATTTTGGTGACCAAACTATAAAAATTAAAAGTTTAAGGGGCAAAATTATGAAGCTTGGAAAGATGGAGGACCACCTTTGTAATTACCCCAATTTGAGGTGTGAGTCACTTCCTTGCTTGAGACATATCCACGTGATTTAGCAAGGAATGATGTCAAAGGATGGCAACATGGGTGGTGTTGAATTATTAAACCAAGAAAGGTGGGAAAAGATGGAATTAATATTAAATTGAGCTTACCCCTTGGGGAGGGAAATCATCCAGCCATTGAATACCCTTTTTGGCAAGTGTTCCATAACATAAAAACCATTTCTACCATCTTTTAACTCTATCTTCTTCTTCACCTAAGCAAGCACCTCACTACCTCTAAGAAAGCACCTCTATTAACATCCTTTGAAAGCTTGAGTTTTCTCAAGCCTCTTGTTACCAGAACATAGCTCTCTTGTGGGTAAGATAAAGCCCTCCATTGATTTTGAAATTCCATGGCTATCTTGTAAGGAATTTTATATGGAAAGATTAGGGAAAATAAAGAATATCCTACATGGCCTCCTAGCTCTTCTTTTTATTATTTTCATAGCTAAAGTTTGCTATGAAGTTAGAAAATATCATTGAATGCATTGAAATCATCGCAATCAATTTCCTTTGATTTTTTTTAGTTCAAGAAATGGAGATTGAGGCTCCATCATCTCCTCCAAGAGCTAGCAACAAAAGAATCTTCATCAAGGAACCAAGAAACTCTTAAAAGGGTTAGGTGAGTGTAGTTGAGCCATAGGAATGGCTAGGTGCTTTCCTTATGTCATTTTTAATTGTTTTCTTCATTAACAAATACTTTTTCAAGGCATGACTATATGGAAGCTTTATGGAAATCATTTATGGTAAGTTGGTAAGTTTATAGCATGGAAAAACATAATCATTGAACTCATTGATATGTCATGAAACATGAAACTTGTCATTGAATTATTGAATATTAGAACATTAGACTATTAAATCATTGAACCTTGGATTCGAATGGACTTTGGATACAATTAGCATGCCATAGAATTTATGAGCTCATTGGTACGGGTGAACATTGATCCTAGGCTACGACCACTATCTAGCGAGGAGAAGGGATGATTGTGTTTTTGGTCTTTGGGAGGAGGAGGGATACGACCATTCATTGATTTTATGGACTTGGCGAGGAGATAGAATTTGTGTATCCATTATCGCATATCGATCCAAGGGGTTAAATTATTGACGAAAGACGAATTATATTGATCTCTAGCATTTCAGGGATATATGTATATATATTGTGAAATTGAGATGCACATTCATTTATCACGAGTATTATATGCCATTGATAGTGTTAACTTGACCATATTATACATTTCATGGTTTATTGACTACCTCACTAGGCAATTTTTGCCTAATGCATCTTATTTCCCATGCATTCAGGTGGTACGGATTAAAGTTTGAAGGTCGAATCAAGCGAATATTTTGCAAGTCACTAAGCCGTTTTGATAATGTACTTATATCCTTTAAACTCCTAGCTTGGTGGCATATTGCTCTATACGTCCTAAATGCCCTTTTGATGTGTAATATGGTATTGGCATCTAGGTATGCATGGCATGGTCTAAAATGAACTTATAAGTACTTGTAAAATATGACTAAAATGACATATTTGGCATGCTATTGAAAAAAATGGTAAATTGACTTAGAATGCATTGAAAATTTGCACGCATCAAGATTGATATGTTTATAAGTTGCTTGTAAATTTCCATAAACTTTGAACAACATTTGGTAGGTTAAAATGTTAGTAAACCAGACTAATTATGTCATTACCGACCATCTCGTACTGAAACGGGTGATGGCGTATCGGTACGGCTATGCATAATTGGACACATGACAAAGGGCATATCGATATTGCACATTGCATATCGATACGGATAGTTGCTACTGGAATTTTAGATTTAGCGTCGTACCGATACTGGTTGGGTGCATATCGGTACACCATATAGAATCTAAAAAATGAATTTAATTGTGTACCGATACGAATTGATCACGTATTGGTACGAGTAAACCAAACCTAACGGTAATAACGGTTCATTCTACGGGTACCGATACGGTTTTTATATGTATCGGTATGGGCCCTTGCCACTGGAAAATTTAGAGGTTACGTCAAGCATGGCGTATCGATACGTCTCTTAGGCGTATCGATACATCTTCCCTAAAATTTGATAAATATTCCAAGAAAGCCCTTAAAATCATTGTTAGCTACCCCAAGGTGTTAAAAAGTTTTAATTTGATCCAAATCATGCTATATGTGTTCTTCTAAGTTTCTCTGAATACTTGAACATAGTATCACACTGGTCATTGTTCATGTTCCGGTAACTCTTTTCGATCCAATTTTCTACCAGACTGGGTAGGGGAGTTACAGAAGTGGTTAGACTCTACGGAGTACCCAAGTCAATCATTTCTGACCGAGATCCTCGTTTTACTTCGCGATTCTAGAAAGCATTGCAAGGAGCTTTGGGTACCCAAGTCATTTTAGTACAACTTTTCACCCGCAGTCTGATGGCCAATCAGAAAGGGTAATTCAGATATTAGAATACATGCTTCAAGCATGTGTCATTGATTTTGAATGGACTTGGGAGAAGTCCCTACCTCTCATCGAGTTTGCTTACAATAATAGTCATCAATCATCTATCGAGATGGCACCGTATGAAGCATTATAAGGCAGGAGATGTAGAATACCGTTACGTTGGTCTAAACTTGGTGAAGGCAAGATGTTGGGCCTTGACTTACTTCAGAAAACTAAAGAATGGGTCACCATTATTCATGACCGTTTAAAGGCCGCCTTTGACCGATAAAAAAACCTTTGTTGATCTCAAGATGAGAGATATACAATATGAAGTTGGTGAGAATGTCTTCTTGAAAGTCTCCCCATAGAAAATGATTCTCCAGTTTGGCAAAAAAATGAAAGCTAAGTCCCCGATTCATTAGACCTTTTGAGGTGAATAAAAGAGTTGGTCATGTGGCTTACCGACTAGCTTTGCCTCAGGAGTTGAGCAAGATTCACAATGTATTCCATGCATCGATGCTCCGCAAGTATAGATCTAATCCATCTCATGTTATTGAGCCCGAATCAGTAGAACTCCAACCCAATCTGACGTATGAGGAGGAACTAGTACAAGTATTGGCAAGGGAAATCAAGAGACTTCATAACAAGAACGTCCCCCTGGTCAAAGTACTTTGGAGAAGTCACGAAATCAAAGAAGCTACATGGGAACCAGAAGAGACCATGAGGAATCAATACCCATATCTCTTCGATTCAGGTAAAATTTTGAGGATGAATTTTTCTTAAGGGGGAGAGTTGTAACACCTCAAAATTGGGCTTAGTCAGAATTTAATTTCGGCAATTGGAAAATTCTACATTGGAAAGTCAAATTATAGAGTTGAACATTGACCAAGTGGTCAATTATTGGTTTATTAAACCCTAATTAAGTATTGATATTGATTAAGGATCCCTTTGTAAACATTGAAACTTGTCTTAGTTGCTAAATTGAGAAAATTGGAAGTTAGGGGACAAAAGTGTAAAGAATGGGAAGTTGAAGGACTAACCTTACGATTAGCCCATTCTTAATATTTATCATCACATACGTGGGCAATTGGGGTAAAGTTTCTTCACCCAAAGGAAAGCTAAATAATTTAAAAATGGATAGAAAGAAAGAAAGAAGCTTAACAGTTGAAAAATTTATCACCAACACTCTATCTTCTTCCTCTAATCACACACCAAAAGCAAGCATCTCCATTGGAGAGCTATCCAAGCTTTGATTTCTTTCAATTTCTTTATACTATAGTGTTGCGGTCGAATGGGTAAGCTATAATCTCTTATTGGCCTATTGATTCCATGATCAAATCCATGTTTAATTCCAAGTTCATGAAGCTATGAACCCTAGAATTTCCTAAGGATATCAAGGCTTAATCTTTATTGCTTTTCATAGCTATTAAGTTGCTATGAATCTATTATCGATATTGAAATCCTTGTAATTCCTATTTTCCTTGTAACTCAAGAGAACCAAGGTGAAGAATCACCAAATCTTTCAAATTCCACCAAACTAAAGAACAATGAAATTGTCATCCGGGAGCATTGAAGCCTCAACAGTATCGGTGAGTGTAGTCGGAGTCTAGGGATTGGATAGGTGCCTTTCTTGAATTTATTGCTATTGATTATTACTTTATCATCATTGATTCAAGGTATGGTCACATTGAAACATAGTAGGAGGTACTATTGGTAAGCTTGGGTAAGCTTATTGTATTGATATAAGGATTATTGAACCATTATATTGTCATTGATATCATCGAAACATTGAAAAAAGCCATGTTGATCATTGTATATTGTTATTGTTATTGCTATATCGTTATTGTCATTGTTACCGTTATTGCTATTTTTATTTTCATTGGCCTAAGTATTGAATCCTTGGATACGAATGAACATGGGATACAATTGGCATGCCATATAATTCACGAGCTCATTGGTACGGAGTGGACTACGGTCCTTGAGCTAAGGCTCTATTTGCGATGTTGGCTTTGGTCTTATTAGCGATGTTAGAGGGTATTGACCATTTATTGTTGGCGATGTTGGTTGGGAATTCGCGTATCCATATTTACATGTCGATCCAAGGAAATAAATTAGTGCAAGTATTGTTAAAGTATAATTTGAGATGCATTTATGATGATATACATGTTAGTGATGTCATTGTTATTCTTTCCATCATTATTGACTATCTCACTAGGCTATATAAGCCTAATGCGTCTCATTTCCATGCATTTTCAGGTTAAAAGTACGTCGGATCAAGGATCGGAGCAAAGACATTTTTGAAGCAAGTCACCAAGTTACATGCAATGTAAACTTTGTCCTTAAACTCCTAGAAAGATGGCATAGGGTCTTGACATGTTAGTTTAGCCCCATTTTGTGTGTATATGATGCTCACCATGTTGAAAGAGTTAAAGTATGAGATAAGGCATGTTGAATGATGATAAAAGTACTAAAAATAGCCTATGATACATTAATGTATGGAATCATAGTAAATGGATTTGAAATGGCATGAAACTTGACATGTGCATAGATTTGATGTTTATAGACCTGCATGTAAATTTTGGTAACAAATGAACAAGGTTAAAGCCCTTAATTTGAGTAAAAACCATATAAAATATGTCATTACATGCACTGTCTACGGGTGATGGCGAATCGGTACGGCCTTGCATATTTGGTCATGATTAACATTGGGGTATCGATACGCTTTGGGGTGTATCGGTACAGGGTTTAGTCACTAGAATTCCTTCGTAGCTGAGTATCGATACACTCCTAGGCTTATCGGTACATGCCTTAGCCATTGAAAAAATATTAAAGTACTGTATTGACACCGTATTGATCCTAAAAGTTAACTTTATGAGCGTTGACAATGCATACCTATACCCATTATCGGTACATGTTTAAAGAAAATAATCGTTTTAACGGTTAAGGCATGCATACTAATACGGCCCTAGACGTTCCAGTACGGCTGGTCAATTCTTGAATCTGAGTTTAACTAAGACATCTCGTATCGGTACGACCCTTAAAGTCTATAATCATTTTAAAGACCATAACGAAGGCGTATCGATACGGCCTCTTCCAGTATCAGTACCGAGGTAGGTAAGTTGGTTAAAAGATGTTTAAAAAGGTTTTAGAATGTTGTAAATTGGTCACCAAATCTTATAGGACTTAATTGAAGTCATAATTGAACTCTCATTATGATATAAATTTGTATATAAGATGTTCATGCATTGAATTTCACTTTGGTAATCCAAACTTCAGACAAGACCTCGTAATTTATTGGTTTTTACAATTTAGTCCCTAAACTTTAATAAGTTACCAATTAGCCCCAAATCATAAATTGGTAAATATTATTTATTAAAAATGTTTATTCTATTGCACTATAGATAAATTATACATGATTTATTGTATACATTATCGTAATCATCAATCCGATCACTGTAATATTCTTTGGTAACGTTTTTCAACCTGAATTCCTACCAGACCGAGAAGGGGGTTTTACAGTTCCCAACGGCTCTTAACACCCCCCAACGGCTACTAACGGCCATGAAGTTATTAGAGGGTTTAAAAGATACCTCTAAGCATCCATGGAAGAACAAGAAACAACTTGCCAACACTCAATGTATAGAAAAAGTGTTTTTGTGCTTTAATTGTCAATTTATTTGTAGAACACACTTGTGAGCTTAATTGTCATATATGCTCAAGTTTTAGGTTTTTGGTGAGTGCTTAGAATTGCAAACAAATTATCCTTTTGAGATTTTCCTACTTTGTTCTTTGTATTTCTCTTGTAAGAGAGGGTTTTCTCAAAGCTTTGAGGTATAAGCTTTGAGGTTGTAAAGGTTTCCTCTTGAGCTTAGAAAAAAGAATAAATTAATAGTGAATTTGGGAAAATCCTTAGTAGAAAGCTAAGTTAGTGAATGTAGAGCTTCATTAGAAGCTTGAAACACTATAAATTCTTGTGTCTATTTTTAAATTCTATTTGCTTCCACTACAAACACTTAAAATCTAATTCAGTCCCTCTCTTGGTTACTCGGTTGATCGTACGAGCCTCTTAACAATTGATATCGGAGCTTCATCTCTACATCGAATTAACATCCTAGTGTTAATCCTTGAGGAGCTCAACCATTCTAAATCAACCGTAGTTCATGGGCAATCTATCGACAAGCCACCTTACTTCGACGGGACCAGCTACTTCTATTGGAAGAATAGGATGATGTACTTCATAAGAGCCAAATATTATCATCTTTAAGATATTATTCTTGATGGCCCGTTTGTTCCTCAAAGAAGCAAGGCAGAATGGAGTGCATATGATCACAAAAAGATGGTTGAAGACCTTGCACATTTTCTTTTGTGCACTTGGCCCGGAAGAATATGCTAAAGTCTCTTCTTGTGAGAGTACTAAGAAGATTTGGGACAAGCTTGAATTCACTCATGAAGGAACCAATAAAGTGAAAGAGACCAAGATTGGTCTTATCAACCTTGAGTATGAGAACTTTAAAATAGAACCAGATAAAGACGTCATCAAGATGTTCGATAGATTCTCTGTCATCGTCAATGGAATTAAAGTATATGGAGAAATTATTCCAGAAGACAAACTTGTTCGAAAGCTTATCTATTCTCTTCCTGGGTCATAGGACTCAAAGAAGACCGCCATCATCAAAGCCAATGATCTTAAGACCTTAAATCTTGATGCTCTCTTGGGGTCTCTTCTCACTCATAAAATTATAAAAAAGGAAAATAAGAAAAGAAGAAGAATGAAGAGAAAAAGATGGAAAAAAATATAATAGAGCAACGTATTAACTTGAATGTTGTTGCTTTTAAATCCTCCACAAGCCAAAAAAAGATTCAAGTATAGAGGATAGTGAAGAAGAAGAGATGGCCAAACTCTTCAAGAAGTTCACCCGATTCATGAAGTGTCATATAGAAGAATCAAGGCATGAATCGAGATTGAAGAGGAATGATCCTATCATATGCTTCGAGTGCAAGAAGCCTGGGCATACCAAGTATGATTTCCCTCGTTTCAACAAGAAGGGATCAAGCCATAAAAAGAAGGCATTTGTAGCTGCATGGAGTGATGAAGAGGACTCCATCGATGATGAAGTAGCTCACCTTTGTCTTATGGCCATCGAAGAAGATTCAAGGGTGACTTTTAATTCATCTACTTCAATTTCATATTCTTTTGATGAATTACAAGATGCCTATGATGAGTTAGTTTTAGAATTTAAAAATCACATTTTGAAAAACAAGAAATTGGTTTCAAATTTGAAAATTCAAAATGATTTAATTTCTAAAACCAATGATGAACTTGAAGCAAAACTCGATGAGTTTGAACAAAAGAATGTTAATTTACAAAATTTGCTTCAACAAGTCCAAAAAGAGCATCAAAAGGGGTTGGATGATCTTAAGAAAAAAAGTTTTGATTTACAAGAATTTTGAAAAAATGAAAATTTTATTAAATCAAACTTTTATGTTAGACAATCTAGTTCCCTTATATTTTTAAATGGTAAAATTGTTAAAAACATTGGGGGGCTCATTGTTTCAAAGAAAAAAGATGAAATTGAAAAATGAATTCCTAAGGGGACTAAAATTTTTGGGACAAACGCCATTGGATCCAAAGCAATTTGGATGCCAAAAATTACTTGATTGTTTATTTGTAGGTGTGCTTGAGCCATTGATGATCAAATTTGAACTTTTGGAAGCTCATGGCACACAAAGGAGGAAAAACTCTTGGAGAATGAAGGCTTAACATCCTACCTTAGTTCAAGTGGTAAATTTAAATTTCATGCAATTGCTTGATCATGTTTTCATGTGTATTTTTCAATGATCTAAGCATGTTTGTATGACTCCATGTTGTGCATAATTGCATATAGTTAGGGGGAGTCTCAAGTTGCATGAATTGCATGTTTTTGGCCCAATATGTCTATCTTTATGTTTTGGCCTTAAACTTGTAATGTTTGGTTGATTTTGGTGAAATTATGCTTTCAATGGGTTAAATGATGTGTTTTGAGAAGCATGTGTAGAAAAATGTGCTTAATGTATATCTAGGACTTAATAGAGCCTTTATATGAACTTCAAACTAAGTTGTAAGGCCTCTTAAGTTCTTTTTGCTGCAGTTTTTCACCAAATTCGTGCCTTCGATATTGATACCACTTATACCGTACTGATACGACCATCAACCAGTACCGTTACGGTCTATACCGTACCGGTATACACAATCAAAAAGAGATTGTTTTTGTCTCCTTTTTGTCATGCCTTGTATGCTTATTGGTATATTTTTGTTTAATAGCTTGTTTAATTGAATTTATTGGCTTATTTTTTTATTTATTTGAAATTCAATTTTATTTCTCTAGAATTGTTGGACTAACAATTTACTTGATGCTTGATTAAGGGCGAGCCATTTTTTTGTTAAAATCTCACCAACAATTGATATTTCCTATCAATTGTTTCTAATTTTTCCAACAATTGGTGTTCTTGAACTTAAACATAATTTCAAACTTGGTTTTGAAACTATTTTTGATATAACGAAAAGGGGAGAGATAGGTTTGAAAAATTCAATTTCAAACAAATTCAATTTCAAAAAGAAAAGGGGGAGCTTTAATGTTTTCTAAAAATATTTCTCTTTTTCTAAAATTATTTTTCTAAGGGAATCACAAAACAAATTTTCAAGTGGTTTTGTTATATCTAAAATGGGGAGATTGATAAACCTATTTGATTTTGATATAACTTACAAAAATGTTTTTGGACTTAAACAAATTTACAAAAATATTTCAAAAGTTCATAAACTTGAAAAATATGTTTGAAATGTTTTCAAAAGGTTTTTGACATGTTTTAAGTGTTTTTAAACAGCCAAAGTGTCAAAAACTAGTCTTGAGTATCGATACGGTTTGACCCGTACCGATACCCAAAGAACCACATATCGATATAGTTTCGAGCGTATCGATATGATTTTTGATCCCCAAGTTTTCCAAATTCCAATAGCCATTTTTCATACCGATACATGCCTAGCCGTATCAATATAAAAGGGTTTGTACTGATACACTTGTGAGCGTACCGATACCCTTGTGTATTAAATGCTCTAATGGTTATTTCTGTGTATGGCAAGTACCGATACCAATGCCTGAGTACCGATACGCCCTACTTCATAACTGTATTTATGGCAGGAAATAAAGTTCCTAACGGCTCTTAATAACCCCCAACAGCTAGTAACGACCATGAAGTTATTAAAGGGTTTAAAAGACACCTCCAAGCATCCATGGAAGAATAAGAAACAACTTGCCAACATTAGATGTATAGAGAAAGTGTTTTGTGCTTTAATTGTCAATTTCTTTGTAGAACACACTTGTGAGTTTAATTGTCATATATGCTCAAGTGTTAGGTTTTGGGTGAGTGCTTAGAATTGCAAACAAATCAACCTTGTGAGGTTTTCCTAGTTTGCTCTTTGTATTTCTCTTGTAAGAGAGGGTTTTCTCAAAGCTTTGAGGTTGTAAAGGTTTCCTCTTGAGCCTAGAAAAAGAGAAGAAATTAATAGTGAATTTGGGAAAATTCTTAGTAGGGTAGTGGATGTAGAGCTTGGTTAGAAGCTCGAACCACTATAAATTCTTGTATATATTTTTAAATTCCATTTTCTTTCACTACAAACACTCAAAATCCAATTCATCCCCTCTCTTGGCTACTCGGTTGATCGTACGAGGCTCCCAACAAAAACTATCAGGGACCAAATGTGTAGTTATACAAATTTCCATTAACAGCCATGTCACCCCTCTGTTAGATTTGAACGGCTTGTGGTCAAAATAGGTCCAATTAAATAGTTGAGTGGTCAAATTTTGTATTTTTGTAGTTCGATGGTCTAAATAGGTCAAACTCAATAGTTAGGCGGTCACACAAGAAGTTTACCCTAAATTTTTTCAGGCACTTTCTTTTATATTAAAAAAGGAAAGGAGTTGTTAATTTTTTGCATTTGCACAAGAAAAAACTAAAATCTATAACCCAACACATATTTCAGTGGAAAAGCGGATGATGTTCATCCTAGGAGACACGGGTTCAAATCGCTATGTCTACATGGTGTATACGCATTATCAAATGGTTAAAAATATCTATGAACAGATACTACCTTGTAATCGTCTTTTGACTATTAAAAAAACTAAAATCTAAAAAGAAATCCAAAAAATAAAAGGGTAAATTATATAGTAGGTCACTCAATTGCCATTAAGACTACAAGTGGATCACTAAATTTTCAAACAATTAACTATTACTAACGGATCAATTTATTGTTTATTACAAACATACCACCATGTCTTTAAGTGCGAAACGAATGTTATTTTTTTAGTTACAATTAAATGACTCTATTGTAACAATCTAAAATAGAATGATCTAATTGTAATTAAAAAGTTGACGTTTGTTTCATTTTTAACAACAAAGTGACATAATTGTAACAACTAGATTAATTAAGTGATCTATTTATATCTTTATGAAATTTAGTATCCATTTGTAATATTCTTGATAATTGAAAGACCTAAAGTGTAATTTACCAAAATAAAGAAAGAAAAAGGCTTATATTACAAATAGGTACCTAAAGTATACTAATTTTTCATTTATGTACCTAAAGTATTTTTTGGTCAAAATAAGTACATAAAGTATACTTTTTAGTTAAATTAAGTACTTAAAGTATACTTTTTTTTTGTCAAAATAGGTATCTAAAGTAGTTTTTGTAAAATAGGTACCTAAAATATTTTTTGGTCAAAATAAGTGCTCAAAGTATATATATTTTTTATTTAGATTCATAAAAGTTACCATGTGACATTAATTATAAAAAACATTAGGTACCTATTTTAACATAAAATATACTTTAGGTACATATTTTAACAAAAAAAAATACACTTTAGTTATATACTTTGACAAAAAATATTTTAAATACTTATTTTAACAAAAAAATATACTTTAAATGTTTAATTTAACCAAAATATATATTTTAAGTATTTATTTTGATAAAAAAATATTTAAATATCTAAATAAAAAAGTTGGTATACTTTAGCATTTATTTGTAATATAAGCCAAAGAAAAAAGCTAACAAATAAACGAGGACACAGCAGAAAGCACTGACTTAACAGGAAAAAAAAAACAATTAAAATCGTATATATTTTTTCATTTGATTTCCATCACTGCCGTCATCTTTTGCAGCGAAATTGAAGTCTGGCGGTGAACAGATTCCGATTCCGATGTTTCTGCACTGTCAGTGCAATTCCTCCTGTTATGGAACTGCTCAACGTGTTAATTTAGTTTTGAAAACAATTAAACGAGTAATTAGTTTTTTTTTATGAGATTTTCGTTGCTAGAAGATCCGATTGAACTTTTCATCCGATCATATTTTTGTTTCTTAATCGGTCTCGCTGAGAACTAGCTGATTAGTTTATTTTCTAGGGTTTATCAGTGTCATTTTGTTAATTGTTGAATTTCGTTGTTTCTTGGATCGAGCAGCGACGAGAAGTTATCGGTAGAACTGAAAAAGAGGGGAAAAGAAGCAAGAGATTGTATTAGGGCTCGTGGATATTGGAATTTGAGTGCCAGTATTTCAGGTAATTCAATTTTGTTTATATTTTCTCGTGGAAATGTACAATTAGTGTCACGCTTTTCATGTAATTGCAAGTTAGTTGATCAAGCGTGTTAATTTGTTTTTTTCAGTAACGTCATTTGCAATCAAGTTGTTCCCCCATTTTCGGTTAGTTTTATAAGTTTTAAGAGTAGAGGAATTTGAAGTGCTTGTATTTCAGGTATTAATTTTGTTAATATTTGCTTTTGGAAATGTATAATTAGTGTTATGCTTTTCATGTAATTGAAAATTAGTTGATCAAACGTGTTACATTTATTTTATTAGTAAAGTCATTCATCTGCAATCAAGTTGTTCTCTCATTTTCAGTTAGATTTATAAATTTTTAAAGTAGTGGTTATGGTTCAAACTCTTTTATTTGTTTTGATTTTCATTGGTTTTGATATGATCAGGTATTGGGGGTAGTGGACTCCTGTGGTTGTGGTTGTGAGAGTGGAAAATGAATGAATTATGATGACTGGGATCATATGGGATAGTTGTCAATGGGCACCCCTGACAACAAACTATCTGAACTGGTTGACATAGTTAGGTCGTGGATACCTAGGAGGACTGAGCCACCAAATGTGTCGAGGGATTTTTGGATGCCAGATCAGAGTTGTAGGGTATGCTACGAGTGTGATTCCCAGTTTACTGTATTCAATCGTAAGCATCATTGTCGAATTTGTGGTCGAGTTTTCTGTGCGAAGTGTACGACAAACTCTGTTCCTGCCCCATCGGATGAGCCAAGGACTGGTCGGGAAGATTGCGAAAGGATTAGAGTATGCAATTATTGCTTCAAGCAATGGGAGCAGGGGATAGCAGCTGTCGATAACGAGACCAAGGCTCCTAGTCCTGGTCTCAGTCTGTCACCATCTGCAACAAGCTTGGGCAGTACCAAGTCCAGCTGCACCTGTAATAGCGGCAGCAGCACTGTCGGTTCTACTCAATATTCAACTGGACCATATCACCGTGTGAACTATAATTCTGGTCTCAGTCCTCGTGAATCTGCCCAGATGAATGCACCCACTGAACAAAACAATGAGACATCTGGGCCGAGAACAAATCCAAGTTCAGATACAGTAGATTCTTCTTCAAACCATTTCGCCTTTTGCGGTAACAGGTATCTCCTCCCTTGCTAACATATTTTTGAGTTGGAAGAAAGTGTTTAACCTATCCAACCCTGTAATTTGACATGCCTTCGCACATGTTTTTTCTCCAATTCTTGTTGAGGGGGGTGAGGGTTAGCAATGCATCCTTCATGATTTAGATTGCGCCTACATTAGCCATTGCTTATTTGCTCGTTGTTTTTGTGTTACCTTGTCAATTCATGTTTGAATAACACAACCTGCCTTGACTGGAATACATAATGTCAAGTTCTTGTGCTTTATTTATATATAAATGATGATTTTGAGCTATACACTGGTACTTATTGCTTCCTTATCTGTTGGTTTCAGGAGTGATGACGAAGATGATGATTATGGTGCATATTGTTCCGATTCAGAATCAAGGCGTTATACTCATGCCAAGGAGTATTCTAGTGTCAATATCGATGAAATTGGAAGTGTGTATGGATCAGATAAAGTGCATCCTGATGGAGAGGATGTTGATTCAAAACCTTTGGGTGGTTCACCATTAGCTGAGAATTTCAGCATACAAAGTATAGATGGAGTCAAGAAAATTGAGGAAGTAAATGAACAAGAGAATGCTGATCAGGATGAAGCTCCTGCTTATGATGTGGATGAGACAGACGCTGAGCCTCTCGATTTTGAGAACAATGGACTACTGTGGCTCCTTCCAGAACCTGAAGATGAAGAAGACGAGAGAGAAGCTGCACTACTTGATGATGAGGATGATGACGAGGGTGCTACTGGGGAGTGGGGATATTTACGCCCTTCAAATAGCTTTGGCAGTGGGGAGTATCGTAGTAGGGTTAAGTTTGGTGAGGAGCACAGACAAGCCGTTAAAAATGTGGTGGAAGGGCATTTTAGGGCTCTGGTAGCTCAGCTTTTGCAGGTTGAAAACGTCCATGTGGATGATGAGGATGGTGGAGAGAGTTGGTTGGATATAATCGCATCTTTGTCATGGGAAGCCGCAACACTTTTGAAGCCAGATACAAGCAAGGGAGGAGGAATGGATCCTGGAGGATATGTCAAAGTTAAATGCATAGCTTCAGGGCGTCGCCATGAAAGGTAATACCACTGAACTCAATTTGAATATTTGTTAATTGGTCTGCTAAAAAAATGCAACTTCACCTGTCTGTGTACCTTTAGAACTGTGAATAATTCTTAGCATGTGGCAGCTGGCTGATCAATCATACAAATGACTTTTCTTGTTAGTAATTGATCCTATTACTGGTTTCAAGACAGTTAACTGTCTTTCTTGGCATGAGCCAACTCATTAGGTCTTGAAAATATTTTGTTGTTATGTTGTTTGATATACTTCCAGTATCTATATAACTTATGTGTTAAAGGTTGATAATGCCCTGAATATCAAATGGTTCATATGCTTTTCCTCCTGTAATTAGAACATTGATCCTTGTTCTTCGACTTTATTTTGTAACATAAGCCTAAGTTCTTTTGCAATCATATCTCTTAAATAGCTGATCAGGTATCACTTGTACACTTCTCTCATTTGTAGCTGAGTATTCAGAATGCTTTTGCAGTGATTCTTAATGTTCATCTGAGGTACCTGATAGAGAATAATCTTGGAGAGATTGTGAATTTCTTGTGTGGTAGTTATATATATTTCTTTAATAGAAACAACAGTACAAATTAATTATTAATGCAAATGTTGCTGAAAGAAAGCTTTTTGTTGGTTTATGTGCTTCAACTTTTTATAAACCATTTAATTATGCAGATGAGATTCTGATTTTTTTTTTCCAAATAACTTTTTTAGTGTTGTGGTTAAAGGAGTTGTTTGTAAGAAAAATGTGGCTCATCGTCGAATGACATCAAAAATAGATAAGCCTCGTTTTCTTATCCTTGGAGGAGCTTTGGAATATCAGCGTATTTCTAATCACTTGTCAAGTTTTGATACGTTGTTGCAGCAGGTTTATATTTTTAGCCTTTTCCTTCTATTTGGTTTGTAATTAACCTTAGGTATCTGATAATGTTAATATGAAGCTGTTAAAGGTAATATATATATTTACAAGCTTACCCTCCTTTACAGGAAATGGACCATTTGAAGATGGCAGTTGCTAAAATTGCCGCACATCAACCTAATGTTCTTCTGGTGGAAAATTCTGTGTCACGGTATGCTCAAGAGTACCTTCTTTCTGAAGATATATCACTTGTTCTCAATATTAAGAGGCCACTCTTAGAGCGTATATGCCGCTGCACTGGTGCTCAAATAGTTCCATCCATTGATCATCTGACATCACCGAAGCTGGGGTATTGCGATGTATTCCGTGTGGAGAAATTTCTTGAGGAACATGGAAGTGCTGGTCAAGGTGGAAAGAAATCGACAAAGACTCTAATGTTTTTTGAGTGTTGCCCTAAGCCTTTGGGTTATACTGTAAGTCCTTTCATTATACATGGCACATATATCATGCCTTAGTGCTGAGATACAAAAATCTGCTTGTGTTTTGGAAAATTTTTCTGGTAGAAATTTTGATCTTAATAAGATTTTAGTTGTCTAAACATTTGCATGAAAAGAAGGTTTGTTGTTTATGTATTTTACGTAGGATATCTTTTATTTATGTTTTTCTTGGTGATTGATGATGGACACCATATGCTCTGCAACATACACCCCTTAATTGAACCTAAAAAAGTCGAAAATAACCTTCTGCTAAACTTAAAAAAAATGATAAAGGCACCAGGTTCTATAAAAATAGTGAGCAATCATGGAAGTATACTCAACATTCATTTGCCATTTTTTTACCTAAGTCCAGTATTTTAACCCAGTCTCTTAAGGGCATATGAATATCTGCAATTCTTTTAATTAACATTTCTGAGCAATCAGTTTGCTCTTTGTTGAACACGGTGTTTCTTTCCATCCATGTTGTATACACAGCTGTAGCCAAAGTAGTACTACGGAGCTTTACAATCATATTACTGTAAGATTCAATTTTCCAGTTAACTACCATTTGTTAGCTTTAGACTTGGTAACTGATTTGTCTTTTTGTAGAATACTTCTACCTGAAGTAAGCATTATATTTTCTAGCCAAAGCTACCTGGAGTAACAGCTTCATCTGACCATAACCTACCTTTTTTTTCCACTATGATGCATTATTTTCTATGATCTCTAGTTTTTCTCCACACTTTAAAGCAAGCAACAATGTTTTTGGGGGAATAACTTGCTTTTTATTTAAAAATCGTGTACTAAGAAACAACTTTGCTACTCATTTTAACCACCCTCAGGCTCTCATTATAGGTGATATATTTTCTCATAATATGTAAAGGGAAGCTCAGACCATCTGACACATTTTGCATGGTCCTATAGTTTGCAGGTGGAAGAACCCATCTGCCATTTCTCCATCATTCTGCCACCTTAACATGCCTTTTCGGTGCTCTTTGTGATGCACGATTTCTGGATTAAATTTATTGCTGTTTTCAACCAGATTGGTTTGCAACTGTTAGGATGCTTAGATACATATGGTGACTATGGTGGTCATGTCATGCCACTTATATGCCCAGAAAGTCATTTCTTGTTCTTTGTAATATATTTTCCCAGATGTTTGATGCTAAGATTGGTCCGATGTTACTTTGTTTCAGATTTTGCTCAAGGGCGCCAATGGAGATGAATTGAAAAAGGTGAAACATGTAGTCCAATATGGAGTTTTTGCAGCTTATCACTTGGCACTCGAGACATCATTTCTAGCTGATGAAGGTGCTACACTTCCGGAGCTCCCTTTAAAGTCTCCTATAAATGTTGCCTTACCCAATAAACCGTCAAGTATTGACAGGTCTATTTCCACCATACCTGGTTTTACCATCCCATCCTCCGGGAAGCTCATGGCTTCTCAACCTAGAAACGAATTGCAGAAATCCAACAAAGTTGTTAACTCAGATGGACCATTATCTGCCAACATTGAGCCCCCTTGTAAACTTACAGGGACTAGTTCATCTTGCTTGTCAAAAGGTCCTCATTCTCAGACTACGCCCAAGGAATCTGCCTCAGACAATGTTGAAACTATTGCTTCCTTGAATTCACTGTCTGCTTTGAGGGAGAGTCTTTCTTCTTATAATAATGTTTCCTCCCTAAATCATGCATGTAGTCAGGTTGATGGAGTGGATCCTAAAGAATCTCTTCCAACCAAAACTGCTACCAATGGAGAAGCTGTAATGGGTGACCAGTTTATTTCTCTTTGTCAAAGATTGTCAGAAGCACCAAAGCAAGGCGGTGGACCTGGTGGCAGTAGTCATGCTGATGACAACATGATGGCTGCAAATCATCTAGGTGTCCCAGAGTTGGCATCCTCAAAACAAGGGACTGGCAACAACAATGAAGAGGTGGGGTCCTCTAAGGAAGAGTTTCCTCCATCACCTTCAGACCACCAGAGCATTTTGGTGTCTTTATCAACGCGTTGTGTGTGGAAGGGCTCTGTGTGTGAACGGTCCCTTCTCTTTCGAATAAAATACTATGGGAGCTTTGATAAGCCTTTGGGGCGGTTTTTGCGAGATCATCTGTTTGGTCAGGTAATTGTTATTGTTGTTATGCGCAAAACATACCCCCCTCTGTTTCTCATTGCAACAACTTAAGATTCTTCTTATCAGAGCTTCCATTGTCGTTCATGTGAGATGCCATCTGAGGCACATGTTCACTGCTATACTCATCGGCAAGGTAGCCTGACGATATCTGTTAAGAAACTATCAGAGCTTCCTTTACCAGGAGAGCAGGAAGGAAAGATTTGGATGTGGCATAGGTGCTTGCGATGCCCTCGGATCAATGGGTTTCCTCCAGCCACTCGAAGAGTTGTAATGTCTGATGCTGCTTGGGGTTTATCCTTTGGAAAATTTTTGGAGCTGAGCTTTTCCAACCATGCAGCTGCTAGCAGAGTTGCAAGCTGTGGTCATTCCCTTCACAGAGATTGTCTTCGATTTTACGGGTAAGTTTTTATGTAAGAAATAGGTACTGCGTATATTAAAGGATAAATATTATTGTTCTGAATAGAGTGAGCACTACAGAGATGGCACTTACTGAAGAGTGGTCCTTTTTATCTCTTTAGTCTGTTTATATGATTAATCTACAAGCAATCAATTTGTTTTATCCGTGAACCATTGATTGAATGTTGTTCATATATGTTGTTTGGTGTTTTTTTGAGTTACTATGTATTTCTGAAGCACATGGTCTAATGACATGAGCTACACTTTAATCAAAGAAAAGGTGGCTGATTTATTTGATCCTCTTGTGGTTTACGTTTACATACCGAGAGTAAAAGTCCCTAGGCCTAGTGCAACTCAAGTAACCCAACTCCATATGGGTGTTCATCTGTACATATACATGTGCCTATTAGTGATGTATGTTATTTTTGCAAAAAGGAAAATGTATGACCTATTTCTAAAAATAAAATATACGTGACACATAGCTCCAGACGTGTGGTCATTTACACGGATAGTAGTGATGTATGTTATTTTCGCAAAAAGGAAAACATATCAACTTAATTCCTAAAGAATAGATATATATTCTTTGAATTATGTGATTGTGCTCTGTTTGAAAGTTTGGAATATAGATGGTTGGCATAAGTTGGTTTCTGAAATTTATCACTCATCAGTGGATTCATCCAGGTAGCCTAGCTACATTCATATGCCTGTATTAGTTGTTCAGGCTCCTTGTTGCTATATTGCTATTTGTACACAGTATAATTTATTAGTCTTAAAGAGTGATCAGGAAAACAAGATCATTATGTAGTTGAGCGCTAATCAGGGTATATACATATGTACAGGGACGGAGGTATGTAGGTGGTTGGTGGAGGGAATTTTTTTAAAGAATATAGAAATATATTACTTGGGATATTTACCTATATGGACCCCCAATTTTAATTCATTTGGACTCCCTCCCCTAGCTTGATTTCTTGCTCTGTCCCTGGCTCCCTGCATATGTACACATATGTCTGAGGTTTCTATGTTGGGAAACAACCTGAACTTGGAGTGAATTTTTCCCCTAAGATAAAGGGCCTAGTTACCTTGAAGTTCTAAGTTTAACTACCGAAACCTGTTAGTCCCTTCTGGATAAGGAGATTATTTGGCTATGAAGGGGGTGGAAAGTGTAGTTTTATTACTGGTATGGAAAATAAATTAAAAAAAATAAAAATGGTGTTTAAATATGATCAAATGAAGCATATTGGCTGCTTACTGATATCCGCTGATCGTATAGTTTTAACATGTGCAGTTTCGGGAGAATGGTTGCTTGTTTTCGATATGCTTCCATTGATGTTCATTCTGTTTTTCTTCCACCTTCCAAACTGGAATTTAATTATGATAATCTGGAGTGGATACGATGCGAGGCAAATGAGGTTTGAATATCATAAATCCTTGTTGAAGTTCATAAAGCTATTCTTGAATCAAGGAACGCCTACAACATCATTAATGTTGTTTTTCAGGTGAGTAACAGGGCAGAATTCCTATTTACTGAAATACATGATGCTCTTCAAAAGATCTCAGAGAAACTATCAGGCCCGGGGTCCCAAGATGGCAGCATAAAGGCACCTGAAAGAAGCACCTGTAGTGAGGAATTGGAAGCAATGCTCCAAAAGGATAAAGAAGAATTTCAGGTAGTTGTTTTTAAATGCACCATCTGTACCCTTCCCTTCCCTTATGAGCACCAGCTGCTGTCAGATTTTACTAATTTATTCATACGCTAACCGGTTCATAAGTTCAACTTCATGTTATTTATTTATTTTTTATGCATAAAATCAGCCGGACAGTAGCTTGGTTTTTAATCTGTTTACCTTTCCCTTAGGAATCTTTACGGGAAGAGCTTTGCAAGGATGTGAAAGCTGGCCAACCTGGTATTGACATTCTTGAGATGAATAAGTTGCGGAGGCAAATACTCTTTCTGTCTTATGTTTGGGACCAACGGCTGATACATGCATATAGTTCAATTAGCAATGATATCCAGGAAGTTATCAGCAGTTCCATACCTAAGCTTGGATTGAAGCCTGTAAGTTCTGTGGAGAAGCTTCTTGAGATTAATGTGAGCCCCAAGCCAAGTAAAGCCTTAAGTAGTTCCGACTCTGTTCTAGTTGAGACCAGGCCGAACATAAAAATAAATCAAGGAGGCAATACTGGTCAAATTGACAAATCAGATGGAGATCTCCCAGAAAAGGGCATGGACAGGGACTTCAATAACAGGAAGGAAGCTGAACCTTCTCTTTCTAGTACAAATGCCAGTGACAAATCTAATTCACTTGAATCTGGAACAGTTGTGCAAAGGGCCCAATCAGAAGTGGAATTGCCAAATACTGAAAATTTATCTGAGACCCTTGAGGCTGCGTGGAGTGGTGAAAGTTACCCTGCTACCATAATCTCTAAGGAGGATGGTTACTCTGTTCCTGATTCAGTTGCGGCGGATGTGTCAGCTGCACTAAGTTTGGATCTGGGAATTCTTGCTAGTGATCATGGAGAAGTGGAAGTGACTCGATCTCCTCAGTCTCCTTTGACTACTAAGAAACTTGAAAGTTTGGAGAAGCCAATGAGCTGGACAAGCATGCCATTTCCAAATTTTTACAGCTCATATAACAAGAATTCTTCATTCAATCCTCGAAAGCTCAATATTAATGAGCGTAGTCCAGTCTATGTCTCTTCATTTATGGAGTTGGAAAGGCAAAGTGGTGCGAGGTTGTTGCTTCCTCTTGGCGTTAATGACACAGTAGTACCTGTTTATGATGATGAGCCCACTAGCATTATAGCATATGCACTTGTCTCATCAGATTATCATTCACAGATGTCTGAGTCGGAGAGACCAAAAGATGCTGCAGATTCTACAGTTTCGTCACTTTTTGATTCACTCAACCTACTCTCACTTAAATCTTTTAGCGACTTATCATCTGATACTTACAGAAGTTTCGGATCTGGTGATGATAGTATCTTGTCTTTGTCTGGGTCAGTCTCTCTGGTTTCTGATCCTCTCTTGTATACAAAGGATTCACATGCTAGAATTTCTTTTATCGACGATGGTCCCCTTGGGAAGGTGAAGTATTCCGTAACTTGTTATTACGCGAAGCGGTTTGAGAGCTTGAGGAGGATATGCTGCCCTTCTGAGATGGATTTTGTACGGTCTCTCAGTCGTTGTAAGAAGTGGGGTGCCCAGGGTGGCAAGAGCAATGTCTTCTTTGCAAAAACTTTAGATGACCGATTTATCATCAAACAAGTTACAAAGACAGAACTAGAATCATTTGTCCAGTTTGGACCAGCTTATTTTAAATATTTGACCGAGTCAATCAATACTAGAAGTCCAACTTGCCTGGCAAAGATATTGGGCATATATCAGGTATTATTTTTTTAGTATTACTGATGTAATTATTTATTTAACTTAAATTTCTAATCTGGATAAAAATCTTGTTTTAGTAGCCCAAAACATTGGGTATCTAATGCTTTTACTGTCTTGTCAACTATGCTTTCCAATTCATCTTTACGAAACACACACTGGTTAAATCTTTTGGCAATTCTATCTCCTACCTGTAAACATGAACTTCAACTTTGGTTTAGGTCTTTGTTCAAGTATGCTGTGTTATCACTTGACAGCTGATATTCTTATGTTTTAAAGCCTGGAAATGAGCAGCTTACGTGCATCACGCAGAGAAGATCTTCGAGTTTTCTGTGCTTCGTTATGTTTTAGTCCTCACCGAGTCGGAGTTCCAAACCTAAATTAGGCTTTCCTTATTTTTCTCATGCCTTTACCTTGATTTTTAGTTCAATTATTCTTATGGTGTCGTCGTTTTGAAGGTTTCATCAAAGCACCTTAAAGGAGGGAAGGAGTCAAAAATGGACGTTTTGGTTATGGAAAATCTTCTCTTCAGGCGTAATGTGACGAGGCTTTATGACCTCAAAGGATCTTCTCGATCTAGGTATAATCCTGATACAAGCGGCAACAACAAAGTTCTTCTGGATCAGAACCTAATTGAAGCAATGCCGACTTCTCCAATTTTTGTTGGAAGCAAGGCGAAACGGTTGTTGGAGAGGGCCGTCTGGAATGACACTTCCTTTCTTGCTGTAAGTTGCAATTCGACTTGTTTCCTTTCGTTTCTACAATGTTAGTTCTTTTATAAGCCCCTGGGAAGGAAACCTTATTTCTTGTGGTGTAGCATATATTCTCGTAATTATCACACCGAGCTGAGAGAAAATTCGGTGCTGACTATCTGAAAAACGGCATTTGATTGAATTTTTCTCACTTCTGTTTTATTTACAATTGAACGATCACGACCTCCTCGCATTTCTGCTATTTCCGGAACACAGTTTCCCATCCTTAGACCTAGCAGGGAATGAAATGAAAGTATACAAAACATAGGATGTTTTACGTTACGTGTTCGATAATGTTCATTCTGTTCAAGTAGTTGGAGTTGAATGCCTACTTTTTCCTAACGATTACGTATACATTTCTTGACAGTTAATTGATGTAATGGACTACTCGTTACTAGTTGGTGTGGATGAGGAAAAACACGAGCTTATTCTTGGAATAATCGATTTCATGAGGCAATACACATGGGACAAGCACCTTGAAACATGGGTGAAGACCTCGGGCATCCTCGGGGGACTGAAGAACACGTCGCCGACAGTGATATCACCCCAACAATACAAGAAACGGTTCAGAAAAGCCATGACCGCTTATTTTCTCATGGTGCCGGATCAGTGGTCTCCTCCAATGATTGTTCCGAGCGGGTCGCAGACCGACCTTTGCGAAGAAAATAATAACAGTACACAAAGTGGTAATATTGCTGAATGATGTTAAAAACCCTTTTGCCTGTATATGTCAAAGACCCAATATGTAAGATTAAATACTCCTTACTTTTAACCTTTTGTTTTTCAAGAAAATTATTTTTAAGTAATTTTTTGATATACAAATCCTGCTTATTTGAACATAAAATTTAAATTCTAAATCTTAAACCTTTAAACTCGTATAAATTATACTTTAAATTTTAAACCCTGAAATCTAAAACAAAGTCTAAATCAGTTTAAATTAAAGTCGACCCTTATTCTCAAATAGAACCCTTAAATTCTAAAACATACAAAGTTGTATAAATTAAAGCTTAGAGAGTTTATGTATCAAATCATTTGTCATTCTGTTTTACTAATTTTTAAAGCTCTAAAGTATGCGGTTAAAGTTCTCAGTTAACACCTTCCTCTTTCCCTAGGTTGTGAGTTTAAAACACAGTATTGTAATCATTAATTTTTATTCGGGTTGTACATTAATATTATATTTTAATCCTATTTGTTTTTTTATTGTTTATTGTTATTATTATCACTACCGATTATTATTGTTGTTATTATCATTATGTTTATTATATAATATAAAAATAGATCTTAATTAAAATAAATAGAAGCCCAAATTATACCAATCGAAGTCCATTACAAACTTTAACCCAAAATAATAATAACAATACCAATGGCCCGTTAGGCCCAAAATAATTTAAACCTAAAAAACCCTAAAATCTAATAACAAAAAACCCTAATATGCTCTCCCTTTCATGCGCAGCCACTCGTGGACCGTTGGATTAAATTTAATCTAACGGTCTTGATTGAACTCGAGAGGACCTTCAGATTTCGCGTGAAGCCCAAGCTCGGGCTGCTCGTCTCCCGCGCGTGTGTGGTGCATGCCCAAGACCCTATCTCCCACGTGCCCTCACCCATGGTCGCCATGTGTTCAGATCGATGGTTCCTATTGTCGCCGAAAAATATGTTGCTGTCGTAGGACCACCGATTTTCTCCAACAATCGAGCAGAACAAAAAATAATAAAAAAAAACAAAGGGATGTCAGTACTACATCATCCACAGTGATTTCTTTTATTATTGCTTAAAATTGTAAACAAAGAAAAGAGGATAAAAAGAATCCCTATGTAATCGATTTTTCAAAATCAATAAAAAATAAAAATTTCAGAGGTATTTTCTCTCTATTTTCTTTATTTTTGAATCAATCAAAAAAGAGAAAAGATTTGGGGTATACCTTTGGTTTCGAACCGTCGCCGTCCTGCATAGTGGTGGAGGACGGTGCCGCCGATGAACGGCACCCTTGCTTTCAATCTTTCCATTTTCTTATTTTTTCTTCCTATTTGGATTTCAAAAACTAGGTTTAAAGTTTCAATTTTCTTATATCTAGGTGAAAATAAGGCTTTTTTTTCTAAAAATCTAAGTTGAGAATCAGTTTCAGAAGAAAAATAGGTGTCTTTTGGGGTGAGTTTAAGTTTCGCCTGTGCCAGCGCGACAGCATATAGTCGGTTTTTGAGTTCTTGGATGAACAAAGAAAGAAATTTTACAGCATTTCAACTCTGTTTTTTGAAAAAATAGGTTAAAATGATGGGTTTTACATTTTTTTAACTTATATAGTGCATAGGTTTTAAAAGAAAAATAGTTTATTTTCATTTTTAAATCCTTCCGTCTCACCCTAATCATCTCCGCAGTCTTTCCCATGTTTTAAAGTTTTACGATTTGGTCACTTATTTTCTCTATTCCAAGCTCTCTAATTTTGTTTCCTTTACATTTTAGACCGAAAATTAGTGGTGCCTTCCCTTTAATTTTGTAGCATCATTTTAGCTATTATGTTAACTTTCTTTAATTGAATTCTTTTTTTAATTTGCTTGCCTCGTGGTTCGCATGGCATTTCTATGTATCTCAATGTTCCTCTTCATAACATACTTTTGGTCTCTCTTTAATTATTATTTTAGTTTTGTTGGCTTAAATAAATTGTTTTCATATTAAATTTTATTTGTATGCTTTAAATTAATATATGTATCTTTTTTATTGCATAGATCCTTGTTTGGTTTGTCTTATATAATATATGTATTTACGTATATTTATTCTTTGCCTTTTTAATGTTTATTTTTTGGTCGATCTATTTTCTTTTCATATTTTAGAATATTCCTTTAAGTTCTGTTTCATCCCATATTAATCTCATTTAGTAGTAGGTTTTTTTGTTCTTATGTTTGCATTCATTGTATTTTATTTCTATTTTTATGTTCAATTTATTTGTAGTAGCTTATATATATATATATATATATATATATATATTCCTTATTTATGTTTCTGTTTTATATTTATATTTATATTTATATCTTTAGTTATGTGCATCCTTTTTATATATATCATATATTATATAGTTATATGTATATATTGTACATAGATATGTGTATATAGTTTTAAAGCCGTATGTTATAATATATTATATATATATATATATATATATATATATATTAAGCTATGTATATGTACAACATGATATATATATGTTTCATATAATACGTAGTATATAATATATGGTTTTCTACCTTGATATATGTTTGGATATATATTGTATGATGCATCATGACATTTACTTGGTTCATGCATTATTATATTTTTATGTTTAGATTTAGTCCTCAAGATTTTGGTATCTTATTTGGGAGCGTCGTCCCGAATCTTCGGGTGTCATCTCCTTAGGTATCGTAAATTACAAGGTTTTAGATGCTCGAATAGCATTGCCATGCCTTCATGCAATTTAGGGATTACCGATTAAATTAGAACGAATCTTAATTTTTCTTTATAAATATGATACGAACCCTTGAGTACCAATTTTGGGCTTGGTGAGGGTGTGAACCCTTCCCTACACATAACTAACTCCCGAACCCAATTTAATATCTGGTTTGTTTTTCGATGTCCGGTTTACTTTATCTAAGTGACCGATGACGACTCTCAAGTCTTATTTTAAAAATACGAGCTTTTTCAAAATTCCCCCAAAATTAAATATGTTTAAAAACGAGGGAACACTTGGATGACTCGATTTCAAAAAATTAGTCGCTACAAGTATGAGCAGAATTTCACTTCCCCCTCCCCGGGTAGAAATTGTTCAATTTTTTTAAAGTACAACCTTTATATTTAGGATTTATATCCAATACACTAATTTCCACAAGCGCCTTAGTTGCAGGGTTTTGAGACTTAGTTTAGGGAGTAGAGTTTATGAGTTTAGGTGTAGGGATTTAGAATTTAGGGGTAATGATTATAATTTAGGGTTTAGATGCTAGGGTTTAGGTTTCAGGATAATATGTTGATGATTTAGGTTTTAACTTATAAACCCTAAATTCTAACACTCAACCCCAAATTCTTTTCACAATCACTAAATTCTAAACTACTAAAACTATATCCCTAAACCTTACGCCCTAAACTAAATCCCTAAACCCTAAAATTAAGGCGCTTGTGGAAACTAAAAGTTTCCACCGCCAGTGTATCAAATAATTATCCTTATATTTATGGGTAATTATTCAATACATAAGCGGTGGAAACAAAAAGTTTCCACAAGCTCCTTGATTTTAGGGTTTAGGGCTAGATTTTAGGTGTAAATGTTGGGGTTCAGGTTTAGTGGTTTAGAATTGATGAATTGTGGTTAGAATTTAGGGATTTGGGTGATAATTTAGAGTTTATAGGTTAAAAGCTAAATCTCTAACCATATTACACTAAACTCTAAACCATAACCTCTAAACCTTAAATTCTATATCCCTAAATTATAATCTCAACCCATAAATTATAAACTCCTAAACCTAAACTCACAACCTCTAAACTTTAAAATTTAACCCTAAAACCAATATGCTTGTGAAAACTTTTTGTTTCCACTGTCTGTGTATTGAATATCAATCCTATATTTAAACTATAGAATTTAAATCCAAGTCCTTACCTTAAATACTTAGCCATAAACTCTAACTTCTAAACTTTAAATTCTAAATCCTAAAACTTAAATCTTAAACCTCGAACTAAATTTCTAAACCATAAAATAGATAAACAGCAGTTTATTTATTAAATACTTTTTCATATCTAAATGGCTGCCACTATGTATTATCATCACTATACACATCTGTTAATTTTACAAATTATTATGGCATTTGCCTTAATAGATATCATTGTTACACTTTAGTCCAAATACTTGGATTGTATATTTTTTCGTAAATATATAAATTTTATAAATCATAACCTTGTAGCAATACAATACAAGCAACCCTTTGTAAAACAATATAATAAAATAAAATAAGATCTAAAACACCAATATTATATGAAAAAGGATGATATATCAACTACATATTGACTGTTTAATTAATTATACCCCAAGTCCTGAGGTGTATTTAACCCCAGTTGAGGGCAACCAAGAGTTCCCTTCAATGAATTGAGTTACCGTAAAATTAACAGCCTGAGCAGAGTTGTTCAAAATATGGTAACCGGGCAACTTAACTCGGCCACCGAGGCTTGCCTCCAGCCCGGAATTCATGTACTCGGCGTAATACAATGTGTCCGAAGCAAAATCTTGGTTCCATTCAAGCCACCCTTGTGGTCTTATGGCATCACTAATGTAGGATTGCATGATAATTTTAACACCCTCAACGTGTTTTCAATGATTAAATACACATTGAAGATGTTATTAAAGTTTTTAATTGATTTCCTGATTTGTAAAAAAAAAATTAGTAGTTTAGTAAAATAACTTTTTCCTCGATTTCATTGAATTATAAACCTGTCTAGTAACATCTAGTTTCAACCCTGAATTAAATAAATAAATATTTAAGACAGATGTTAACTTGAAAATATAATTCAGGATGTAAACTATGTATGCTACCTAGACCCTTTCTTTGATTTAAAAATCGTTATTTGATTAGCATAAACTACATAATATTTATACCAAATCACACGGTTAACAATTTAAAACCATACCACATATCCTTGATACGTAGATTACATGCCCATTTAAAATAAGTAATCCTAACTTATAAGTTCAGCAATATAAAACAACTGCATATTTAGAAATACGAGTACATGCCACTAGTCTAGGATGTAAGTATACATACTATTGCTTATAAAGGGTGACTTGATTTCCAAAAGTGCAGCTCCTTCCTCGATACTATTAGCCCGATCAACCTACGTGTTATACGAATCACACGCTAAGTATAACTTAGTGAGGCATAATTGTAACAATATGAACATTTAATATAAATATAACAATCCTTATAAAATGGCATGTAATACCTCGTGCATGTTTATAATCTTTCATCATTTATCATGGTAAATGAGAAAATAACTTATTTCAGTGAATCATGCTTGCATGTATGTATGTCAAAGTCATAATATCAGTCTTACTTTATCGATAATAAAATACGATAGACATATTGGTCTATTTACTTACTTAAATTATTTCCTGGTCTATCTCATACTCGAGGACTCCCTTTGCTCCTCATACTCGCACATTTTGTGCTATGTAACACCGTAGTGTTTGAACTCTACTCCGTAGAGTCTATCTCGACTTCGTAAAGTCTATCTCGACTCCGAAGAGTCTATCTCGCACCATAGTTCTATGATGCAGCTGTTAGGACTCTATGGATATCCAACTATACCAAGACTTTCACACTAGTACTCGGGCATAACAATATAATATTTGCATATTCAATATCTAATTCACAATACTATCATCCATAATTCGATAATGGGCAGTTCATACCCAAAATCTAAAATCTGATTTATCTTAGATAAATCATTATACCATTTCCATGTATCTCGTATACCATTTAATTTTCATGCCATTTGCATAATTTGATAAATATACATTTTCCATTAATATCAAGGTTGACTTATCGCAAGTCATCCTATTTATAACATGTCATATATGCATATAATGCACTCACCTGGGCTATGCAAAATATTGAGCCTCACTAAGCTAGTCCTCTACGTTTTCTTTGCCTCGTTTATATTGGGTTTCCTTGTTTTGCTCGACTGATGCAAATTTACTCATCGAACATATACAATATATATATATATATTAGATTTTTCTTTCAATCTAACATTGCTTAATTATAAAGTACTAGCATAATTATTCGAATATAAAAATTTTCTAATTTTTTTCCTTTTTCCCTCTTAGAAGCTGAATAGTTCAATTTAGTCCCTAGTGACCATTTTGCAACTTTTGCAAATTATTCAAGCCCAAATCACAACTTCTCCATAATTCTAATATTTTCCACTAACTTTTACTCAATGTCCTTCAATCCACTAACTTTAGCTAAAGTGACATTTTAGTCACTAATTCCACACGAAAGTTGGCAAACTTGCACTAATTTTTTAATCCAACATTTTTCTCAAATTTTCCCTTCTATTTTTATCTTTGACCGAAATGGTCACTAAACTTTTCCAATGTTTTTTTTATTCAAACAACATTCTAATATGCTCAAAATTATTTTCTAACATATAATCTTCATTTCCAAGAATTAATACTTAAATCCCCAATTTTTTTCTTACTTGGCAAATTAGGTATCTAAACTTTACAAGGACTTTATTTTAGTCCTAATGTCATAATCAAGCTTCTAAATTCATAATCTCTTCAAATTCACCACTAACATAATTTTCACAATATTTTCCCTAATTTTCCAAACATTCCAAAATAGTCACTTAATAAACTTGTTGAGAATTTTTCACTCCAACATCAAAATCGAGCTTGTAACATTATAATTTTTACATACTCATCCAAAATTTAAAAACCCTAAACAAAACCTTAAATTCTAGTGTTAGGGTTTATATCTTCAAACATGAAATTAATCTAAATCTAAGCTTGATTTCAACTCCACAACACTTGGTTTGCTTAAATCATACTTCAATTTCAACATAGAACATGAAACCCTAAATTCTCTCTCATCAACATGAACAATTCTTCATATCACCATGCAAAATTACTATCAAAAGAAAGAGCATAAAGCATAGATCAATTTTTCTCAAAGTAACATACCTTGATTCTAACTTTAAAGCCTTCAATTTTTCCTAAGAAAATTTTATGAAATTTTCTTCTTTCTTTCTTGTTGCTTTAGAAAGGTAGGAGAAAAGATGAGCAAAATTTGTTCATCTTTTACTTTAATAATGCCACATGTATAAAAAATAAATAAATTTTAAATTCATTTAATTCTTAGGTCCAAATAACCCTCCAACTATATCCTTATTTTCAAATTTGTCATCTTGTAAAATTAGAACCAAGTCTAGTTGAATTCCAACTAGAAACATTAAAATATTCGTAAATATAATATTTTATGAATTTTTCATGGCTTATGGAACTGCCTTTAAAATTCCAATTCGATCTAATTACCCGATAATCAATTACTACTATTTTCTAATTTTCGAACTATCGGGTAAAATCTGAAATCCTTATAATTCTGATCTCCATAAATAAATATTTTTGACATACAATATATTCCTTTATTTTATAAAAATCAAAATCTTGAAATTTTAACTTAGTCCAATATACTGATAATTTACCCAAAATCTTTATCGGATAATTTTCTCTTAATAATCCTTTATTTGATATCCTTACGATTAATATTAACTCGAACTAATTCCTTTTTATCAGTCTCAATTACCGACATGAGACCTTCCCAAATGGTCACCCATTCTATGTCTTAAGCACGCTTAACTTTACAATTCGATCTAAATTCGATATCTTATACTGCATTTTTATTCGAATCAAGTATCTGCATATCCACATTATCCCATAATTATTTGATAAAAATGGATTTCCACATCAATCCATTACCGAAAATCTAGTTATTCAGATCAACTTCCTGTAACCGGTATTACTTATCTATGTAATAAAAAAATATTTCATCAGAAACCTATTCTTTTCTCATCGGATTTCAACCAAACTTCGTAAGTACCCTATTTTGCTTGCTCTCTATCACATGTTACTCTTAATTCTCAGAAATTCCTTTCCTAGACTCCATAATTAAAGAAATCCTAACTTTTATATTTTATCATTTTAATCACTAAGTTAGCTTTTAAGCCCTTAACTTAGTACTAAATGACTCTTGAACAACTTAGAAAATTTTGGGGTATTACAATTCTCCCGCTCTTAAGAAAATTCGTCCTCGAATTTTAAAACATACATGATTTAAAAAGTTTCGGGTATTGCTTCCTCATTTTCTCTTCGGCTTCCTAGGTTGCCTCTTCCACTTTGTGATTCCTCCAAAGGACTTTGACCAATGGAATTTCTTATTTCTCAATTCTTTGACTCCATACGATAAAATCTCCACTGGTTCTTCTTCATACGTTAAATCAGGTTGCAACTCAATTTCTTCTAGAGCAATAACACGTGAGGGATCTGATCTATACCTTCGCAACATAGATACATGAAATACATCATGGATCTTACTCATCTCTGGAGGTAAGGCCAGTTGATAAGCCACTGGTCCAACTCTTTTAAGAATTTCATAAGGTCCAATAAATCTGGGACTGAGTTTCCCTTTTCGACCAAAACGTAATACTTTCTTCCATGGTGAGACCTTCAAAAATACTTTATCTCCAACTTCAAATTCAATATCCCTTCTCTGTTTATCTGCATATGCTTTTTTCTATCCGCGAATGCTTTGAGATTATTCTGAATAATCTTCACTTTATCTTCCATTTCTCAGGTTAAATCAATCCCACATATTTTTGGGTCATTAAGAACATTTCGATCTTGTAGTAATGCTCTGACTGCCCGTCTATCTGTGGATGGAAAGCAATACTAAAATTTAATTTAGTACTTAAAGCCTCATGTAATGCTCCCTAAAATCTCGAGGTAAACCTCGGATCTCTATCTGATACAATCGATACTAGAACACCATACAGTCGTACTATTTCTCTGATATACAATTCTACGTACTTATCCATTGAATAATCCAAACGAACTGGAATAAAATGTGCAGACTTCGATAAACAATCCACGATGACCTATATTAAATCCTTCTTGTTGGGTGTAACTGGTAGCCCTGTTACAAAATCCATCAATGCAGCAGGGGCGTTTGTGAGACCAAACGGCATTACCAAAAACTCGTAGTGTCCATAACGAGTCCTTAATGTTGTCTTTGGTATATCTTCTTTCTTAACTTTTAGGTGGTAATAGCCTGATCGAAGATCAATATTTGAAAACACAGCATTTCCTCTGAGCTGATCAAATAGATCTTAAATTCTTGGCAACGGATACTTATTCTTTGTTGTCACCTTATTTAGTTGTCGATTATCTATACACAATCGTAAAGATCCATCATTCTTCTTTACGAATAACATTGGGGCTCCCTAAGGAGACACACTTGGTCGAATATAGCCTCGATCTAATAACTCTTGCAATTGAGCTTTTAGGTCCCTTAATTTTGTTGGCGCCATCCTATAGGATGACATCGTTACCGGCTCTATTCCAGGATACACATCTATTCTAAATTGTACATCTCTGTCTAGAGGTAATCTTGGCAACTCATCTGGAAATCCTCTCACTGTTGGAATATCTTCCAATTTCTTGTTTACTACTTGCGTATTTACCACATTAACTAAATACGCCTCACACCCACAATTTAACATCCTCTGAGCCATTGCTGTAGAGATTACTGAGTTTAAGCAATAATTTTTTTCTCCCACTACAAATACTTCAGAACCATCTGGTCCTTGAAGTACTAATTGCTTCTTTTTACATTTAACATCTGCATCATACGCAAATAACCAATCCATTCCCAAGATAATCTCAAATTTATGGAATGGTAGATCCATTAAATTTGCTGGAAATTTAATCCCTTAAATCACTAAGGGACATTTTTTATATATCCGGGTTACTCTAACACTATGACCAAGCGGATTACTGGCAATCACATCACTACTAATAGTCTTCATAGGAATTCTTCTTTCAATAACTAGCTTAGAGATAATATACGAATGTGTAGAACTAGGATAATTAAAACAAACACAGATTCACCAAAGAGTCAGAAAGTACCTGGTATAATATCTGAATCATGCTTGTCCTCATCTGTGTGTATATTATACACTATGGCTAGGGTTTGTAATTTCCGTGTTGATGCCGCCTCTGATCCAGCTTGGTTTGATGTTCTAGATAATCTCACTCCACCATGACCATGGCCTCTAGATGGAGCTACCGCATATCGTTCTGACTGGAGAAGGTTCTCTGTCTGTCTTTGTGGGCATTCCCTTTTAAAATATCCCATCTGACCACATTGCAGACAGGCTCATGTAATAATCCAACAAACCCCTCCATGCTTCCTCCCACAATGCTCACATTCTGGTTTAGAAGCTTTTTCTGACTTTGTCGAGCTTGTTGTAGATATATGGGATGCTTGGGATCTTTTAGGAAAAGGATTCTCGTGTGTGGATCCAGTTCCAGTCTTGATTTGTTGAAGAGAACCTCTACCTCGCTTAGACTGAACTGAAATAAATGATTCCCCAGGTCTTTTAGTTAATTGAGATGGTTGAGCTCTAACTCGCTCTAGATAGGCCCTCTCCATAGCCTTTGCTCTATTCACTGTATCTTGATAAACAGACAGATTCACGCCTAACAATATTTCCTTGGGTCTTGGATGAAGCCCCTCAATAAACCATTCACAGCGAGATTTTTCAGTCGGCATTAAATTGGCTGCATATTGACTTAATCGATTAAACTCCAACTCATATTCATAAACTGAATGATTGCCTTGCTTAAGATCCAAGAATTGCTGAAGCATTTCCCTCTTGAATTGATCACCAACATATTTTGCATTAAATGCTTCTTGGAAATATGTCCAAGTTATTTGTTCAGTAGGTACCAGTTCTATGGCGTTCGACCACCATATACGAGCATGTTCCCTTAGAAGAGATACAGTTCCCTCTAACTTTTCAGCTTCAGGACAACTTAATTGGTCCAACATAATCTTGACATCATTTAACCACAAGTTTGCGGCCATTGGACCACCTTCTCCGTTGAACTCAGGTGCACCCAATTTCTTAAGCTCTTTAGCAGTTGATGCCCTTACATTTGCGTGAGTCAGAACTGGTACAGGTGCTGATGGTTACAACCTATTAATCATCGCTTCCAACGCATGTACTAATGCTCCATATCCTTGAGCTGAAGCTCTCTGCTGCACAGGTGGCTTAGCTGGGACATGAGCTGGAGGTGGATCACATTGCACCTCATTACTATTGCTTTAAGCCTCTTTCGGGCCCTGGTAACCCATCGCATGACATGATCCCTCAGCATCCGACATTGTCTATTACAACATATTCATGATTATATTAGTAAAGAGCCACATCAAGTTATATAAGCAATACATCAATAACATATCATCTTAGGGGCATGTACACTTCAAACAAATCACATTTAACTCGGTTTAACCTCCAGAATCGGCTAAACCTTTACTCTGATACCAATAAATGTAACACCCTCAACGTGTTTTCAATGATTAAATACACATTGAAGATGTTACTAAAGTTTTTAAATGATTTCCTGATTTGTAAAAAAAATTTACTAATTTAGTAAAATAACTTTTTCCTCGATTCCATTGAATTATAAACATGTCTAGTAACATCTAGTTTTACCCCTGAATTAAATAAATAAATATTTAAGACAGATATTAACTCGAAAATATAATTCATGATGTAAATTATGTATGCTACCTAGACCCTTTCTTTGATTTAAAAATCATTACTTGATTAGCATAAACTACATAATATTTATACCAAATCCCACGGTTAATAATTTAAAATCATACCACCTATCCTTGATACGTAGATTACAAGCTCATTTAAAATAAGTAATCCTAACTTATAAGTTCAGTAATATAAAACAACTGCATATTTAGAAATACGAGTACATGCCACTAGTCTAGGATGTAAGTATACGTACTATTTCTTATAAGGGGTAACTTGATTTCCAAAAGTACAGCTCCTTCCTCGATACTATTAGCCCGATCAACCTACGTGTTATACGAATCACACGTTAAGTATAACTTAGTGAGGCATAATTGTAACAATATGAACATTTAACATAAATATAACAATCCTTATAAAATGGCATGTAATATCTCGTGCCTGTTTATAACATTTCATCATTTATTATGGTAAAAGAGAAAATAACTTATTTCAGTGAATCATGCTTGCATGTGATGCTATGGTAAATGTCAAAGTCAGAATATCAGTCTTACTTTATCGATAATAAAATACGATGGACATATTGGTCTATTTACTTGCTTAAAAGCATTTCTTGGTTTATAGCCCAAAGTACAATTTCATGTGATGCTATGGTACGCGAGTCATCGTGACACCGTAGTGTCTTTGACGCTGTAACGTCTGAGATGAGTACATACTCGAGGACTCCCTTTGCTCCTCATACTCGCACATTTTGTGCTATGTAACACCGTAGTGTTTGAACTCGACTTCGTAGAGTCTATCTCGAGTTCGTAAACTCTATCTCCACTCCGAATAGTCTATCTCGCACCGTAGTGCTATGATGCAGTTGCTAGGACTCTGTGGATATCCAACTATACCAAGACTTCCACACTAGTACTCGGGCATAACAATATAATATTTGCATATTCAATATCTAATTCACAATACTATCATTCATAATTCGATAAGGGCAGTTCATATCCAAAATCTAAAATCTGATTTATCTTAGATAAATCATTATACCATTTCCATGTATCTCGTATACCATTTAATTTTCATGTCATTTGCATAATTTGATCAATATACATATTTAATTAATATCAAGGTCGACTTATCGCAAGTCGTCCTATTTATAACATGTCATATATGCATATAATGCACTCACCTGGGCTGTGCAAAATATTGAGCCTCCCTAAGCTAGTCCTCTACTTTTTCTTTGCCTCATTTATCTCGGGTTTCCATGTTTTGCTCGACTGATGCAAATTTACCCATCAAACATATACAATATATATGTTAGATTTTTCTTTCAATCTAAAACTACTTAATTATAAAGTACTAGCATAATTATTCGAATATAAAAATTTTCTAAAATTTTTCCTTTTTCCCTCTTAGAAGTTGAATAGTTCAATTTGGTCCCTAGTGACCATTTTGCAACTTTTGCAAATTATTCAAGCCCAAATCACAACTTCTCCATAATTCTAATATTTTCCACTAACTTTTACTCAATATCCTTCAATCCACTAACTTTAGCTAAAGTGACATTTTAGTCACTAATTCCACACAAAAGTTGGCAAACTTGCACTAATTTTTAAAACCAACATTTTTACCATTTTTCTCAAATTTTCCCTTCTATTTTTATCTTTGACCGAAATGGTCACTAAACTTTTCCAATGTTGTTTTTTATTCAAACAACATTCTAATATGCTTAAAATAATTTTCTAACATATAATCTTCATTTCCAAGAATTAATACTTAAATCCCCAAATTTTTTTCCTACTTGGCAAATTAGGTATCTAAACTTTGCAAGGACTTTATTTTAGTCTTAATGTCATAATCAAGCTTCTAAATTCATAATCTCTTCAAATTCACCACTAACATAATTTTCACAATATTTTCCAAACATTCCAAAATAGTCACTTAATAAACTTGTTGAAGATTTTTCACTCCAACATCAAAATCCAGCTTGTAACATTATAATTTTTACATACTCATCCTAAATTTCAAAATTCTAAACAAAACCCCAAATTCTAGGGTTAGGGTTTATATCTTCAAACATGAAATTAATATAAATATAAGCTTGATTTCAACTCAACAACACTTGGTTTGCTTAAATCATACTTCAATTTCAACATAGAACATGAAATCCCAAATTCTCTCTCATCAACAACATGAACAATTCTTCATATCACCATGCAAAATTACTATCAAAAGAAAGTGAATAAAGCATAGATCAATTTTTCTCAAAGGAACATACCTTGACTCTAACTTTAAAGCCTTCAATTTTGTTTAAGAAAATTTTGTGAAATTTTCTTCGTTCTTCCTTGTTGCTTTCGAAAGGTAGGAGAAAAGATGAGCAAAATCTGTTCATCTTTTATTTTAATAATGCCACATGTATAAAAAATGAATTTTAAATTCATTTAATTCTTTGGTCCAAATAACCCTCCAACTATATCCTTATTTTCATAATTGCCATCTTGTAAATTAGAACCAAGTCTAGTTGAATTCCAACTAGAAACATTAAAATATTCATAAAAATAATATTTTATGAATTTTTCATGGCTTATGGAACTGCCTTTAAAATTATAATTCGATATGATTACCTGATAATCAATTACTACGATTTTCCAATTTCCGAACTATCGGGTAAAATCTGAAATCCTTATAATTCTGATCTCCATAAATAAATATTTTTGACATACAAAATATTCCTTATTTTTATAAAAATCAAAATCTTGAAATTTTGACTCAATCCAATATACTGATAATTTACCCAAAATCTTTATCGGATAAATTTCTCTTAATAATCCTTTATTTGATATCCTTACGATTAATATTAACTCGAACTAATTCCTTTTTATCAGTCTCAATTACCGACATGAGACCTTCCCAAATGGTCACCCTTCTTATACCTTAAGCACGCTTAACTTTACAGCTCGATCTAAATTCGATATCTTATACTGTATTTTTATTCGAATCAAGTATCTGAATATCCACATTATCCCCTAATTATTTGATAAATTTGGATTTCGACATCAATCCATTACCGAAAATCTAGTTATGCAGATCAACTTCCTGTAACTGATACTACTTATCTATGTAATAAAAAATATTTCATCAAAAACCTATTCTTTTCTCATCGAAATTCAACCAAACTTCGCAAGTACCCAATTTTGCTTGCTCTCTATCACATGGTACTCTTAATTCTCAAAAATTCCTTTCCTAGAGTCCATAACTAAAGAAATCCTAACTTTTATATTTTATCATTTTAGTCACTAAATTAGCTTTTAAGCCCTTAACTTGGTACTAAATGACTCTTGAACAACTTAAAAAATTTTCGGGGTATTACAATAATGGTCCTTGAATATAGTTTCCAGGGTCTTCCCAAGTATGTAGGAGTAGAGTTAACCGAAGGTAACAGGTCCATATCGGCTGAGATGTTGCAGAATTGAATGGAGAAACCGGTCGGTTGATTCGGGTCTTTCCGACCTTGAGCAGTGATGGTGTTCTTCTGATTCGGTAGGCTTTGCTTGGCTAGGATTCAGCAGTTTTGGAACACTACGGTGCCGTCGTCGAATATGAAATCGACGGTCCCTGTGATCGTACATTCCCGGAAAAACTAACGCAACGTGTGAATGTAGAGTGAGTCTTGGTAGCCCTTGATTGCACATCGAAAGAAAACCGAGAGGTCTGAATCGGACCGCAATGCTACTGCTTGGTGTTTCTGTGGCCCTGTTGTGTTCTCAAATGTTATGTCTCTTGCTATGAAACCTCTCCCACTTACAGCTGCAGATTTAAGGACAAGGCATTCAAATTACACACACGATAAGCCTCTAGGACAACATCGAAAAGTACCATACTTACCGAATGTGGCGAATCGGAATGTTGTCCAGCCGTTGATGAAGCTTCGGTTTCCCGATATAACCGTGACATCCATTCCATCACCAATCATCATAATGTTCCATTTCTTCTTCTTGATCTCCACATTCTCTTTATACACACCTTTCTTAATATAAATAACATATATACTCAAACTCTCGCGACGGCATCCATTATGCTAGTGAAATTTCCGATCCCATCGGCCGCAACCACAACATTAGTCGTTACACCATTTACTTGCAACAGTTTTCGATCCTCCCTTTTGAACCAATATGGGAACCGGTTCTTATTCGAAAATTTCTGGTTTGAATTGCAGCCATTGCCACCTTTACCGATGCCGTTGGACCGGGATGCACCATGGAGAGAAGATTACCGAGCAGCGAAGAGATCCGGTTAACGCTCCTGGCTACGACAGTTTTGGCTAGGCCACTTGTGCCTTCAAACCCATCAACGCATGTGTCTTGGTAAGCCATTGCAGCACTTAACCATGTCCTTAAATCAGAATTCAGATCACCAGTACTGTTATCTTTACCTGCCAATAAACCGTTGTAGAATATTACAATTAACTAACATAAAATTTAAAATACGCCAGGAAACCCTCTAGTATTTCAAAATTAAAAATTTAATCCCTATATTTTAATTTTACAACATTGAGTTCCTGTACTATTTTTAATTTGAAAATTTTGATCTCTCCCCTAACTTTTGTTTGATTTTTACTGCTATCTATTGATTTGACAGTTATAAAAAGGAAAAGTAACATTTTTGGTCCCCTCCATTTATATTTTTTTCTCAGTTTGACCTTTAATCTTTAAAAATAAATAAATAAACACAGTTTTAATGGTAAAAATTGACAAAAACTATAAGCACAAAGGATTAAAAAGTTATTTTGTTTTTTATAGCTGTTAAATCAGCAACTAATAGTAAAATTAAATAAAAATTAGTGAAAAAAATCAAGACTTAAATAAAAATAATCTAGATATTTAATGCCGCACAATTAAAGTATTAAAGTAATTTTTTTTAATATACGTGTTATTACAAAGTAGTATCTGTTCAATTTTCTTAGCCTTTAATAAAGCACACACTGTGCACAGATAATGCTCGAACATGGGTCACCTGGATGAAATATATTATCCTTTACTACTGGGACCACTATACAGGTTCGGTATGAAACTAAATTTTAAATTTTGGAATAAGATAAAAAAAAAACTTTGTCATATTTAAATACAGGGTAAAGTAAACAAATGGTTGTTAAACTAAGAAAAATGACTTCTTTTACCACTAGAATCTTAAAAATTATAAAATGATCATTAAATGTATCAAACTATTATGAAATGGTCACTAAATATTATAAACTAGTGATAAATTTTTATAAGTTTAAGGACCTTTTGGTAAGTTTTAATAACCATTTTGTAATTGTAATTTCTGAAACTTTAGTGTCCAAAAAGATTTGTTTACTTAATTTAGTGACCCATTTGTGTATTTTACCCTCAATTAAAAGTGAAAAGTGGTTCTGGGTCATAAGTTACCACATGTTTTAAACTTTTTCTAGGAAAAAAAAAAGCAGAAGAGAAAATTTACAGTACCATTAGGATTCTGGGAAGCAGAGTCAGTCCAGGCTAACTCGTCGGCAGAAAAGTCGAGCAGATCAAGGCAATCGGAAACGGCATTAGAGAGCCGGAAATCACGAATAAAGCCGCCGAACTGAGAAACAACGGCGGTAGCTTTTCTTACGGCATCAATGGTGGTTCTTAAAGAACCCATAAACTCAGCTGCCGGAACCGTTAAGCACTCGGCTTCGAGAAACTCACCGGCGTCGCTTCCATTTGTGCTGGTGCATGATAAACAAAGAACAACAAGGAGGACGACCAACGAACGGGATGCTTTGCCATGGTTTTTGGGAATCAAAACAAGTTAATTACATACATCACCTAAAGCAATGAATATGTACGTATGTATGTATGTATTTGGATGGGAAGGCGAAGGAATTAAAGAGGTTGAGTCGTGGAGAAGAGGCTTAAGTCATGGACTCATGGGTTTGTTCTCACTGGCAGTGATGGGTGTGGTCTATTGATGTTGTTGTCGGTGGTGGTGGTGTCGGTGGTGAACAATAAATACTATTGATATTCGATGGGTGGTAAAATTCGAATCATTTGATAGATTTTGAATCAATCCATTTTGAATAGAGTAGACTTTCTTTTTCAAAAAGATAATTTGGGATACAGTGATATCAGTCACAGAGTCAAGATTAAGGGTAGGAATAAAATATAAATATTTAAAAATCAAGAACAAATTCATAAATAATATATTTTTAAATATATATGTGTGAGATATGATTCAGTTATATAATATAAAATTTTTTAAATTTTACACTTTTTAAACTGTTAAATGGATGAAATGAATAACTGAGACGATTTTTTAACATCAAATATGGAATATTTATGGATGATTATATCCAACATTTATGGGGGTGACAGTGGTTTTCAAGATGCAAAAATATTTCATGCACTAAATTTTATTTTTTTTAAACGGGTCTAATTTAGTGTTTAAAAGTTTATGAGTTTAAAGTTTAGAGATTATGATTTTAACTTAGGATTTTAAAATTTAATGTTGACAGTTAGATGTTATATTGTAGAATTTAAATATATATACTTGTATAAAAAAATAACACTGTCAATACGTCAAATATTAACTCTTTTTAGATTATATTAATATTAGATTGAACGATAAAGAATTTGTTGTCTCTCGTTCTTTTTGATAAAAAAATAATGTTGAAAGTATTTTACCCGGAGGAATTTCATAAATGTTACTTTAGGGTTTCCCAAAATATGGTTATTTTCATTTTAATTCACGAAATATTGTATTTGTTATAGTACTTTAGAAGTCGAATTCAACAGAATCTGACTTTGAACAGCTTTTAGATTCAGTAGGATCCGACTTCAGACAATTTTTAAGTTTTTTTAGGGAAAACACTGTTCATAGTCAGATTCTGTTGAATCCGACTTTTAAGGTACTGTGGCAAATGCAATATTTCAAAAATTAAAATAGGAAGTATCATATTTTGGGGAAGAAACGCCTAAAACTATATTTGAGTAAAAATTTCATTTTACCCTCCACTTAGAGGTTTAATTCGACTAATCAGAACTCATATAATTATTGGACATTAAAAATTTTAAAAAGAAATAAAAGATGAACGTTATACTTTAAAGACACAAACGAGGGGCATCCAGTCCTGAGTGCCTCTGCCCATTGCTCAAGATAATATTAATTTTTTGCACTCGGATTTCAAAATTTTTTGTAAATATTTAAAAAAGATGTAAGAAAAACCGGCTTTGGTAACTTGTCTTTCTATCAAATTTGATATAAGACTTTGATATTGTAAACTTGTAGTATAAAAAAGAAGGATAATTATTTGATACATTAGCATTGAAATTTTTTAGTTTTTATAAGTATTTTAGTTTTAGGGTTTAGAGACTCAGTTTAGAGTATAGGTTTAGGGGTTTAGTAGTTTAGAATTTAGTGATTATGAATAGAATTTGGGGTTTAGGTTAAACCAAATTTCTCAATATAATACCCTAAACCCTAATCTCTAAATTCTAAACCCATACACCTAAGCCCCTAAACCCTGCACACTAAACTAAGTCCTTAAACCCTAAAACTAAGGAGCTTGTAAAAACTTAAAATTTCCGCCGCTAGTATATTGGATATAAATCCTTAAAAGAATAATTTTTAGCATATTTAAACGCATAGTATTCTATGATTTACTAATATAAAAGTTTTGAGTAATTTAAAACATTGGATAAAAACTAAACTTTGATTTCATAGAATTTTACCAAACTTTATTTTCTTTTAGTTAAATTTCACATTCAATAACGATTTTTAAAGACTTTTCAAGATATACACTTTTTATTTTTATGACAAGTAAATCTTGAACATATTTTTTAAAATTATAAATTTAATTCTTTGTATAAAATATTTTTATTATTTTTAATATCTTTCAATAGTTTAACTTATCATTTAATTATTAAAATATAATTTAATTCCTTAAGAAAGGAAGAAAATAGTATAAGAAACTTCAATTCAACAAGGGATTCCGTCACAATTTCCAATAGTTAAAAGACAAACACAATCAAACATTTTTTTGAAAGAGAATTTTTTTTGGTTGGTCTTTCGATTTTTCAGAGTTTTATTATGATTAATTTGGATCGATCGGCGTTGCACGCTTAGTTTTAGTGGATAAGTCTTCCAGCAGAGATTTTTTGCATACACAAGGTCTTGAAGTTGAGACATGCTTAAACGATACCAAGTTGTTTGCCACTTGGACCAACCTCATTGGTTAAAAGAGATTTTTTATAACCAATATTTAATTCATTAATTAATTAAATCATATAGAATATTGCATTTATTATAAAGTAATTTTTCTGTAGCGATATCTCCGTTTCGCTAAAAAATCGTGTTTTCGAAGTGTTGGTTGTCTTTCGAATATAAAAATATTTATCCGTGGGGGTTTTGAAAAAACACGTTATATTAGAAATTGGAGTCGCCACCGGCCACTTAGGTAGGCCAGACACCATAAAATCAGAGATTTGAAAACTATTGGGTTCGGGAGTCGGTTACGGATGGGGAAGGATTAGCACCCCCACACCGCCCAAAATTGGTACTTTAATAATTACCGCTTTATTAATATTAGACTTTTCGGATTAAAGTGACGATTAGTTTAAAATTCGGTTATAATTGCGAATAAATTTTAAAGACCCCGTTATCCGAGAGTAAACGCCCAACCACTATCACTACGCCTGATACTGGCCCCGTTTACGCTCGAATAAAAGGGCACCGCATTGACAATTTATATATCTGTTATGCAACCTAAAACATGGCGAATATAAATACAATGCGATAAAATATAAATAAATACTAACATAATAAAATACTAATCTAACATAAATAAAATATTAATCTAAAACATAAATTTAAAACATAAACAAATACTAATCTAAAACATACATACATAAATATTAATCTAACTTAAAAAATCTAACATACATAAAATACTAACATTCATAAATATTAATCTAACACATAAAAAAACAAATTTAACATAACTAAAATATTAATATAAAACATAAATTTAAAACATAATAAATATTAATCTAAAGCATAAATAAACATACAAAGTAAAAAAGAACACAATTTTAAATTAACTAATACTTCATTAAATTATAAAAATTACAACACAAATAAAAAGGAAAGAAAATATACCTAACTAGGAGTTCGAATGACGAACCCCGACTGAACCCCACCGGAATCTACCACGCTCTCTCCAAAATTATTATCTAGATCGGACCTAAAATAGGACCCCGATCGAATGTTGGATCGAACCAACTGGGGCCGAGGGCACTGCCCCCAACCCCGGCCAGCCTTGCGGCCGGCCATGCTCCCAATTGGGGAGCCAATTGCCTTGCCAATTTATGGCAATTTTGGCGTGCAATTGTGTAATTTTGGGCGCGTGTAAATTGCCCCTGCCCCATGCCTTTATATAGGCAATTGGGGTGGGTTAAGGGTGACGTAGAGCACCCTGCTCCACACAATATTTTCCCTTTTTTAAAATAATATATTTTATTATTTTTTATTTTTCATTAATTTTATATTAATAATATTATTATTAAAATAATACTAATAACACTAAAACCCGGTTAAAAAATAAGTGATTACAGTTGCCCCTCTTTGTTTGTTCTTGTGAAACGAGGACAAAGCAAAGATCAAAAGCACTCATTTTTGACCCACTTCCTTGTCTTTGGCTTCGGAATCACGTGTTCTTCTGGAACTCTTCGCTCTTCCTTAGCTGAATCTTCAGGCTCGTAAGTTCTTCCTATATAGAGCTTCGTCACCTTCCGATCTTGGAGCTATAGGCTCTTTCTACATAGAACCCTTCACTCTGAAACCTCGAGTTATGAGTCCCTCCTATATAGAACTTTTTATTATGAGACGGTGAAGCTTGGAGTCCTTCCTATATAGAACTCTTCGCCTTCAACGTTGGTTTCTCCTATATAAAACCTTCTGCGTTAGTGACGGATTCTTTCGACTGTGAGTTCTTCCTATATAGAACAGTTAGTCTTTAAACCCTGGAGCCGCAAGTCCTTCCTGTATAGAACTCTTAGCTTTTGAAATCTCAGAGTTACAGGTTCTTCCTATATAAAACCTCTCACTCTAAGACAGTAAAGCTCGGAGCCCTTCCTATATAAGACTCTTCGCTTTCAACACAACATGTTTTCCCTATATAAAACCTTGTGTGTCATGGGTGAATTCCTTCGGCTGAGAGTTCTTCCTATATAGAACTGCTAGTCTTCACCCTGGAGCTGCAAGCCCTTCCTATACAAAACTTTCAACTCCTGAAGCCTCGGAGCGGCGGATTCTTCCTACATAGAACCTCTTGCTACGGGAGCTTGAACATATAGGCCCTTTCTATATAGAACCTTTATCTTCGATTTTTTTCTTTTTTCTTTTTCGGCACTTTTTCTCTCTTTTTCTTTTTCTTTTCTCTCTTTTTTTTCTATCTCATTTTCATCATTTTTACAAGGTTATTGATATCTTTGGACTTACGCTTCTAAGGCTGCCACATCATGCCTGAATGACTTATCACCAGGCTTGAAAGACTTATTGGAGGCCCGAAAGACTTAACACCGTGCCCGAAGGACTTACCGATGACCCGAAGGATTTAACATATGGGCCTCACGCTGTTATGGCTGCCGATTTTTCTGGACTTACGCTGCTAAGGCTGCTGAAATTTTTCTTCAATTTAGGGATTCACGCTGAAAATGGCTACCGACCTTTCTTCAGATTTGGGGATTCACGCCGAAAATGGCTACCGATCTTCTAGGACTCGCGCTACTATAGCTGCCGAAATCTTTCTTCAATTTGGGGATTCACGCCGAGAATGGCTACCGATCTTTCTTCGGATTCGGGGATTCACGCCGAAAATGGCTACCGATCTTTCTTCAAATTTGGGGATTCACGCCGAAGGTGGCTGCCAAATTTCTTCAAATTCTTGGGGACTCACGCCGAAAATGGCTGCCAAACTTTCTTCATTTAATGAAATCCACTTCTTAATACTCTTTGATAATTCTTCAAGTACCTGTCCAAAACAAGAAAAATTGGCATGCTATCTATATGATGCATGCAATGTAATGTTTTCTTTCTTTTCTTTTTCTTTTTTTCTCTCTTCTCATTTTTTTTTCTTTTCTTTTCTTTTTTCTATTTCCTTCAATTTCTTCTTATTTTTTCTTTTTCTTTTTTTTTCTTCTCCCTCTCATTCTTTCTCTTTTTTCTTTCAGCCCCTTTTTTGTTCTAAAGTCTTACACCCTGAAAGGTTGCTCCTCAGATTTCTTCATCTCTTTACTTCTTCACTGTATGTTCTTAAGTCCTCATTTGAACATGCTTTTAAACCTTTTGTGCGGAAGGATTTTTTATCTTCAGGGTTATCACTTGTCTTCATAAATGATCCTCTGGTTCTTATATTATTCTTATAAGAACCATTGTCATCTTCTTCGCTTGGTGTTGCCCCATTCATCCACGGGCTCCACTGCTTTGAATTTTCTGACCCATCATACAAAGCCTTGATCTATTTCTAGTCACCAGGGTGAGCCAAAATGCTTCCATCCCCTGAGCTCATCCTTGATCTTCTCGTAGCACTTCGACGGGAACTAACTCTCAGTCCTTATGCTTTAAATCTCATCATCATTCATTTTTAAAGTAATGCAAAAGGCAATTTACTTGTGTATATTTCAAAAAATAATGATTGTTTGAAAAGATACCAGTCATTTCGAAAATCACAACTTGGACGGGATACCAAACATTTTGAAAACATTGTTTAGAACAAATGGTAAACATCTTTTTCTTTTCTTCTTCTTTTTTAAGGACCAAATATTTTTTTTATAAAATAATGCTTGGAGAATGGTAAACAAAATTCGAAGTGTATTGCCAAACCTTTTAAAACCTGTTTGCCCCCGAAATATCAAACACCATAGCGCATCTGCTTCAAGTTGCCAGAGATCAACTCTAATGAAGCGTATATTTAGAAGATCTTGACCATTGTAGAGATATATGCCAATGTATAGTTTCTTCTGGTCTAATAGGCTTTCGAGAGGAACAACCCTGCCTAGTTTCTACCCCGTTTAAGGTGGCACTCTTAATCTCACTATCTCACCATGCCCCATCCTTCCCTCATTTGGGTGTCGATCAACCACTTCGAAGTTTGACGTTCCTTGAAGCAAAGTTAACCCTTATAGGCGGAATGATATCTGAAGACATTTTCATTCAACTTGGATATCTATGAATGACCAGAATGGTCTTTGGGGCTTGTAATGTAGGCATTTGGTTTATGGTTAAGTGAAACAGTATTTCTGTACTTGTGTAACTTGGATATGCCCATTATTTCTTCCCCTTTTTGGATCACTCTAGACTGCCCGTTTTCGGGTTTTCACCCTAGAGTTCATTTCCTTTCTTTTTACTGTAGGCTGTCTTGCATTCTGGCTATATATCGATGCTCGTTTTCTGTTTAATAATATTTGATCCTCCAAAACTCCTCGAAACCGAGATTTCTTGAATGAAGGACTACGAATACATTTCTGGGAATTCTTGTGATTGGTACGCCCATATGAAATGTTATCCTTTCTTTCTTCTTTTCTTTCTTTTTTTTCACTTTTTCTCTTGGATCGCTCTAGACTGCCCATTTTTAGGTTTTCACTCTAGAGGTCACTTCCTTCAGTGTATTTTGGTTGGATATTGATGCCAGCAGGCTCATGCAGACTACTCTTTTTCTTCATTTTTAGGATCACTCTAGACTGCCCATTTTTTGGGTTTTCACCCTATAGGTCATTTCCTTTTTCGAAATTGGCAATCTTCGGGCCAACTTGTATTGACTTGGCTTCAATTCGAGCTTTTGTACTAATTTTCAAAACTGATATTTACTTGAAATGTGGATTCCTTGTGTCTCTTGCTCATAGTTAAAGTCTTGTTCTTGTATTGTTTGATCTGTGTGTGAAGCATATACAATATTCTTTCTTTCTTTTTCTTTTCTTCTTTTTTTTTCTCTCTCTCTCTTTCTTCTTTTTTATTTTATTTTTTTCTTTTCTTCTCTTTTTTTTGTTTTGTTTTTCTTTTTTGTTTTAGACTGCCCATTTTGGGTTTTTAGCCTTGAATCTCTTTCTTCTTATTCGAGTCTATAAATGTATCCTCGAATCAACACGTATCTATACTGGGTATTGATGATATCTTTTGCTCGAAGTTACTTGCCTCTCTGCAGCTCTTCTGATATTTACTCGATCTGGATTGCTTCGGCCTTCTAACCATTTCTCTTATTTTCTTTGTTTTTTCGTTTGGACATATCCTTGTTTACAACCACTTTCTTCTGATGATTTTCTGATCTTCGTATCCAATCTGTCTGGACTCATCTCTGTCTTCTGGTAAAGTAAAAGAATATTATTCGTTGTCAAATTCACAGATGTCCTGAGAATGCCTTGAGGGGGTAGAGGTTTAGGGTCAACTTTTGTTTCAAGGATCTTAAACGACAAGTGCCTGGGAAGATAAATTCTTAAAATGGGAACTGCCCATTGTCTAAACACTCACTTTGTTCCTCTGTTGGCCTAACTAAACTAGCAGATACTCACATTTACAGTATCCCTACAACATTCAATCTCTTCTAAATATATGCAACTTAGAGTTGATCTTTGGGTTTGAAGCAAATGTATTGTTGCATTCAAAATTCGAGGACCTGGTATAGAAATGATATATACATATATCCATTCAAAAATGCGTGTATATGCATATGGAAGAACAAAACTACCTTATAAAAATAAAATGTTTAAAGAATCAAGAATGTAAAAATGATTTTCTAAATGGAAATGTGATTTTTAATTCTAAAAATATCTGTTTGAGAGTTTTTTCTCAAAGCATTGAGAATTTCTTAGCGAACTGATGGGAAAACCATAGGGATCTCAGGACTGCCTCCCGCGTACTAACTCATTCCGGTCCTTTATAGTGTAGGCTTGCCTTTTCTCTTGTTTTCCACCGCTAGATCAACTCTCTCGTCAAGGTTTCATCATTAATCAGCTTCTTGATCTCCTCCAATAAAGGTCTACATTTTCTGGTAGGATGCCCCGGTGCCCCCATGTGGAATTCGCATGTGCTACTCGAATAAAAACTATGAGCAGATAGATCAGGTGCAATCTTCATCGGCCTAGAAGAAGATAGTGACCCCCTACCAAATGAGGCCATATGTCTGAGATTGAATACTCCAGATATCTCTAAATATGTACTTGTTCGAGGAATTTTTCTCGATGATTCAGAGGAATCTGTCTATCTTCATCTCTTACGATCACGAGAACCTTGAAAGTGGTACCCATTTATCTCTGTATTTCCTTCTGCTCTTAGGCATGTCTAGTTCGTTGAATTAAGACACAATTTTCCTTCTTGGATCATGTATTCTACAAAGTCATCACATTTTCCCATCAATTTCCCGAGCATCTTATGGAAGATGGCTTGAGACATGGAAGTCACTTTCCTCTTCAGCAATGAGAGGATGCACTTGGGCGGCTAACCTCTGCCATCTCAAAGCACATTCCTTGAAACTCTCGTTAGGTTTCATCTTCGTACCTTGGAGATACTGACGACTTGGTGCTATGTCCAAAGCATATCATATCACGGTAGGTCCTGCTAGACTTTCGGGGAAGTAGTGGATCGACAAATTTTCAATGCAGCTCTCAATCTTTTTGCAGAATATGGTCACATGAATCTTGGGGCATATTGTTCCGTTATCATGCGCAAATCTGAGAATCTTTGGAATCTGGAGGAATGACCAAATCAGGGTTCAAACAGAACTTTATTACATCAAATGCGTCAAACTTCTTTTTTCTTTCTCTTTTTCTCTCGAGTCTATCTTCTAATTGTCCGAGTCTTGATTTTTGAGTGTCTTCAATTCTCTTATCCATGATAAAACCCTAATTGGTCTTTGAATTACTCCTTATCAAAATTATGCAAGGTAATAATAATGCAAGATAATGATAATGTCATATAAAACATGCTAGGATCGTGCAAAGTAATACAATGCAATACTAAAATATAAACATGAGTGCAATAAGGTATTGATTCCAAAAGTGATCCCCATAGAACGACGTTCCTTGAGGCCAAAAGGTTTCATTATATAAGATATTAGATATTTACAGTTACTGATAAGCTTCAGTGCCTACTTCCTTAACTTCATCCAGTAGTCCGGTCAGCTTGCCTCTGTAGTCCAACACTTGGTCCATGTTCTGACTAAGCTTGCCACCTTGTTGAGACGCCTTACTTGCTCGAGTAATATTGATCTTCGGGTCTTCATCCATCCCCTGCTTAGTCTTTCGTAGCTTGAAAGTTGCCCTTTCCAGCTGAAGAGTGTTGAATTGTCATTGCTCTGTCGTAAACTCGTTTCCAAAACTCTTGTTAATGGCTAAGTTATTTTGTAGCTCATCTCTGGAGACTGTCGTACATATTCCTAATTTCCTCAAACTTACCTGATAACATCCTGACTTGATTCTTGCTTGACTAGTTTCTCTTCTTTCAATATTCTGAGTCGTCTTTCAACTGGAAAACACCGTTCATATATTCTTTAAAGATGACCCAATCTGATATTCTTAAACACTCAAGAAAGCTTCTGATGATCATTCTGCAAATTCAATTTTATCCAAGTTATCTCTTTCTTATCTGAGCTGGCTGAACTCGAAAGAATATCCCTCTCCTGGGATGCCCCTATCTCCGATCTTCAAATTTAACTTGCTTGAGTGACCCACTTCGGTATTACTCGAACTTTGTCCTGGATATCGATTCCTCCTCAACTTTGCCCTGGATATATGATTCATCACGTCTTCCCTCTACTTCTTTCAACTTTTGCACTTTACTTTGCTCATTACCAGTACCGTGTCTCCTTACCGTGTCTGACCTGAAGTCTTCAAATGGTTCCTCTTCTATTGTCTCCAATCTTGTTCTGGGACAAAACCCTAGATCTGTGCCCTCTAATATCTGATCAGACGACCCTTTGCCAATTATGAATGATTTCTGAGATTTGAGGAACCACTTCGGGAATCAATACCCTATAAATGCGAGAATGCATGCAAATGCGATGTTGATTCTCGAACAGTCTTTGAAAAATATTCAATAGAGAAAATGTATGTTTGCAAGAAATTAATAATGAATTACAGGCAACAGTTGAATTTATTCTGGAGACCTTGACTTCGGGAAGCAAAATCTGTGCTCTACGTCTCGACGTCGTCTTCAAGATGATGGATGACTCCGTCTTCTCCTCCTATTCTATTCTATGGACTCGTGACGTCGTGATTTTTATTTTTGTGGCTTCTGAAAAGGACATCAGACAATATATTTTCTTCTGTAGATCTGGGTACGTCTAAACAGGGATGGATTCTATCGATCCTAGGGGAGTACTTTAAAACTTTTTGGGGTTTAAATTAAAATTTTCAAGGATCATTTGGTTTAAAAATTCCCCCTTTTTATTATCAAAAAGTTTTAACTTACTTAAAAAACGAAACTTTTAGGTTTCTTTTTGTTATTATTATTATTCTAAAAGTTTTATGATGGAAGAAGTTTCAAAACAAAATAATAATATTTTCAAATTTCTTCTTTTTTTAAACGAGTTAAATTAAAATCTGATATTTTTTTTTAAAAATGGTCAAATGTGAAGATTTAAAATTGGGGTTCTGCGGCCCTGACTGAATCTTCTACGTCGCACGTGCCTTACTATCGTACCGACTTCTTTCTCGATTGGTCTTTGCTCGGCCTAACTTGTTACTGTAATATTATCGTTTCTGGCAAAGCATACTTTTTCTATTTTGAAAGCCTTTTAATGAACTGTTCTTGAATCAACACCATGATATGCAACATGAATGCAAATAAAGGCGTTGATTCCGCTGGTAATCACCCTTTCGAACGACTTTCATGGGAATTAAAGGGTCCAGATTACAAAAAAGGTCCATATTACAAAAGGAGTCTTTATTACAAAAAGAGTCCCTATTACAAAAAGTCTTAATTACAAAACAAAATTCTACACATAAGCCCTAGCTCTACCTCTTAGCTCCTCAATAGCTCTGAGCAACTTGATAAACCTCGGTGCTTCTTCCATGTCCGGGGTTACGAAAGGTCGGAGAGCCGCGGCTTCGGTAGCTAAGTCATTCACACGCATCAGGGTCTCGTGTGTATACTTTGGCACTACACTCTCGTTCGACAAATTGTTACTTCAGATCTGTTGAGTAATCTCTGGCCGATGTCACGCGATTGGATCGATGTCGTCCTTCCTAAGACACCTTTTTTCCATGATGAAAGATTTTCTAATCGGGCAAACCACTTGAATCAACGCCTCTATGTAATGTGGATGCAATGATAATGCAACAAAAGTATGTGTAAAATAAAAATAAAATAAAACACAAAAAATGAGTTAGTACCGGATAAAAATAATAAATACATAAATAAAAGGACAAATAAAATAAAATAAGGTAAACAAACAAAAAACCCTATTTATCCCGTCTAAAACACCTGAGGTTATCCGCATGGCTCTAAAGGGGTGGGTTTCTATATGTTCTCTACATGCAGTGTTGGTGCTAGGAGGTACCCGAATTGTCCTTGTTGTCCTCTACTAAGAGTAGCAAGGCCTCCGATCATCACCCATTATAGGCTCCTTTCAATCGGGTTCAATTCAGGGGGACCCATTCGCTTATGCCCATACGAAGGAACGATATCCTTACAAAAGCATAAGGTACTCGAGCCCCGAAGGTACTTGCTAGGCCTATACGGGAGAACGATATCTCCACGAAAGCATTAGCGTTTTCCCCCCACTTAAAAAATGGGTTTATATGCCATATTTTAAATGTATTAAAATAAACGCGCAATTATAACCGAATGTTCATTTAATAGTCACTTTAACCCGGAATTTCTAATATTAATAAAGCGGCAATTATTTTAAAAGCTTGACTCTCATTTGTTTTTTGTTTTTTTTTAAAAACAAAAATGTTCCCCAGCGGAGTCGCCATTTGTAGCGATGTCTCTGTTTCGCTAAAAAATCGTGTTTTCGAAGTGTTGGTTGTCTTTCGAATATAAAAATATTTATCCGTGGGGGTTTTGAAAAAAACGCGTTATATTAGAAATTGGAGTCGCCACCGGCCACTTAGGTAGGTCGGACACCATAAAACCAGAGATTTGAATACTATTGGGTTCGAGAGTCGGTTACGGATGGGGAAGGATTAGCACCCCCACACCGCCCAAAATTGGTACTTTAATAATTACCGCTTTATTAATATTAGACTTTCCGGATTAAAGTGACGATTAGTTTAAAATTCGGTTATAATTGCGAATAAATTTTAAAGACCCCGTTATCCGAGAGTAAATGCCCAACCACTATCACTACGCCTGATACTGGCCCCGTTTACGCTCGAATAAAAGGACACCGCATTGACAATTTATATATCTGTTATGCAATCTAAAACATGGCGAATATAAATACAATGCGATAAAATATAAATAAATACTAACATAATAAAATACTAATCTAACATAAATAAAATATTAATCTAAAACATAAATTTAAAACATAAACAAATACTAATCTAAAACATACATACATAAATATTAATCTAACTTAAAAAATCTAACATACATAAAATACTAACATTCATAAATATTAATCTAACACATAAAAAAACAAATTTAACATAACTAAAATATTAATATAAAACATAAATTTAAAACATAATAAATATTAATCTAAAGCAAAAATAAACATACAAAGTAAAAAAGAACACAATTTTAAATTAACTAATACTTCATTAAATTATAAAAATTATAACACAAATAAAAAGGGAAGAAAATATACCTAACTAGGAGTTCGAATGACGAACCCCGACTGAACCCCACCGGAATCTACCACGCCCTCTCCAAAATTATTAACTAGATCGGACCTAAAATAGGACCCCGATCGAATGTTGGATCGAACCAACTGGGGCCGAGGGCACTGCCCCCAACCCCAGCCACCGGCCAGCCTTGCGGCCGGCCATGCTCCCAATTGGGAGCCAATTGCCTTGCCAATTTATGGCAATTTTGGCGTGCAATTGTGTAATTTTGGGCGCGTGTAAATTGCCCCTGCCCCATGCCTTTATATAGGCAATTGGGGTGGGTTAAGGGTGACGTGGAGCACCCTGCTCCACACAATATTTTCCGCTTTTTTTAAATAATATATTTTTTTGATTTTTCATTAATTTTATATTAATAATATTATTATTAAAATAATACTAATAACACTAAAACCCGGTCAAAAAATGAGTGATTACATTTTCTAATTTAATTTTCTTTATTCACAACCATTCAGATTCAAACCTCTAATTTTATTTAAAACAACTAACCTTATCTCGTCAGACAAAAACATAATTAATTTTGTTTTTATGAATATAGAGCTATACTATTGATCATTGCCTAACTTTTGCATTTCAAAGAAGAAAGGAAAATCTCTTAACAATTTTTACTTTCCAAAACTATTAAAAACTACATTCAATTGCTTTCTATAAGGATGTAAACGAACCGAACGAACACGAACAACGGTATGTTCATGTTCGTTCATTTAATTTTAACCGACAAATAAACGAACACGAGCAACTAAACGAACATAATTTCTTGTTCGTGTTCGTTTGTTAAGGAATGTAGCTTGTTCGTGTTCGTTCATATTCGTTCGTTTAAATGAAAAACGAACACAAATGAACGAACATAAAATGACATATGCGAATAAATTTAAACGAATATAAACGAACGAACATATGTGAATAAATTTAATTTTTTAAAAAAATATATTATACTTTTGTTATAAAAAATAATAAATATATATGAATATATATGAATAGATTTGAACGAGCATAAATAAACGGATTACTTAACGTTCACGAACGAAAATGAACGAAATATTCATTCATTCAATTAAACGAACTAAAAATCTTGTTCATATTTATTCGTTTAATAAATAAACGAATATAAATGAACTTCCCGCCGAACGGTTAGTTGAATATTTGGTTCATTTACGCCCTAGCTTTCTACTATACTGATTTCGCCCAGTAATTTAGTATCCATTAATTTTGAAAGAGAACAATTGAGGCAATTAATAGTTTTTAATAAAATTTTAATTTCATATAATTTTGATTGACATGACAGGTAATTTAGTTTTGGTTTAAGGGTGCAAGAAGACCTTAAACTTTTGGGGGGAAAACTAATTAAGCCCCTAAACTTTATGCACCAGATTAAGCCATTGAACTAAGAAATTGAATTAATTAAGTGGGCCTTTTGACCAGTTTTGACCATTAAATCTTGACAGTTTTTTAGATTTGTTTGTGCAATGGGTCGTGTCATAATGTTTTCACATGACATTTTCAAAAACTCTTTAAAAATTCTAAAAATAACTTATAGAATTTATAAAAGGTATTTTTTTGAAAAAAATATGTAAATATAACATGATAGAACTGTAGTGTATCATGTGCCAGTAATATCTAAAGAAAAAAACTGTGAAAATTTAATGGTCAAAATTGGTCAAAGGGCTTAATCGATTCAATTTCTTGGTTCAAGGACTTAATTGATTAAATTTTTTGGTTTAATGGCTTAATTAGATGCAAAAACAGTTTAAGGGCTTAATTAATTTTTTCTTCAAAAGTTGGGTTTCTTACACCTTAAGCCTTTAGTTTTTCATGCCTTACACATTATATAATGGTCATAATTCTAAAAAATCAACGAATTTATCCCTTAAGAGTTATAAAATGTGTAAATTATGTATTATTTTTTATAATCAGGATCAAATTGACATAATGTGTAAATATTTGAGGTTATATTTATTATTATGTCAACAAAAATTATGTAAATTTTACAAAAACATTAGAGTATCGATTAATCATTCTTAATTGTTCACTTTTAAAATTAACAAATATTAAATTGTTTATTGTTTACAAAAATTAACAAAATTTGATAAATATTAAGTTTCATTATTAATAGTGAAAAAAAATTATTATCTTTAAGAAAATTGACGAATTTAGTATATATATCATAATCGATCTTTTTTAGTCCTCTACTTTCTCAAAATATGTATTTTTAATTTTGAAAAATATTTTGACATGATTTATTTTTTAAAATATATGATGGTGTTGCATATACAATTTTACTTTTTTACACAGTTAAATATTTTTTTGCATATTTAAAAAGATAAAATGTATAATAATTATCTAATTATATAAAAAATGTCAAGATACATGTGCTATATTATTGCTTTTATGTAAAAATGAATAAAAATAATCAATTCACAAATTAAGTCTGTCCCAAAAAAATAATTTGTTTAATGATAATCTAGTTTATACTAATTTAAATATTTTTCAAAGTAAATGTTATTCTTTTTAAATTTTATATTTAATATTTACCATATCATTGTTAATCTTAAAGTCATGCGACTTTGTCCCTCTTATTATTTAATCTTAACTTCGTCCATGCACATATGATATACTTATACAGAGTTAATTACACTACACATCTCCAAATTTTAACCATCATTCTAAATTAGTCCAAAAACTGTTAAACATTTCAATTTTATCCTTAAACTATGTCTTTCATTCTAAGTTCGTCCCTTAACTTTTGAATATTTCAATTTCATCCCCAAACTATAACTCTTATTATAATTTGATCTCTAAACTTTTGAATGTTCTAATTTCATCCGAAATTATCAATATATGCTAATCATGTCCCATTTTAGTAAAACAATTATAAACATTGTTAAAAGCTATGTAAACACTAATGTGTATTATATAATAATATAATGTGGCATAAACGACAATTTGGGGATGAAATTATAATGTTCAAAAATTTGGGGATCAATTTAGAATGAGGATCATAATTTGAGAATGAAACCGGAATATTCAGAAGTTTGGAGACCAATTTAGAATGTTAGCCATAGTTTGCTAATGAAACATTTAAAAGTTTAGAAACCAATTTAAAATGGGGTCATAATTTGAGTATATGTGGTCCAAATAAAAAGAACTCTTTCACATTAAGTAAACTAACAAAGAATAAAAAGAAAAAACATGAAAGTTGTAGTAAATAATATGGAGTGTTACCAACGGGTTGGTTCAAGTTGTAAGTAGTTTGATATCGCTTAAACAAGTATAGAGTCTAAGGCCTTGTGTATGCAGAAAATCTTCGTTGGGAGACTCACTCAACCAAACTAAAATTGGACGTGGATTCATTGGAATTAATTAGGACAAAGCCTTGAAAAACCGAAAAATAAAAAAAAAATATGGAGTGTTACCATTCCCAGGTACCCAAAAAATTGGGTACCCGATTATCCCGGGTACTACATATGCCAGCCCGTGCACATTTTTATTTATTAATTTTTTAAATTTAAAAGTTTTAAAAAATCACATGGTAAACACATAAAATTTAAAAGTTCATAATACATAATCAAAACACAAAAATGAGTGATTTGAAGTTAGTTTTAAGATGAAATATATATATATTAAAATTTATCACCCAAAAGACATTAAAAATATTAATCTCATTTTTTCTTTCGAATTTTTGTATGGAAATGTAATACCTCTCTATTTAATCAAAAACAATATTTGAAAAAATTTAAAACTTAAAAGTACATAATACAACCATAGAATAATTTAGAGATTTAAATTTAGTTTTATGTAAAAATATTAAGGGACCTAAAATAAAAATATAATTTAAAATTAAAAAAATAAATATATTAAAAGTATCAGGTCAGGTTGGGTACCCGGTTATCAAAAATGTTCGGCCCAGACCAGCCCAACTACCTGGAAAAATTCCTAAGTCAGGTACCTAGCCCGATCGAGTAATTTTTTTAAAAAATTTATCCAACTTTTTAAAATTCGAATCGTCAAATTATCAAGTCGAATCAACCAAATCTAATATTTTTTAACACCCTTTGTTAACATCAAATGGCTTTTTTTTTCAAAAGCAATAATAAAAGAGAGAGTTCACTACGTCTATACCTTGCTTTAATTAGGGAGACGCGAAAACGCGCCCTACAGCTTTCCTTCATTGCCTATCATATTCTTTCCTTTTTATTTATTTATTTATTTTCTGAAAAGGAATAATATATATAAAAAAGTAAATGTTGAGAACTTGATCTAATAGTAAAATTAAATTTAGGGGTCCATTTCCCCTACACTATATATTTTTTTCAAACATGCTCTTAAAGTATTTTTTAGGACATTGTGCTCCATTAACTAAAAATCGTTACCCTATTTGACCACTCTATTAGAAGCCGTTAAAAATTTTTTCAGAGCCAATCAGAACGCGCCATGTGTCATCTTATTAACAAAAAGTAAACTTACTTAAATAAAAGGGGTGAATTGCAGATTAGGTATGCCAAATTTTATTTTTTGTTCATTTTAATCTACAACTGTTCATCTTCTTCGCGACAATATCCGATCAACTTCACCATATGCGGATGTCTTAATTGTACAAGAAAGATCACTTCAGTCTGCACCAGAAACAAGCATTCATTAATAATTAACAATATTAAGCAAAATATTGATTGTAAAACTACATATCATATATACATACATACATACATACATACATACATACATACATATACTCACCAGCCACTCTTTATGCTCTTGCAGTCCCTCTAAATCCAGGTTTTTAATAGCCACAGGCTGAGCTTTCAACCCGAGCCTAAGCTTGTCATCAATGAACCTTTCCAAATCTACTTTCGCTGAGAAAATTAGCCGAGGAGAAGCTCTGTGTTATCACCTTTAGCTACCCAAGAGTAAACACGTGAATGTTCTAACTGGGAGTGAGATCGACAAATCTTCCGATAACATCGATCTCGGATAGCTTAAGTCTAACATGCCAAACCTTGTGATTGAACTGTGCTTTGAATCCTCCTTTTTAGGCTTGCCTTCTGGTTTTACAACACCCTTTGAACAACTCAGGATGATGGATCTCAAAATAATCTTCATCACTGACATTTCCCCCCCCCCCCAGAATTTGCAGATTTAGTTCTTCAAACTTGTATTGAAAAACATCCAAATTTTAATCACCAACTTTCTTATAATTCTCTCAGCTTCGTTCTATGGAAATATATATGGGATTCTTTATATTTTATATATACTTGTATTGGAAAATATCCAAACTTTAATCTCCAACTGTCATTATTTAAGCTTTTTACATCCCCTCTCTCTCTCACCAAACAAGTCGAGGAAGAAGATGAACAGTTTAAGGCTAAAATGAACAAAAAATAAAATTTGGCATGTCTAATGTGCAATTCACCCCTTTTATTTAAATCATTTTATTTTTTAATAAAATGACACATGGCGCGTTCTGATTGGCCCATGAGAATATTTTTAACGGCGTCTAACGGAGGGGCCAAACAGAATAACGATTTTTAGTTAAGGGGCATAACGTCTCAAAAAATATTTTAGAGGCTTATTCGAGAAAAAGTATATAATTTCGGGGGCAAATGGGTCTTTAAGCCTTAAATTTTATGATAAAGTACATCTGATATCACTAAACTATGTTTAAATAATTATTTTGGTCATTTTATATAATTTATATAAATTTATATTGATCTAAATATGAGTTTATTTATATTATTAATTAAATCTTTCTATATAATTATTTAAAAATTTTGAACATTCAAATGTGATTATAAAATAATATATGTTCTTTGATTTTAGTCATTTAATAACGCAAATAAACCGTACAAACAATTGTTAGGATTAGGGTCACCTAGAAATATTAATATTTTCTTTTTCGCATAATCACTTGATGCGTTCGATTATTTGAATTTTTTTTAACATATAATTTTAGTACAAAGCATATACTATCCAAAATTTTTCTTTACCTATAAATCGAAGCATATACTATATAACAATAATGTCAAACGCACTAATCTCAATTGAAATTATTTCAATTTTTTAAAAAGAGAAAAAAAAAACAACGGTATCTTCTCTTTCATTTGCGAAAAATACACCAAATTGTTGGCCGAATATCATATTCATTCTTTTATTATATTCCAATCCAATGGCGCGGACGAAATCTTGAAAATGTATTAAAAAAATAGAACAGAAAATAAACGAGAAATGAGTAGAATAGAACATATCAAGTGGTCTCAGTACTAAAAAGAAAGTTGTTATTTTTAAGTAATCGGGATTCAAACGATTTATCAGTATAATGTATGTTATTAAATTAGTTAAATTATTGAACATATATTATTTTGTAATCACATCAATCAATTAAGAAAATAAAATATCCTAAAAATATAAGTAGAATTTAGAGTTTATGATTTGGAGTTTAGAGTTTAAGATTTAGGGTGTTAGGAATTTAGGTTTTAGGTTTTTAGTTTAAATATGACGAATTGTGTAATTTTTTTACAAAGTTTGTATATCAAAATATAACTCTTAATTTTTTCAGTTTATCAAACAACATTAATGCAGTTAACATTTTCTATCCAAATTTGCTTAGTACTATATTGGACGTTTAATTAAGGATAGACTGAGGGGGTTGGGGAGTAGACGCCCCTGCAAACTTTAAATTCGTATATGATTTAAAAAGTTTTTAGAATTTTTTTTATGTATTTTCTATTGAAAAAGTTTTTAGAAATTTTTTTATGTATTTTTTATTTAAATTCGTTAATGGATACCAGAGACCCGCACGTTTTATTTTCCAGTCAAGGAGTGCACGATAACCCTGCAAGATGTAGCTTTACAGCTCGGTGTCCCTATAAATGGAAATGCGGTCATGGGGCAGAATAACTACAACATATATGCGATGTGCAACCAGTTCCTAGGGAAAATCCCTTCACAAACCAACACGAAAGGGCTACGTGTGAAGGTAATCTGGTTGGAGAATACATTCAGGGTAACCGATAACTCAACCGATGAAGAAGTTGCATGCGCAGCACGTGCTTATATCCTGCAGCTCATTGGTGGGGTATTGATGCCGGATAAATCTGGTAATCTTGTGCACACACAGTATTTACCACTGCTGGAAAATTTTTGCAAAGCTCGTTCGTATAGCTGTGGCTCTGCGATATTGGCGGTCTTATACCATGAAATGTGTAAGGCTGTTATTGTTAAAAATGGGAACAAGATATCTGATATTGGTGGATGCCTTATTTTACTTCAGTCTTGGGCGTGGTATCGACTGTCATATTTGACACCTATAGTCAATAACCCAGTTGAGTTTCCACTTGCTGGAAGGTAATACTAAAATCAAAATGTATAATGTGTATTTTTATTAAAATTATTTTGAATTAGTAAATAAAAAATTTTCTCTTTTGTGCAGGTGGCGACATGATTTGAGAAATGCGGGGTGGTTCACAACAACGTTATTGATGTGAGACTGAAGATCGAATCTGAAGGGAAAAATTAGGTATTAAAGTTGGTTTAAAGTACAATCTTGCATACCCAAATATTTGTTGATGTTAATATTTCATTTGGACGTCCTACGACGATGCATATGTACAGTCTTGCGTACCCCAATATGTGTGGGGGGATGCTACATTTTGGGGTGCAGTTGTGTCGTTGATCCATTTTTCGGTGGTTGAGTTCCAGTGCGCTGATAGAGTCCTATGACAGTTCTGGTATCATCAATCCGTTCCTGGTCCTCCGATTGATCTCAAAGATATTCACACAGGAGAACAAAACATTAGGTTTGATGATAACTGGAGGCGCAAGCAAGAAAGTTTTATTTATTGTTGGAACAACCGAAACTTATGTGTGCCAACTAATGTAACTCCACTCCAAGAAGATAATTTTCGTGACGATTCGGCTTACATGGAATGGTCTTATAACAATGGAAAATCATTCTTGGCACCCATGGAAATGAGTCAGAGATGGCATACAGAGCATAGGTGCTCATATCAGTATGAGGTCGATTCGTCTGCGCATATAAAAGACCTGCATCCGCCACCAATTAATCATGCAGAGTGGTCATCATGGAGTTCAGGTGTACCCTCAGGGCATGTAGGGGGAACATACGATTATGATGATCCATGGGATAGAGCACTGTAAAGATCCCAGATGTTCCATTCGCAGCACACTGATGTTGGATCATCTGGAGTGAGTGCGTTTCAACAACCACCTCCATACTTGCCTACTCTGCCCTTTTCCACTCCGTTATGCGCTGAAGATATGTACGCGACACCACCTTCTATGCGGATTTTGGATGACCAGCCAAGCAAAGAAGAGCAGGATTTGGAGGATCCCCAATCGCCACGGAGGATGGCTCAACCCCTACAACGGTATGACCATACATCTTCTATGCATAGACAAGAGCTGCCCAAGAGGAGGAGAAGATATGATATTTTTTTCTATTTGGAATTTTTATATTAATGTTTAAACTTTTATTTGGAACGATTGCAGTTGTTAATATTTTTTATTTTTTATATATATTTTATGAGATTTATATTAATTGTTTAAACTTTTTTTATATTTGCGATTTATATTAAAGTTGTTTAAACTTTTTCTAATTTGAATTTATTTTGTTTTATTATTATGGAACAAACGCACTTAATTTAAAAATGTTATGTTGCTTCATTAATAAAAGTTTACAAACATATTCAAAATTGTTGTGACGGCTCGGCACGATAGTTAGGACGATTCGGACATTTATCTCTCGTGTGACCGGCTGCTCGGCAAAGTCCACAATACCTAGTTTGAACTCCCTCTCTATCATATGGATCATCCATACAAGTATGAATGCGGGAGGAAGTCGGTCGACCCTTTAACTTTCTTCGAAGACTGGGATTTGGTAACCATTCTTCGTATATTGGATCTGTTGGCCAATATTCCTGATTTGGAATCGTCATAAACATAGGCCTGTAGATATTTTTTCCATTATTTCCAACCTAAAACAATCGTCCACCAATGTATATGGGTCTATACGGACATGCATGCATGCATGCGGCGATTGCGTGAGCGCACGGGTATCTATATGCCTGAAAACAGCCACAGTCACACCAGTTCACATGCAAGTTTACTCGGAACAATTTGTGTTCGTTCGGGCGTACCAAGGCTTGGACATTAAATTCAGCATCGTTGGGGTCGAAGGAATCCACTCTCATGGCGGTTGCGTCATCTTAAAGTTTCTCCATACTCTTTTGGAGAGTTTTAGACCACTGTTGTCCCCTATTTATTTGAGAGTTAACCTTCTTCCCTTTGTCGCACCATACTTTGCCCAGTCTAAAGTACTTGTCCCAAACAATACTGGCAATTGGTAGATGGCACGTCCCTTTCAACACAGAGTTGATAGCCTCGGCAAGGTTAGTGGTCATATGCTCGTAACGTCGACTTTCATCATAGGCATGTGACTATCATTCCTTGGGAATATCAGTAACAAAATCATGTATACGTTCTCCGTGCCTTATAAAAAGCCTAAACTTCGCATCGAACCTTGGCCGAACCGTTTCATACCCTGCTCGTATAAACGTTAGTTAGTAAACGCAAGTTAAATATCATACATAAATAAATCAATAATTTAGACAATAACAATTACAACTTACATGCGCTTAAAATTTCATGACGAATCTGATTGTTCCGGAACTGAGCCTTTGCATTGGCAGCAATATGCCGTATACAATAGGCTGGATAAGCATGTGGTGGTCTCCATAAACTTCCAGCCCTATCGATTACTGATAATAGAGCAGACCCTCAATCAAAAATCACACAAATCTCGTCCTCTTTGATTACGTGTCGGCGTAAATTATTCAAAAAGAATTATCATCCCTCGGTATTTTCCTTCTCAACTATTGCAAAGGCTATTGGAAATATATTACTGTCTCCATCTTGTGCCACATCAATAAGCAATATTTTCCCGTATTTCCCGTACAGCCATGTACCATCAATTTGAATCACACGTTTGCAGAATGCGAATCATTTAATGCATGACTGGAATGCCCAGAATAACTTACTGAATATTTTTTTTTTCTGGGAATTACTTCACCTTGTAGTGTTACCGCCGGCAACGTTTCGTACTCCACTGCAGTTCCGGGGATAAATACTTGCATTGCTCGTAATAGAGCCAGTAGCTCATTATATGATTTATCACAATTGCCGTAAACTAACACTATCGCCTTTTGCTTCGCCATCAACGCCTTATAGTAAGATAGGATGTATCCAAGCTGTGCACGGATCGATGCTACCAATACTGCAATGGCGATCCTCGAATTCTTCTTAACCAACAACTTTGTGTAAGCGCATATCAAATCGGAGTCAAGGTTTATGTGGTCCTGTGAGATTGAAGTCATGGTACATGAATATTGATAAATGAACCTTCTGACCTCTCACATATTCTTTCGTTTCATATACGAAACTCTTATCCTCCAGTTACATTTGCTTTTATAATTCACGCACCTTACACAATATGTTCCGCTATCAGATTCAGCAATGCAAAATTGCATATGACGTCTGAAGCAGTACTCTTTAATTGCTAACTGAACATCTTTCTTTGTATCGAATTGACCTCCGAGTTTCAACTCCCCGTCGGTTGAGGCTGAGGCTGAAGAATGACAAAATACACGTGCCTCATATTCTTGATCCTGCATTGCAGCATAGTCCACCTCATACATATGGACTGGAGGCATGTAAGTTGGAAGATTGGGCTCCGGTTGCTGCGACTCCGGTTGAACATAACCCCAAACTGACAGCTCATCAGCCAATCTATATCTAGCAGACGCTACTGCCCAAACATCTTCCTCAACATCAAGATCATGGCCCTGAGCAGCAACGGTCCTAACAGCATCAACATCATCAGCATCAAGCAACTCAACGTCATCATGTTCTGCCACTGGTATAACATTTTTGTCGTCATCGCTGAAATCATCAACTATTTCGCCCCAACGACCATAAGTGTTTTCACTGTCACAGTCCATCGTGATATTCGATCACACCACTGACTCTCTTAATTTACCAAAAACTCTACCCAAAACTCCTTAAAACTGAATTTTTTTGAAATGAACAACAAAAGAACAAAAATTATCGTTCAGGTGCTGTATATATATCCACATCCTGATGCCACTTGCAGATGGCGTCGTAATCTGAATATTTACAAAATTAGCCTCAAGTCGTCATCTGCGGATGGCGTCCAAGCTTCATGTCGCCACCTGCAAATAGCGTCCTAAGAAGAATCTGCCAGACCTGCACACCATCTGCTCGTGGCGGCTTGTCGAGCCAGCTTTATTCGGCTGACACGGCTAACCACTCTTTCACTGTAGCTGTTGATTCGCGGCTCAATTTTCGTAATTTGGCTCAAGACGCCACATGCATGTGGCATCTTTATTGAAATTTAAATTATTAAAAAATTCAAAAAGACGCCACCTTCAAGTCACTGTAGTTTTTGTCGTAGAACCCAATTATAGGGGCAGCGTGCCTTATGTCCCTTAATTTAAACCCAAAAGGCAATATTTGCCTTAAAATGCCTAATTATATGTTTTATATTATGCATGTTGTTAACTTAGAATAGTAATATTATTATCAGCATAAAATTGTTAGCTTGTTATAACAAATTCGGTTAACTAGGCTGCTAGCAGCCCACGTCATCAAGTCTGTTAAATCAGGCTTGGGTTTGTTACATGAGTCATTTATACAAGCCCATTCTAAGAAGTAAGCTGAGTAACCCAATTCATTTTTGTATTTTTGTAATTCAGATTAATACAAATTCTCTTCTATTCTCTCTTTCTCATCGTCTTCATGTTCTCACATCTTCCTCATTCTTCATCTGAGATTCATCTTTGTCATTGAAATCTATCATGGTATTAGATCCATTTTCGCTCGTTTTTCCGCCGTTGAATTTGGTCCTTTCCCCAGCGTTAATGGAGTTCAAATGACGATTTGTATTCTGAAAGCCTATCTGTATGTTCAAAGCTTCAGTCTGATAGATTAAATTTTCTATACTAGTGATATTGTTCCTCTTTCAACTGGTCTTTTACCATTCTTCGTTTTCTTGATTATTTGAGCATCAGATGCAATTGGTTCGTGATTTGGTGTTTTGAGTGATTCTGCTGTTTGGTCCTATCTACATTAATGTTTCTTGATTGTTTTTTGCATGTTCGTCTGATTTTGATTCTAGTATGACTAATTCTGAGCTTAATTTTAGAGTAATACTCATAATTTTGAACATCACTCTCTTGTTGTCAACGCTGTAGAAAATATCAATTCTAGCTCTAGTTCAAGATCTACTAAAATCTTCTTCACGATGAAAATTAATATTGTTCTTGATGACGATAACTACCTCTTGTGGCATCAGCAAGTCTACTTGACTATAAAGACTCACAGATTACTTAGGTTTATAGACTGTAATATCTCTCCGCCGCCTGCGTATATTAGAAAGGACAATCTAATCTCTATTAACCCTGATTTTGAGTTGTTTAAAGAGCAGGATGGAGCTCTTGCATCCTGGCTTTTATCCACAATAGGAGAGAGTTTCTTACCTCACCTCATTGGTGTAAACACTGCATCTGAAATTTAGAACACTCTTCATAGAATCTATAGTGGTAAAATAACTTCTAGGCTCATATATTTTAGAAATGTGAGCTCAGCATGAGAGAATTTCTTCTAAAAGTCAAGTCTATTTGTGATAATTTGGTAAATTGTGGAGAGGTCATTTCTGAACATGAGCATGTAACTGTTATTCTTAATGGTCTTCCACCAGAATTTGAATATGTTATTACTGTACTTACTGTTGGTACTGTATCATCTTCTGTTAATGCGGCTAGTACTCTATTGCTTGCTGCTGGGGATAGACAAACTCAACTGTCCCCTTTATTATTGCTTATGCTCATAATATTGTCTTTCAGTCTAATACTATGAGTGTTAATTCTACTATTGAGTTTCCTCAAAACTCTGATAATAGTTACAATGAGGGAAATCAGTACAACTATAATAATAGTAGTCAGAACAATAGAAGCATAAGTAGAGGGATGTCTCCTAGACCTCAATGTCAGTTATGTGGCAGAATGGGTCATCTGGTGGAGAGGTGCTATTTTAGGTTCAACATGAATTTTAAAAGTGAGGCATTTAGGAATAATCAGAACAATAAAAATTATAATTCTACTGGGTCAATACTGTTGTTGCCTCATCTTTTTTCCTACAACATCATATTTTTCCTACTTTTCAATGGTCTACATACATTTTCCTGTCTTGGGTTACTTCTGTTCTGATTATAGTACAAGGGTTTTCTCAGCCTCAAGGTTACTCACAACCTCAATCAATCAATCCTATTTAAAATTTTTCTCAAGTCTTGCCACAGGCCGTCAGTCCTCTAATTAATTTCAGCAGGCCTTCATCATAACTTGTGATCACCCCTACCTGCTCTCAGTTCTCTCATGTCACACCTTCTGTTCCTATGTATCCACTAATCATTGCCCAGGCACATATTGTCACACCAGAAGTGCTTGATGACAATGCCTGGTACCCTGATTTTGGGGCCACTTACCATGTCATAAAGGATGTTCATAATCTGTAGTGACACAATTTGTCCTGCTTCAAGAAATGTGCAAGTGGGCAATGATAATGTTATTCCAATAAAATACACTGGTCAATCATCTTTGTTTACTTTTAACAGGGAGTTAAAATTGAAGAATATATTATTTGTTTCTTATATTACTAAATATCATTTTTCTGTCTCAAAGTTTACACGGGACAATGATGTCTCTTTAGAGTTTTATCCCTCATTTTGTCAAGTGAAGGATCTGTGCACCCATAAAATTTTGCATCATAGTTTTCAGAAGGATTACTTGTATATATTTGTTGCTGCTTCACCACCTAAGTCTGCTAATTTTTCTGTTTCTGCAAATAAACATTGGTTGTCTACTACTACTGTTTTAGATAGTTTTCATTTGTGACATCCTGGTAGTGAGGTTCTGGTCAATGCCTTAAATAAATGTAGCATTTCTTTTAATAAAAATAAAGACATGACTTTGTGTAAAGCTTGTGAGTTATGTAAGTTTCGTAAATTACCCTTTCATAATTATGTTTATGTCTATAATACCCTTTTAGAATTAGTTGTGGCTGATGTTTGGGGACCAGCTCCTTTGCTTCAAATAACTCTAGATATTATGTAGCTTTTACTGATGCTTGTACAAGATATACTTGGGTTTACTTTCTCAAAAATAAGTCTGAAGTTAAAACTATGTTTCTTTATTTTCATAGGTAGGTGGAACGACAACTGGGCTCAAAATTAAAAGTCCTTCAGACTGATGGAAGGGGTGAATTCATAGCCCTTCAACAGTATCTCAAAGACCAAGGGACAGTCCATAGACAATCCTATCCACATACCTCAGAGAAAAATGGTTTTGTAGAACGGAAGCACAGGTAGATTGTAGAAGTAGGGTTGTCCCTGTTAGCTCAAGCTTCGATACCCCTTTATCTTTGGAATGATACATTTGCTACTACAGTTTTTCTCATCAATAGAGTCCCCACAGTGGCACTTGTAGGTATGACACCTTATGAAAAATTGTTTGGAAAACTTCCAGATTACAATTTTTTAAAAGTTTTTACTTGTCTTTGATTTCCTTATTTAAGACCCTTTAATAAAAATAAACTTTAATTTAGGTCAACTCCTTGCGTTTTCCTAGGATATTCACCAGCCTACAAAAGGTATAAGTGCTTAGATAGAAATGGTAGGATTTATATTTCAAGATATGTTAAATTTGATGAACTTATTTTTCTTTATCTGCAGGCTCATTCTCAGGTAGAGTCTACTCCTCTTGTTCTTGAGGATAAAAACGGTTAGGTTCACAAAAGTCAAGTCCTATTCTTTTTAGAAATTTTTCTGAGTCTTCTAGTTCTTTACAAACTCTTCTTCCCTCATTGTCTTTGAAACATGGTTCTTCTCAGTCTTCTTTAGGGCATATCTCTTCAAATTCATCCCCTACATCTCCTTTTACAAATTCACCTCTGGTGTCTCATACAGTGGATGCATCTATATTACCTTATGTGTCAGATTCATCTTTATATCAGTCACAATTACCACCATCATCTCTACATTCACCATCAGAATCCTCTTATTCACCTGGATCCCAATCACCACCAGCATCAACCTCCATTATTACGAAGATCATTTTCACAGTTGTCTCATCATTCTCCATCACCATCTCTATCTTCCTCCACAACTCCATCTCCATCTCTATCTTTATATCATTTAAATCCATCTTCATCTCTACCTTCCTCCACAACTCCATCTCATGCTCCTGTATGAAATGAACATCCTATAATCGCTCGAGGAAAATCGGGGATATTCAAGCCTAAGGTGTATAACACTGAAATTGAAAACGAGGTGCCTGATACTATTTTTGAGGCTCTGAAGCATCCTAGTTGGAGAAAAGCATTATTTAGTGAGTATAATGCTCTCAAGAAGAACAACATGTGGGAGCTGCAACCATTACCTTCAAATAGGAAGGTTGTTGGGCGTAAATGGCTGTTTCGAGTTAAGAAGTCTGATAGAACTGTTAACAGACTTAAAGCTCGATTGGTTGCGAAAGGGTACTCTCAAAGGGTAAGAAGTGATTTTAAGGAGACTTTTAGTCCTGTGGTGAAAACTGCAACCGTCAGGATTATCCTAGCTACAGCCGTGGCAAATCACTAGCCAGTTCGACAGGTTGATATTAACAATGCATTTCTCAATGGTCAACTGTCTGAAGAAATTTACGTGTCCCAACCTCTTGGGTTTGAAACACATAGAGAATGTGGGGAGAAGTTAGTGTGCAAACTCAAAAAGGCGCTATATGTGCTTCGACAAGCACCTAAGGCCTGGTTTGACACCTTAAGAGTACACGTTACCAAAAGGCTAGGATTTACTTCATCTAAGTCTGATTACTCCTTATACATTAGAAACAGTGATTCATCTAAACTGTTACTAATGGTATATATGAATGATATTATTATTACTGATAGTTGTCTTGATGAAGTAAATAGCTTGATAAAAGATATTCATGAGTCTTTTCACTTAAGAACCTAGGAGAACCGGGACTGTTTCTTGGCATGGAGGTGCTTCAATGCCTGGGAAGTCTTAAGCTGAGTTAGAAAAAGTACATCACTGATCTGTTTACAAAAGCATATATGCTTGGGTCAACACCTACTCCAAAACCTATGGTAGTAATGTCCAAGCCCAAACCAGGGGATAATCAAGTGTTTGTTGATGGTTACCTCTATCCTAGTCTTGTAGGAGGGCTACAGTATGCTTGCTTCACTCGACCTGATATTGCTTATGCTGTGAACAAGGTCAGTCAACACATAAATGCTCCTCATTCCTCAAGTGATTTATTGGAGAGCAGTTAAAAGAATACTGAGATACTTGTTTGGTACTCTCGACTATGGATTATTTTTTCATTCCGCATCTGATGCTCTTAGCTTAGTGTGCTATGCAGATACTGATTGGGTATCCTCAGCTGAAGACATAAGTTCCACTACTGGGTATTGCATTTTCCTGGGTTCAAATCCAGTTGCTTGGTACTCTCAAAAACAACGTGTTGGTTCTCGCTCCACGTCTGAAGCAAAATATCAACGTGTTGTAAATTCTGTTTCTGCACTTATGTGGGTTATTCAGTTACTCAGAGAGATTGATGTTCAGTTGGTGGGGAAACATGTCTGGTGTGACAATACATCTACTGTCTGCATGGCAGCAGATCTCAGTCATCATGCGCGCATTAAACATGTTAAAATTTGATCTTTATTTTGTTCGTGATAAGGTTCTTGATGGTCAGCTGCTTGTTAACTACATTTCATTTTCTGAGCATATTGTTGATATACTAACCAAGCCTATACCTCCTTCCACCTTTGCTGAAATGCGAAGTCACCTTGGAGTGTTGTGTTTAAAGGATGTTTCAGGAGAAGAAGGAACCGGGAAAATGTTAGTAATATTATTATCAGCCCAGAATTGTTAGTTTTTTTTTATAACTAATTCGGCTAATCAGGCTGTTAGTAGCCCACATCATCAAGTTTATTAAATCAGGCTTGGGTTTGTTACATGGGTCATTATATAAGCCCATTATAAGAAGTAAGCGGAGTAACCCAATTTATTTTTGTATTTTTGTATTTCAGATTAATGTAATTCTTCTTCTATTCTATCTTTCTCGTTGTCTTCATGTTCTCTCATCTTCCCCATTCTTCATCTGAGATTCATCTTTGTCATTGAAATCTATCGCATGTCGTTTTTCTTTTAAAAATTACAAATATATCAGTCAATTAATATATTGTTACAAACATGTCACTCTATTAGTATATAGAGGTCACTGATTTAAAAATTATTACAAACAAGTCATTTTGATAGTCCCCAAAACTTAAACTTTATATTAATTGTGTCCTAATTCAAAATAACTCAATAAATTTAGTCTTTTATATTTAAAAATTTCATCAATTTACTCTTTTTTGTGACACTATTAAAGTAAGCGAGCCCATCAGATCAAATCATTAGTTTAATAACTGCATTTTACTATAAAACATCAACAAGTTACTATTAAGTTGTTATTATACAAAGAAAGTAACAAGAAAATAATATAAACATTTCTGAGATAAGAACAAGCAATTTATGAGAAGAATATGAAATTTCTAAATGTAAAGAATTGAATTTATTGAATTTTTTAAAATTATGATCAAAATAATAAAATATATATGTTTTAGGGACTAAAATGTTATATACCATGTCACATTAAAAGAAAAGTGACATGTTTATAACAATATGTTAATTGAGTGACTTGTTTGTAACGGTGACGAAAATGGTGACATGTTTGTAATAATTTTTTAATTGAGTGGCTTATTTGTAACTTTTAAAAGCGACTTGTTTATTACTAAATCTATAATTAAGTAACATTGATTGTAGTTTACCCTATTTTTATAAGTATCAATATCTAATCTGTTAGTTGACTAATTCGAATTGGATATTGCAAGCCCCATTTTAGGGGTGACCGCCAACCCAATTTGCTTCATCCGTAAAGTTAGAATTAGAACCTTTGACATTTCTTAAAGGATATAGCATCTCATCCCCTACCCAACTAGTTGTTGGTTATTGCATGCCATTATTTAAAAAACCCTTTATTTTTAGAGTTGTTTTACCCACAAAATATCCTACAGATTGTTTTTAGTGTAACCATTGATATCTAATTTATTGATTAGTTAATTATTCTGAATTGAATATTGTAGAAGGTCATTATGAAGACGAACATTTCAACCTAATTTACTTTGTTCTTAACGTCAAAATTTGAATATTTAAAATTTCATCATATATTAATTTAAAATTTTAAAAACTAAATCATAAAGCACAAGTTATCCTTTCTACACTCTATGCTCTATTAGTGATGACAATAAAGCATGAACGAAAATATCTTATATTTTTTTTTAAAAAATAACTCAAAATCCTCCATCGCCACAAATATGTTATCGTTGTCGTCACCGTTACTGTAATAGTAGAATTTTTTCTCTCACCGAAAGAACCGCAAAGTCCAATCATTATTCTCTCGTTTGTCGCATTTTTTGTTTATGAAATCCATTTTTCATTGTCATTTGACGTACAATTGATACATTGTTCATCGATTTATGGCGACGAAAGGTTGAGGTAACCTGTACTTGGGGTCCGACGATGAAAAGCGTGGGTAGTAGTAGTTGATTCGACGGTGGTAGAGGATGAATTTAAAGATTTGAGGTTTAGGAAAATTTTAAAAAATGGAGAAAAATAAAGTTTTTTGTAATTTTCTTCTTAAAAAATTAGATGGAACTGAAAAATAGGTCACATATTATTTATTGGATGCCGGATTCTTTTAATGGAAAATCCATAAAATATAACGAAATAAAACATTAAATACATATTTTGATTAAAAAATTATGCATCTAAAGGGAAAAATGAATAATTTGGATCTTTTATATTAAGCTTTTATTTTATTAATAAAATGCCACAACATTTTAAAGGGATTAGTTAATTATTATTAAATTGTTTCTCTTAATTTATTGAGCAAACATGAAATTGAGAGAAAGTAGGTGAAAATTTTAATGCATCCAACATCCAACAAATAGATTGCTTGTTGATTAGTCAACAAAATATTTGGTCCAAAACACCCAAATTTTCAATTAACTATAGATCTAACAAGCATGCATGTGATATTTCTAGTTACGGGTGACAATGAAAATGATAAAATCATTTAATTTTAAAATCAATAAGGACCGAGCTATTATTTAATTCAAAATTTGAGAAAAACATAAATTTAATTTAACAAATACTTAAACTAGTCAACAACCTCAAGAGCATGTGATTAAAGCTCCCAGTTAACACCATCTCTTTCCTTTAGGTTATGGGTTCAAGACCCAGTAGGTGTAAAATTCCCCTTCCTCTCCCCTAAATAGAAATTATTCAAAAAAAAAACTTAAACTAATATAAACTAAAACTATTATTAGACATTGATTCAATACTAATTGATATAAGGATACTCACATTTCTTCATATTGTATGAGTTTGAATCTAAACATAAAAATATAATCTCTATTTAATAAAAAAATATTATTAAAAAAACATAAACAATATTAGTCTCTCACATTTCCTTAATACCTTTGTTCCTAACCCATATATATATATATACACCTAACAAACTGCAAGAGAAACAACTCATCAAGATTTCCACGGCAAGCATCGACTGGCATTCCATCCCTCGCAAAAATCAATCTATCCTCATTACCACCCCCTCTCCCCTTTTCTTTTACACAATCACAGAAGCAACCCATTTCCACCATCTTTCATGTCCAGTATTCATTACTAAGAACCAAGCAAACCCCTTTTCCATGGCTACCACTCGCTCGAGCTCGCCGGAGCGGCGACGTTGAGAGGGCATGACGGCTAGGGTTTGTTTGGGAGAGACGGGAGCCGGCTATCTGCATTTGACCTTGTTACAGATTTGGGAGTCTCATACGGGCTTAAACCAACACAAAGTCAAATCTGTTGGGACTTTGGTACATCCCCTTTATCCCTTTATGTACATGGGGTGTGTATTTGTATAGGTATAGAGTTTTCATGGCTGGGTATCATATTTGTATGTATAATATGTTCATGTATCTCATTCCCTTAGGTTGTGGGTTCAAGACTCAATAGGAACAAAATTCCTTTTCCCCTCTTCTAAGTAGAAATTGTTCAAAAACATATCTCTATGTATCTCCTTTATGTTTTTTTAACAATTTTTACCTATGAGAGGGGGAAATGAAATCTTGTACCTACTAAGTCGTGAACCCACAACCTAAGAATATATACCTTTTTTTATAAACACCGACATTTAACTTATTGATTATTCAGAACATATACTTGTAGCAACCTTCTAACATATTCCTAAGACCAATTCAATACTAAACTAACGAAAACAAAACAAGAAAAGAAGCGCGATTTAAAACTCGAAATTTTTTTAATAGGCTTGGTTTAATTTTGTTTTATTTTGAAAAGATTTTTATTAAAAACATTTTTTTGAGTTTATTATTTTAAAGCTTTCTAAAATATTTTTTGACTTTTTGCGTTGTAAAGCTTTTATATTATTTACCTCTTTTTTTATTTTAAAGCTTTTATTTTTTTTGTTTTGAATATTTTTGCTATTTTCTAAGCTTTTTGATAACTTTAGAAAAAAATTTTATTTTAGAAAGGGTGTTTATTATCTTATTTTTCTAAGAAAAAGATTAGTTAATTATTTTTCCTTAATAATTTGAAAAGTTTTTCTTTTGTTTTTTTTGTTGTTTTTTGTTTTAAAGCTTTTTAAAATATTTTTTTGACTTTTGTGTTTTAAAGCTTTTATTCAAAATGTTATTTTTTTGTATTTTAAAGTTTTTATTCTTTTTTTGTTTTAAACATTTGTGTTATTTCAAATCTTTTATTTGAATTTTTTATTTATGTTTTAACTTTTTTTTTGAAAATTTTAAAACCCTTTTTTAAGAACAAAAATTCTTTATGTTAAAAAAACCCTTTTTTAAAAAAATTATTTGCAAGTTTGGAAATCCCTTTTTTTAATTTTAAAGAAACTCTTTTCTCTTTTAAATGTTTTATTTTTTGTATTTATTTATTTTTTTAAACTAAAAAATAAAAATTTTATAACAACATCATTTTTTCATTTTTTTAGAAACCAAATGGATCAAACATCACTTTTATTGTTTTCATTAAAAAAACTTTCTTATTTCAAAAACATCATTTTTTAGTTTTTTTTAGAAGTCAAATGAAACAAACATCACTTTTATTCCTAGTATTCCTTTTTATTATTTTTTTTAGATTTAAAACAAAAAAATATCACAAATAAAGATTAATTCGAACAAATCCATACTAATATATACGAACGAAATTTGTAGAAAAGCAAGAATATTAAAATGCACAAATAATGAAAAAAATGAAATTTAAAATAAAAAAAGAATAGGGAAGAAATTATACCGATGAGACAACGAATTGCTTGCTTCTTCTCCTTGCGGAAATTCGAACCAATACTGTGCAAAACTCCAAAAATTCCAGCAATTTCTCAAAAAATTTCAGAGTATTTTTCTTGGTATTTTCGGACCAATTTTTCAGTATTTTTTGATGCTTCTTGTGTGTGTTCAACAATGGTGAAAGAGGGCACTATTTATAGGGTTTGGGGAATTGGGATTCAAGGCAAAAATTGGATTCTTATCCCTAAATTCGATCCAAAATCAGATAGAGGACTTGATTTTCGGTTGAATTCCAGAAAATAATCAGATTTGGCTCAGATTTGGGGATAAATTTGCTCATAATATCGAGCTACAGTTTGACCATTTTCCTCTTAATTCGCAGGTGACCAGTGACGGTAGGAAACGAAGACGGCGTGGGCGGCTTTGACGCGAGCTGGCAGATCACCTGGCTCCACCGACAGCGGTCGCCGTGGCCCAGGTGCGGCGGGGGAAGCATCGGCTGCCACTGATGCGCGCAAACATGGGGTTGGGGAAGATGAACCCGCGCGTATGTAGTACATGCGCCAGACGCGTGGCCGTACATGGGTCCTTCTTTTTTTCTTTTTTTTTAAATTAAATTAATCTTAATCTTTTTTTAAAATATTTTCTTTTTAATTATATATATATATATATTATTTACCTTTATTATTTTTTTTATATTGTTTTTGAAAAATTAGTGACAACAGCTGCCCCTTCTTTACTCATGCTAGTGAAACAAGGATGTAGCAAAGAACAAGTGACACTAATTTTCACCATCTACCAATTTGCCAATCGACTCCGTTCTCTTGATGCCCCAAATAAGTAGGCAGGTTCTATTCCCCAAATACCTGAACAAATAGACGAGTTCTATTCTCCATATGCCCGAATAGATGAACAAGGTTCCATTCTCCTTACGCCCGAATGGATAGACTGGTTTCATTCTCTATGTACCCAAATAGATGAGCAAGGTTCTATTCTCCTTACGCCTGGACGGATAGGCAGGTTCTATTCTCCATATGCCCGAATAGATAAGCAAGGCTCTATTCTCCTTACGCCTGAACGGATAGGCAGGTTCTATTCTCCATGTGCCCGAATAGATGAGCAAGGTTCCATTCTCCTTACGCCTGAACGAATAGAAAGGTTCTATTGTTGAAGAATTTTTGCATACCTGCAATATGATGCAATTATGTTGTGCATGCCCTTGAGGATGTATAAAACATGAATGCATGCTAAGTTTTAATCTTTTTCTTAACTTGTTTTAATCTGGACAAAAGTTCATGTTTACTATCTTTGTCATTCAGATTCTTAGTATCTCTTTGCTTCATCAAACGATCATCTTCTACTTCACCAATGGTAGTTTTCTTCTTTACTATTCCATTCTTTGTATCTCTTTTCTCATTGAAAAACATACTCTTTCACACATTCAACTATCATTGTAGCTGATACATCAGTATTGGTTGAGTGAGTTTCAAGCAGTATTGTGTATGACAAGGCCCTTTTGTAGATTTTCATGAATTCCCGTAAAATATCCTCGAATGACACGAAATTTTAAGCTTTTTCTTTCTAGGTTTATTACCAAAGCGGTTGGGTATCAATTGCCCATGATCATAACATGCCCATATTCGAGGCTTAACAAGGGACCAGGTCATAGTTCCTACATTCTTGAATCATTTCCAGAGTAATATACACGAAAATCTCTTGCAAATTTTAATGATGTCTAAACCAAAATGAGCCTTAACCAAATAAAAAACGTTCATGTAAAGGTGGCATTCAAAGAAAATTGGCTTAAAAGAATAATTTCATTAATGTTCTGGCAAACATGAAAGAAAAGCACAAAAGAAGGGTTAAAAGACAAGTATCCAGATATCAAAAGTCTGAACTTTCCTCGAAACAACCTCGAGTGATGCCTTTGTCGAGAAAACTTCGTCCACTACAACAATGAATGAAGATATGAAATTTCTTCTGAATAGCCAAGCCTCTGAAGGGTTTATTTGTTGTCTGTAATAATTTGAACCACCATTTACGGGTTTTCAACTCGAATTCTCTTTCGGTTTCAAGACGCCCTTTGCGGGTTTTCATCTTGAACCCTCATTTTTTTTCTCTTTCTTTTTTTTCTTTTTTTGAGCGCCCTTTATGGGTTTTCGCTTTCTTTTTTTCTTCTTCACCATTTCATGCGTAATATTTCTTGACTGAATCAGAATTCATCGGATTCTTGAGCTCGTCTCCACCCATTTCAGCCAGAATTAGCTCCCCTCCATCGTAAGCTTTTGACACCACATATGGCCCATCCCAATTTGGTACCCATTTTCCTCACAAATCCTTTTGGATTGGCTACATCTTCTTTAGCACGATATCGCATTCCTTAAATTTCCTCGGGTGAACCTTCCTATCATATGCTCGTATCATTCTTCTTTGATACATCTGGCCGTGGCAAATTGCTTTCAACCTCTTTTCATCAATGAGGTTTAACTGGTCATATCTTGCTTGAACCCATTCAGACTCCTCTAGTTTTGCCTCCATTAAAATACGGAGCGAAGGGATTTCAACTTCAATCGGCAGCACAACCTCTATTCTATATACTAATGAAAATGGTGTTGCCCTAGTGGAAGTTCGTACAGCTGTTCTATAAGCATACAATGCGAATGGCAACTTCTTATGCCAATCAGTGTAAGTGTCAGCCATCTTTGCGACTATCTTCTTGATGTTCTTATTTGCGGCTTCGACAACCCCATTCATCTTTGGGCGATATGTTACCGAATTATGGTGTTTAATCTGGAACTGCTCACAAACCCCATCTATCATCTTGTTATTTAAATTGGATGCATTGCCGGTGATGATTCTCTCCGGTAAGCCATAGCGACAAATGATCTCTTTTTTCAAAAATTTACAAACAACCATCCTGGTGACATTCGAGTATAAGGCTGCTTCTACCCATTTTGTGAAATAGTCAATAGCTACTAAAATGAACCTGTGGCCGTTCGAAGCTTTAGGGTAAATCTGGCCCATTACATCCATGCCCCATATTGAGAAGGGCCATGGGGCAGTCATAACATGAAGTGGTAGAGGAGGTGCATGAATCTTGTCGGTATATACCTGGCACTTGTGACATCTACGGGAATAGTTGATGCAATCTGTTTCCATAGTGGACCAATAATATCCAAAGCGCATAATTCTCCTAGCCATAGTAAAGCTACTAGGGTGAGTCCCACAGACCCTTTCATGCACTTCTTCCAAGATCATTTTAGCTTCTTTAGCGCCTACGCACCTTAATAGCACTTGATCTTGACTATTTTTATATAGAACATCGCCATCAAGGACATAGCCTACGACTAACTTTTGAATCGTTTTCTTATCATTGTCAGTTGCCTGTAATAGATATTCTTAAGTTTTCATATACTGTAAAATGTCATGGTACCATGGGAGACCATCAGCTTCTTCTTCCAAATTGTAACAATGGACCAGGAATTCTAGCATTTGCACCTTGATTGGCATTATTTTAGTACATTCACTAGCCTTAAACATGGCAGCCAAAGTAGCAAGGGCATCAGCCATCTGATTATCCTTTCTCGAGAGATGCTTGAAGGTGATTTTGTCGAACTCCTTGATTAGTTGAAGAACTAACAAATGATATTTGATCAATCTTGCATCCTTAGTCTCCCACTCTCCGTGAATTTGATAAATGACCAGTGCAGAATCTCCGAAAACTCTTAAAACTTTGATCTTTCTTTCAATAGCCGCTTGCAAACCCAATAGACATGCTTCGTATTCAGCCATGTTATTGGTGCATAAGAATTTTAACCGACAAGAGAAAGGGTAGTAATCCCCTTCTGGTGAAACTAAAACTGCTCAAATGCCACGTCCCAATGCATTTGCAGCTCCATCAAAGTTCATCACCCAAGATTCCTCTGAGCTATTATCCTCGTCAATTGAAATGCACATTAGTTCTTCATCAGGAAAATTGAAGTTCAAGGCCTCGTAATCTTTGGAAGCGCGGCTTGCCAAAAAGTCTGCTATTGCACTCCCTTTTATTGCTTTCTGACTCACATATTGGATGTCAAATTCCGAAAGTAACATTTTCCAACGAGCCATTTTTCTAGACAAGGCTGGTGCCTCTATCATGTATTTTAAGAGATCTAACTTTGATATCAGCCATGTGGTATGGTATAACATATATTGCCTAAGCCTCTTGGTTGTCCATATCAGAGCGCAACACAGTTTTTCAATTGGGGAATACCTGATTTCACAATCTGTGAACTTTTTACTTAGATAATAAATTGCTCTTTCCTTCCTCTCGGTCTCATCATGCTGCCCCAATACACATCCCATTGAGTTTTCGTGAACGGTTAAGTACAAGATCAGGGGCTTCCCCGGAACAGGTGGTACCAAAATAGGTGGATCCGTTAAATGTCTTTTGATCTCCTCTAAGGCCACTTGACATTCTTCATTCCATGTTCCCAGATTATTTTTCTGAAGCAATCTAAATACAGGGCTGTATTTTTCCGTTAATTGAGAGATAAAACGGGCAATGTAATTTAACCTTCCGAGGAATCCGATAACTTTTTTTTGTGTTCGAGGTGGAAGAAGTTCTTGGATGACCTTAATTTTGCATGGATCAACTTCAATCCCCTTCTCACTCATGACAAATCCTAGCAACTTTCCCGATCGCACTCCAAAAGTGCATTTGGACGGATTGAGTCTCATCTGGAATTTTTCAACCTTTTAAAAAGTTTTTCCAAGTTTTCAATATGTTTGTCTTCTGATCGGGATTTAGCTATCATATCATCAACATATACCTCTATCTCTTTGTGCATCATGTCTTGGAACAAGGTTACCATGGCACGTTGGTATGTTGCCCCTGCATTCTTTAAACCAAAAGGCATGGCTTTGTAACAAAAGGTTCCCCACCATGTTACGAATGTTGTTTTATTCATATCTTCTGGGCACATTTTGATTTGGTTGTACCCTGAGAATCCATCCATGAAAGAGAAAAGAGAATGCCCTGCTGTGTTATCCACCAGCATGTCAATGTGCGGCAATGGGAAATTATCTTTAGGGCTTGCCCTATTAAGGTCTCGATAATCAACTCACATTCGTACTTTCCCACCTTTTTTAGAACTGGGACAATGTTAGCCACCCATTCAGAATACTTAACCACCTCGAGGAAACCGGCATCATATTGTCTTTTCACTTCATCCCTAATTTTTAGAAGTATTTCAGGCTTCATCCTTCTTAGCTTCTGTTGCACAGGCTTGCATTCGGGCTTGATGGGAAGTCGATGCATAACAATGTCTGTGTCTAAACCAGGCATATATTGATATGACCAGGCGAAAATTTCCTTATATTCTTGTAGGAGCTTGATCAACTTGTTTCGAGTCTCAGTGGTGATAGAAGTGCTAATCTTCACCTCACGCCTTTCTTCTTCAGACCCGAGATTCAGAATTTCTATTTCTTCCTCGTGAGGCATAATTTGCTTATCTTTGCTTTCTAACATCCTGAGCATCTCGTTAGGCAGTTCATATTCTTCTTCATCTTTGCAGTCTTTGACCTCTTCTAAACACATGGGCAACTCGAAGTCAATTTCCAAATCAGGTTCGAAATTATTTGTACCATTGATATCTGGAAACCTGAAATAAATGGAATATATATGTATACAACAAAAATGAAGAGTCAAACAAAAATGAAATGATGATTTTTTTTTTATTTTGGTTTTTTTGCTTTAATTTGCTTTGGGCTTTGTTTACGGTGTTTTAGTTAAAAAAGAAATTCTGCCATATAAGATTTATTGGAAAAACATCTTTTATTGATATAGGAACCATAATGGTTTTTTGACATTGACCCTTAACATGAGATCTCTAATACCTTCGGTTCTAAGGCTAAAGAGTTAGTTTCGAGCATTACTATGTGGATAACCTAAAAGCTATAGGAATTTTATTCTACAGTCCAGTTGTTCAGCTCCGAACAAGGGCGTATCATTGAGAGGTACTTGTTTCCCTCATCCTCCTCTAATATGGCGTTAATGTTCAACCCTTCAAAAGCTTTCTCGAGCTCTTTCTTTCCTTTCTCCTCCTCATCATTTGTAGTGTCAGGATTCATGATGCCTCCTGACCTGAAACTGTGACTGATAGGTGGGAATGTCATTGGTTCCCATTTGATTTCTTCTCTGTTTTGTCTTGCCTTCCTTCTTTCCTGTCTCTCCCTTATCACTGCTATTCTCCGCATTGGGTTGAGCTTGTAGCCTAGGCCAAACTAGTCTCTCTTTTCAGGGATCATTATAGGGTATGGCCTCCCCTGAAGCTGCTTGCCGAGGCCCTTGCCAGCCTTTGCCTCTTTTTCTAGAGTCTGCTTAATTTGCATTTTTGCGTTATTTGACAATTCCGGTTCGGGGACCTTATTTTCTTACAAATATAGCATTAATGAGCTCGAATATCCTGAAATAACACTCGAGTGCACCTTCGTCTGTTTCTATATAAGGGGCGCCAGTTGATACCAAGGTGATGATATCTTCTTCAGCTCCGACTATCATTAGTTGGCCATCAACTATAAATTTCAACTTCTGATGCAAAGTAGAGGGAACAGCCCTCTGTAGTGTGGATCCAAGGGTGCCCCAGCAAGCAACTATAGGTGGGCTTGATGTCCATCACCATGAAATCTATTTCAAAAGTAGATGGGCCAATTTGTAGGGGTACCTCTATTTTCCCAAAACATCCCTCTAGGTTCCATCAAATGCTCTCACAATATTTTGGTATGCAGTCATGTCAGAGCGGTCGACCGGTAGCTTTTTCAAGGTATCCAAAGGCAGCACATTCAACGCTGACCCTTATTAATAAGAACCCCTGGCAGCATGTGCCCCTTGCATCAAGGAGAGATATGAAGGGCTTTGTAGGATCCCCTTCCAGTTGCCAGAATTTCTTCATCATTGAATGTGATGAAATTATTCACTGCAATGTTGCTGACCAACTTGTCCATCTTGTCGGTCGTTATCTCTTTTGAAACAAAAGTCTGATTTAGGATCTTTAAAATGGTGTCACGGTGGCCCTCCGAACTCAGCAACAGATATAGCATTGAAATTCTTGTCGGGAGTTTACGGAGCTGCTCCACCACACTGTACTCACTATGTTTGAGTATCTTTAAAAAATTCTTGAGCCTCTGATTATTTTACTGGCTCAAAGTGAGTCTTGAGTTTCTCTATAAAGAAATCTTTTTCTCCCTCGGGTTCTTCAGTTGCTGTCTTCCTCTGGGTGACATCCATATCTTCAGTCTCCGATGGTGAGTAACACCTTCCTCTTCTTGTAAAATTGCCCACCTGATTGACCGCTTCTTCTTATTTTCCTTCTCTACCTGATGTATTTCCTGGGGTCGTTACCGAGCAGGCGTAATTCCAAGGCACTTGTTTACTGTCCTTGTATGGAAAAAGGGTAGGTGTTTTTATAACCAGCATCGTAATTGCTCCCTTTTCAGGCTTAGTAATTCTACCCTTGGTCTTAATTACTAAGGGCTTCATTCCAGTATAGTTTCTTCTTGCGGGGCTTTCATTTGAGGCGCATACATTCAGTGTATAACTCTTTTCCTTCCCTTCAAAGAACTCCGGTTCTTTGTTGTCCATCTTGTCTTGGACCAAACTCTTGAATTCAAAACAGCTTTGAATTTCATGTCCTCCCTCTTGATGGTACTCGCAGAAAAACTTACCGTCCTCCTTCAACTTCCATGTATTGCTTCTTAGTAGTCCCGCCTTCACCATTTGGGCCCATACCCATGCTATAGGTGCCTTAACTTCCTCAACATATTCCTTAACCAACTTGCCTTCCTCCTCGCCCACTGCATTCACTTTAGTCTTCTGGTGGTTAGGCAGTGGATTATCTTTCGTGTCTAAAGTATCGAAAGATAACATGCCTGGTTTCCGTAGATCATCTACTACCCTTTTGAAGGCAATGCAGTTCTCAATAGTATACCCCTATTCCCAGCGTGGTATTTACATTAAGCCTTCTCATCATACCAGGGCGGGTATGAAGGAGAAAAAGGAGGAACATGTCGTGGTAACACCATCCACGCTTCAACTAATTCAGAGAATAACTCAGCATACGTCATTGGGATAGGAGGCTTTGAAGCCACGAGATTGGTATTTTCGTTCATCTTTTAGCGGATTTGAAGCCACAAGATTGGTATTCTGGGCAACAGGCTTATTATTAAGGACTACCACTTTTGAATATTAGGGTTGTAAACACATATCATACTGACTTCATTATCTTTTTTCTTATATAGTTTCTTCATCTCTCCTCCATCAAGCTTCCCGCTCTTAACAACTGCCAAAATCAATTCTCCGTTCATTAACATGTCTGCAAAGCTCTTTGTCGCATGATTGATCATACGACCATAGAAAGCACCTTTAAGGGTGTCCACAAACATGGGTGTTATCTCACTTTCTAGTAGTGGCAGCTGAACTTGAGCGGCCACATCCCGCCATCTCTGAGCATATTGGCGGAAGCTTTCATTATGTCTTTGTTCTATCCCTTGCAAAACAAGCCTATTTGGGACCATATCAACAACATGTTTGTACTATTCACCGAACGCCCTTGAAATATCCTTCTAAGTTCGGATGCTTTCTCAGCTTAATTGATTGTACCAGCGAGTGGCAGACATAGACAAGCTATCCTGGAAGCAATGAATGAGAAGTTTCTCATTTTCTAAGTACATCGACATTCTGAGGTAATACATGGTCAGGTGAGCCTTGGGACATGTAGTCTCACCATATTTATCGAAGTCAGAGGTCTTGAGCTTTGGAGGAATTGTCAAGTTAGATACTAGACTTAGGTCTCTAGCATCAATGCCTCCATGAGTGTTCCCTTCTTGGAAGTTCCTAATGATCTCCTCTAACTTATCACAGCGATCTTCAAGTTTTTTGTTCATGTTAACCTTATCAACAGTTTCATTAAGGTCCCAGACCTCATAATCATGCACTACCCCCGGGTTAACCACCTACTCAGTTTGTGCGCGAGCAGAAGATTCTGCAAAGTTGAGCGAGAATTTGGCCTTGAACGGGGATGCCCCTCTTGGTATTCCAGGGTGAATCCCCTGAAACTGTGGTAAAGTGATAACATCTTCTGGGTTATCTGGGGCATTAGGGTCTTTGAAACCAAACATGGCCGCAATCTGACTAATCGTCTTTATGAGCGCCAATTCAATCTCATGTTTCAAGTCACTCTCAATCTTATTCATCTTGTCCTGGGTACTCTTATGGTTGATTTCGAGAGATGTCATAATGTCTTCAATACTTTTGTCCATTGCTCTGGTTTTGGAACTGTAGCGATGTCTCCCGTTTCGCTAAAAAAATATTTTTTCGGTGTGTTTGTGATTTTTTGGATATAAAACGTTTATTCCGTAGGGTTTTTTAAAAAAACCGCATTTTATTAAAAATTGGAGTCGTCACCGGCCACTTAGGTAGGCCGGACACCATAAAACCAGAGATTTAAAAAATTGTTGGGTTCGGGAGTCGGTTACGGATGGGGGAGGATTAGCACCCCCACACCGCCCAAAATTGGTACTTTAATAATTACCGCTTCGTTAATATTAGACTTTTCCGGATTAAAGTGACGATTAATTTAAGATTCGGTTATAATTGCGAATAAATTTTAAAGGCCCCGTTATCCGAGAGTAAACGCCCAACCACTATCACTACGCCTGATACTGGCCCCATTTACACTCGGATAAAAGGGCACCGCATTGACAATTTATATATTTCATTATGCAACCTTAGTGAACAAAATATTAAGCATGGCCAATAATTAAAATACAGTAAATATTCACATAATAAACTATTAACAGAACATAAATAAAATACTAATCTAAAACATACATGAATATAAATTATCCCTACTCGTGACTAAAAACAAACCTAACATGTCACAATTACAAGGCATGGAACACAAACACACATTACAAAAATGTACATATTACAATAAGACACATTGTAACATACGTAAAATATGGCATTATACATGACCAAGAAAATATACCAACACATAGCCTAAAAGCAAAGAAAACATGCAATACATACTGAAATATCAAGCAGGTTGTGTTCGAGCTAACTCAAATATCAATATAATATGTGTGATACGAATAACCGAACAAATGCATAAAGATACATAATCACCATAAACTTAACACACATATACATGTAAATATGAAAATACAAAGCATATACGAGGGATATATGATAAGGCAAAATGCTACATCAACATACACGATTATAATAAACGAACATGAATATTTACATGGAATCAGGACTGAAATGAAAAGAAATAAAAATAAGGAACATAAATTAAAGGAAAATAATATGCGATTTAGGGACGAAAATGCAAGCAGGACCGAACTTGAAAGGACTGAAACTGGAATTGGACCAAGGGGCAGACTCGAAGTGAAAATTTCAAAAACGCGGTGGGACTAGTGAGGTAATTTTTCCATTTAAAAACTGGTTCGATTTAATTTAGGGACTGGATTGCAAGATTTTGAAATAAGAGGGGGACCAGAGTTGTAAATATCCCCTGCGGCAAGACAAAAACAAAAATATCGAAAACGCGGGGGGACTTATTACGAAATTTCGCCATTTCACAAAATAAAAACACCTATAAAACCCATTTCTTCGGCCCAGACTCAAATTTTCCTCATTTTTTTCATTCGATCCGTTTAATAATAAACCCCTTCATTCTTTCATTTCCTCTCAACCATCCCTGAACCTATGATGAACCCAGAAACTGGTGACTTTCCGCCGTCCCTTCTGCCGCCGGCCGCCGCTAACCGGCGCCGGCGAACTAAAAGAAACACCCAAAACCAATCTTTTTCTAAACCGAACCCATATATGCACTTAGATCTACGCTCAGACTCACCCTTTGGCCTAGATCTAATTAAATACAAAACAAGAAAATTTTTTTTGTTTACGTTTGACCTGACCAAAATGAAACCAAAAGGGACCTCCCGCTCCCTTCAGTTCACCATGTTCGGCTTCGGAAAGCCGAATAGGCTTGTCACTGGTGAGGGGAGATCCACAGACGACGAGGGTAATAGCTCTAAATCCCCCTTTTTTTGTTATCACTACGTATATTTTCCTTTATGCATGCAAAGAAGTAAGAAAAAGAGAAGAGCGTTACCACTGAAAACTTGTTGCCTTTTTTTTGTTATTTTTTTCTTTCCGATTACAACTGGACTCATTTACAATTACTTGTTTCATACATATATCATTGTCTCTTTGGTTTGGTAGCAAATAATGTAATATATTTTTAGATATGGACTGACATTGACATAGTCTCTCTTTTTTTGTGTTGTTCTGATATGTCTGAACGCGGTGGTTGGAGACCGGCATGGTGGAAGCATGGTGGCGGTGTGGGGGAGTTGTCTTCGGCCTGAGGCGTTCTCGGCCGTTGGATCAGATCCGATCTAACAGTCGGGATGGCTTAAAGGATGAACGGCCCAAATGAAACCTCGATCGGTGAAACGGCTCCAGATCGTGACACGTGGGGCTCAGCAGTCGAGGGGTTATAGCGCGTGGGACTCACGCACGCGTGGGATATCGAAGTGTCCGCGCGTGGACCGCACGCGCGCGTGGCATTCGAACCGTCCAGACGTGTAGTTCACGCAGCTAGCTAGATATTTACCCTTCCTTGATCGTGGCCGTTGGATCAGATCTTGATCCAATGGCTCCAAGTCATCTGCGCAAAGATAGAATAATTAGGGTTAAATAGGGTTTTGGGCTTGGGCCAACCGGGCCTTGTATTATTATTTTTTTGTAATAATATGGACATTTTAATTTAAGTGGGTTTGTCTATTATTTTTCAAGTTTTGTCCATACATATTAATAATAATATATTAATATAATAGTAAATACAGATACATACATACTTACGTGTACATACATACAATTGTGATGAAATACATTCACATGTACATATACTTAATAATAATACATGCAACACTTATTCGTATATATTCAATAATAACAAAGACATTAATAATATACACATGCAAACATATATAGACCTACTCATATACTAACATACGTTTGTACGATACTCCTAACATAAATATAACCATATCATACGTATATTAATAGGTACGTAATACACCATACCCATACATGCATACCCTCACACTTATATCATTATGTAATATACTAACATATGCACGCGCACACCTATATGTAATCATGCACTAATATGTTAATATGATACTTAGAGGTTAGATAAAAATGAGTGATTACAGTTGCCCATCTTTGCTTGTTCTCATGGAATGGGAACAAAGCAAAGATTCATAAGCACTCATTTTTATCCGACTTCCCTATTTGTAGCTTCGGAAACACGTGCTCTTTTGGAACTCTTCGCTTTTCCTTAGTTGAATCTTTAGGCTCGTAAGTTCTTCCTATATAGAGCTCCGTCACCTTCCGATCTTGGAGTTATAGGCTCTTTCTTCATAGAACCCTTTACTCTGAAGCCTCGAGTTATGAGTCCCTTCTATATAGAACTTTTCATTCTGAGACAGTGAAGCTTGGAGTCCTTCCTATATAGAACTCTTCGCCTTCAACGCTGGTTTCTCCTATATCAAACCTTCTGCGTCACTGATGGATTCTTCCGACTGGGAGTTCCCCCTGTATAGAACTGCTAGTCTTCAAACCCTAGAGCTGTAAGTCATTCCTATATAAAACTTTCAGCTTCTGAAATCTTGGAGCTACGGATTCTTCCTATATAGAATCTTTTACTCTAAGACAGTGAAGCTTGGAGCCCTTCTTATATAAGACTTTTCACTTTCGGACACAACAGGTTTCCCTATATAACCTTGTGTGTCATGGGTGAATTCCTTCGGCTGGGAGTTCTTCCTATATAGAACTGCTAGTCTTCACCCTGGAGCCGGAAGCTTTTCCTATATAAAACTTTTAGCTTCTGAAATCTTGGAGCTACGGATTCTTCCTATATAGAATCTTTCACTCTAAGACAGTGAAGCTCGGAGCCCTTCCTATATAAGACTCTTTCTTTCGGACACAACAGGTTTTCCTATATAACCTTGTGTGTCATGGGTGAATTCCTTCGGCTGGGAGTTCTTCCTATATAGAACTGCTAGTCTTCACCCTGGAGCCGGAAGCTTTTCCTATATAAAACTTTCAGCTTCTGAAATCTCGGAGCGGCGGATTCTTCCTATATAGAACCTCTCTGCAGGCGCTTGGAAACATAAGCCTTTTGTATGTAGAACCTTCGTCTTCACATTTGGGATTCACACCACGATGGCTACCGATGTCTCTTTGAATCCATAGATACCTGTCTAAGATATTACAAAATGCTATGACAAATGAATTGACATGCTCCTAATCCTGGTGATGTCTGACTATTCGTGATGCATGGGTGTCAATATCTTGGTGGGCTTGCTTTAGTCCTTATTCGATCTCGTTGTTCACTTTCTCCTTTTTCACGGGCGGCGATACCCCTCTTCACTATCGGGTTCAACCATTCCAACCTTTCTTTTTCTCAATTTACGACTTGGGATTCTAAAGTGCCCTTTCGGGTTTTCACTTTAGAGTTTTTTTTAGGGGTGCCCTTCTGGGTTTTCACCGGGAGATCTCTCTTGTTATCTCGCATGCTTTCTTTGAATAAGCAGGGCATACACCATTGGTCATCCTATCCGGTTGTTTGAAGTTTTCCGCCCTCCCTATCAACAGCCGTTATGTAGGGAGCTAGAGGGCGAAGTTAACATCGTTTTCTAATCACCTGCATTTTTAAGGTTAGATCACAGTAATGCTCAGAAATCTCTTGTTTTACCATAAGCCTATGTTAGCTTATTTGCCTGAAATTAACAAGAAGGCAAGGAATGGATGCTCAAAAACACGATTTTATTACGATTAAGGGCTTGGGATATCTTAAAAGAGGTATGGCACACATGAGAAAGAAGAAAAGTTAAGTATGAAATACAAGATCCCTCATTATCTTCGGTATGAATGATACATGATCCTGTCAACTGGCGTAGAATCTTTTGCCTGAAGTTTCTTCTTCACGGTGTTCATGGGGATAACCCTTCTCTTCGGATATCCAACCTTTCAATTTATCCGAGCCGCCCTTTACGGGTTTTCAACTCGGGTCCTCCCTTTGCTTCAAGACGCCCTATTTCGGGTTTTCGCCCTGAGCTCTCCATTTTTGTTCTTTTCTTTTTTTTTTCTCCTTTTTTTTAAACATAGTATTTCTTAACAGCATCAGAATTTATAGGGTTTTTCAGCTCGTCTCCATCCATTTCTGTTAAGATTAGGGCTCCTCCTGAGAAGGCCCTTTTTACCACGTACGACCCTTCCCAGTTGGGCATCCACTTTCCTCGAGAATCTTTCTGAGTCGGGAGGATCTTCTTGAGCACCAGATCTTCCTCTCTGAATTCTCTTGGGCGCACCTTTTTGTTGTACGCCTGCATCATCCGCTTTTGGTACATCTGACCATGACAAATGACCTTTAGTCTCTTTTCATCAATGAGATTTAGCTGGTCGAGTCTGGCCTGCACCCATTCGACTTCTTCCAATTTTACTTCATTTAAGACCCGGAGAGATGGTATCTCCACCTCGATGGGGAGTACTGCTTCGGTACCATACACCAAGGAGTAGGGTGTTGCCCCTGTTGATGTGCGAACGGACGTCCTATAGGCGAAAATGGCGAATGGCAACTTCTCATGCCAATCTCTGTAGGTATCCGTCGTCTTTGCTATGATCTTCTTTATGTTCTTATTTGCTGCTTCCACTGCCCCATTCATTTTAGGACGATAGACTGTGGAATTATGATGTGTTATCTTGAACTGTGTGCACACGTCCGTCATCATTTTGTTATTCAGATTGGAAGCGTTGTCGGTGATGACACTTTCTGGTAATCCGTATCGACAAATAATCTCCTTTTTAAGAACTTACATACTGTAGTCCTTGTGATGTTGGCGTAAGACGCTGCCTCTACCCATTTAGTGAAATAGTCTATGACGACCAAAATGAAACGTTGTCTATTGGAAGCTTTCGGATGAATCTGCCCGATGACGTCCATGCCCCACGCCGCAAAAGGTCATGGAGAATTCATGGTGTGTAAAGGCGATGGGGGTGCGTGAATCTTGTCAGCGTAAATTTGGCATTTGTGACATTTCTTGGCGTAATCAATACAATCTCCCTCCATGGCCAACCAGAAATAGCCATATCTCATAATTTTCCGGGCTATAGACAGCCCGTTGGCGTGCGTTCCACAGAGCCCATCATGTACCTCGGCTAAAATCTCCTTCGCCTCCTGGGCATCCACACATCTCAGCAATGTTTGATCGTGACTTCTCTTATATAGGATCTCCCCATCTAGGACATATCTTGTTGCCATTTTTCTGAGTGTTTTTCTGTCATTGTCATTTGCCCTTTCTGGATACTTTCGAAGCTTGACATATTGCAAGATGTCATAGTACCATGGGTTTCCATCAATCTCTTCCTGTACATTGCAACAATGAGCAGGCCTTTCAAACGTCTGCATCTTAATGGGCTTCATTTCTGCCCCAGTGTTTGTTTTGAACATGGATGCCAGGGTTGCCAAGGCGTCTGCCATCTGATTTTCTTCTCGGGGAAGGTAATTGAAGCTGACCCTTTCGAATTCCTAGCTGATCTCTTGAATCAATTCATAATATTTGACCAACTTCGGGTCCCTGGTTTCCCATTCCCCACGCAATTGGTAAATTATTAAGGATAAATCTCCGAATACTCGAAGTTCCTTAACTTCTTTCAATAGCTGAGTTTAGTCCCATAACGCAAGCTTCGTATTCAGTTATAATGTTGGTGCAGAAGAATTCTAATCTGCTGGTGAAGGGATAATAGACATCCTCAGGAGAAATTAGCACGGCTCCTATCCCATGTCCGAGGGCGTTAGAGGCTCCATCGAAGTAAAGCTTCCACGATTTATCCTCTGAAACCTCTTCCTCGGTTGTAATGCACATCAAGTCTTCATCTGGGAAATTAAAGTTCAATGCCTCATAGTCGTCCGAAGCGCGACTAGCTAGGAAATCTGCTACGGCACTCCCCTTTACGGCTTTCTGGCTCACGTATACAATAACGAATTCGGATAAGAGCATCTGCCATCGGGCCATCCTCCCTGTTAGTGCTGGCGCTTCCATTAAGAACTTCAATGGGTCTAGCTTGGATATCAACCAAGTAGTATGGTACAACATATACTGCCTAAGCCGTTTGGTAGCCCAAACTAGAGCACAACACAGCTTCTGCACTGGCGGGTACCGCGTTTCGCAGTCATTGAATTTCCTGCTTAGGTAATAGATGGCTTGATCCATTTTCTTGACTCATCGTGTTGCCCCAATACGCATCCCATTGAATTCTCAAAGACTGTCAGGTAGAGAATTAATGGTCGATCTAGTACTGGTGCGACTAAAATTAGAGCATTTGTCAGGTACTTTTTGATCTTTTCTAGGGCTCTTTGACATTCCTCATCCCACACACTAGGATTATTCTTTCTAAGAAGTCTGAAGACCGGGTCACATCGGTCGGTTAATTGGGAAATGAAAGGAGAGATATAATTCAACCTCCCTAGGAAACCGCGAACTTCCTTCTGAGTGTGGGGTGGTGAGAGATCCTGGATAGCTTTCACTTTATCTGGATCGATCTCAATCCCTCTTCTGCTTACCACGAACCCTAGGAGTTTTCCAGAAGTAACGACGAAGGTACATTTGGCAGGATTGAGCCTCAGTTGGTACTTCCGTAGTCTTTGGAATAGTTTTCTCAAGTTCTGTAGGTGCTCCTCCTTTGTTCGGGACTTGGCAATCATGTCGTCCACGTATACTTCTATTTCTTTGTGCATCATGTCATGGAAAAGAGTCACCATTGCTCTTTGGTATGTTGCCCCTGCGTTCTTTAGCCCAAAAGGCATCACCCGGTAACAAAAAGTGCCCCACATGGTTATGAACGTAGTTTTCTCCATGTCGTTAGAGTCCATCTTTATCTGGTTGTACCCTGAGAAGCCGTCCATGAATGAAAACCATGAATGTCCTGCAGTGTTGTCAACCAGCGTGTCAATATGTGGTAAGGGGAAGTTGTCTTTAGGGCTGGCTCAGTTTAGATCACTATAATCTACACACATACGAACTTTCCTGTCCTTCTTTGGTACTGGTACAATGTTTGCGACCCATTCGGGGTATTTGGCTACCTCCAAGAAACCAACATCAAACTGTTTTTTTACTTCTTCTCGGATCTTTAATAACATATCTGGTCTCATTCTCCGCAGTTTTTGCTGTATTGGTTTGCACTCCAGTTTTGTTGGCAATTTGTGCACCACTATATCGGTATTCAACCCTGGCATATCTTGATAAGTCCATGCGAAAACATCCTTGAATTCTTGAAGTAGGGTTATCAGTTCGTGCTTGGTTTTTGAGGAAATAGTCATTCCTACTTTTACTTCTTTTCTCTCTTCTTCAGTCCCCAAGTTTACAACTTCTGTTTCTTCTTGGTGGGGCATGATCTGCCTTTCTTCGTTGGCCACCATTCTCTTCAACTCTTCCGAGACCTCACATTCTATCTCATCATCTTCTTCCTCAATTCCCTCCGAGACCTCAAGGCATTCAAAATTCACTCCAGGATTGGATCTGGTATCATTCATATAGTCAATAATGAGCGACCTGCATTAAATGAGAATGAATATTATTGGGAAGAAGACGGCTTTATATGAAGGGAATGAACATGAAGAATTCATGAATGAAATAAATGAAACTTTGGTTATTCAGGAAAGTGGGGATATTTTCATTTCAATCAAAAAGTTAACATAGGTGCCCTATACAAGAGATCCCCATTGTTTACGGGCAAAAACAAAAGGTTGATTCGGAGCATTACTCTGGTCTATTCCTAAAAATCACGGGTAGATCAATGCAGCTCCAGTTATCGAGTGTTTCCCCGGGATGGCAGGGGCGGATGTTGGTCAAAATTTTGCTGCCTCGGTCTTTTCCAGCTATCATGTTGATGTACATCCCTTCAAGTGATTCATTGAATGTCTCCTCCTGGTTGAGTACGTCATTTTCGTTAATTGCCTCTTCAACCTCTTGACCTGGCTGGTAGAATCCTCTGGAGACAAAAGTGGTTTTTAAACTAGGAAATGACATTGGTCTCCACGGAATGTCTTCTCCTTTAAATCTGGCTTTTCTTTGCTCTTCCTTTCTCTTGTATTCCTCTTTTCTCTGTTGGACACTTGGTTTGTAACCCAGCCCAAAACGATCCTTCTTGGTTATCATATTTTTGGCTCTTAGGTTTCCTTGTAATTTCTTCCCCAGCCCCTTTCCTACTTTGGCTCATCGGCCCAAAGTTTCTGCGACGGTCATCTTGGTACAATTAGATAACCTGGGATAGGGGATCCGACTTCCCTCCAAAACGAACGTGGCGTTCACTAGTTCTAATGCTCGAAACGAGCATTCTGCAGCATTTTCGTCATTTTGAATATAGGAGGCGTCCGATGTCACGGAAGCAACAATTTCCTGCTCAGCCTTTACTGTGACCAATTTGCCTTCGACTACAAATTTTAATTTCTGATGCAATGATGAGGGGACAACTCCTGCGGAGTGTATCCATGGCCTTCCCAATAAGCAGCTGTAAGATGGTTTTATGTCCATCACCACAAAATCGATCACATACTCAGTCGGTCCGATTAATAGAGGCACCTCAATTTTCCCCATTGTTCCTCTTTGCGTACCGTCAAAGGCTCTTACTGAATTGTGGCAAGGCTTTAGGTGAGAACCATCTATTGGTAGTTTCTGCAGGGCCTCAGAGGAATAACATCTGCCGCTCCTTGTGAAATGGCCGACCTCACCAACATTTACATCGCTCTGGCTTTGTTGGTCTTTTAGCGTAGGCTATTTTACCTGACCATGTTCTGGTTTTTCTGGCGTGGTCACATTTATAGCATAATTCCAGGGGGTTTGCCGCATATCCTTGAATGGGAACGGGGATGGTGCTGAAATGATGATCTTGAGACTTGTCTTGTTGGTTTCTCCTTGGGAGGCACCTGCATTCCCTGGCCTGGAAGAGATGATAAAAGGTCTATCCTTCTCGTATTTAGATTTGAGACTATCCGTCATATGTACGTCCGACCCCTTCTTTCCCAGGGGCTCTTCGAAGAATTCTATTTGCTTTTCATTCATCAATTGTTGTACCAATCTCTTGAACTCATCGCACTCTTGGATGTCATGCCCTTTTATTCTGATGGAATTCGCAATACACTCCACATCCCTTCTGCCTTATTATCATGCCTTTGTCGATCATACGAGCCATGCATAACTGTTGAAATACCCACCGCAAAGGAGATTTGATTTCTGACACATCATCCTGAATCTTCCTGGTAGAGTATTCTTCAATAACATTTACTCCTCTGTTCCCATGATTGGGTAGCGGGTTAGTAACTACACTTGGTTCTTCGAACTTCAATATCCCAGAATCAATTAAATTCTGTACAAGTTTTTTGAAGGCAAGGCAGTTCTCGGTGGGATGTCCAGGGGCACCGCCGTGATAGTCACAATGCGCGTTCAGGTTATACCAAGAAGGGAATGGTGGTTTGAAAGGAGTAACGATGTAGGGACGGACCAAGTCCGCTTCATACAACTGGGAGTAAAGCTCCGAGTACGAAACAGGTAGGGGAGTGAAAGTTTTCCTCTCTTTCTCTTTTCTGAAGGTTCTCTCCTCTCTTTGATTCGAGTTTTGTGTTTTTCCCACAGGTGCTTGTGGCTGTGAGACTATAAAGTTCTTCGGGGTGGTGTAAGTGCTGGTGGCATTTACTTCATTCCTCCTGCTATATTTCTGAGACCCTTCCCCGCTATCAATTCTACCACTCTTAATTGCCAATTCAAGGGACTCCCCAGTCCTGATTAAGTAAGCAAAACACTGTGTTGTGTTATTAATGAGGTGATCAAAGAGTGCCCCTTTCAAAGTATTAACAAATAACGACGTAATTTCATGTTCCGGGAGGGGTGGCTGAATTTGGGCGGCCACTTCCCGCCACCTTTGTGCGTATTGCCGTAGAATTTCGTTGGACTTCTGCTCCATATTTTCCAACATAATTCTACTGGGGGTCATATCTGTTACATGCTTATATTTCTCAGTAAATGCTCTTGACAGATCTTTCCATGTCTTAACATTTGCCTT